>JAQFVV010000002.1:23285786-24003352 GCA_028023455.1 Epiperipatus broadwayi
ATGTTTCAAATATTTGTCTTTTTTTGAGATTTTTAAAGGTTTAATATTTTTTGTAGCATCTATTTTATATTCATATGTTAAGAAATTAATATTTATCAATTTTCCTATTGATTGCATTGTTATGTTCATTGGCTGTTACCTCTGTTTCCCTGTATGACCATAGTAAATCATATTGCAATGGTCACAATTAATTTTATGTATGATTCCTTTTTTATAATTTATACCATTTCCTAACTTATAATTACCTATTAATTATTTAGATTTTTACTATTTGACCATCCAATATTTATATGTTTATCAATATAATGTTTGCTTTTTATTAATGTATTATAAATTTTATAATAATAATTAAAGTTTGATCCATTTCTTATTTGAATTATGATTGTTATTATCATTATAATCATTTTGCATAGAAATGTTATTATTTTATATAGATTTCTTGGAATTAAAAAGTATATTTTTAATATTTTTAGGATTGCATCCATAATCTATGTATATAAAATGTAAGCGAATGTTTGTCTGTAAGGTTGTCGCATAATCTATGTCAACGTTTGTCCATAAAAGGCTGTCACATGTCAAATTATTATGAAGAATATTTTATTTGAAGGAAGTAAGTCCACTATTAATAGTTGTTCACAATACTGTCAAATTCACATATCAAATATAACAACTATATTTAAAAATTTTAATTTTAATTTAGAGGCTTAATTTGATTACAAGCATTTTATGCAAAGCAAAAAAAAATTGTTAAAATTTTTAATGATGGCATGTACCCATGCTGGTTGTGAATCTATAGGAATATATATTATATTTTAATTTGTTTTCTTTAATAAAATGTTTTAATATAATTTTGCTATCATTATCCATGTAAATTTCTATATCTAAATATTTAGTTCTGATAATAATTTTGAATTTAAAAATATGTTATTTATAATAGACAGTCTTTACAGAAAACAACAATGTTTAAATATTGATACAATCATATAATAAAAAAATTTTTTACGATATAATGTGTATGTGGATTAGTTATTTATATAGGGTATCTCATTGATAAGGTTGCAAAATCATAGGACCAGGCTTTTAAATCTAAATATTCAATCAGTGGAGTTATATGGAATTTGTGAAGACCAATACAGTATACAGAATATTTTTATTAAATGAGTCTTTATGTAGTACATTATTATATGTTTCCAAACCACATTTGAATAGAAGATAAAGTCAGTGCTGGATGTTAGGTTTTCAACCTAGAAGTTTTATGGAATAGATTTTTATTAAAAAATAATTAACAAAAAAAAAAACATTTCATTATCATTATTTTCAAACATTATTAATCCACTGCAGGATGAAGGTTTCTCCAAGTTCAATCCATATTAATATTATATTAATATCATCTACATTCTGTATTAGTTTTTACAATGCCTTTTTACAACCCAATATTGACAGTTTTGATTGCCCCAGCAATTTTCTTCAGAACTTCTACTTATATTTCCAAATCTTAACTGCTAAATTCAAACTAATTTAGCAGTTAAGATTTGGAAATATATGTAGAAGTTCTGAAGAAGATTGCTGGGGCAATTGAAACTGTTAACAGTTGGTTGTAAAAAAGCATTGTAAAAAGTAATAAAGAACATAGATGATATTAATATAGAAATAAAACAAACAAACTTCTTTTTAAAACTTGCTTTTTATATGACTATAATGATGAAAAAGTAATCCAACATTTTGACTATTTCATATAGTCTTTTTCAAGGTACACTAAAATAAAATAATATATATATATAATAATAAATATCACATATTCCAAAAGAAATATATATTGTAAATATCGATGTCTATCTATATTTTAAAAATTATCATTTGTTATATAAAAAAAAAAAAAACCTCTTTCAGTTGATGTTTATATATGAAGTATTATTATTGTTTATGGTTATTAGGTATAGTTATTGTTTGAAGTTATTATTTTATTTATATGTTGATGGTACATCGTTATGAATATTTAATTATTATAAATAAATGAAGACATATAAATTGTTGATTATATAAAAAAATTATTTTATTTGCAGTGATTATTAAAAAAATGCAATATTATTATTTATGTATATTTTTAAAGCTGTCAAATAAATTTTCAATTTAATATTTTTTATATATATGCTTGATATTTTATTTTTTTTAATGTTAATTGTTTAAAATAAAACATGTAACAATGGTTTTCAAAACAGCATTTGCTAGCACGTGGAACAACAGCAACAACAAAAAGAGGAAGCCATTATTATTAAGATAGTAATAAAACCAACTGAAGGATAAAATTTTGTTGTACTTTGTGTCTTTGAAATTACCATTCTTCAGAATATTGGAATAAGATAGATTTCTATGGTAAATACATAAATCATGACAGGCTAATAGAGATATATCGCAGCCAAGAGGCTGCACCATTTTCTTTCATTTATTCCAAGGCAGTTTAAAAAGAAAAACTAGGCAAATTTCAATATATGTATTTCATCGCGTCTGAAGCCGAAATTTGACATAGCTATCTGGAATCTATAATGGTCAATCTAATAATAATCTGGAGGTAACTAGAATTAATATATTGGATTTAACATTTCAATTTATTTATTTATTTTTCAAGGAAAGAAATTTTAGAAGGATAAAAATATACATACATCCAAGAATTGACAATTTTCTCTAACGTGATAGTTTCTTCACTTTAACTAGAATGCATTCTAATATTAAGCGGATAAAGAAATAAAACAATGGAATAAGTTGACTTTTGAAGGAAAATAAATGTGTGAACTTTGAAAGGTAGTAAAAAAAACTTTATTAATATATATGTTTATATATATATATTTTACTTTTGAGATCGATATTCATTTTTTTTTTACTTTTATTTTTCATTATAAAAATATAACGTTTTATAAATATTCAATTCAAGCGTCTTGTTTTCTAACAGCAATAAACGTTTAACAGGTGTCAAAATTAACACTTAAGTAATTTAAAATCTTAAAGTATGGCTTATAAGTTTGGGTTGCATATGAGTTGTTATGTATATTTTAATAAGTAAATTTATATTCGCAAATGTTTATTATAAAAATTGTTTTATTATTAATTTATTTCTTTTTTTTTTTTTAACTTTATATAATGATTCTTATGCATACCAAAACAATAATTTATATATATTTGCTGTATATAATATTTTTTTATTTATTATTTTAAATATCTGAAAAATATAAATATGGATTTGTATTTATATTAATACCTACTTGTTAAGCACAGATATGTCTTTATTTATTTAATATATATACTTATTGCAAGTTTATATGTATATTTATTATTTGGGTTTGTATTTAAAACATTGATATTACCTAAAATTAAACCATAATATAAAAATAAAGGATGTACTATTTGTTTTATAAGTAATGCCTTTGTAATTTATTTGAAAGTGTATTAATATTTTATTATTATTTTTCTTTTAGTGCCAAAGTCATTATGAAATTAATTGAATTCACAATTTAATAGAGGATAACTACGTATTTCACTTATTATTTAGTCTTTAAGTTACTTACACATATTATTATTCATTGATATGTTTAGATATACATAAATTTACATAATAGATGTGTATATTGGATTTAATAGAATTACCTTTGTTTCTGATATATATATTTGATTAGTTAGTTATATCAATCTTGAAAATAAATTATAAGGATAGATCTCATTGCTCTATATGATTTTAAATTTATTTCATGTATAGCTAGTTGGAAGGGCATATAAACAATTTATTTAAATATAACTGGGATAATTTTGTCTTTCTTCATTTAAATTATACAATTTATTATATTAGGCTTTCTCAACAATTGGATTCATTTAGATTATATATATTCCATTACGTTTATCATCCAATGTTTGAAGCATTATTTTCTTTTCATATATTGATGTTCCATTACATTTGAGATATAATATGTCTATATGATATATTGTCCATTACATTTGGCACCATAAACTGTTGGTCCCAGTTAACTGATGATTGTATAATGGAGTAAAAGTATGTTCCATTACATTTGGACACCATAACGTAGTCAGCATAATATGTTTGTTTAATTATTCATTACATTTGGTGTATCAAAGTTAGGGGCTTGGTTAACTAATAATTATTGTTACAAAAGTTCATATGTTTATTTTCATTTGAGATCATATATAAAGATACATTCCATTATATTTGGCTTTCCCAATGTTTGGGGCCTTCTTTCTTCAATTTAAATGGAATGCAGCAAGTACATTCCATTACATTTGGCGCAACAACTAGGGCTCGAAATAAGATAATTAGGGCTTGAAATACCCCACATACCTGAGAGATGTGTAGTATATATATTGATGTGAGATGTATAGTTTAAAGAAAGAGAAACATTTTGTGTGTTTAATTTTTTTTATATAAATGGAAATATTTTGGCCTTATGTTTAGATGGTGATTGTTACTGTTATTGTATTTTTTTAATGATGAAAGATAAATATAGTCATGAAGCAGTTTAATTTCAATTTAAAAATTATATTGATGGTGTTAAATTATAGCATAATAATTTTGTCCATATTTGGAAAGTTTATGTTGTAGAAAATCTATAATTTTGAGGGTTAGATTGGATATTTGATTGTTGGAGTTTGGTTGGTTCTGTTGCAAGTATTGATGTTGGATGGGGAATTTTTGTCATTGTCTTGAGGATGTGATGCATTCATGTCACTTGTGATTGATTGATCTCATTTACTGCTCCAACCCAAATTTTGATGTTTATTATTATTTATCATGAAGCAGTTAACAGTAGTCCTGCCATGATTTTACCTCTAAAACTCCAGAGAGAGTAAGGTATAATTATTTTGATATATGTATAATATTTGCCTCTAAGTCTCCCAAAGATGAGCAAGGAAATATTTTATAAATAATAGCCCCTAAGACTTGGATGTAAGCAGGGCAGTGTAATAGTGTTTTCAGAAAATTATTATGGGTTGTAGTAGCTTGGATAGAATGAAATGTGATAATCATCTAAGTGTTCATGAAACATTGTATGCTTTAGGAGTAATGATTGAATTCTTTTATCTATATCAAAGTTGTGAAGTGCTAATCAATCTTTTGGCTGTCAGTATCTGTCGGATCTTTGGAGGAATAGATAAGTATATAACTTAAATATATAACACCAAACTTAAGGGCTTGGTTAATTGATTATTGTTGGTAACAAATAATCTATTACATTGATTATCAATTAGGGTTTGAAAACAAACATATCAATGTTATATTTTCCATTATAAGTGACTTTTAAACATGAAGTTCAATTAGTGAATGTTTGTTGATAATAAATTGCATTAGTACAATTTTAGTAAAATAGTGTTTTGGGCACAAAAGCTAATAATTAGTGAAGTTGATTTTTTTTTTGTATATAAAATGGTGTTAAGTTTTAAGGTCCAGAAAATTTATAGGTATCAATTTAATAATTTTATGCTTAACTACCATTATTTTGAGTGAGAAAGTTATCTCACAATATTATTGAATTAGTTATTTTTAAGGCATGTGAACATTTTATTATATTTTAAATATTATGAGGTTATATTAAATTTGATATGAAATTTCCACATTTCAATATTATATGAGTGTAGAATATTTATTATCATTACATATAAATAAATGTTAGTTAGTGATCTCAGTTGTTACTTTTTCTCTCTCTATATATATATTTTTAGAGGAATTTATTATTGTTATAGTGATAGAAGAGACTTTTTATAAGCCAATAAGTTTATGAGTTCAAACAACTGAAATTTAGATTGTCGGATAGCTACTATGAATAATAAAATTAAAAGGCTTGTATTTTGCTTAGTTGAGTAATTGCTTGTTGGGATAATGATTGGAGATGGTGAGCCCTTGATCTGTGGTAATTTTTATTTAAGGAATTTAATGGAGAAACCAATAACTTCTGAAGTAGTTGCTGATAATCTTCACAAGAAGATTGAAATGATAGTTGATAAATACACAGATAGTATGTGTGAATCTATAAATCGTATACTTGAGAAGAGAAACCAAATAATTGATAAATACACAGATAGTATGCGTGAATCTATAAATTGTATACTTGAGAAGAGAAACCAAATAATTGATAAATACACAGATAGTATGTGTGAATCTATAAATCATATACTTGAGAAGAGAAACCAAATAATTGATAAATACACAGATAATATGTGTGAATCTATAGATCGTATATTTGATAAGAGATTCCAAATAATTGATAAATATATCCATGAGTTCGTGAGGTTGATTGAAGAAAGGATGTGGAAAGAAACTCAATTTATTAATAAAAATGTTGAAGATAGTAAATCATCTGTTGAGATAGTTAGTCAAGATGTTACAATAGTAGATGCTAATTTGAAAAATAAATTAGAGGAGAATAATAAATCACAAAATATTGAATCTAAAAGTATAGAAACTGAATCTAAGCCATCAGTTGAGATAATTGATAAGGATATAGCAAATCATAAAGTATCTTTCAAAGTAAATGATAAATCTGTTAAAGTAACTAGTACAGATTTGAAAAAGCATAAAGAACCTATTAGTTTAATTAGTAAAAGTATGGCAGAAAATAGACAACTTGTTAAAATAATAAGAAAAGCAAATCCACAAGTAATTAAAATAGTTAATGAAAATATTAACTTATGTAGTAGTTTGGCAGAAGAAAACAAAGATTCTCTTAAATTAGTTAACAAGGATGTAAATGATAATGTATCATTTGATAAGATAGCAGAAGATGATTTAAGAAAAGACAATTTTTTTATTAAATTAACTAGTGATGAAACCCAGTTATCTGTTGAAAAAATTAGTACAGATAGTGAGTTAATTCATGAAGAAATAGAGATTCAAAAGGAATCTGTTGAATTGGTTACTAAAAAACTAGAAGCAAATATACCATCTGTTGAGTTGATAGATGATAGGGAAAAAGATAAACCATTGATAGATTTAGTAAATGGAAAAAATTTTAAAAATGAAGAATTAATTAGAAATATTCTTGAATCGGTTGATGAAAAGATAAAAAAGCATAAAGAATCTATTGAAATGATTAAGAAAGATATAGATATGAATGTTGAGATACAGAAGAAAGGTCATTGTTGTGTGGAGGTAAAGTTAGATTTTCAGACTATGATAGAAGAAGTAATGGCAAAGGAGATAGAGGCACAACAACGAATAGAAAGGATAGATGAAATGATATTAGAAATTCGGAGATCTAGTCAAGTGTTAGAGGAACATAAAATGGAGATAAAGAAAAATAAGGAATTACAAGAGAGATTACTAAAACAGTTAGGGATAAATTCAAAATCTCAAAATTCTATTGAGGAAATAGTATTGAATGTTTCTAGTAAATCGGAAGGAGAGGGCTTGATTTTTCAAAGTCAGAATAATAAAGAGTCTGTTAAAATAATTAATGGAAATAATGAATTATATGATAATATATTAAAGGAACTCAAGGAATCTTTTAAGTTGAATAATGATGTTATAGGAATGAATAAATCCTACAAAAAGTTAGTTTATAAAGAGGATATAGATAAAGTTAAAACTTTTGATGAGTATTACAGTGAGGATAAAATAGTTGATAGATCCTTAGAAATAAAATTAAATTCACAAAAGCAATCAGAAGAAGTAGAATTAAGTTGTGAAAGATTAAAGGACACTGTTGACAATTTAGAAATTGGACAGTTAGGTTTTCAATGGTTAGACAATAGTACTCTAGAGTTAAGAGAAATAAAAATGCATTATAATAAAATGAATGAAGGCGTTCAAACTTTAGAAGTTGAATTAAGTTGACCAGAAAGGATTAAAATTAACTCTCAAAAATTACTAGAAAGAACAGAATGTGTTTATCAAAGTCAATATAAAGAACAGTATCATGGTAATTTTGTGTGGTACAAAGAAAGCATATTTTTATATATATTAGAACATAAATATTTGAGTGGTAATTTGTACCATTGTTGCAATAGAAATGACTTATTTTACAAGTATGCCAGTAGGACAAAGTTCAAAAATAAAAATAAATAAAAAGGTATTCAATTTAAATATTGGTAGAAAGATTATTGATGTAGAAAAAGAAATTGGAAAAGCTAAGATCAAACTTAAAATGATAGAAGATGATCTGATTAATATAGAATTTTTTAAAGAAAATGTAAATAAAGAAAGAGATATTGGAAAAGCCAAAGTTAAACTTAAAGTTATAGATGGAAAGATAAATAATATTGATTTTCTTAGAGAGAATATTGACAAGGAAAGAGATGTAGGGAAAGCAAAGGTGAAATTTAAAAGAATAAATGAAAAGATATTTAATTTAATTCTTGGCAGAATGATTATTGATAAAGAAAAAGAAATTGGCAAAGCCAAAATTAAACTTAAAATGAGAAGTGATGATGTGATTAGTAAAGATTTTCTTTGAGAAAATATAGCTAAGGAAAGAGATTTAAGTAAACCTAAAGTTAAACTGAAAAGAATTAATATAGTAATGTTATTGTTATAAAACAAAATGATTTTCAAGAATTCTTTAATGTTGAAGTTGCATCACATCAATCTAATTTGCAATTTTTAAAGGATTATTTAAAAAAGTTGAATGAATACCATTCAAAATTGCCCAGATAATTGTTTTCAATTGAACATAGAACAAGTGAATTAAAACAAAGACTTGCTCAAGCCGATGATATTTATTACGATATTCAAATGAAAGGTAATAGATTATCTGATAAAGTAGCAACTATTATTGATAAAATTAAGAACTATGTTAGTGCTTATGATCAAGTTAGTATTTATATAAAGGATATAGAGGCAAAATCTAAGGAGATCATAGCAAATTTTTTTTAGAAGCTGATCCGAAAATTATTCTAAAGCAATTGAATTATACCAAAACGTTATATAAAAATCTTGTAAATCAAAGCAAATTTCTTCATGGAGTCCAAAAAACTGGAAATTAAAAGGCACTTTTGATTATTATTATTTTTTTTTTTTTAAAGAAAACTTGGACAAATATCTAGATGATCTGAAAGATAGATATAAATAAATGAATATGGTTATTAATAAGAAAAATAATATTCTTTAAACCATGTTAGTCCTTAGAAAGATTACAAATTTGAGAAGTTTTTCGATATCTCATAATTAATTAGTTATTTGCAAAGACATTTTTTTTTTCGGTGGATTAGGGGGTATTGTAAATATCGATGTCTATCTATATTTTAAAAATTATCATTTGTTATATAAAAAAAAAAACCTCTTTGAGTTGATGTTTATATATGAAGTATTATTATTGTTTATGGTTATTAGGTATAGTTATTGTTTGAAGTTATTATTTTATTTATATGTTGATGGTATATCGTTATGAATATTTAATTATTATAAATAAATGAAGACATATAAATTGTTGATTATATAAAAAAATTATTTTATTTGCAGTGATTATTAAAAAATGCAATATTATTATTTATGTATATTTTTAAAGCTGTCAAATAAATTTTCAATTTAATATTTTTTATATATATGCTTGATATTTTATTTTTTTTTTTTTAATGTTAATTGTTTAAAATAAAACGTGTAACAATGGTTTTCAAAACAGCATTTGCTAGCACGTGGAACAACAGCAACAACAAAAAGAGGAAGCCATTATTATTAAGATAGTAATAAAACCAACTGAAGGATAAAATTTTGTTGTACTTTGTATCTTTGAAATTACCATTCTTCAGAATATTGGAATAAGATAGATTTCTATGGTAAATACATAAATCATGACAGGCTAATAGAGATATATCGCAGCCAAGAGGCTGCACCATTTTCTTTCATTTATTCCAAGGCAGTTTAAAAAGAAAACTAGGCAAATTTCAATATATGTATTTCATCGCGTCTGAAGCCGAAATTTGACATAGCTATCTGGAATCTATAATGGTCAATCTAATAATAATCTGGAGGTAACTAGAATTAATATATTGGATTTAACATTTCAATTTATTTATTTATTTTTCAAGGAAAGAAATTTTAGAAGGATAAAAATATACATACATCCAAGAATTGACAATTTTCTCTAACGTGATAGTTTCTTCACTTTAACTAGAATGCATTCTAATATTAAGCGGATAAAGAAATAAAACAATGGAATAAGTTGACTTTTGAAGGAAAATAAACGTGTGAACTTTGAAAGGTAGTAAAAAAAACTTTATTAATATATATGTTTATATATATATATATACTTTTGAGATCGATATTCATTTTTTTTTTACTTTTATTTTTCATTATAAAAATATAACGTTTTATAAATATTCAATTCAAGCGTCTTGTTTTCTAACAGCAATAAACGTTTAACAGGTGTCAAAATTAACACTTAAGTAATTTAAAATCTTAAAGTATGGCTTATAAGTTTGGGTTGCATATGAGTTGTTATGTATATTTTAATAAGTAAATTTATATTCGCAAATGTTTATTATAAAAATTGTTTTATTATTAATTTATTTCTTTTTTTTTTTTTTAACTTTATATAATGATTCTTATGCATACCAAAACAATAATTTATATATATTTGCTGTATATAATATTTTTTTATTTATTATTTTAAATATCTAAAAAATATAAATATGGATTTGTATTTATATTAATACCTACTTGTTAAGCACAGATATGCCTTTATTTATTTAATATATATACTTACTGCAAGTTTATATGTATATTTATTATTTGGGTTTGTATTTAAAACATTGATATTACCTAAAATTAAACCATAATATAAAAATAAAGGATGTACTATTTGTTTTATAAGTAATGCCTTTGTAATTTATTTGAAAGTGTATTAATATTTTATTATTATTTTTCTTTTAGTGCCAAAGTTATTATGAAATTAATTGAATTCACAATTTAATAGAGGATAACTATGTATTTCACTTATTATTTAGTCTTTAAGTTACTTACACATATTATTATTCATTGATATGTTTAGATATACATAAATTTACATAATAGATGTGTATATTGGATTTAATAGAATTACCTTTGTTTCTGATATATATATTTGATTAGTTAGTTATATCAATCTTGAAAATAAATTATAAGGATAGATCTCATTGCTCTATATGATTTTAAATTTATTTCATGTATAGCTAGTTGGAAGGGCATATAAACAATTTATTTAAATATAACTGGGATAATTTTCTCTTTCTTCATTTAAATTATACAATTTATTATATTTGGCTTTCTCAATAATTGGATTCATTTAGATTATATATATTCCATTACGTTTATCATCCAATGTTTGAAGCATTATTTTCTTTTCATATATTGATGTTCCATTACATTTGAGATATAATATGTCTATATGATATATTGTCCATTACATTTGGCACCATAAACTGTTGGTCCCAGTTAACTGATGATTGTATAATGGAGTAAAAGTATGTTCCATTACATTTGGACGCCATAACGTAGTCAGCATAATATGTTTGTTTAATTATTCATTACATTTGGTGTGTCAAAGTTAGGGGCTTGGTTAACTAATAATTATTGTTACAAAAGTTCATATGTTTATTTTCATTTGAGATCATATATAAAGATACATTCCATTATATTTGGCTTTCCCAATGTTTGGGACCTTCTTTCTTCAATTTAAATGGAATGCAGCAAGTACATTCCATTACAATATATATATATTAAATTAAAAATTACAAAATATATTCATAAACAAAAATTTAATAATAGGAAAGGGGAGTGGGAGATAAGGTAAATTTTTGGTTATGAATATATTTTGTAATTTTTAATTTAATATATATATATATTTGGAATATGTGATATTTATTATATATATATATTATTTTAGGGTACCTTGAAAAAGATATATGAAATAATCAAAACGTTGGATTACTTTTTCATCATTATAGTCATATAAAAAGCAAGTTTTAAAAAGGAGTTTGTTTGTTTTATTTCTATATTGGATATTTATGAACTATTTTGGAAAGAAGAACTGTGTGATTGATATATTAAATTATGATATTAATATTATATGGATTTGGCAATGCAATAAGAAAGATACAGTTATAATACTTCAATCCATCTTCTAGAGATTGGAGAAGATTGACTGAACTCGGAGAGACCTTCATCCTGCAGTGGATCAATAATATTCAAAAATGATGATAATGATGAAATATTTTTTGTTAATTATATGTAATTATTTTATAAATTGTCTTGTGGGGTTTAGTGCAATGATAAAGTATCAGATGGCAAAAATCCTCAAATCAATTTTAAGTCTGCTATTTTCACTGCTTAAACTTTTTATAAACTTCTGAGCAATAAAGTATTTGATTATTTTTATTTTATAAACTTATTAATATCTAATTTTAATCATATTTAACAGTATAAAAAAGAAATGGAAAAAAATCCTATTATTAGCAGCTAACTAAATTTTGTTAGTTACAAATTTATTAATTATAAAACATTCTGTACTTTAAATTCTAATATAAATGCAATTTATTCACTGTCCTTTAAATACTTTTTAGCAAAAACGTTTTATTGTACATATATGCCTACACAATCTTACTTTTTGTTTCAACTATCTTGCAGTCTTCTTCAGATGGCACTTTAATTAAAGTAAAAGTGGCTCTAAAGAAGACTGCAGGACAGTCAAAATGGAAAATAAGATTGTGTATGCATATATGTACAATAAAAGGTTTTCACTAAAAAGTGTTTAAAGTATAGTGGATAAATTGCATTTACATAAGATATTGCAGCAAAATAAAGGAAGTGGTAAATTTGATAATACTTTAAATTCAATACTTCAAATAACATAGAAAATTTTATAAAAAATGTTTTAGATATAATAAATACAATCAAATAAGATATACTTCAATACATTTCTACAATAAATGTATATATTCAATTTATTAGTATTGGAATTATTCAAACTCTAATTATCTCAGTCAGGGATTATTTAAAGAATGCTCTTTACAATTGCTAGGGGTTATTTGCAAAATTATATAATTTATTTTTAAATTTGTTTATTATTTTAAATAATTAAGTACCAAATGAAAAAGTTAAATAGTTTTTGCCATTTAAAGACTTGGCTTAAGTGAAAAATGTAGTATTAGAGAGTTCATACATGGCAGAGTTGTTTATAAATGCCAATTTGTCATTATTGTTGTAGTTTTTTATGTGTTACATGGATGAGAATTTATTGTTTGACAACTTTTTTTAAAATGAATCACAGGAAAGTTGTTATAGTTGAACTTTTAGTTAAATCAGGGATTTCCAAATTTTTTCAAGTACAAATCAAGTTATAATATAATATTAAATCATCTATGCACTTTATTACTGTTTCACAATGCTTTAATTACCACCCTCTTTTACAGTTTTGATTACCCCAGAAAACTTCTTCAAAACTACAACATAATACAAATATATGAATATAATTCATATACACATATAATTATATACACATATAATTACATTCACATATAACTATATGTATATGTCTTATATACATTCTTTATATACATCTTATAATCATCATTTATTTATTACCTTTTAAATATTGTTATATATTATATATTTTACCCTTTTTATATTCTATATTTATCATTTAAAACCTCCTATAATCATATATATTTTATTTTTATTTTTTATTTTACTCTTATTACTCTTTTAAATATTAAACTCTAATTTAATATTTTTTATACTATACATTATTATTATTCATTTTATTAACAATTAATATTTATAATTTAGTCATTCAATTATTTATAATTTACTTTAATCTATAATATTATTATCTTAAATATATTTTTACTTACCTTTCTTTTTATATCTCCAAAACTCAACTCCTAAATTCAAATTTTAAAAATTATAGTTATATTTTTAGTAGCTCCATTTTTAAATTTTACATTTATATTATTAACAGCTCCCTCCTATTTTTTATATAACTACATCTTTCAATTTTTTATTTTATATCAAAAAATTTTCAGGGCCAAATCTCTATTTAAAACTGGTTTAATATTATTATTATAAATAGCTTCTTTTATTTTCCTATCCCTTTTATTGTCTGTAAATTGTATCATCTTTATACAATTCTTTTCAAACTCATGCCCTGTTTCTACTTTATGTAAATATATCGGTGAATTTTTATCATACTTATGTTGTAATAATCTTCTATATATTGCATTTTCTGTTTCTCCTACATAGTTTATTTTTAGATTATTAATTTGATACTTTTTACAATGATTCTCATATATTCCATTTATTTCATTATCTGAATTTTTATCATAAATACTAATATACTTATTTTTAAAATACTAATCTATATTTCATTCAATTTAAAAAATAATTTCAATAAATAATTTTTTTTAAAATTAATAAATCAAGACAAAAGAACAACACGAACAACCAAGCGAAAACTAATCATATTTTTTCTTTTTTATTAACTACTTTAACATTTATTACATTATCAATTTTTTTATTAATTTTACCTATAACTTTATTTAAATTTTAACTACATAATTATTTCCTGTCTTTATACCTATATAATTTAATTTTATTACTACTTCTTTCTTTTTTATATTATTTATATATTCTATCTTATTTTCTATTAATCTAATATTATAATTTATAATTTTATTTGGATAATTATTATTTATAAATTCTTCTTTAATTAAATCTATTTGTTTAAGATAATCTTCTTTACTTGAACAATAATTTACTGCTCTATGAATTCTAGAATATATTGTGTTTACTTTATACTTTATATTTGAATACTAGTTAGATATATTATTATCTATATTACCTTTCTTATGAATTGATGTTTCAATCCTACATTCCCCTTCTTCATATGACTTCATCAATTTTATATCTAAATATGTCAGTAAATTATTCTTTTCTCTTTCTACAATAAATTTAATATTCTTATCAATCTTATTAGCATCAACCATAAATAAATCTATCTGTCTTTGTGTTTTATTAAATATCAATAAATAATCATCTACATATCTTCTAATAAAGATTGGAGCATTATTATTCACTAACATTAACTTCTCCAATTCTTCCATATAAACATTACTCAATACTCCACTTAATGCTCCTTCTATTAGTAAACCTTTTTGTTTATAAAACCTATCATTAAATTGAAATGTTACTTCTTTACAACATAATTCTATAATCTCCTTTAATTGTTTTATAAGTATATTTATATCTTTATTATTATCCTTTTTATATCTATTAATTACTATATCTATTGCTTTCTCTACATTAATATTTCTATACATTGACACAACATCCATTTTAATCATTGTCAAATTATAAGTACTATATTTATTTATTACATTTTTAATATCAGTTAGTAAAACTTTATTATTTTTTATATATGATTTACAGGCAATATCAATATATTTTTTTAAAACCTTATTTTCTAACTATTTAGATACTTTATTATAATATAAATCACTATCATTAATAACTGGTCTTAATGGTACACCTTCTTTAAAAATTTGAGGTGCTCTATAAATTTTAGCTGCTATACCATATTTTACCCCTAAGTAATTAAATCTATTCTAATCAATAATACTCTTTTTATAAAAGTCTTTTATTATTGTATATACTCTTACATTCAACAATTTAGTGACATCTTTTTTAATTATCCCAAATATGTTATCTTTCAACATATTATTCATTTTTTCTATATATTACCAATTTATTCCCTTTATCTGACTTTATAAAAACTATTTTATCTCTATACTTATCCTTCATTTCTTTAATATCCTTTATTTTAACAACATATACCTTATTAATTCCTTTATTTTTATGTTTTTTCCTTATTCTATAAATTATATTTTCTACTTCATTATTAAATTCTTCCATCCAAACCTTATCTTTATTACTAATAATTTTATTACTACATATATTTTGATAATAATAAATTTTGTAATTCTCTTCTACATACTTCTGTGCTATTTACTCTTTTATTGTTCTCAATTCTATTACATCATTATTCCCATTATATCCATTGAAACAGTAAGATTCGTATTTGAATCTTAAGTTTCACCTTTTTCTGTCGTCTCTCACTGACCGGTCTATCCCGCCCAAATTTAAACTTTTTGATATCGAATTGTGTGTGTAACAATATTAAAAATGTATAAATATATGTAGAATTCAGCATAAACACGCACACATTTCGATCTCAAATTAAAGGCAATAAATAGGGATAAAATAATATAATTTAGATTTCTTTTAGTTATATGAAAATGTATAATTTTAATCATTTATTTTGCATTATAAAGTTCGTATTTATTGCTTTGTTTAAATTTCGTTTAATAATAATTCTAAAAATATCTGATGTAATATTTAATTAAAAGTTAAAATAATCTTATGTTCCCTTTTTGTTTTTGAAATTTAAAAGCATCGGTCAGTGATAGATAATAGATTAATTAAAGAAAAATTCCCCAAAATTAATTAGTAAATGTAAAATGTAAACAATAGAACGGCAGCTTTCTTTAATTAAAAACCAACTAAATGCATTGATTATCCTCAGGGCAGATTAAGTAGAACCTAAAAATATCTTAACAAAATGTGAAAGATCAAGATAAAAAAAGAGGCCATCTTAGACTTGCTGGAGACATTCACTTAAACTTTAGCTTTGCTCTCGATCACTGAGAGTCTCCAAAAATATAAAAATAATTTGTTCCTGCCAAGGTATGACCGAGTAAAGCACCTAGATTATTCTCCATCGGGTTATGGCCCACCGGATGCTGAACTTTCCATTGCCCATCATAAATTCACCATGAAGATCTGCTGCCTGAAATAAATGAAAAAGCTGCTGCTGTTGTGAAATTAAATGAAATATCTAAATACAAGAAAGACTTGCCACTCGTGAACTTTTTGCTGCTAAACTAATGGAATCGGAGGACTTCTTATAAAACAGGTACCTGTCTGTGTTCAAACTCTAGAGTACTCTAATAATATGCTATAGCTCTTCTTCATAATACTTATCTAAATTATAAAATGTAAAAACTACCATATGTATAGCTAAAACTGAATAATTAACTTAATGTGTAAATTTCTCTACTAATCTAGCTTACCTCATTCTATCTTGGGTGCGTATTTCTATAATCTACATTTCTATCTATAGTTATTATTTAATTATTGCATGCTCATAATTATTTCAATTTTCAAAGTTTAAATCTATGATCACTTAAAACAATGAATGCGTGTCAAATTTTCATTAATATTTACTTTTTCTTTAATAACTTAACTTTCATATAAATCGACACGCATTCAATGCTTCATTTATTGTAATGCAGGGTCTAGTACTTCGCAAATGGCTGACGTATTAGTTATAATAATTCCCAATTTATATATGTTTTGTATTTATTAAATCATTATGAATAATTCCAGAAAATTACATTTCTTTGAGAGTCGCCAACGTTCTTTAGTAAATGTTGATAATGTCGGGCCGAATTAGAAATCCATTTAAATCTTATCATAATCGTTTATAAGTATACATGTGTTACGTTTTAGAGACGCGATGACCTATTCCGCCGTAAATATTCCGGATTCTTCAGGGTTGAAATTAACCCCGTCGTCCTACACAAGCGGACATAATAAATGCTCCCGTAGGATTTGACAATGTCATGCAGCCAGCGGCAAATTGCGCCACGTACCGCTTGTCCCTGGTTATGCTTATGTGACACCTTACTTTGTCGGGCCGTGGCAGAGACCAGCCTGACAGTTTTATAAATTCATTCGCGGCATTGCAGTTTCAATATACTGCCATTCCATATCGCCTTTCTAAAGCGTACCACGTGTTCCTTCACTTAATCTTATTATTCTATATATCACTCCGCCTCTGCATTATCTTCATAATTCACTCTCAAATAAATGTTTGCCCTTAGTTATAAATAAATATTTTAATTAAATAAATATATGTCTGCCATTACTCTTATAACCCATACTTTAGACTCTTGCATTGCAAAGGTATAAATCCCTCCATGCATGCATTAGAAATACTCACTCGAGAATTTTAGGTAGCTAGATTACGCTTTCAAATAAATGTATTCCTTTTGTAAACATTTCAGTATCGGAAATACCGCTACTGAAATCCTCAATATAAAATAATGTCTAAATAAATAAAATGTATTCTTTAAAATATAATCATGTTACAAATCCCGCTACTGAAGCTGTTAGTCCATAAAATATTATTAGATTGTTTTATTAAAATGTATTAATAAATAATTTTAAACTATACGTCTGCAGTTACGTTTCATTTATTCGATACCCATTCTATATAATATTTCCTCGATTATGTAAATATGAATGTTTAATTAATATTAGTTTGATTATTGGCTAACTTGAGAATAAAATCATGAGTCTCTTGCATATCCCTGACCACCGTGCCTAAGGAAATATTTACTAATGTCGCATCAGATGCGTTGTTTCATGGATTGTATTGTGGAACCGATAAACTATGTTCGAACTCAGTACCACGGGTGGCTTCGCTACTCGATGGTGCTGCTGTTCTGTATGGTGGTCGAATTCTGCACTATGTTTACGAGTCACACGTTTTCTGACCGTTACACCATATGGTACATATTTAATCTCTTTTCTTTTTCTGTCAATTCTATACATGTCATAATATAAATTTTATCCTTATAATTATCCTGTTTCTTCTCATCATTCTATAATCCCTTTTCTTCTTTTAATGTCCTTATTTTCTTATTATGCCTATTCTCTGTATTTTTATTAATCAGTACCTTCTTAAACTCATATAATTTTCTAAAAATTCCTTCTTCTTCCTTAATTATTTTTCTTGTAGTATTGATTCCATACTTAAAATCTCTCTATATAACTTTAGTTTTATATCATAATTATGATTAATAAACACTTTCAATAATCTCTTTTATAATTATTCTATAAACTTGATTTTTCTTCTTACCATTTTCTATAACTATTAATCCTTATAAATGTCGATATTATACCCAAACTTTTACAATCTTTTAAAAAAATTATATTATTAATATTAGTTAATTTAATTTAATTTATCAGTTGAGTGTTGAAGACATAAAAAGAAAGGTGGGTAAAAATATGTTTAAGATAATAATATTATAAATTAAAATAAATTATAAATAATTGAATGAATAAATTATAAATATTAATTGTTAATAAAATGAATAATAATAATGTAAAAGTGTAAAAAATATTAAATTAGAATTAAATTTTTAAAAGAATAATAAGAGTAAAATATAAAATAAAAGTATAATATATGTGATTATAGGAAGTTTTAAATAATAAATATAGAATCTAAAAAGGGTGAAATATATACAATTTAAAAGTAATAAATAAATGATGATTATAAGATGTATATATAGAATGTATATGTTGTATACATATAGTTATATATGTATGTAATTATATGTGTATATAATTATATGTGTATATGAATTATATATGTATAATGTATATAGATATAAATAAATTATATGTTCATGTATATTTATATTCATATATTTGTATTATGTTGTAGTTCTAAAGAAGATTGCTGGGGCAATCGAAACTGTAAAAGTGGGTGGTAATTAAAGCATTGTGAAACAATAATAAAGTGTATAGATGATTTAATATTATATACATTTGATAATGCAATAAGAAAGATTAGTTATATACTTCTTGAAGTATGGATCAAGTTTACAGATTTTTTTCCATTTTAATTTATACTTTCAAACTTTCAAATTTTTTTTATATTTTAATTATACAAGCCTTTATTGCACCTCCATTGGGAAGTCATACCTATTATAGCAACAATCTGAGATATGTCAAAATTTATTTTAGAAACAACTTTCTTTTTTAAATGTTTTCTGTTCTGACGATAATTAGCATTTCAAAGCCTCATTTAATTGTAAATTTTTGACCAATTTTAAATAAGTATTTGAATATTTATACTGACAAGACCATCTGATATTTTATTCTTTCAATACTCGGATAGTTTCCTGAAAATCGGAGCAATTTTATTTCAATATTTAATTATTAACTATTTCACAACCTTTGTCCATTTTTCTTTTTGTCATATCTTAAAACTTTAAAAAAGAAAAGAAAAAAGTAAGTAAGTAAAGAGGCTGATGTTAGTACTATTATCTCCATGCATTGGTATGATATTCACTTCAAACTATTTCAGAATTAAACATAAAATCTGATAAAAGAGCATTAAAAAATTATTAGTAAAAAATATAAAATATCATTGCACATAAACAGTTTTCATAATATTCCACTTCAAATTCATTCATATGCTGAATAAAAAATACGCAGTATGGCCAGTTGACCATACTTTGAAAACCCTGGGATAACCTACTTTGCTTTAGATATTTTAAATTCATTAACACAAAATTCATTCTTCTGGTTACAAGTTTAAAATTGAATGGTTTATCAAAAATATTAATTTAAAATATGACAGTTAAAAATTTGATTTTATAATTCTTAAAAAATATACCACAAACAAAGGTTTATGGTATAGAGGTTAGATAATTTAGTCCCCAGCCCCACGACATGGCTCCAAATCTATGCGGGACTGAAATTTAGTTTAGGAATCTGAAATTTTTTTATGCAATTACAGATTTTTTTTTAAGTTGCCAAGTCATGGCTAGCTATTTATTATTGGCTAAAAGTGGGTGTTTAGCTATTCTAAGATGAGAGTTGAGATAAAAGATTTAAGATAATATGGATTGATGAACTGGCCATAACATTGACAAAATACTTCTGTACAGATAATTGATGAAAAAGATATTATACATCTATAAGAATTTATTATCAATATGTAGTCCTATATAGTTTAGCATAATAGTAGACTGATTACTCTAAACTAAATGCTTCACGATTAATTTCTCAACTAAGCAATATAAATAAAAAATATCTTTATTCAGATTAATTATAAAAAATTGTTAAATGCTCAATCAACTACTAAGGGGCTCAAATATCATCTATTTCCTGAGCAATTTATTATGAAGCTATAACTTTTTATCATTTTTTTAAACTTAAATTATTATAAGTTTGCCTGAAAGTTTATGACGAAGACATTTTACTTGTAATTATATTTTGGACAATTTCCACTCCTAGAATTTACTGTTAATGTTTCAAATAGTTTCAACTGTTAATAATAGTACAGAGATTAGTAGCTAACACTTCAAGTGGTATTATTCTTCTACTTTCTTCAGATGTGGTTGGTATGAGTAGTAATAGTGCTGTTATTGGAATCGAACTTGTGTTCTGTAGATTTGTAAATAATGCAATTAATATGACACTCTAACAAATTAACTTAGTTAATGAGAATATCCAATCCATATTCACGAATCTAAAGATCCCAAATTTGATTTTATTATAGTATTGTTACTGGTCAGCCAATAACATTTGAAGAAGAGAGGAGAATAAATACAACTAAAAATGTGTTTTACACTAATCTGTAGGCTATTGCTAACAGATGAATTGTATTTCAAAAATTTCAATAAAGTTTGAATTTTTTTAAAAGATATTTAGTAATTAATTTTAGATGATGAAAATAGTCAACATAAATGAAATGCTCTGAGTATAAGAGTATAAAAAAATGTAATTATAATATGATAAAGCTTCCACTAATAGTGGGGGGGGGTGTCATACTCCTACAAGTTCTAAGTTCATAGTTTATCTTTCCCTTATAATAAAAACTTTAGATAAATTGAGGATTAATATAAAAAACATTTAAAAGATTCTTGAAAAGATTAAATGTCATTTGTTGTATTATGCTCTAGTGATATTATTTTTATTTAAAACCTCATGCAACTTTTCAATGACAGTATAAGCATCCTGAATGTACTGTGTAATACTATTATTGCAGCATGAAATATGCTAAATATTTTGATGTGAAAATTTCACAAAATTGAATATTATGAAAATGGAATCAGCAAAAAACTAAAAACACATTAAGAATGTTAATATCTGCCAGAGAAAATAATGTTGATTCATGCAAAAGATTAATTTTACCATGCCCTTGAAAAATAAATGCAATCTTTTATGAAGAAGCAAGAAAATCCAAAGTTTATTGATATTTGAATTGTCAATGTGGTAATTTGTTGATCTTCTCATTTTTACATTAAAGGTAAACTATGGGCTTAGAAGTGAATAGCATTTCTCTTTGCTAATAGGGAATCTTTTTGTTGTTTGTTTTTAATCAGAGCATTGTCACTTATTTGGTTATCTCATGTTATCTGGAACATCTTTAATCTGTTAGGAACACACATATGGCCAATGTTTGACCTACAATTAATAAATGGCTGCATTAGCTATCAGCCAAATGTGTAAATAAATTTTAAGCCTACTTAGGAAATTTTCACCTACATTAAATTTTTTTTTAATATTTGAATTTGCATCCTAGATCATAAGTATGTCAAATGAATACATTAATCACTACAATGTAATATCTTTCAAATATTTGGAAATGGTTATTTTAAAATGGGTATGAACTATTTACAAACAGTATATAATCTATAAATAATAACTTAGCTCAAATCACGGCACATGCGCTTTATAAATAAAATGCGAGCTATATTAAAAATAAATTACAGAATCAAAATCACAAATAATAAATTATTTTATATGTCTTCCATTATAATTTCTAAACTAGCTCAATTACAGAATGTCTGAATTGGAAACCATAATGCTTTTATTTCTGTTATAAAAAAGTTATAACAATGAAAATGAATTATTATATAAAATATATAAAGCTATCAGATATGTCTTAATTATTCTACTTTATATGAAACTAAAACTATGAAATATAAATCATTTTTATTTAAAATTACAATTTATGATATAATTTGTATTTTTTAATATTAAACATTATTTCAAGGTCACGTTGTAATAATGACTGTCTTATGCTAATGTAGTTTTAACAAGTTGTACATCGACTTCAGATGCAAATTGATATTCTAAACAAATAGTTTATAATGTTCTTAGTAATTTACATTTAAAGTATGTCTATTTAAATAATTTTATTTTTAACTGTCTTAATGTTATTTACAAGATGGTAAACTTTTCTATTTAATAACTTAAAATATTATATATATAAACATGAATACAAACACATATGCACGAAGCAGAGAGAGGCTTGTTAGTCAAATCAAATCATAGATACAATAAGATCTATTATGGCTTTAATTTAATTTATTCATAATTTAAAAAACAAAAACAACTTAATTTCAAAATATCAAATATAAAACGAATAGAGGTCCCATAATTAAATAAACTTTTCATAAACTTAGTCTACTGCAAATATTTATAATATGATATGATTAGATATAAAAAGTTATGCTGAAAATATAAATATAATTTCACTGATTTAATGTTAAACAACTTATTAACAAAACATTGTCTGTTATTTGATATCTTATATATTTTTAAGAAGGACTCAAATTGTGGTTTTTATATAAATAAAAGTCTTTAAATAGTTTAACTGGATAGCAAAGAACTTTTTTTTTTCATTTGTCAAAGCATCGGGTGGGAAGTGAACCCGCAAACCTGGGACAACTGCTTGGAAGACAGCTGTGTTGACCACTTGACCACCAATGCTCTTCAAAGAGAAACAGTGGAGAAAACTACATTACTTTTTTTTTCAACTATTAGGTTATTAGAGTCCATCCACTCTCTTACTTTAGCATGTAGCAAAAGATAGCTATAAATCCATTTTCTAACCATTAATTAGATAGTTAACAAAGTTGTCTAAAGACTGTCTACAAAAAGAAATCTAAATCAGTTTAAAAAAAAAAAAGTCCAGGTTTTACTTAGCCTAGATTCAAATCTCAGATCATAAGCATGGCTGATATATGCATTAAGCATTAGGCCATGAATTCTTATTGATTAAACATATACATATACACACATTAGATATATTTTCTGTTATACAGTATGACAATATATATTTAAAAAATATCATTATATGATGAGTAAAATATTTAAAAATTCATATAATTAAGACAATATTTAAAATGAATAGGAATTATATAATATCTATTTGATTTATTACTATATTAAAAAGATTATTAAAAGCAGACACTATTCATATAATTGCATGTACATGCTACTTAAAAATATACTGCAATAAGAAACAGATTTATTAAAATAAATATTAGCAATATTTTTAAATGACATATGATATCACTATTAAAAGAATTAGAGGTAAACATTGAATTAAACATTTAAAAAATAATTCAAAATCTAAAAAAATTAAAACACTATTTACATCATGAAAATATAAAATATTACCCAGTTTGTTAATAATGAATAGAGAAATATAAAACTTTAAAAAGCTAAAAGATTAGCAAAATGGATAGTACAAATATTATTCTGTATATAATATTTGGTGCTATCAAATGTTATCAATATTACAAAGCCTTAACCCAAAAATTTTTGCTTTAATTTTTAAAAAAACTGATAGTATATCATTAAATATTATGCAGGTTAACAAAAATGATAATCAGGTAGATTTAAGAGTGCAAGGTTCCTGGATGTGATTTTCAACTAAGCAACGTAAAAAAAAAAAATCATAGTTTGATCAGATGACTGGAACTGTTGGATTCAATCTATCATTTGGGTGCTTAAGCATCACATGACCTACAGAGATAGTCTAAAGCAGTGGTCTTCAACCTTTTCACACCTGTGGACAGATAAAAATAAGGATAAGGTTCCACGGACCAGCAAAAATAAGTATAAGATTTCGCAGACTGGCAGAAGTCTATATTTAAATTTTCTTAAAGATAAGCATAATTGTTATAACTGATCAAAACAACAATGTTAAATATATAAGATAAAGTTATATATATATATTATGGAGTTTATATAATAAAAAACTTTTTTTTTAATTTTTTTAGAAAAATAATAAAAAATTTAATTCTATCCCCCCCCCCCCCCATAAACATCTGTGATAACTAGAAAAACAAATTAATTTATGTATGATTGATTAGATTTTGTTTTCGTTCTGTTTTCTTGTTTTTTTTAATTGGGTAAAAATGAGATGAAAAAATAAATAAAAATTGTCTATATTAATTAAAAGTTTAAACTCTTATTATTTATTATTACAAACTTTTTACTGCCCGTTTAGCACGCGGACCAAGGGTTGAAGAACACTGGTCTAAAGACACTTTGCATGAAAAATAAACTAGATGTCAAATAATATAGATTAAACTATTTCTATACTTTTTAAAATCTGACTTAGATCTTTTCAATTTAATATTTTTAAAACTTTTATACAAATAAATGAAAAAAATATATAATATCAAAATATCTTTGAAACGATACATTGAACTAGATATACAACTTATAAATTAATAATTGTAAATATTAAATTTCACTAACTTAATGTATATGTAATTAATGGTGTAAACCATTCTCCTCCTCAGACTATAAATAAATAATCTTCTATTGACAAAAAATAAAGGCAAAAATGGATCCATTTAATTCTTGACCCTTGATTACAGACCTGCTACTTGTTTATAGCCTGATGGGAAAGTGGTTTTTCATTAATTATGCATATATTGGACCAAGTTAATTTAATGTTTACAATTATTAACTTCTGTGTAATTATTAAAACAAGGTCACTAAAAAGAGATTCAGTCTACATTATTGTATAACTAACTATTAATTTAATAATTATTAATGCCATATTTTCATCTGTACTATTATCTTGAATTTACTATATTTCCACTTTAACAGGCTTAAATAAATCAATTCATTTTATTATTGACTCTGTATCAATAGCATTATTTATTCACAGCTTGAATTGAAGATTAGTTTAGTCATTAATTACTTGGGTCCCTATAAGTAGTTTTAACTTAAAAAAGCAGATTTTTAATGCTGTATTATTTTCAAATAAATTTATATAATAAAAAAAACAATATAATAACATATTACAGCAATTACAATATATATATAATTTATACATAAAAGCTTTTTTCAGCATATAATTTTATGTCTTTTCAATGTTGAACCCTATTATTATAAAACAAATAACATTCAATTTGGAAAAAGGCATAAAATTGTGCCAAAAAAAAAGATTTTTTTATATAATATATTTTGTAATTGGTATTATATGTTGATATTATGTGTTTATAAAATTTATATAAAAAAAATAGCATAAAGGACTTTGTTTCAATTTTTTATGACCTTTTCAAATAGAAATGACCCCTAACTATCCAAAGTGATTTGTCAAAACTTACTATTAAAAAAATTTCAAAAAAAGTTAATATTGATAATCATCAAAAAGGGGGGGGGGGAGAAAAGGGGAGAGAGGGAATAGAGAGAGGGGTAGAGGAAGAAAAAGAGAGAGGGAGATGGGAGGGGGAGAGAGAGGAGGCGAGAGAGCTTTTTTTTGCAAGTGAATTGTTATAAATATTAGAAAAAATGAAACTGTTATGACACTAATTATAATCATCATTGATCCAAAAGGAAATGAATGAGATGTAATTAAAGAAAATTAGAAAAACTTGTGGGGAAGTTTTGCTTTATAATTATTTTAAAAATTATTAACGTTTTTTTACATATATGTGAGATGGTCTTAAATGCCTAAATGCTAAGCTATCACTGGAAATCCATAACAAAAAATCATCTTCAGCCAATTTTTTGGGTAGATGTAAAAATATAGATTAGGAATCAAAAGTATTACAGATATATTTACATGCTAAAATTGTTTGAATCATCAAGTTAGATATATGAATATATGCACTTACATTCAAATAAACAGATTAAATGCCATTCTCATTGGTTTACACAGATACATAAACAAATGGAGGTGGGTTTTTTTTGGTTAAACTTTAGTCGCTAACTTTATTGTATTTTTTTTAGCATTTTATACATATTTTGCCATAAATATATATGCACTCTTAAATAAAATATATAGCATGTAACATCATAAAGATATGTGAAGTTGTTGCGGTATCATATTTAATATAGACAGTTTGCTTTTTAAATGCTATGTTTGTATTCATACCATACTTCATAAATAAATAAAATATCCAGTTGTTGTTTTTTTTGTATAAAATATAATAGAAAAAAATAATACAACATAAAAATGATTTTGTTATGAACTTTAGTTGGAATCACATTAATCACTTGATTCAATTTTGTATGTATTCCCACTTGCTCTTCAAATACTGAGGGTTTCCATTGTATTATTTTGCACATTATCACATTGTTTATGTTTATATAAAATACATGAAGCTGGTGAAAGATGTAATTTTAATATTTAAAATAAGCCATGAGGTCAATAAAAAAACAAAATTGAGGAAAACAAGCAAGCAGGTGAAAAAAATATGAATATCAAGTAGTTACTTCAAGTGTTATTAATATACTGAATTGAGATATTAAAATAATTAAAACAAATGGCTCAAACTTTTGAAAATCTAATGATACTCATTTTTTGTTTGCTGAGATCAGCAGCTCCAGTTGAAAAAATTTTTTCTCTGATGAACCATGTTTGGTTAGATGTTTAATTGAAAGTACTAAATATCATTTTCAAATAAATATGAATTCAGATATGAATTACTCTAAATATTATGAATTAATTTAAAAATAATTTTCTTTAAAGAAAATTCATTTCTCCAAAAAATATGAATTTTACTATTTAAATGATTTCTTTTTGGACATTTTAGGCCGTATTATTAATTCAAGAAATATGATTACCCTAGTATATATATGTGTGTGTTGAAAAATTAAATATTGCCTAAGGCTATACTAGTAATGATAAATAAAATGAGAAAGACATATAACATTACAATACTAGCCAAAAAAAAAATTGTACCAATCTTCCATGACCATGGTTTCATCTATTAATAAATAGTCTTTTTCAAATGAATTTAACAAGATACATACAACATATGTGTACCACACAAAGCAAAATAGCCTTTCCATCATTCACTTCAAAAACCATCTTCCTTTAATATCAAAAGATGTCTTCATGAGATTGATAGCCTCAGATTAAAAAAAAATTATCATCAGAGTTAAATTTCACGTGAAAAGATCTAGTTGTTAATAGATGAAATCATAGTCATGGAAGAATTTTAGTAATATCTTTTGTTTTTGGCCAGAATTATAATATTATATATTATATAAATGTCACATATATACGAAATATATATATATATGAATAAAACTTAAATAAACCTTACAAATTTTGTGTCCAGTATCATTAATATTACATACACACTACATTAAAAATTTGAACTCTTGTGTAATATTATTTATATACGTGATTACATTCAATAACCCATAATTTAGGTACATCTATACATTCATTAAATTAGTCACATATTTATAAAATATATTTGTGATACTTTAGTATTATTCCTGCTATGACATAATACTCTGGTGATGTTTTCATCTGGTAATATTTATTCAAAATTTCCTTTTAGGATGTCATAGCAACCAAGAATCCTGACATGACTAATCCATGTCAAATAAACTGATACTTTCCTTTTCATTTTAGAAGCTATTAAACGGTTAGCTCCACCATAGTGATCATTTCTAAATAATACAGTTTTATTTTTTATATTTGGGTTGTTTTTTTTTGCTAAAACTTTGTGTGTATATTTTTAAATATTTAAAATATAATGTTAAACTTGCAACAAATGTATCGCATTATTTGTGAATATTTTTTTTTTTTTTAATTTCAAAATACAGCATAAAATTTGTTATATTTATCTTTTTTTTGTGTGTGTGTAAAATTTATATATATTTACAGTTAAAAGTTGATATATTTGTGAAGGTGGGGGGGGGGGGTAAAAAGCTAATTAAAATATAAGATTAAACTAACGTTCCAAGATTAATTTTTGGCTGATTAATATAAAAATAAAAAAAGATTTAGACTGAATAATACTGTTTAATATTTAGTTTGTCCCAAAGTGCACAAATGTGATATGAACTTCTGAACAATTAATTATAAAATATACTTTTTAGTATACAATTTTATAATTAATTGTGCTCATAAGTATAAATATTTACAAATAAAAATCAATAATCTTTTAATTGCTATAAACTTGGACATTCTCCAAATTTTTAATCCCTATAATGAGATTGTCATGTATAATGTTCTTGAATGGTGGTAAGCTGATATAGCTGTAAATGGTAAGATAGGCATAAGTAATTTGATATATGCTGATAATATTTTGAACTTCACTGCTAACAAGAAGTTAATATATATGATGGAAATTATGAGAGAAAAGCAAATGTATGATCTTGAAAATAAATGCTTTAAGGTGATACATAAATTTGAATACCTAAAGTATACTGTAGTAGTCAATGTGATTAGGAAATACACAGGTCAATTGTTGTATCAATAACAACAATGACAATTGTTCAAAATATGGGATCATTAAAATATTTCAAGAGCCAGCAAATTAAAATTGATCAACTATCTAATTTTTCCAAGTGCCATCTGCTCAATCTGAATTTAAATCAGAGAATGCCTCTAATTCCCTATATTGCCCATAGAACTAATGTATTTATTTAGAAGAATTTAAAATCAACAAGAGTTTATCTATGCTAATAAATAAATGTATAATGACATATTTTAGTCACATAGTATAAGACCCAGAATTATGGAAAAGTATGTTATTGAGAAAAAAAATGGAGGATGACAATTCATATAAACCTTTCCTGATGGACAGATCATAAACTCCATGAGATATTACACATGGCCCAAAATTTGTGATGTATGGAGGAAAGCAATGGAATCCTTCATATGATGTTATATCATTTTGAGAGTTGCAAATTGAGAAGTTGATAATGTATATATGTATATCCATTTTGAATTGGATCAATTGAGATGTTGATGATGTGTGTATATATCCACTTTATATATATTTTAAATTTGAATAAGATCTTAATCAAATATTGAACTATTATCTAACTAAATATATTTCTTTTTATAATATCTATGTAAAGTTTTTTAATTAAAAGAAACTATACCTTAAGTAATCATGCTTTCATTTAAAATCGACACTTCAGTTTACCTTCTCATAAACTATTAATACTAATCTTAATAAATAAAACTCATGAAAGATTTAAAACAAAGCTGAAGAAAAGTCATTAATAACAGAAAGATTAATAGAAAACAATTGGTTAATCTATTTATTTTAAGATTTCTGATTCAATTATTTTATTTATTATAACTGGACTGGGTTTTTTGTAGACTAAATTCAGATTATTGTGTTTCACTTTAATGTGAATTTTCAACTTAATTATAGTGAGATGAACTGATATATTCACAGTGTCTCATAGAATTTTAGGTAATGAATGAAACAATCTAAGATAAAGATGATTTGAATGCCTTCTCTTGTAGAAGCATTTATCATAATAAAAAAAAAAGCTTGTTTAGAGCGTTAGCATGCTCTTAAGTTTATATAATATATTTAAGTATAATCGGCTTTAGATTATAAAGAAGAATGAAAAAAAAAACACCACTTTGTTACAGCATACAAACATATGCAAATTTGAATTACAAATATAAATGAAGGGAAAATCTATATTATATTTCAATAACTACATATGTGGACAATTCATGTACACACAGATATAGTAGTGATCTAATTATTTTCTTATTTTCTAAAATAATTTTGAAATAATATTTCATTTGAGGCCTTTATTATAATTTTTCATATTACTTAGTGAAGTAAAACAAAGAAATTTTAATATTTACTATGAGCTTGTCAATTGTCTATAAACAATATTTTTTTTATATAATTACTTTAAAGCTATTTATTTTACTCTAGATCCATCACCTATTGTAAGACTGAATAATCAATAGTTGCTACATGCTAGTCTTCACTAAATTCCTATCCAGTGATATTGTCCTTTCCATATCCAGACTAGTTCTAGTTTTATAGCCTTTGTCAATTAAAAACTCTGAAGCACCACCCTCTAATATCTATCGATGCCTAACTTTACATTAGATGGTAGCACTGAAATAAAATAAATAGAATTTACTCCTGAAAAGTATTGTGTAAGCTGGTATCATGTGATGTTTATTTATTTATAAACTTTGTTTCAATTCTGTTACATATATTGATTTATAGTCAAAATTTCCAGAAAATTCAGTATGTTGAATTTTTTTACACAAATACTACATGCCAAGATTAGATACAATACATAATACATACAGTGAAAACTACACAAAATATCACAAGTGATTTTTTGACATACAATAATACTAAGAAAGTGGATAAGTGCACACAATCTTATAACATATCACAAATTTATGTGCTAGTGTGGGATATTGGCTCATTATATTTGAGAATTAATTTGAAGTCAGTACAATTTATTCTTCATAGCTTTAGCCCCTAGCATTATTCTATGCAATGCTGTCTCAGCAGAATGATCAACTTATATTTTCCCATTTAGTGATTCACAAATGTGCTGGCATTTATTTTATACATCTGCTGTTAAAGTTGATATAGAGGTATTTGAACATTTTTTTTTTTTTTATAGACAACTTAAAGTTAATACAGTTTGTGTATTATGGATGTTAAATTTTTAATACATCTTAAATATTAATTTAAATTATTTCAATATCTTTATTACTATGTGAATTCTCACAACATAAAATGTATTGTATTAAAAGATGCAAATTTAATGATGAATGGAGAAGTGGATAAAGAATTTCTGGGTAAATGTAATATATGTTAAACATGGTTTTATATAAAATGTTGAAAAAGATGATAGAAAACATATGAAGGCATTTAGATATGCAGAAAATGTTTTAAGATTTTGAAACGTTGTGAAAAAATGTGAAACATTTTAAAAAGAGGGAAAGTATATTAAGTTGATGGAAAAATATAGAGATTACTTAATTTGATATTGAAGAGGCTGAATAAAAAATGGTACTAATTAGAGAAAAATTCCAAGCAGTGAAAAAATAATTGTTAAATATTACAAATAATATAGTGTTTAATAAAGAAATATGAGAAAATTAATTATAAATATTTAGAATTTAGTAATGAATTGAATACTAATTGTAAATAAATTGATAACTTTAATAAGCAGTAGAGTTTAAATGGCTTTTAGAAAAAAACAGTGTAATGAATACCAAAAAGCCAAAATTTTGAAACAATAGATTTTTTTTAAAATAAATAAATAAATAGAAATATTAGAAATGGATTTAATAGAAAAACAATAGGTGTGCAGTGTTTTCAGGTTAGGAGTGAAAAACTAAGTAATATTTTAATATATAGGGTATATGAGCACAGACTTTCACACGACCCACTCTCTCCACACCATCCCATAACACTGATACACTTGAACACATATATGTTGAAAAGGTAAATAATCACCAATATACGTATTTCATGCCAAACCAACAATCATCAGTTGGTCCAGATTACCATCTCCACACATATATGCTATAAGTGATCAGATATATATTAAGATAGCCAATCCTCATACTTTAATGGACAGGCTTCAATCTACTCCACACTCCAACTCTTCAACCGTCCATCCAATTGAAAATCTGATGATGGAATTCTCAAAGGCCACCCTGAGGCTGAGATTCTTGTCACACTCATGTTGACCTAAGGTCAATCTGACCCCTCATACACAGGACATAATCCATTTAATACAAGAGATGGGAAGACAGCATGAAATACGTATATTGGTGATTATTTATCTTTTCAACATATATGTGTTCAAGTGTATCAGTGTTATGGGATAGTGTGGAGAGTGGTGGGTCGTGTGAAAGTCTGTGCTCATGTACCCTATATATTACATATATAAACACAGGTATATAATAAGCCTGTGTGTTTCAGTTAAGTAATATTTTAATAAATGTTGAATATCAAAATTGAAAGTTGTTCTTTGTTTGAGAAATAAACTTATAAGAGAATATTAATTATAGATAATATGAATGAATACATTAATAAAATTGATGGACTGGAGATACATGAAACATTATTAATTAAAAAGAATATTTTAATAGAAGTGAAATGTAGATTGGAAATTTAAATAAAGTATTTGATAGAAGTTTTTTGTGATTAAAATAAAATTTGAATTGTACTGTTGTTTATGTACTGGCATACAAAAAGAAATTAAAAAATTTAAAGAGATTGAAATTTTTGTTGAAAAAACAAAATTAGTAATTGTCATGATATTATATTGATAGAATTAGGAGAATCTCAAATTTAAAATTTACAAAAAGTGAAGTGATATATAGAACATTGCAAATGAAAATTTACTTAAAGTTAATTGAAATAGGAAAATGTGAAAGAAACACACTTCTGAAAATATAAAAGAAAGAGAATTGATATGGCATACTAAAAGCTATTAAGAAACATCTGTCAAGCATTGGTGGTCGAGAGGTCAGCGACAGCTGCTTTATAAGTTGTCCCGAGTTAGCGGGTTTGCTTCCCGGCTGATGCTATGACACATGAGAAAAAAAAAACATCTGGGATTTGATGTGATAATTATTTATGGAAAAGTAAATATTTACAATAAAATGAAAACAGATATGGAATAAATATAATGTAGATAAATATAGGAAAAATAAAAAATATTCAATAAATTTCTATTAAAAAGCTTGAATACTACAGAAAATGAATCACAATGTAAAAATTGCAAAGAAATAAAAAATTATGGGACTTGATATTATTTAAGAGAAGGAAAAATATCCTTGATTATTAAGTAACTATCAGTAAGAATAACAATCATAATGTATAAATATTTATATATGTAACATTTGATAGAGTTAAATTTGAATGGAAGAATGAAACATTTTATGAAAAATTCAAAATGAACTTCATTCAAGGAGATGAATAAAAGGTCATGTACTTATTGTTCTTTAGTTGACTGAAAGAAATCATATTGAAAGCAAACAATTCATCATCATCATTAACCATTATCAATCCATTGCAGGATGAAAGTCTCTCCAAGTTCAATCCATCTTCTCCTAACTTTAGCTTCTCTTCACCACATCATCCCTGCACACTTTCTTATTTCATCCATCCATCTCACATGTGGTCTCTTTCTGGGTCTTTTACAATCAAAACAAACAATTATTAGTAGCTTTATTATAGAATGAATAGAAATAAGATATGAAGAAAATTTGAAAAATCTGGTAATAACTTTGGGATCATTAAATATAGTTAAAAGTAGTTACAAACATATTTTTTCTTAATTCTTAATCTGAAGTTAATCAGCTTTCACCATGCACTGTTTAGTCATGTTACTAACTCACTTATGTTACAGTGAATCCGCAGCACTCTCAAACCCAAAGGCAAGATAGAGACTTTTTAAAAGAAGAATTAATAACATGATTAAACAGCGCATGTCGAAGGCTGATTATGTTCTGATTAAAATTTTCTAATGAAAACTACTTGCAAATTATGTTATTAAAAATATTTTTTATAAATATCAACGGTAAATACAAAACTGGCAGAAATTAAATGTGAAATGCTAATATTTTTTATTATAATCACCATTGATTAGCCATATGTGATCTGCAGATATATAACTTTTTTAAAAAATATCACGATTAATATGATCAGCTACAAAGTTTAGGAGGAAAAGTAAAATTTTTTCTTTGATAGTTAAATCCTTCCAAAGAGAACTGGATGCAGTAAATAACAGCAAAAGGATTAGTTAAAGCTGCAGGAATCAAATAATCTGAAACATAAGTTATAATAAATTGACTCTATAGGGAATAAAATGTGTATCGAAGAATCAATTTGGATTCCATCAAAGGCTTATTGACAATAAAAGAATTTTGTACTGTAAAAAAATTAAAATTAAAAAAATGACGCATTTAAGAACATGTAGAGATTGTTACATTTTCATTTACCATTGTCAAACTCCCTCCACTCACAACTTTGACGCCATCCATTTCAAATAAATATAATAATGATTATTACTAATCATTTTCCAAACTAGAGATTATCTCTAACACAGATATACACTTTAAACCTCAGTTAAAGATTAATATATCTATTTTTTTTTATTTTACACACACACGGAGTTATTCGCCCTTCTCTTTCCCACATGTAATATCTTTATAGATATAATAAACACCTCCATAATTCCCCATTCTTTTTAAATTCACATAAATAAAGTTTATTTTTATTTTTTTTATATTTATTAATATAACATTTTATAAGAATGTACATTATTTTTTATTATTCCCAAAGACGTTTCATATCAAGATTTAATAGAAAAATTGAATGTTTATTTTCAGCCAGTAGGGTCTAAGTTGGTGGCATATCAAGATTTTTGAATGAGAGTCTCTTCATGAGTTGTACCAGAATTATGATTTAGCACTGTGCACACTCGTGACATAATATCAAGTTGCCTCTGAGTTGTAAGATATACTGTTAGATTAACTGTTATTTGGAAATGTTGGGTCACAGCTTTAGAAAAATTTTATTGAGTGAGCTGAACCTGATGTATAAGGTAGTGATTGGAAAGTGTATTGCACAAGAGACTATGTTAGAGAATACATCAGAATTGCAAACTTCAACTCATGGGCTGAACAATGTGATACTTGTGAACAAAATACAAGATGTAATTGTGAGTTCAAAGACTGCAAAGGGTAATTTAACCTGTTATTGCTGTGGTGTGTAAAAGGGCACATTAAATTTTTTTGTAAATTTAAAACAGAAAGCACAAAACTTGTAACAAAAGAGCATTCAGCTTATGTTTGTCATCATAAAAACAAGAGTACAAAAGCTGAACCAAATCCTGACTTTAAATCAAATGAAAGTTGAATAGAAGTAAAGAAGATATCAAGAAGACTCAATGACACTAGACATGTCCACCTGTAAAAATAAAATAAATATGAAAATGACAGTGGTGCAGGATTATCTTTGCTATCACTAAAAGATTGGAATAATATTAATGGTAAAAATAAACACAAGTGGATGTTTGAAAACACATACATACTGACTATAGATGTAAATGATAACAAGAGAGACATACATGGTAAGGTGATGGTACCTTTAAATATAAGACCATGATTAAATAGTAAAGAAAAATACAGGACCATTACTAGGGAAAAACTGGTTTTATCCTTTGAGAATATGTCTTAAGATAATTAAAAAAATTTTGGAAGTTGAAATTAGAAATAATCGCCCCCATTTGTTTAAGTTGGCATTGGCTGAATTAAAAATGTCACTGGTAGATATTGAACTACTAAAAGATGCCCAGCCTATAGTGTTTAAACCATGTAATCTCCTTTTGATCTAAAACCAAAAGTTGAAATGATTAAAGATATGGCATCAAAAGGTATGTTGTCTCTAGTAGAAGACTCATCAGGGGCTACACCAGTCAGATTGATTATGAAAGCAAATGGGATTTGTCTTTGCAGTGATTACTGCATTACATTTAATAAATACTAGAACAAAACTGCAAGATTGTAGTAAATAATTTTCAATTTTTTTTCAATTTAACATAACTAATAAAATGAAATGAATGGATCTATTTTAAATTTATCTAATCATTATAAAAATGAAATTGGTGTAGGCTATCTCATTGATGAAGTTAACCATTTTTAAAATACTAGTCCTTTATAAATGTACAAAATAATAATTGATGGTTTCTAGTTTTTTCTAGTGCTGAAGCTATTTTAAAAATGTATTTATTTATTTAATCTGGAGAATGATTTTTTTATGGTCTTAAATGTACAAAAAATTATTTAAGGAATATTTTGGAGCAAAATAATTTTCAAAATTTATCAACCATGATTGTAGAAATAGTTACATAAATCTTAAATTATGAAAACATTATTGATAAATTTGCTGCATTCAAAAATAGAAAAGTGTCATTATAACAACAACAATGATATGGTGTTAATTTTGTAGGAATATTTGATGTTTGTGCCAAAATTATTTGATTGAACTTGATTTTATCAAATGCTTTTATGTCCACATAAACAATATTTTATTATATGTAAAATTATATACCTGTATATATATATCCACAGATGGCGTTCTACCAAAAACACCGATCAAGCGTATGTTTCGTTTACATAAACGTCAGAGTAGTTAGTATTACTCTGACGTTTATGTAAACGAAACATACGCTTGATCGGTGTTTTTGGTAGAACGCCATCTGTGGACATAAATACAAACGTTAGCAAGTTTTTTAACTTGCATTTTTGTTTATCATATATATATGTTTTTGTGTTCTTTTGCTTTTTGTATTTTATAATTGTGTTATAACTTTAAATCATATTCATATATTGTATATAATTGATTTCATTCAATGATGACCCCAAAATTTGTAGTGCCTCAGGTCCCTTAAAGGCCAAATCTGCCCATGCCTGACATACTAATTATATAGGCTAATGTAACATAAGGGCAGAATGCAAGTATGCATACAATATTATTCATTCATACTGATTATTCTGACTACTGCATGATGATTTTAACTTATATTTTCCAGCTCAGGTAATCAATTTTGTCATTATTTTAAGTTCAACTCATATTAAACTAACATAGTAATTAGCTATTGCTCTCTATCTCATTAGTATAATTTATTTAACAAGTCAAAATTAGAATTTCATATACACATTAATGACAGTTTCTTAGATCGATTTATAAAATAATCAATTCTTTTCAACGATTTTTACATTTAGAAAAGTAAAAAAGAAAAAATCTAACTTTATGTTGATATAAATTGCCATGTATCTGTGAATTTTTGAATTTTAAAAAAATGTGCTTAGGCAAGCATACTCTCTCTTTCACAACTTTCTACCTTATTCATTGTTAACTTTTCAGCTTATGAACTACTAAGATTATATTATTACAGTAGAAGCATTTGGTAAAAGGAAAATCTTTTGGGCACAGAATTATGACAACAGATATTTGTATACTAATACAAATGTTATGTGTTTGGTAATAAAAAAATGGTGAATTCTGCTGGATTTTATATAGACTTTTGGTGACTTAGCCAGACACATATATGTGCCTGCTGTGTGTGGGATATCTCAAATAATACCAGTGGGATAAGCATCAAAATTAAATAAAATACACTAAAACAAGCTTTAAAACTCAACAAGTTTTTTACTTGTCTTGAAATAATGAAAATAATAATAACTAAAATAATAGTGGAGTTTATTTTTGAAAAAGTGATTAATAATTATTTGACATGTGGGATACATTATCCTTACACACCATGAATATATAAATATAATACATATGTCTTTGAGTTTTCATTTGCTAATATTATACACACACAATAAGATAACTTCTCAAATGACATCTTAACATCAATTTTAATCAGTCTTTAACTTAGGCTGACCATTTTCACTTATCTATGCATTTTAAATCTATACCCATGACTCTTGCTTGGCCCATGCTTTTTTTTCTTCTCTTGCTAGAGCTTCATTCTTGCTCAACTTAAATCTATCAACTTATCATTTCATTTACATATTAGGTTTAATTAGCATATTCATTTATTATTCATTTTAATAATGCATATGCTAATTTTCTAGAGTTCATATTTCAAGTGAGGTAATAATAATAATGTACTGTCTGCACCCAGTCACATCTTATCCATATACTTTCCTTCAAACCTGTGCTATCATTTTAGAGTATAAATTGATGTGCACTCACCTGTCAGTAAGAGGTTTAAAAAACACAATGACTCACTTGTGCTTAGAGTTTATTTTTATATAACCAACCCTTACTGACTGTGCTTAACTCAGTGCTTCATCTTATTCAGTGCCCGATATTTTAATTTACAAGTGAATTGTACAAAGTTTATTGATATATCACACGAGAAAGTTTCTAATTTTTAACCACCTGCAATTAAGTGATATTAGTTTAAAAGATATATAAATTAATAGTTTAGCATTGTATATATGTGTAATTGCATAGAAGGAAATTAACCTTCAAATCTGAGCTATTTATTTTAGCACAAGTTTGAAGGTTAATTTCCTTCTACATAATTACACACACATATATATATAGTGCTAAACTATTAATTTATAAATGATATATATATTGAAACAGTCGACCTTAGTTCAAGATCGAGTTTCACTGTTCTACCACAACCCACATTTCATCCTGCTCCTTTTTTTCTTTTTTTTTTGTCACATGTATATAAACTATATGTATATTTCTGAGAAGCATCTATAAAAGTTATAAATATAAATTTTACATAAAAATTCTTTAATTATTTTGATATTAATGTCTCTAGATGCGATTCAGATATATACATATATTAACAGAGCTTTTATATATATAAAAGCACAAACAAATATTGTAAATAATTTTGTATTTTTTTTCTTAATTATATTTTATTTATTTTGTAAATATTTTTCTTCATATAACTACATAAAATTCAAGATGGAAGATGCAACCGCTAACTGTCCAAGAGTAATTAAAGGAGTGGGAACATTAGTTTGTTTCATGATTTTAAAAGGAATTTTTAAATCAAGGTTAATGAAAGTAAAATTTAAAACAAAGCTAATTGATTTTAAGTTAGCTGTTAAACATTTTTATCAAATCTATTTACAATCTGGAAATTGATTGCAATTTATTTTTGGACAGTTATCTGGTGATTGCATCTCCAATAACAAAAGAGAAAATATTTCTGTAAATTAAAGATACAATTTGAGTTAAAAAGTTTAATTAAAACACATTCTTTAAATAACTCAAAACTGGTATAAATAGGGCCAAAAATCTATTGTGTGAGAGTTTGGTCAATAGTCACTAGCCGACTCCACATCTGTTTGATTTTTGAAATAGTTTTAAGTAGAGGGGCCTAAGCTGCATTCCCCTCCATCTTCAACCTGACTTTTTGCCATGCAGAGATGTAGTTCCTACCGCTCAAGAGTGCCCATGCTGTCAAAGAACCACCGAGGCCAAGAAACATGTTTTGGTTGTATTCTCATCCTTGGTGTTCGCCTAGAGATAGCGTTGATGCTAATCGAAAACATATACATATAATGATTCCGGGGCCTGACCTAAATGATTGATTTGATCTAAAAAGATCTGATTTCTTAGATTTGTAATAAAATATTCTACTAACTAATATTATTATATGATGTTAGTTTTTTTCATTTTTGTAAATGTTTATTAATCTTATCTTGTTTTTGAGTTTGTGTCTTTTTAAAGTTACGGTGTTTTTCTAACTTTTTTTTTTGGACTTTATATGTGTCTTTTTAAAGTTACGGGTTTTTTTTTTTTTGCAAGAGTAAATCAATACTTTTATTCAAAAACAAGATGTAATAAGTAAATGTTTATTAATCTTATCTTGTTTTTGAATATGTGTGTGTGTCTTTAAAGTTACGGGGCTTTTTCTAATATTTTTTGGGAGACTTTATGTGTGTCTTTTTAAAGTTACGGTACTTTTTTTTTTTGCAAGAGTAAATCAATCATTTGATTCAAAAGCAAGATGTAATAAGTCAATGTTTATTAATCTTAGATTGTTTTTGAGTTTGTGTGTGTGTCTTTAAAGTTACAGGGCTTTTTCTCATTTTTTTTGGGACTTTACGTGTGTCTTTTTTTAAAGTTATGGTATTTTTTGGTCAAGAGTAAAAATCAATTATTTTTATTAAAAAAAGCAATATGTAATTCTAAATCTATCAAAAGTAACGTCATTTATATACTACAATTTAGAATTGATACCCGACTACTATTAGTAAGGACCGTCATTGAAAGATTCAATTGAAAAATGATACCCGACTAATTTCCGTTTTCTTTTTTTTTGGGGGGGGGGCAGTAACGAATCAGAAAGTGGGTTGTTTTTGTTAACTCTGTCTATATAAAAAGAGTACTGTTATTGAAATACTAAATTTAAAAATGATAGCCGACTAATTTGCATTTCTTTTGACAGTAATTAATCAGAAAGTGGGTTTCTTTTTTTTTTTTTTGGTAAATCTTGTGTATATATATAAAAAAAATACCGTAATTCAAATACTCCATTAAAAAAAACCAAACCCCATTGAATTTGCTTTCTTTTTTTTAAGACAGTAATTAAGCAGGAACTGGGTTGTTTTTGTTAGTGTGTAGATATAAAAACTAAACTTATTTTGAAATAATAAATGTAACAAAAAATAATAATAATACCTGACTAATTTTCTTTTTTTGGACAAGTAATTCCTAATAATTAGACACTGGGTTGTTTTTGTTTGTGCATATATATATATAGAAAAAATAACTTGTCATGGACGAATTCTCGCGAAAACGGTACTTTCATGTGATCCTTAAATTTTTTCCCCGTTTCGCACTCTTAAAAGCAATTTTTGAGGGTTACCCATTCATAATGGAATCTTCAGGACATTATTACTAAACTTACAACAGTAAAGTAAGTTACATCACATTAAAAAAAAAGATGTCTTATCAAATTTTAAAAAACTACGACTGCTTCAAATACACACACTCTCACACGAAACTACAGAGAAAATAGATATTCTACTATTAGGAGAAAATGATTAACAAAATCAACTACTACGGCAGCCAATCAAGGCATTTCTTTCTCTTTGCTTTTAGCATAGAAAAAAAGCCATAACCAGCAGCCGTTGGGAACTCTTTCTGTGTTTTCTCGTAGAAAGAAGTCTCATCTGTGTTGGCTTCTGTCACCATTACCTCCTCCGTCCAACATAACTTGGACTTTTTTGCGTTTATAATGTAGAAAATTTCCTCTTTTGTTGGATGAAGGCCGGTGAAATTGTATATTTCTAGGAATTTACCTAGAAATAGTGACATCTTGAGGTGAACACCAAGGATGAGAAAACAACCCATGTTTTAAATCAAAGAATGTCACCTACCACAGAAGATTCGTCCCTACTTCATCCTATAGAATCATGAGGTAACAAGTCTAAAGTCATTATAATTGTATTACATGAATCCTAACTCTTTAAAATTAATGTTTTCTGTATATTGAATCTCTTTTGACTCACTAATCAGCGAGTATGTTAAATTAATAATTATTTTTTCTGTATCGATTCTCTGTAACCTAATCTTATTGTAAAATATTTCATCCAACTCACACTTCTTATTTTTCTTATAATGTAGTGCGGTTATAATTTAATTTTAATGATATTTTTATATTTTCAGTTAATTTTTATTTGTAAATTCCAATCAAACCCAGTCTTATGAACTTCTTCTATATCCCGCTGTGGAATAGAAATGGGGGGGGGGGGAGGAATTAATTAATGAGTTCTTGTTATTTATTTCTAAATAGCACGTAAGATTGAGTTTCTCTTTTAAAATGAATATGCTTTTTAAAAAATATATATTTTACCATAAAATTATACAAAATGTATAAATATTTCGCAATCTGGGGTGGATATTGATGTCCATTAATTATATTAATTTTTTATTGATCATCATCACCAAAAGGCTGGTGACCAAATACTATTTTGTTATTTGCACTTTTAAGTGCGCAAATTTTAGTTTTTTTTTAATATGTTAAACAAAATAGTTTTTATTCAAGAAGGGGGAGCAATGCATGCTTCATTAACTATAGTTTTAACTTCTGATTAATGACTTTATCTTACATGGGTTATTATTTCAACATATCATTATGTATTTGTTAAACCACTTAGGGCTTCACTTTAGTATTTAAATCTAATGATTTTATATTCTTATAATAGTGTTGCTGGCATATGTCAAATTATTAATAAGACACAAAAGGCTTTGATCTTGATTCATCTGTACCTCATTCTGGGGATTCCTGATCATCTTCGTTTGTCATTCTTCTCCTTAAAATATATATTTATGTACTGCTTTGATTTGCCCATATCTCACTCTGGGGATTCGAAGCCTTCTGTCTTTTTTAGTGTTCTCATACATTAAGTCTACTCCCTAGAACAAGCAGGTTAGTGTAGTTGAAGCTCTGTATGACTGTGCCATGATCCGAACCCATAGCAACTTCCTACCTACCTTTTTCCTTTCGGTACTCCTTAGCTGGAAGTTGGCATACCACTTTAAAATCGAAAAATGACCTTTTCTTGGCTGAAGTTGCCATTTTTCTCTTTCACTGACATGATGCTAGTACTGCAATTTTCTTATATTTAGTTTTTTTTAGCCTGTTTAACAAAATAAACATTAATGATAAGTGATAATGAAATGTTTTTCTCTTTAAATAATTTTCGTTGGAGTTTTAGATCCAATTTCTCATGAAGCTGCCCTCCCCTTTATTGAAATAAGTAATCCCATATTTATAAAGTTTTGCGTTAAATGTCGAAAATGTGTAATAAATAAATGTTTTTCTTTTAGTATACTTATGGATCAAAATGTATCCTTAGTTAATTGTTATAAATAAATGCTATGAATTAAAATAAAGCTATGTATTCAATTCTAAGGGCATCCCACTAAAGTCGTCCAAATAGCGAAACTATTATCGTATCTTTATTTGTTTTCTAAAGGTATAAAATGTCCACCAACCATCCAGATAAATCTATTTTTGTAATATTAAATAAAATCCAATTTCCAAATATACGTTCAGTATTGTAACTCCGTACTAAATTGATATCTGTCAAAATAAAAATAATTGATTCCAGTTTGTAAAATATTTGTAACCAAAATAAAGTTTAAAATGTGTGAAGTTGAATATATATATAAAATCATCTTGAATTTTTGTCAAAATAAATATTCATGTTTTTAAACTTAATCCAGTTGTTCGAATCTTATTAATATATTTATGTATATTTTTAACTTATATCTCGGGTTCACTTAATCTCTCATCACCATCACCAGTTGAGTTCTCATGCAAAACATTGTAGCACTGGGCTGGGATAGAATGAATTCATGTGGTACCACCATAGGTGTTGTCTGTTGTGTTATAGATTTGGGGAATGGGCAAATAGGTTAGAATTCATGATTGCTCCTGACCTGTGTATCCGGGCATGATTGGATTCGGGGTACTTTTGCTTAGATTCTAAATCTTGTTGGATGGACATACATTTTTGACTGGTACAATATATAATAAATTAATTTTGATGTCCGTATTCTTTCCAAAATATATGTAATTTTCAAATCTATATATATATCAAAATACAGTAAAATTCACATAAATTATAGTTATTCAATGTTATATAGTTGATAACAACTATAAGATGTATAGTCGAAAGTACTTTTAATAAAATAATCATAATTTATGTGAATTTTACTGTATTTTAATATATATATATATATATTGATTTGAATATATATATAATAATATTATTATTCGATGTCTGTATTTTTAAACGTAATTATATAACTGAATATTTGTAAATACAGTAACTAAATAATTAAAAAATTTTATCCACTTAGGAGCACTTTCAATTATCCCAGTAATCTTTGTCAACTAAAGCTTTGAAATGCTAACTTTCCCACAATTCTGTGATCTTAACATTTGCTGCTTGCCTGTTAATTAAGTCATGTTTATATTTGTATATTAGCATAGCTTTCTTTATTTTTCTTTTATTATTATTTTTTTTCAATTTGCAATATTTTTACATTATTAAAATTGAAGTCAAAACCATAAATACATGATTTATTATGGTCGTAAAAAGCAGATGCTGAAATATTATTATCTACTATGCAATTTTGTTTCGATTTCTGGACTCGTTTAATAATAGCAAGTGTTCTTTAGTTCTTTTTTTCAATGTACATTTAGATTCACCTATATATCCACTGCCACAACTACATATCCATTTATAAATGACACAATTTTTATTTATAAATGAGGTTTTATCTTTGGAGTTATTTATTAATTTGTTTAATGTAGGAGGTGTGTAAAATGCAATATCACATATACCTTTATAAATTTTCCTTATAAAATTTACTTGATCATTTGAAATATATGGGATTAATATCCATATTTTTTTATTAGCAGGAGAATCAATATTATTAAAATTTTTATTCTTATATTTTGTATTAAAATCTCTAATAATATTATATATTTGATTATAATTGTAGCCAACATTTATAAATAAAAATTGTGTCATTTATAAATGGATATGTAGGTGTGGCAGTGTATATATAGGTGAATCTAGATGTACATTGGAAAAAAGAACTAAAGAACACTTGCTATTATTAAAACGAGTTCAGAAATCAAAACAAAATTGCATAGTAGATAATAATATTTCAGCATCTGCTTTTTACGACTATAATAAATCATGTATTTATGGTTTTGACTTCAATTTTAATAATGTAAAAATGTTGCAAATTGAAAAAAATAACAATAAAAATAAAATAAAGGAAGCTATGTTAATATACAAACATAAACATGACTTAATTAATAGGCAAACAGCAAACATTAGGATCATGGAATTATGGGAAAGTTAGCATTTCAAAGCTTTAGTTGACAAAGATTACTGGGATAATCAAAAGTGCTCCTAAGTGGATAAAAATGTTTAATTATTTAGTTACTGTATTTACAAATATTCAGTTATATAATTACACACACACACACATATATATATATATATATGTAAAATAAATAAAATATCCGTTAATTAAAAACAATATTGTAATTATAATTGAAATAATATTTTTAACGGTTTATAAACAATTACAAACAATCTTAAAATCTGCAGAAGTACTTTCGGTTACTTTCTAACCTGCCTCAACTGCCATTAAATTCAAAAACCAAAAGCAGAAGCAAACGTCATCAATTCAAATTCCACGAATCTCGTATTTTAATATTAGAAGCTTGTCGATTTATTAAATGCGTTTTATTCCTGTTTATAAAAATTGCCTCTTTAATTTTTCTTTTACTATGGTTTCTCTCTTCATGAAGAATTTTCACATTTTCAAAATTAAATTTAAATTTATATTTACATGTTTTTTCGTGATCAAAGAAAACTGAAGAAGATATTAAATCACCATTATTTTTATTTTTTACATGCTTATATAATAAGCTTGTGATTTAATATCTTCTTCAGTTTTCTTTGATCACGAAAAAACATGTAAATATAAATTTAAATTTAATTTTGAAAATGTGAAAATTCTTCATGAAGAGAGAAACCATAGTAAAAAAAAAATTTAAGAGGCAATTTTTATAAACAGGAATAAAACGCATTTAATAAATCGACAAGCTTCTAACATTAAAATACGAGATTCGTGGAATTTGAATTGATGACGTTTGCTTCCGCTTTTGGTTTTTGAATTTAATGGCAGTTGAGGCAGGTTAGAAAGTAACCGAAAGTACTTCTGTGGATTTTAAGATTGTTTGTAATTGTTTATAAACAGTTAAAAATATTATTTCAATTATAATATATATATATATATATATATATATATATATATATATATATGCACATAGACAGTCCATACCTTCCCTTATTCTAGAAAATAATCCTTCAATTTCTTAAGCCTTTTGCAATTTCTTGTACATCTAGGTAGAGTCACAGGTTTTTCTCCATTACCATTGGCAATTATGCCAGCTTCATCTGAGAGTCTTTGCTATAGAATATCCTCCCCAGTTCAAGTGTCCAATTATATGATTGAATTTTTATTTCATCAGCTTGATTATTAATGAGGATTTCCATATTTTTTTCTGCTGAGGAGGTATCAACACACTCTTCACTTTCATTAGATTCCAGTTTTGTATTGGCTAGCATAAGTTTGCCATTAATGACATCTGAGGTATCACACAGGTGTGAACATTGGTGATTACCATGTCTCCTGACATATAGCCCATTCTCTAGTATAATTATTCTAATATCTTCAAATATAATCATAATGATAACATCAGGACTTTTAGCCATTACAAATTTTCTGTCATTTACATTGAAATTCTCATCTACAATGTTTTTTTCTAATTACATTATCCACTGGTAATAACTTTGATAGAGGAGTGTGACACTTCTGCTACAATAAGAATTCTGCCAATGTTTTAAAAGTAGATGCACTCGAAATGAAATGTTCATGAAGTACAGCTTCTATCTATGCTTTTCCTTAATATCTTTAGCTGATGTTTTCTTGAACATTGATTTTAGATATTGCATAATCTTCTCAGTCAATTTATTTGATTCCAGATAATAGAGTTAGAATTAAAATAAGGAATACACTTTTATCCATCAAATTTTTTTTAAACTCTAGAGAGGTAAATCCAAGTCCGTTGTCTAACACTAAAGTTTCAGGATAACCTTAGCTAGCAAAAACTTCTTGGAGAGTTTTAATTGTGCACTGTATGCTAGTGTTTGTTATGATCTAATAGACAGTCCAACAAGAATAAAAATTTGTAACAATTAGGAACAGCCATCTATTCATTAGCCCAGAAAAATCAATATGAATTCTCTGCCAAACATTTTTAAGTCTACCCAAGATTTAAATGTCTTTTTAGCCAAATCCATTAGAGACTGGCATTTCGAATCATTTTTACTGTCTGGATTTTAAAATTCTGCCTCTTGACATTATTGACATGTTTACTGGCCCAGACTCATTCCCCAGAATGTGCAAGTCTCTTGGAAATTGACTTTTTTCATTCTCTCAAATTAAATTGCAAGAGGTCTGAATTAGTTTCTGACTAGTAAAGGTTTTATATTCCTCTTCTTCATAAACAAAGTAATGTTTTAATTCTGGAATTAAACTTTATTGGTACTAGCACTTTACCACCATATCTCTATTTATTTCCATTTACATCCATGACTAGCACATGCATATTTTTTAACTTTTATTTTTATCACTAATAAAATTCTAATCTTTTAGTGAAAATATTGATAATCCCACACTGCTGTCAATTTCTATATTTATTTTCTTGTTGCAGATGGTCACATCTAGTATAATATGGTTATTATCAGTGTCATTCATTTTTTGACATCTTTACTTTTCATTCCATCTCCCTTTCAATTTAAAGTCTGAGCATGACTTTTATGCTCCTGTCTTTTTGATGGCAGACATGGACTAAATGTCCTTTTATATTGTATATATAACATCCATATTAAATCTGCAAAAAAATTTATGTAGATTCTCTCACTACAGCAATAACAAATCAAGTTATTCTTTGCAACATTCTGCACACCCATTCAAGCTTAAAATTCTGATACATTATGTGTGCTGAAATGCAATAAAAAGGAAAAGCTGTATTTGAATAAGAATAATATCAGGCAGCTGGGTGCTTTTGAGGGTTTGCTATTTTATACATTAGGACTGATTCATTTAGTAAAGGTTTTCTGAAGTTATAGTCCAACATTCCAACAGTTGGGCCAACAACGGATCTTCTAGTCTGATAGAAATTTGCATTGTTTAGCAAGTGTTCACTGTGCTAAATTATAATTATGCTACTAATCATAAGGTAACTCTGTTTCCTCATTTGAAAATGTAGATTTGTCACTACTAATTGAAAATAAGCATTCAGACTTTCTATTAGATTTTGATATGGAATCTCTTTGGAACATTTAGGAAGTCATATAATTGTTAGGTTTTGTAAAACATCACTAGCAAAATATAAGAACATAGATATTTTAACTTTCTTGTCTTATGAACATATAAGATTCTAAGATCTAGGTGCAGCACTCTCAAATCTGTGGCTCCTCACTGACAAAGGTCACAAGACAGAAACTAGTCTAGGGATATTGGATGAGTAGGCATTAGATGGGTATTTTATGCATAAGCCTTCTGGCATCCATTGATTACTCTAGCTTGCTGTGTGTGGCAATATGTATAGTGAGTTTTGCCTGTTTTAAAACATTATTTATATCAAATTCATGATTATTATGACTCAGCAATATCATCATTTGTATTTACACTATTTTGCTTGGTTAACACATGTGTACTAGATGTGATCACTCTGCTATCACATTCTCCGCATCCAGATTCAACTGATGCTACTCTGTAGGGCAGTGGTCTTCAACCTTTTCACACCTGCGGACCGGTAAAAATAAGGATAAGGTTCCGCGGACCAGCAAAAATAAGAATAAGATTTCGCAGACCTGCGGAAGTCTATAGATAAATTTTCTTAAAGATAAGCATAATTGTTATAACTGATCAAAACAACAATGTTAAATATATAAGATAAAGTTTTATATATATATATGGAGTTTATATAATAAAAAACTTTTTTTTTTAATTTTTTTAGAAAAGTAATAAAAAAATTAATTCTACCCCCCCCTCCCATCAACTTCTGTGATAACTAGAAAAACAAATTAATTTATGAATGATTGATTAGATTTTGTTTTCGTTCTGTTTTCTTTTTTTTTTAATTGAGAAAAAATGAGATGAAAAAATAAATAAAAATTGGCTATATTAATTAAACGTTTAAACTCTTATTATTTATTATTACAAACTTTTTACTGCCCGTCTAGCACGCGGACCAAGGGTTGAAGAACACTGCTGTAGGGTACTCTGGGTATCTCAAATGATATCAGCTGGATAAGCATCAAAAAATAAAATAAAATATACTACAACAAACTTTAAAACTGAACAATAAGTTTATTTACTTGCAGTGAAATAATGAAAATAATAATAAATGAAAATAATGGTAAAATTTACTTTACTTTTAGAAAAGTGATTAATAACTATTTGAGGTGTGGGATGGATTATCGTCACACACCGCCAATATATAAATATAGTCCGTAAAACTAACTTGTAAGAAATGTCTTAACATTAATTTTAACCAATCTTTAACTTAAACTGTTTCACTTATCTGTGCATTCTTAAACTATTCGCACGGGTTTAGCTTAGCCCATGCTTCTTTCCCTTTTGCCAGAGTTTTATTCTTGCTCAACTTGCAGTTTATCGACTGTTGTAAGATAGGGCTAATTAGCATATATTAACTTCATTTATTATTCTCTTTATTAATCTATATGCTAATTTTCTAGAGTGCGTAGTTCATGTAAGGTTGTAATACTGTCTGCACGCAATCGCAATTTTTCCATAAATATTATTTATAATAATATACATATCACAAACAGTCCAACGTCTTTTATGGTTTAATGCAGTGGCAAAGTGCCAGACTTTGGAACGCAAGATCCAGATCATTACTGTTCAGTCACTTCCGATGATTATTAACTTCCGCGCAAAGCCATTTCGATATTTGTGTATTTACAGAACATGCAAGCAAATATATATATTTAAACTTCAGAAATATTTTTTCATTTATTTTTAAATCGTATGATGAATTTTTTTTTTTTTTTGGTAATGATAAATTAGTTTCAGTTTAGCCTTTTTTTAATTCTGTACGTGCACAAATTAAAATTTATAGGATTATAAATTGACCTTAACGTTAATTTTTTATTTTTGAACAATGCAGACTCGCCATTCAATAACCAACGAATCTTTTTTATTATATTATAAAAAATGATCTGCAATACTGATAGGGATAAAAAAGTTAAAAATCACAATAATAATGTTATTCCATTAATACATAGCATTATATCGATGTTTCAGCTTAAATGTTTCACGTTCAACGTAATATCTTTAGTTGGCATTTTTATTATGTATTCTTTTTATGGTCAAATAAAGTCTGTAATGGATTACAGATTTATTTAACATTGTTTCAGGAAATAGTTTTTGGTAGGTGGATAATATAGTATTTAAATTAAAATAAACTCCAACATTTTTTATATTTTTTATTTGTTTTTCACTTAGGCCCTGCATGATTTGGTGCAGTGACAGAACTCAAGATCGAATGTGCACAGCCCTGTCACTTCCAGTTCTCAATCTTCATATGAACTCCAACGCAATAAACCATTTGATTATTTTTGCTCTGCATAATTTGGGGCAGTGGTAAAATGACAAATTTAGGAGCTTCAGATTCATGGATTGTGGACAGAATGATGACTTTTGGTAATCATGACTTTTGGTAATCAAACTTTTTATGAACTATTGAGCAACAAATCTTTTTGTTATTACTTTTTTTATTACAGAGATATGTTTTCAATGTATTTATATATTACTAACACAGTTATGAAAAGTTAATGAAGATTGCTAGTTACAAAAATGTCATAATCAATCATGTAAGTATTACCAAAATGAGATTTTACTGAACTTAGTGCCCAATCTTCAATATTTGGAAAAAATGTAGATCTAAGAACATTGATATAAGTTCTTTTCATGAAAGAAACAATCTCATATACCTTCTTGTTATTCAGCAACGTTTGTCTTGGATGGTTATAATGTGGATCTGCTTAAATATCTTGGAAAATTTTAAGGTAGAAAGATAAACTCAGATATTAATGTGCACACAGACTACAATGTAAATTAAATGAGAGGATGTATTGTAACATAGTGATACAAATAATTCAAGTAAATTAGTAATATATATATAGTTATTCTGCCAAATTTGTTGCAAAATATGCTTGATTATTTTGAATTTTAAAGCATATTGAATACAGGTTAAAGCCTGATTAAAGTATTTACATAAGAAAGTTAATAATATTCATTAAGGCTGTAGCCTCAATCACATGTGTATAAAGTGCAATAGTAGGGACCTCTACAGGTCTTAAACCACATGCTTACTCTTGGAAGAAAAGAGGGGAACCCCATAAAACAAAGTTAAATGATTTTCTACTTTGGCCAGCTTTAGACATAATTTTTCATAATGTCTGAATCTTGATATAGTATCAGGTCCATACTGAATACTTAGTGTTTTCTTGAAGGTTTGTGATGATGGTATTCTGTTTGTATTTTTATATTGGACTATTTCCACCATCTAATATGTGTATTGATGTCTTTAGAAAAATTTAACATTATTTAAATATTCCAAATACATTCACCTGTTAGTAATAGCATGCACATCAAACAGGTTAGTATATGCACAAAGATTCAAGAGATATTCTTCCCTCTTCTTCAGGTGTTTCTGGCCTGACCAGTGAGAGTAGTACCATGGGATTTGAACCTGGACTCTCATATCCTTGAATATTGAATTTTAAGGTAACACTCTAACCAAGTGAGCCATCCTGGCAAGGGCAATAGTCTGTAGAAATTTCATATAATTATATATGAGTTTCCTCCTGATTTCTTCACTTTTTCCTAAGAACAAAGTTGATTAGTGGTTTACATACATTATGTATAGTCACACTAGGTTGGCTTATGGGATTTTTTGCCATTGTCATGTGAACATCTTCTTTGTACCTGTTCTTCTCTATCCAATATTTTTGTATTTTCCTAATTGAACATATGTTCATTGGCACATACGTGATCTGCTACCTTAGACACATCTGTTTTCTCTCATCTAATCATCAATATGTGTCTTGCAAGACATTTCAGTGGGACAACTGGTCTCACCAATATATGTTCTTCAACGTTCACATGGTATTTCATGGATGCAGTTTTTCTTTTCAGCATTTAAAGTTTAAGCTTTGTAGATATTAGAATTCCTCATAGTGTAATATGGCTCTGGAAAGCTGTTCTGATGTTATACTGGTTGCAGATTTTCCTAAATTTGTCTATTTTTGGAATGTATGGGTACAATACAGTACCAATACTTGTCTTTTCTCTTGATGGTTCTTTTTGTTGTCTATTTATCATTTTCCTAAAAACAGCTGATGGATAAACATTTTTCATAAGAGTTTGTTCTATATAGATCTTTTCTTTTTCCAAACCACTAGTTTTTGAACATCCACCTAAAGTTTAGCTTTGTTATGTGGATGATACATTTATTGTATGACCACATGGTGAAGCACTGCTACAAACTTTCTGGAAACACATCAACAAAATATCCCCTTCAATTAAATTCATAATAGAATCAGAACAAGAACTAAAATTGGCATTCTTAGATGTTCTTGTGACAAGACTCCCTCATGGCAAAATCAAAACTACAGTTTACCAAAAACCTATACATACAGGAAAATACCTAGCCTATACATCCAATCACACCAGAAAGACAAAACATGGCATTATACTATCATTATGGAACAGAGAAAAACAAGTTTGTCCAGAAAGCAGCAATTTGGAAAAAGAAAAGATCTATATAGAACAAACTCTTACGGAAAATAGTTATCCATCAGCTGTTATTAAGCAAATATTAAATAGACAACAAAAAGAACCATCAAGAGAAAAAACAATTATTGGTACTGTAGTGTACCCATACATTCCAAAAATAGCAGACAAATTAAGGAAAATCTGCAATCAGTATAACATCAGAACAGCTTTCCAGAGCCATACCACACTATGAGGAATTCTAATATCTACAAAGCCTAAACTTGAAATGCTGAAAAGAAAAAACTGCATCTATGAAATACCATGTGAATGTGGAAGAACATATATTGGTGAGACCAGTTATCCCATTGAAAAGCACTTGCAAGAACACAAACTGATGATTAGAAGAGAGAAAACAGATGTGTCTAAGGTAGCAGACCATGTATGTGCCAATGAACATATGTTCAATTGGGAAAATACAAAAATATTGGATAGAGAAGAAAAGGTACAAAGAAGAAAATTTAAAGAAGCTGCTCACATGACAATGGCAAAAAATCCCATAAGCCAACCTAGTGTGACTATACATAATGTATGGAAACCACTAATCAACTTTGCTCTTAGGAAAAAGTGGAGAAATCAGGAGAAACCTCATAGATAAGTATATGAAATTTCTACAGACTGTTGTCTTTGGCAGGATGGCTTAGTTGGTTAAGAGTGTTACCTTAAAATTAAATACTCAACAATCTAAGAGTCCAGGTTTGAATCCCATGCTAGTACTGTCACCGGTCAGGCCAGCAACACCCGAAGAAGAGGGGAGAATAATACCTCTTGAAACATTGTGCATATATTAACCTGTTTGAGGTGCTATTACTAACAGTTGAATGTATTTGGAATATTTAAATAAAGTTAAATTTTTCTAGACATTCAATACACATATTAAAATGATGGAAATAGTCCAATATAAAAATACAACTAGAGCACCATCATCATAAATCTTCAGGAAAATCATTTTAATAAACTTGCAAATACAATTTTGCTTTTCATTTAGCAATGATCATTTATTCAAGTCTGAATGGGCATGGTTAAATGATAAGCAAAATTGTATTTGCAGATTTATTAAAATGATTTGTTATGAATCTGCCTACAAAATATTTCCGAGTAACGTATTTGTAATGAAAGTGTTCTGTAATATGATTATAATCCTAAACGTTACCTATTTAAGCAGTAGTGAAACCTATTTACATGCTGTTGAAATTAGTAATAATTCTTTACGTCTACATAGAAACATGCTTTGCATAATTACATATATTCTATATATCAAAATAAAAATTCTAACTTATTTTTTTATTTAGCTAAGGTTAGATCAAAATTAATTTTTAGAAGTAATCTCCTTGAAAGTTAAATTAATTGTTAAATGTTTCTTTTTAAAAATTCAAACTTTATTACATCTTCCAAACACATACAAATGTTAGTAATAGCTTACAGATTAGCACATAAGAGTGTTTTGAGTGGTATTTTTCTACTTTCTTCAAAAGTATTGAATTTTTCTAAAAACATTTAACAATATTAAATGATGGAAATAATTTAATATACAATTATACCTACAGTACTATCATTACAAACTTTCAGAAAAATACTTTAAGAGTGGACAGCTTCTTTAGAAATAGCATTTTCTGTTAATGATTATAACATCACTGCATACAAAAAAAAAATACCCACATTCAATTTCTAGGGTTCAAGTAACTATTACTGTGAGAAATAATATTGTTACACTCAAATCTATTTACTTGCAATAGCTGCCTTGTTTTTCATATATTTCTCCATAGAGATCAGAAGAGAAGTTGCTTGGTAGAAAATATATAACAAACTGTTAAGCAGATAAAATTTTCCAATTCATTCAAGATATAATTTCACCCCCTAAGAGTCATTTCAAATTAAATCCTTTTTTTGGATGTAAAACCAAGAATCTGCTATCAAAAAATTATGTATAAAAATAAAATTCTCATAATGTTTCAACAAATGTATTTTTCCAGATCCATCTTTCCAGTCATAAATGAGGTCTTTTCAACAGATTCAATTCATAAATGGTATTTGTCAACTATCAATCTATGTAAATGAGAACAAATACAAACCATAAACACATAGTTAATGACTATAGAATTTATGGTCACAATGACTGAATTGAATGACTTAATAAAGCCACTAGCGGTTATATATTTTTGTTGGAATCTCTATGGGTTAGTGTATATTTGGTTAATAGTTAACAGGCTAACAAAGAAAAAATCACAAATTAAATAATAGTAATTAAAAAATAATAATTTAAAACTTTGAAAACCTGACTATTCAATTTTCTTTTCAAATGTAATCCAGTTGTTTTTTGAAAACATATATTTTTAATTTTTATTTTAAATATGTATTTAACAAAATATAGAGAGATATATGTTGGGAATAATAAAAATGGATAAAAAGCCAAATACTTGGGCAAAAAGAACTATTATTGACATCAATAAAAGAATAAAGAAGCTAAATAAAGCTGGACTGAATATATTGCTAAAAAAGGTGATAAGAAATGAACAGTTGAAATCTTAAAATGGATTCCATAAGATTATTAAAAAATCTAGAAGGACACCCCATATATGAGATGGATAGGTGAAATAAGAAAATTTGTTACTGAATTGTGAAGAAGAAGAAATGGATCTGTGGAATTGAATTAAACTTATACAGATCATCTTGTGATGGTTAAATATGAAGATGACCATTCACATAAATGCAGTAAAAGAAACCAAGCTTTGAAAAGAAAAAATATGATTTAAAAATGTTATGGATTTTATTAAAAAATATAGTGTAATGGTCAGATTCGTATGCCTCATTAACACACTGCAGAATTCAAACCCGACATGAAACTCAACACTCTAGGAGGGGTTGTCTCCCAGAAATCCCAAGTTCGAATCCAAAGTCTATATTCCACAGCACCACCTATGTGAAATGCATCTGATACTACTGATAGTATAGTTACTTGCTGGTGTCAATGATCAGGGACAAGCAAGAGACTCTATACTAAGATACATCATTAGGTTTGCTAACTAACGTCTATAGATGGTACAAATATATATATATATATATAATGTGATATAGACAGGTTATAGTGTGGATTGCAGAAAATAAGTAATATCAAAATAATTTAAATTTAGTAAGTTTATTAATTTAACATGATAAATATGGGCATTGTCTGTATAAGCCAGATTGTGTCATTTAATCATAAAGAAAAATAAATTTAAATGAAGTGCCATTTACATTTAGAACAATGGCTTGTTAATATATATTCTCTATACCTTGGGTTAATGCAATATATTATAATAATGTGCTTAAGCAAAAGTATAATTGGATAAAGAAAGATTAATTTCAAAGACATATGAGGCCTATAGTGAATATAATAAGTGTTTGCTTAAATAAATTTCATATATTTAATATTTGATACAAGAACATATATTGAATTCAAGAATAGTGCAGACGAAAGCTCACTGAGCTCTAAGATAAGGAAGTGATTAAGACCCGGGCAATTTAAAGAAATACTAATATTTAATATTAAAGGAGATTGGTGGTACCAGTGAAAGTTTAATGTACAGGATGGAGTGTGGTATGTTGAAACCGTGTTGCTTTGTAAAATAAAAATAAAATGATAAAATAAAACTAAAACTACCAGGATGATGTCTCACCATAAATCCGTGAAAGGTTTCATCACAAATCAGCCTCAGCATGGTATCCTACCATGTGACTCTATGACTGAGTGACTCGTACATAAATTTCCCAGGTATGGTTTCCTAGCATATACTCTATCTTGGAACCACAAGAAGAGAGAATGGCCTCAGCCATATGTCCCTTGAGAAAATCAAAGCAGACCTCAAACACCCAATACACCTACACTGGCAACACACAAATAATGTACATAAAATTATGTAACTGGGTTGACTTTAGTTGAGCAAAGATATTTAACCAATTCCTAATATTTTAAGAGAAGTCCGCACATTCTCAACCTCAAATTTGACAGTTCTTAACAGTCAGTAAATTTACAATAACAGAAGTTATAATATTCAAGAAAAATGGAGTGGGAATGCATGATTAAACAGGGATTCATGAGATTATACGTAATCATGCATTTCTATATATTATACACTTATTAACTTCGCACATATCCTCACATTATATTAACAAAAAGAAATACCTTTCTTAAAAGTCATAATTATTTAAATGATTATAAAACATAAAATAAAGTAGTCTTCAAACATTTTTCAAGACATTTAATCTATAGGATCAATTTTACAATTCTCACAATAATATGGTGGCATACTAATTCAAAAGGGGAAAAAAAGTGATTCACTTGTTCAATGACTATCCATGCACATTATCATAATGAAAAACATTAAAACATATTAGCAAAATTTAAAATATTAACCCAAGGATAAAAAGAAAAGCACACAAGTTAGATTACAAAAATTTTATAATAGAAAGACATTTAGGTATTGAGTGATTACAGAAAAATTATTTAAAATAGCTATAATTTAGAGGAAATATATTACACAGGAGCTCTTGGGTTAATTAGGTTACCTCATCTGTTGGATGGTCCATGCATGCATTGATACTCTTTGGTTATTTATTTGAGGTTCCAGTGGAAGTTTATGGTAGTTGATGGGTGACAGCAGTATCTATTTTGATGTTTATGGCAGATTCTTTGGTCTAGGATCAAACTAACTCATATTTTCAGCAGCAGTGACAGTTTACAGATTTTCCTAGGTATAAGGCATCTGATGGTATGGTGTCTCGCAGGATGGCTATTCCCGAGAAGGAAGAGAGCCATCCTGCTGGCTCCTACTCAGACATTCTACTTTCACTTGGCAAAGGCTAATAAGTATAACTCTCCAATGATATAGGGCTGGCTTTAGTTTCTTGTAATAAATTTAAAATATATCAGCGAACTTCGACTTTAATAAAATAAACTTCTTAAAATATGGCATCTAAGCAAGCAATACAAAATCAATCTACAATATGGCCACTCTATGAAATCAATCAACTATATCTCTTAAAATATGGCCACTAACTAAATTGATTAATAAATTCACTCTATATATCCTAGAAGGGTATAATAGCACTGCCCCACGGCTAACAATCATTTCCAAAAATAAATGCCAAACAATGCTGCAACTTATCCGAATATCTAATACAACAGGGTTTTATAATTAAATTTTACTTTTAAGATATTCGGATTAGAATTTGGGTTTAACTTATTTTAATTAAAAAATATCTGAATGGACATCCGTTGTTTATCTTGATGGCTAAATATTTAAGTCACTAATTTATTTTAGAAAATCTTATTAATTAAGCCTATTGTTCTATTCCCATCCCTCATTTACTTTCTACATAAAATTTGTGGTGTGATTTTAAAAAACTAAAATAACAAAATTATTTGCTTTTAAATTCTAAATGTTTAAATCTATTTAAAAGTTGAATATTATTTTATATTAAATGAAAACAAATATTAGGAATGTAATATTTCTAAAATGAATTGATTTAAACAAAATAGTTTTAAACAACAAAATATTATTTTTACTTAAGTTTTAAAATATATTATCATAGTATGTGTGTAAATATATTACATGACCTACTTTTTAAAATGTATATGTATACGTGTACATACGCGCAATTTAGAAATCATTAAAGTAGGATTCTGAAATTATATATATCACATGCATTTATACCCGTGGTCTAAATTAGGCAGGATTTCAACATATAAATGCAGTACAGACACACTACGATAAATTGGGGTTTAAAATAGGGTATGCGGGTAGAAAAGAAATGAAAAAAGGTGAAACGATTTGCAAAGCAAATCTTACTGTTTCAATAGAAGGCTTTATTCTATTTTTAATTTACATTATAAATTTTTTTAATGATCTATTATTATTAGATATGCTGAGGCCTGCATAATTACATGTGAAATGGGTATTATTTATGTAACTTAAATTTAATATCAATTATATCTTTTTTATTTAGTGCTAAATTAAGATTATTGATAGGTTCCATACTTGCAAATATTGAAATGACTTCTAATTATGAGGATTAACTGCAAATAAATTGCTCATGATCCATCAAATGATAGGTACAGGTTTCTTGCAAATGATCTTTTTGATTTTATCCTATTATTCTCACTTTTTTTTTTTACCTTGTTGACATAAATAAATTATATTGGATAATAGTCAATTATTATGAATCTTTAATGTCATTATGTGTTTCTGAATATTTGTATTATCCCTTTTGCACAACAATTCTAATATTTTTTCTTTTTTTTTTTTTTAAATATATATGAGGCTCTAAGACAGTGGCAATCATTCTTTTGGGTTCTGCATACCACCCAAAGAATATCAAAATTTCTCTATACAACTAACCTTTAAAAAAGATATCATTATAAATATATTAAATAACCTCAATATTATGGCATATTCTTTTAAATTCATATAAATAAAGATACAATAAAAGACAAATGACCCCAAGATGCATTTTGAGCTGAACCAGCTACCAACTGGTCCAGGTCACTATTTCTCATATATAACTTTATTATAATCATTTACTAAACTAGGGATTGTCTCTAGTTTAGTAAATGATTAATAATAGTCATTACCATTGTAACAATATATAAATATGCTGTTACATTAATTCAAAATAAAAACTTTAAGTTTACAAATAAAAATAAATTTATTAAAAACTAAAAGCTAAATTTGTATACGTATATATTCACACAGATGCAAAACTTTAAAAAAAAATTTTTTTAATAAATAAAAGTATTTGAACGTACTTTGTTATAAAAAAGTACAAGATTTAAAGATTTATATATTTTGTAAATGGAAATGATTGTTTATGAATTATCAAAAAGCAAGCTAGCCCTTGGGCTCTTATATACTGTAATTAGAAAGTCAGAGGATAAGATAGATAAGAGAATAAAAAGAATTAGCTTGTCCAATATAGAAGCAGCAAATAAAAGCCCGGACTATAACGAAAAAATGGAACAGTGACATTTTTGTTCGTGGAATCCATAGGAGGATTATAAAGGGAAAATGATTCAAATTAAGACAGTTTTTCCAGACAGTTCCAACTTGATTTTGTGAGAACGATAAGATGCACTTGTCGTTCTCTCTCATGTATTTTAAAAAATGAAATGACTGTGATACCAGAATGGAATCAGCTAAGGCTACCTCCAGAATATCAGACCGGTCTTCCATGAAACTCTTCATGGGAATTGCCAACAGGAACCGGGAGCTTTTCTACTGTAAGCAATTGAACTGAACAATTTTAAAATCTGAAGTAATTAAGAACTTTAAAGATTTGATCAGTTAATCTAAATTTTAAAAAAGGAACTTTTCTCTGACTTATGTTTCAAATTAATTATAAATGTTTAATTTTTACATATTTGTTTGCTAAAAATCATTTCCATTTTTTAATTATTATTATTATTTTTATTTGCATTAATATTTATCGTTTAAATTATTAAATGCATTAAATTTCAATTGGCATAGACACTTGCATGGATTCGTTCACGTTTAATTACGTTTTTGTTTTCATATATGATTAAAATATATAGACATTTGGTAAATAATGATATCTTACGGTGAATATCTAACGTATTTATTTGGATCCCTTTTTAGTTATTGGTGTTAATGTGGCATCTTATGATGAATGCTATTGGCTTGTGAATTCTCTCATGCAATTACATCAATGATTTTATATTTTGATCATTTATGTTTATTTTGAAATGTTTTTGAGCGTGTATCATCTGTGCAAATTTAAATAAATGTTAAATTTAAGTTGGGCATGAATGGCTATATAGATTTGTAAAGTTATATTATCTTAGGTTATTCGTTTCATAGTTGAATTAGGTCAATGGATTGGATATATTGGTGTAATTAGTAGATGTAGTATGAGGTTCGCTACGGGCTGAATCACGTATATGCCACACAAAACCTTTTTGCCTATGGATGGGATTGTAAGTCAGCAAAAAGGACCACAGTCTCTTCCTATGGAGTTTTTATTTTATTGTTCTTCTTGCCATACAGATGTAACATTCCTGTATTGGACAAGAGTCGATGTCTTCTTTAACTATACTGTTCAGATGTCCATTCCTGACAGTATAGTATATTGTGCTATTGTATTTTCATGCTACATTGAATACATCAATGTATCAGATGGATTGACGCCGGTTTGACTGCGAACTTTTGGCCTAAGGTTAAATAAGATATAGAATATTTTCTTTTCAAATGCAAATCTATGTAGTTTATTCATACGTGACAATCTTAAAATAAATATAAATTTCATCTGTGTAGATGATTTAAAAGTTTAAAATAATAATTTAAATTAAAAGTTATATTAAAATCTAAAATAATGTTATTCCTCAAAATTTAAAATGATTCAAAATTTATATGTGCGTAAATAAATGTTTGTGTGTTAATTACTGGCAGTGGCTTCTTTTATTTTTATTTTATGTATTCTTAGATAAGAATTTATTATAAAATATAAATCTCTGCTATTCCACTGAGCTAGTGACAATGGGCTAACGACCGGAATCAACCAATATAAATTTTTTTTAACTTACGTATCTGCCTACTATATAAATTTTTCTAGGTTCAAATGCCACCAATATGTGATTGCCAGTTCCAGCTGCCTTGCCTATGCCTGAATAGATGAAATCCTCACCACACAGCCAGTTGACTTGAAGCCCAGTCAGAGCCCAGAAGAGAAGAATGAAGATGCCGACATAAGTTTATTTTACAAATATTTTATTAATATTGAACTAATTAACTATGATATTTCCGATTAAATATATTATTATTATTTTTTATTATTATTATTAATCGTTTAAAAAAAAAGGGAGAGAGAATTGTCTCTAGCATATATATGTATTTTATTGAATTTACGGTTATTGCAGGCATAATGATACAGCTTTTACTTAAATCTGTTAATTCATGTTTCTATCCCAAATTCTAGTATTTTCAGCAAAGGTTGCAGTTAGTTTTTTTTTCCCTTTTGTTGAAAATTTGTCATATATAAATATACATGTATATATATGAATACATACGCTTATAATATTCGGTAAATACGATATCTCATGTTGAATATCTAAAAATGTATTTAACCGTATATCCTTTTTGAGTTATTTTTTGTCACTGCTGCACCTCATGATGCATGTAAGAAGGGATTGATCTATTATAGATTCCCTGTAAGCAAGTCCCCACATAACTTTATATTTAAATTAGTAGTAAGTGTATAATTGTGCTGCACGTATATACGTGTATAGGAATTTATCTATAGCAAAAAGGAAATAAATACAGTACCTCATAGTATCTGAACTAACGCAACCTTATTGACATGTTGGAAAATATGAAATTAGTGAAATATTTCATAATGCAAATATACGTATGCATAGTTCCTTTTATTATTATGTTTGCTATCAATAAAAAGATTTTAAAGTCATCAGTAAAAGTGTATGCCTGTATGACCGAAAATCTCATATCTGTATATCAAATCACACAAAGTAAAATTTATTTCTACTGGGTAAAAAGAGCTTAGACCACTTCCATTACTTATAAACATTGTAAATAGCTTTAGGGATTTATTGTTTTTCTTATTTAAAATTGTATTTTATATATTTCAACACCTCGAATATATATATATATGGGTTTGTGATCATTAATTATTTAGTATTTTTTTTTATTATATCATCATTAGTATGAAACGGTGGTGGGTATTTGGGATTAAATAAATATTTAATCATAATATTAAACTTGTTTCGTTTTCGTATTATTATTTATATAGATAAAAATGTATTCTTTCCTTAAACCACGTACCTGTAATAATCATTTAACTTACCCATTTGAAGACGCTAGATGTAGAGTGACTGAGCTAGCCACAAGGGATATCACTCTACCGGGGTGTTAAATCTTATTCTTATGCTCCGCTGAACATATGGTATTGCACATCCTTCTAGGAGGGTGAAAAATTCATTTTTTGATTCTTTTCTAGAAGTGGTGCGCAAAAGTCTATTTTGTAAATAGATTTTTCAAAGGTGTGTACTTGCCATTGTTCTAAATATTCGGGCATTCAAATAAGATATCAACTAAAGGGTGTTTTTAACTGGAAGAGGCCTGTCAATCCACTCTTTCTATCAATTTAGCTGGAAGTACCAATATACATGAGTACAGACAATCGGCTAAATTGAATTTTCTTTATTTGTTGAATCTTGGTCACTTCATGCTCAGAGCAAGATTAGGAAAAGAATTCCGCAGGGAGTATGGACTGAGTTTATTCATACACGACAATCTTAAAATAAATATAAATTTCATCTGTGTAGATGATTTAAAAGTTTAAAATAATAATTACTTAACGTAATATGCACTACAAGGGCGCCATCTAGGCATTTGAACCTAGAAAAATTTATACAGTAGGCAGATACGTAAGTTTAAAAAAAAATTATATTGGTTGATTTCGGTCGTTAGCCCATTGTCACTAGCTCAGTGGAATAGCAGAGACTTATATTTTATAATAAATTCTTATCTAAGAATATATAAAATAAGAATAAAAGAAGCCACTGCCAGTAATTAATACACAAACATTTATTTACGCACATATAAATTTTGAATCATTTTAAATTTTGAGGAATAACATTATTTTAGATTTTAATATAACTTTTAATTTAAATTATTATTTTAAACTTTTAAATCATCTACACAGATGAAATTTATATTTATTTTTAAGATTGTCCATACAAATGAATTTAATATTTTTTATTAAGATTGTCGAGTATGAATAGACTACATAGATTGTATTTGAAAAGAAAATATTCTATCCCTTATTTAACCTTAGGCCAAAAGTTCGCAGTCAAACCGGTGTCAATCCATCTGATACATTAATGTATTCAATGTAGCATGAAAATACAACAGCACTAAATATACTATACTGTCAGGAATGTACATCTGAACAGTATAGTTAGAGAAGACATTGTCTCTCAAACAAACAGGAATGCTACATCTGTTGGCGAGAAGAACAATAAACAAAAAACTCCATAGGAATGGACCGCGTCTTCCGTCTTACTATCCAATTTCATTAGGCAAACAGGGGGTGTGCGGCATATATATGCAATCCTGCCCATAGCAGATCTCATGCTACATTTACTAATTACATCAATACATCCAATCCATTGACCCAATTTAGCTATGAAACAAATAACCTAAGATTACCCTACCTTAAACTATATATAACTTTACAAATCTATATAGCCATTCACGCCCGACTTAAATTTAACATTTATATACGTTCGCACAGATGAATTTTATAAAATTTGTTTTAAAACGTTGAGTATAGATCAGCTGCATGGATTCCACAGTTAAAAACATTCCAAAATAAACATAACCGATCAAAATACAAAGTCATCGATAATGTCAATTGCAGAGGAAATACAAAAACTGAATGGCATTCATCATAAGATGCCACATTGACATCGATGACTTATATATTCTAATCGAATATGAAAACCACAACCTAATTAACCGCTAATGAATCCATGCAATGTCCATACCCAATTTAAATTTATGCATTTAAATAATTTATACAAAAATATTAATACAAATAAAAAATAATAAAATGGATATGATTTATTTTTAGCAAGCAAATATGTAAAAATTAAACATTTATAATTAATTTGAAACATAAGTCAGATATATATAATTTAAATATTAATTGTCAATTTGAAAATCAGATAAGAGTTCAAATTTAGGTTAGCTGAATCTTAAAAGTTTGAACAAAAGTTCTTAATTATTTTTAAATTTTGAAATTGTAAATTTCATAGCTCATGGTAGAAGAGTCCAGGTTCCTGTTTTTAATTCCTGTGGCATCTCCATTGGAAGACTGATCTGATGTTATGGAGGCAATCTTAGCTGGTTTCATTTCAGAATCACAGTCATTTCATTTTTTTTTAAAAATAGAGAGGGTGATATGTGCGTCCTATCACAATTCTCAAAAACAACCAAGCTGGCACTGTCAGGAAACTCAATATTTCTCTTTTTATAATCCTCCTATGGATTCCACAAACAAAAACATCACTGTTCCATTTTTTCATTATGGTCTGGGCCTTTATTTGCTACTTCTATATTGGACAAGCTAATTCTTTTTATTCTCTTATCTATCTTATCCTCTGACTTTTTAATTACAGTATATAAGAGCCCAAGGGCTAGCTTGCTTTTCGATAATTCATAAACAATCATTGCCATTTACAAAATATATAAGTCTTCAAATCTTGTACTTTTTTATAACAAAGTACGTTCAAATACTTTTATTTATTAAAAAAAATATTTTTAAAGTTTTGCATCTGTGCGAATATATATATACATCTACACGTTTAGCTTTTAGTTTTTAATAAACTTATTTTTATTTGCGAACTTAAAAGTTTTTATTTTAAATTAATGTAACAGCATATTTATATATCGTTACATATCAGTAAACTTCCTCAAAAAACAAAAACATTAAAAAAAAGAATTTACTTAGTGTTAGTAATTACGTTACACAAATTGATTATATATTAAAATTTCAAAAGGACAAAACTTTTTTTAAAAAAGACAACACAGTAATTACACACAAATATGACAAAAAAAAATTGTTGACTGTTTATTCTTTACTACCAGCTAAATTTCTGCCCCCTCCCTTCCAAGTTTCTTTTCTTCTACTTTTAACTCAGGCAAGTTAAACGATTAGACTTTAAACAAGACTTTTTTTAAAAAAATAAATAAATTATGATTTATATTAATTAATTACGATTTATTTATTACTTTTTATTCCTTGTATTTATCTAAACATATGCGCAATTTTTCATACTGGCAGTACCTTAAAACAAAATTCCAACTATAACTCCACGTCAATACAAAAAATATATTTATCCTCATTTCAGAAAAAATATTATGGGCATGATTTATTTTTAAAATTCTCAGGGCACTCGATTGGTTTATTAAAGATCGGCCCACATTGGGAGATAGGGGTTGGGTTAATTTGCCACTTGTAATTCAAAATGTAATTAAAAAAGATATCAGTTTATAAAAAAAAGTAAGTAGTCAAATAAAAAATACTTATAACAGTTTTTTGGTAACCAAAACATAATTTCCATAATGAAAGTTAAATACTTAATTTATTTAGAAACAAAATATCTATTATTATTACCAGCATTTCTAAAATTATTACATAAAAAAACTATATATATATATATAAATCAAAATAACTTGGAGATGAAGTAATTATGGATTACCAGGATCTCATAACATTTCTGATAAATGACTGCCCACCAAGGACAATTGATGAGGGGGTAATCTGTTTACTTCTTCCTCCCAGCACCCACCTCAAGTTACAGAGTCAAGGGAGGACTGATAGTAGAGTTAAGTGCTGGGTGGATGACTCACCGGATCATGAAATCACTAGTCAAGCTATCCTTGAAAAGCTTAGATCATTCCCAGAGGGGCCCCACCCTGGTCCACATTGCAATTCTCAAGTTCTTCCTGCTACACCTAAGTTATTTTGTTGTACCAATCATCTTGGGAATCATCAATGCACTGGCCTTAGGGTGAAGATCAATTGAGGGACTATACCCGGTCTTGCTAGTACCCTTTTTTTAAAAAAAATATGGTTCACTCTCTGAGCTCTTTAGTCTTCGACCAATTTCTATTTTCTATGACACCTCTGGTTATCAAGATTGTTGAGTCACTTCTTTAAGAATTTGAGTAAGATTAAAGGAAGAGTAGTGATAGTTGGATTATTACCAAGATTTGACAAAAGGCATTTGTTAGATAGGGCATGTTCTATTAATGAGAGGTTGAAAAAATTGTGTGAGAGAAATTATGTTATGTTTGTAGATGTATGGGATTGGTTTATTGGAAAGAGGGAGTTATATAGTAAAGATGAATTGCACTTAGGAAAAAAAGGAAGTGGAGTTTTAGGGAGTCTGATTTATAAAGAATATAATTTGGGAAACTTATAAAGGGGGGTGGGGTTGTAAATTACGGCTCAAAAAAAAAGAAGAATGGATGGGATGTAAGAAGTAAGTAAAAGGTAGGTGATTTAGATATAAATATAGATGTAAAGAGGGAATGGGTCTGTAAAATTAATGGTAAGAAAATTATTTATAAATGTAATAGAGAAGAAATAATCAAAATAATTTATAAAAGAGTAATTAGGAAAGAAAAAATTGTTAAAATTGAGTATTTGAATATGTAATGTGGTAGGAGATCAGAAAAGTGGACGGAATTAAACAAAGCAATTGAAGAGTTTGAGGTATTAGCAGTAGTGGAAACACGTCTAAGAGAAGAAGTAGAACCTACTTTGGAAGAGTTGGTATGGCAGGATATAAATAGAAAAGAGAAAAAAGGGATGATGGTATAGGTGTTATATCAAAAAAATATTTAAATACTGTTAAATGCCAAAAACATTTGTGGTTTAGAATAAGATTGGGAAGACAAAAATGGATGTTGGTTATAGTTTATATAGCTACTGGAGATAGTCAAACTGTAATGGAATGGAACAGTAGCATATATGAATGCCTAGTTAAGAATATACAGAGTTTTAAAGAAAAGAGGAAGAGAATAATGCTTATAAGAGATATGAATGGACATATTAAAGAAATTGATGATGTAGACAATAAGAATGGACAGCTTTTGAAGAAATTTTGTCAGAGAGTTAATTTGAGCATTGGAAATTTATCAAATATTTATGGGGAACAATACACATGGTTTAGAAATAATATATTCCACACAATAGATTATGTATTGGTAGAGAAAGAGGAAATGAATAAAGTACAGAAAATTAAGGTGTTTGATAATGAAGAGAGAGTATGTAATAGTGATCATAATTTCTTTGTAATCAAAGTGGTTAGTAATGTGATGGAGAATAGAAATAAAAGTAGAAACAATAGCAAAAGATGTGGATGGAGAGTGAATGATAAGAATGAGTTGGAAGAGTATAAAATACAAGTTGAAGAAACCATGGAAGAGTTTGTTGGGGATGAGTATAAGGACTGGTATGATTTTAGGTGATAATATTCAGAAGAATAAAAGTAATAAAAAAATGAGAGTTAGTAAAAGTGTAAAAGAGAGGGGGAAAGCATGTAGAGAATATAAGTGTGCTATTAAGAACAAAGAAAGTGAAAAAGATATTAATGCTAAATGAGAAAAGTACTTAGAAAATAAGAAGTTAGCTAAAAAGATATTAATGCTAAATGAGAAAAGTACTTAGAAAATAAGAAGTTAGCTAAAATAGATCATTATAGAGAGAGAAAAGAAATTGAATACTAAATTGTTGGAGGATATTAATAAAAGTGGAAGAGATGGGAGTAAAAAAATTTGGAATTACATTGAAAGGAGAAATGTAGGGGGAGAAAGGTAATATTACTAGATGATGAGAGACTAGAGTGTAGCTCTAGGGAAGAATTAGAGAGAATCTTGAATAGATATGTAATGAATATAGAAAAGATGTGAAGGACAGGGGATAAAAAATATGAAAGCATTTAGTAATGGGAATATTAGGTTTACAGAAAATAAACTAAATGAGGCAGGAAAGAAATTGAAAAGTGGAAAGGCAAAAGGTTTAGACAGATGGGTAGCAGAGATGGTATAATGAATTTAGGGCAAAAGTAAAGCTATTATCATGTTTTAATAAGATGTCACAGAAGAAAGTTTTTCTGGCTAGTTGGAGTAATACCAGAGTAAGATTATTATTTAAAGGAAAGGGTAAGGATCATAAAAAGTTAAACAATTATAGACCGATAGCAGTAACATCAGTTTTATATAAAGTTTTTTCATATATGGTGGCTGGAAGAGTTGCAAAATGGATGAAAGAAAATAGTGTAGTGGGGAAATGCAAGGAGGTTGAGTAGGAATTCAGGTAGACAGTTATATATGAGTTTTATAGATATAGAGAAGACATATGATAGAGTAAATAGAAAGAGATTATGGGTAAGGTTAGCAGATTTAGGAATGAATGAAGCCTTAGTGGATATTATTAAGAGATTATATGAAAATAATTATTATATGTATCAATTAGGGGATATAGAATCAGTTAAAGTTAAAATGGGGTGGAACTAAGGCAAGGATTCCCTATGTCACCTATTTTGTTTTTATTGTATTTGAGTGAAATGGAGAGAGCAATAGAAAGACTAGGAAGAGGGATATAGATACCATTAATAGATGGCAAGGAAGTGTATACTTTGTCGGGAGTTTTTTTTTTACAGATAATGTCTTTTTGGTGCAGAAAGAAGCGAAGATATGGAAGTTATGCTGAGGAAATGTGCAAGGGTGGGTAAAGAGATGGGGATTAAATTTAGTGAACAAAAAATGAATATAATGATGGTTAATACTGGGGAAAGAGAAGACAAAGAATTTTTATTGGGGGATATAAAGTTAAGTGTGGTGGATAGATATAGTTATTTGGGAATCATCTTAAGTAATTAGAAAAATTGGTTGGATGAATGGGAGAAAAAATTGATAAATGAAGCAAAGAAAAGAAAAGGATTGATAAAGACATTAACAGTATTTTCATATAATAAATATGATGTAGCTAGAATTGTATGGAAGGAAGTTGTAGTAATATGGCAATGATATGTTGTGTGTTAGTAAAGGGGTATTAGATTATTTAGAAAAAGTACAAAGAAAAGTAGGAAGACATGCATTAGATGCAGATGTATGGATAGCAAGGGAGGCAATTCAAGGAGAAATGGGATGGTCAACTTTTTATATTAGAGATGCAAAAAGCAAAATGAATATGTTTGGCAGATTGGAGTTTATGGATAATAAAAGAATAGCCAAAATAGTATTTAATTGGATTATAAGTAAAGGGCAGGCAACAAGATGGGTGAGAAAGTTAATGCAGTATGCAGAAGATTTTGGATAAATAATTTATATCAGTATATTTGTACATAAAATGGGATGATTGTGTAGGAGGATTGTTGAGTGTTTTAGTGGTAAGGAATGGGATACAAGAATAGATGCATTAATAAAATAGGGAGTTAGAGATGGAGAACTAGTATGGAGAGTAAAAAGAATTTAAATATATATAGAAGTAAACAGAACATTGTGTGTGAGTAATTTTATGATAATAGTAAGGAAAGTAGTTTATTGTTTAAGGCTTGAACGTAAATGGAAAAATATGCATGATTTAGTCTGCAAGTTATGTAAGGAAGGTATAGAAAATATTAGGCATCTGTTAATTCAATGTAAATACTTGGAAGCAGAAAGGTTACAAATAATGAAGTTATGGAAGAATAACTATGAACAAAGTGATTATACAGAAAGTGGGTTATTGGTTTTTATGCTGGGTTTGGGAAAAAAATAAGGGGGGTTTTGCATATGAAGGCCATGGAGTTGACAAAGATTATGTTATGGAAATGGGATGGAACAGATTATGGGAAAACTTAGGATGAGGAATGGAAAAGGAAGGTAAAAGTGGCTAGCAAATTTCTCTGGGCATAGTTGCTGAGAGATTCCTAACTTCATATAAGGAGAAGTAACAGTGCATCACATCACAGTTCAACAACACATTAAGACTTTCTTGAAAAAAAAAACTGTTTGCTGTGAAGGGAGTTCAAATCACAGACTAAACTACCAGCATATATTTGTGATTCACTGACTGACTTATATAATCATTGCAAAATTGACCTTAAGACATTTTTTCATCATTCTAATTTTATATCTGAAATTAGAATGACCATACTCATTTATGAGTGGCTGTTAGTTCATGTATAGCATGCATGCACATATATGTAAATATTTTATTTACTTGTGTACACACATATAAATATAAAACAATAGTTTTTAATTAACAGACATTTTATTTGTATTATGTATATATAAGTAGCTGTTAATATGATCTACATAAATATATATTATAAAATATATTACATCATACTTACATTATTGTATTACATAACTGTTTAGATTATTACATTGCACTACATTAAATCATTACCATATAGTAATATTATATTGATAAATACTTAACAAAATGATGAAATTCATGTATAAAGAGACTGTGAACTGGGCTAATTGAAGAGTTCTATCTTAGTAGGAAATGCATTTTGGTGGATCACCTTCATGTTTCAAGAATATGAATTGGAATGATGTTTTAAGTATATCTAATAAAAGGATAATAAACATGAAAGAGAAATGAAGTGGATTAATGATACTACCCTATATTGATATGAGTCATAATAAAGGCAGATATATTAATTGTTAATTGAGTTTAAAGTTTATATCTAAGGTAGGAATAATATGATAATCTCTAGCCTAATAAATGATTAATGATAATCAGTAATGTATTTATTTAAAGTAAATGGTGCCAAAGGTGTGAGCGTGAAAAGTTTGACACTTATAGTTCAAACTGTAGGAATATATATATATATATATATAATGAAATGATCTAATATAACAGGCAATTTATTATAATGAAATAAAGATTATAGTTACATCAAGATTAATTTAACATATATATTAATATAATAAAACTAATAGTAATTTATTACTGATGTTAATTTCCTTTAATTTTGCAAAGAAAATTGGACACAATTTTTGTTTTCAAACAATGAAGGTTGTTATAAAAAGCATGACTGAAAATGAAAGTGAAGAAAGTATAGTTTTATTTTAATGCAAAAATGTTAATTAATCAAAGGTCAAAAAATCTGCAACCAAGCATAGTCTGAAACACTGGCATATTCAGTTTCATGCAACAAAGATTATGGATGGTACTGAAAGCATACTAAGTTGTTAATGTTAGTTGTTTAACTTTGATATAGGCATGCAGATATATAAATACAATTAATTTGTTACATATTAATTTCAAAGATTAATGTTTTATTATATATATATTGTAATGGATAAATAGTTCCAAAGATTAATGTTTTATTATATATATATTGTAATGGATAAATAGTTCCATATTTAACTTTACTAGAAGATGCCATTACGTAATAAATCTAGACTTTTTCCTATATCAAATTGTAATTTAATATTGAGAGTTAATATAAGAAAATACCAAGAAAAGAAGTTAAGTTTACTAGAAAAGTTACAATTACACACAAAGGTTGTGAAGCTACAAATTATAAAATGAAACTATTTCAACCAATAATAAATCTTAAAATAAAAGACAAGTTTACCCAGCATGAATTACATTTAGACAACTATTAATTTGGCATATCAGTATTTCATATTTTATAATTCAAGTAATAGTCAATAATAAAAGAAACAAAATAATTTATTATTAAACAAAATAATTTATTTAAGAAAAATAAAATAATAATGATAGTGCAATAGTTACCAATATTTAAATTAATACGTCAAAATCAACAGACACATGTATGATTAACAATCTGAGACATTTCCAAAACAAACCAAGCTATCCTTAATCTCAATACCTGATAACATAATAACATATATACCAAGAGCTATAAAATTAAGCAATGGGTGAAATTGATTGTTACATATAAACTTAACTCTGTACTATAATATTCTAGATAATGACATAGAAACAACAACTACTCTTAAAACTTTATATAAAATATTTATATATTAATTCATCATTAAGGACATATTGTTTATAAAGATATAAACATTACCCATGCTTAAGAAAATATTCACTACAAAAATGAAGTCATTATAAAATGAAGCCATGGGAAATTTATAACTGGAATTAACCAACAAATATCAAACTAAATATATTAGTCAAATCCCATATATATATATATAAAATAAATATTTATCAACATTTAAACCATCATTATTTAAAATTATAAATATCATTAAATAACACAGAATATATATTTTGGAATCTGTATTGAAATATGATGTCTATAAAATAAAATATACTATCCTTTATTACATCTGTATTGCTTTTGAATATTATATTTAAAACATTTTGAAAATATTACTTGCATATAGCTTTGATAATAGCAGACATAATGATTGATACAATATTTAAGAATTAACAATTTAAAATAATTGATATTGGGATAATATTTATGTGAAAAAACAATTTATATTAAATTAAAAATATTTAGTAAAGATTTATAAATTGTTTTGTAATTTTAACCTATTTACCAGTAGAAAATGTTAATAATATTGAATTTCAAAAATCTTAACACATTTCACTTTTCAGCAAAAAAAAACTTTTATTATTGATTACAGTTTCGGCTGTACCATGCAGTCTTCATCAGATCTTATTCTTTCAACTTTTTCTATCCTCCATCTTACTCTAGTCAAATGTTAATGTTCTACAAATTTAGGATATAGCACATGATCCTTCTTTCATAATGATGCTTCATTTGAAATATAGAAAAAAGGCCTAAATAAAGGTGTAGAGAAAATCATAATTTTGCAACAGTTGAGATTATAAAATAATCCTATTTATGATAGATGAAAATATGAAGAAGTAGATTATCCATTTGAGTCCTGGTTCCCAAATTCTTGGGATAAAAACTATTTATTTAAAAGTTCATTTTAAGACTTTAATATTCAATCTTTTCTTTTTCAAGTTAACAGCTGATGATCCTGTTCATGTGATCAAAAGTTTTCTTGATAAAAAATCATTCTTGGCTATTTGATAATAGAACAATAAATAATTCTACAGTCAATTTTAAAAATACATTTAAAACAAATAATTATCAATTCTTTAAAGTTAATATTTTTAAATTAAACAATTTCATTTTAAATTATCATTTGACAAAATCAATTTTTATTTATAGGAGTATATAATGCATGTAAGTAATAATAATAACAATTTAATATTTTAAAATATAAATGACATCACACTTCTAAATTAATAAAAAAAAAATCTATACATTTTCTTAATTTATACAACAATGAAATATATTCCAAAGGAATATACTATTTTATTAAATATATATAATTACATGCACTAAGATTACACATAATTATCAGAATGGATCTCAGTGTTCTCTTGTAGCATGTCTTGGAATATTGATAAATACTAGATAATGTGCATATAATTACATATTTAATTTTACATTTATAATATTTATTAAAATGTAAAATGTAACTGAGATAAAAATTATTTCTACTTTCAGAATATAAATGCTTTATTGTATGAAACTAAATTGGATTTGATATTTAATTATAATCATGTATTTCTAAAATTCTGACAATAAAATATGTAGATCATTAAGTATCTATTAATATAAGATTCTATAATTACTGTTCTAATATGGTTAAAGGTGTTTAAATGTCAAGCACATCTGAAAACTGTAAAATATAAGTTCTTTTAATGTCAGAGATTGATCTGCTTCTATCGCACTTAACAGCATTTAGATTCCCTCGAATAATTGCATATATAAAAACAAATAAAAAGTGCATTTAACACTGGCCATAGCTATTACTGATTTTTTTATACTGGCATATTTGAATATTGAAATTTTATTCAAGAGTATTTTGATTATATATATATATAACTAAAATAAATCTATTTTATTTATATATATATATAACTAAAATAAATCTGTTATTATTACTTGACAACTATATAAACAAATTACTCATACTACATAATAAACAAAGTTTACCATATACAGATGAAAAATGAATCAAATTTTCACTTGCTGTTTAAGCTTTTATATAGTCTGTAAATTAGATGATAGCTATAAGCATGAATTTAATATCAATTGAGTATTCTTAAAAGCTCTGCTCTAGCTGTCATACTCAAATGTACAAGGCAGAATTTATTTCTATTCATTTTAATAATCTTGCAAATAAACTACCATAATATATGTAATAAGTGAAACATTCTATTGCTAAATTAGAAATTACAACAAATAAATTAATTATGTAGCCAATCAATTTTATTAATGCAGTGATATCTATTAACAAATCCATGATATATAGATGAAAAAATGAATCAACTTTTTTCACTATGTAGTTGCCATTGCTAAACTATAATTTATATAAGAACTTTAAATGGCAGATTAAAAGTAGATTCATTTTTTTCATCTGCATATGATAGATTTGGTTACTAAATGGAATTGCATTAAGAAAATTGATCAGCTGGATAATTTAAAAGTTGTTTGATAATTTGTATATATATGTGTGTGTATATATACATAGATAAAAATTACATGACTATAGCTTAATCATTTAAGTCCACTATTTAAATGTATTGAATATTACTTAATAAAAAATGAATCATTTGATATGAATAACAAATATGTTCTAATACTTAAAAGTAACTAGTGTATGAATTATTGTTGTTTTGCATTTTTATTAAGCTCTTATTTCCTTAAGTTAGTTATGCATTTTATAAAGTTTTTAATAAAAAATTCTTTAGATCTAAAAAATTAATTATGATATAAAGAAGTTATTTTTTGATATTCACAAACTTAAACGATTTTTCTATATAATTATACTCAACAGTAAAAGCAAAAGCATCTGAATATCTGCCACTATTATGTATTATTTGCTACAGATATCACACCATTCTCATATAGGCTACAACTTCTGTAACAGATTACCATTCATTGCTTATCATTTCATCATAGTTTTGTGACAATGATGGTTTTATTTGAATATTATAATCAAATAATTAATTGCTCAGGAAATCATATAGTATTTAAACACTAGAAGAAATAGCTTACCTTCAATCCAAAGTTCATTATTTCTCTGGTCTATTTTACTATTACTGTTTTTAATTGCACAAAGCAATTTAATATATATAACCAAAGCTCAAATTTTTTAGAAGATCATCTCATATTTGAGTAAGGAAAGTGATAGGCTGAAATTTAATTTAACGATCTTTAGCTCTCAAATTGGTCACTCTACCACAGCTAAATTTCATACTACATCTTGTTATTAAGTATGCAATTTAAGTTTTTCTCAAGAAGGCAAAAAAATTAAGTAGAGTACTCCCACTGCCGCTTCCTTTTAATGCAACATACTTTAGCAACTCAATTTTAAAACTGCACCTCAAACAATTTTGACAATAACATTTTAATCACTACCTATAGAAAAAGGGCAGAGTTATATTTTTATATAACATATATAACTATTAATGTCTTAAATAACCATCATTTACGTTTAAATGTACACAAAAGTGTATGTTTATAAATATATTCTATTCACTTCATTACTGCGGTTAATTTAATTTATACTTCAGTATATGCTGTTTTTTTACATTTGCAACTGAATTTTCTACTTGAAACAAATTCTAATAGAAAGAATGATAATTACACGTAATGGTATTACGTTTTAATCGCTCTATTTATGTGCTAGTAGAAAGACTAATGTTTTTTTTTTTATTACTATTATTCGAATATTTATAAAATGATAAAATAAAATCAAGCTATTTTTTATTATTATCAAACTATACTATCAAGTTTTAAATTATCTATTAAGTGCTATTTTGTTAATGACTTGACAATCTAAAATCAACACATAATTATAACAAAACATCGCTCCATTATTACTTTTTCTCAGCACTTTGAATCAATTATTAATATCCCAATCCAATTTAGCATTTTTCGTAATTACATAAAATTTACCAAATGTAATTAATGAGTAAAGTTCAAAACCAAACTGAACAGTGGTTAACTGTGTGCGCATACAGACAAAACACGTTTATTAAAAATAAAAACATTTATGTATATATTCTTGACGAGTTTTTGTCTTGCGTACTCTAAAAGATAAATTCATTCTCCACGAACTTCAGACACAATCTTTCATTTTATATCGCAACTTCAATCTTATTACCTTTTAGCATCTAATCAAATCTTGAAATAAATCAATGATTGTTCGTTACGTCCAATTACTTCAGTTCAATATTTTAATTTGAAAAATAAAAAACTCTAATTTGTACTCGTGATTATTATTACTATCCTCTTTTTTTTAGTGCTTTCGAAAGTCACTGATTATCTGTAGTTTCTGTTTTCATTTTTAGATGTAAATCTCTTTTGGAATATTAAAAAAAGTAAAACGCAATAATAAAAAGATTTTCATTTTAATTATTACAACTTATGTAGTATTTCTTTTAAGCATAGTATTAAAGCATTTTCATTTATCTCCTTCATTTTTTGCAGCTATCTATTATTCAACCAAGCCTTCTTAATCGTATTTCGTTTATAACTTAGTCTAAAAAAAAAAAGAATATTAATTTCATTCATATTTATTCTTAATTCCATTTTTTGTATTTATTTAGTTTTCTGCCCCCCCCCCCCCCATTGTAGAAAGTGTTTTAATCTTATATTATATATATAGTTTAATTATATAAAATTTAAACGAAGTCATATCTTTAGAATGCAAAGAATAATAATGGGTCATCTATTCTGTAGGTTTTTGATGGTTTTATCCATTCATTGATATCGTTGAAAATAGGGAATGAAATGTGTATGTTGAAATATTGTGTAAATTATTATGACTTTCAATAATATTATGAGGTTGCTAAAAATGAAACATCTATTCTTTAAATATTCAACTGTAATTTCATAATGATCTTCAGCATACTTAAACTAAACTAGTATACAAATATCACTCTCTGTTTCCAACAATATAATTCAAACGCTTAAAAAATAAACGGTCAACAAGTCTATTTTATTTTTGGCATTTACTGATGTATGAGAATACATGGCGTTTGGAGATATTACTTCTGCTTATATATATATATATGTTTTCTCACACATATATAATAATAACTGAAAGTTTGACAGATGTAAATACTCAATATGGCATTCTGGTTTCTTATTAAAAATCAAATCTGCATTATTTTTATTCATATAATAGCTAATCAGTTGATATGTCTTTTGGAAGATTATATGATGCTTAAGCATTGGAAATTACAGACATTCGGGTAGGTTAGTCCTGGAGTTCAAGTTTCAAGAATTATGTCTATTTCGGTCACTTCTGGTTATAAAACTTCTTATGAATTGCTGAGTAATGAACCATTCATTAATGGCAGACATGCGCTGTGATCCATGGAACTTCACCTCCCAAATCTTTCTCTTTCTCTTTGAATTAAATCACATAAGCATTTCTATTAATGATCAGATGAATTTAAAGGAAATAAAAGATTTATTTATGTATATTTTGACTGGACTAAATCTAAAAGGTTTTTAAGTTATAAGCGACTACATGATTTGTTTTTTCACCTGTTCATAGCCATTGTAGTTGTTAGATAAATCGGTGATAGCTATTATTTAAAGAGTAAGCTCATCAGTAACTCTTAATTATTTAGATGAGTGCTACTGTATTGAGCAAAACAAATATGTTTTATCTTTACTTTATAAATATAAATATGTTTAGCTTAATGTATATAAAATTAAATTGGAAGTAATCAAAACCTCTGGAAGCTATGTTGTGTATACATAACTTCCAGAGGATTTTGGTTACTTTTGTTTAAATTTTATATTTATATATCATCATCACTATTATCATTTTTAACTATTATCAATCTACTGTAGGGTGAAATTCAATCTACCTTCTACATTCTCTAGCCATTCTTCTCTACATCATCCCACCCCTTATTTTATTCATCCATCTTACATACAGTCTTTTTCTAGGTCTTTTACAATTACTTGGAAGCACATTTAATATTTCAATATACATGTATAATTATAATTAAGGTGTTAAAATAGAGATTCTTGTTCTAGCCTTGTATAATTGATAATTAGTTTAATAACTATTAAGTGCCATATTCCATCTGGTTAAGATATTATTTTCACTATGAATTACAAACAGTGTTAATAAAGATATGTTTATAAACATCAGAACTGCAAGAATAGATGGATTCATTCTATTTTTAATCCTTTGATTAACATTTAGAGTGCTTTTAATTTATAGTTTGAGAGAGGTTAATTTGTTTCCTTTGTTTACATTTACATGGAGCTATGTTTAATTTAATTTTTATATATTAAATCATTTAATATAAATTCTCTACCAAGTGGTAAGTGGAGTCACTAAACAAAAAGAAATAATTTAAAAGATAATACTCAATTACTTAAATTAAAATTCATTATTCCTTTCCAATTCCTTGACATAGCTTATTCCATTATTTTAATCTGTGCAACATTCTTATGAGAATTAAGAGCTGTTTTTATGATACCCGATGAAGTTCAATACTAACCTAATGGCAAAACTAAAAAGTTTCACTGGATAATTGATTGCAATTTTAAATCCTAAGATCCCAGTAGCTATAATGGGAATTGCAAATTCTTAATGAGCTCAAAAATTCTATAACCTTGACATAATGTACAATATATAGGCAATTGGACATACTTAATTGTTATATATTTTAAAGGAATGTGATGATGAAAGACAGCTTGAACAATACCATTAACTTGAACCAGGAAGAGAGAAAGATGTCACTCTTAATATTTATATTTTTAATGTTACTTTTAACTATTCAAATTTTATAGATCACACCATTTATTTCCAACATCAGTTATCACACTTGTAGTGAAAAAAATTGTGAGTATATATTTTTGAATAAATATGTAAAATCCTAACATCTTTTTAATTTGAACTGAAGTTAAAGAGATGCTTTTGGAGGTGTAAAAATTATCATAAAGAGAAATTTAGGGAAAAAATGTTTGAAACTCAGAAGATTATTAGAAAATTTCTATATGATTTTTAACATTAAGTGGACTATTTACTAAAAGATGCTTTATTTATTTATCTAGCATCATGTTTTTTTATTTGTAATAGGCAATTACAAATAAAAAACACAGTGATAAATAAATAAATAATTAGTTATATATATTTAACACTACATCTAATACTGATGGGCAGTAAATTTTAAAAATTTTGCAAACATCATTTATTAATATATAGTGAATGGAATTAAAAGTGATTGATTAAGACCTTCATGCACTCATTTTTAAATGCTTTAGATTGGCCTATATATGTATAGGAATTTAGATATAAAAAAAGATAAGGTAGATTCATTCTTATCTTGTGTTTAGAGTGAGAGTATCATTTAGCTTTTTAAATTCACACAACACATGTGTCGGGATGATTCCCTAATGACTATTAAAGATGTATGTATACATTTAAAACACATAGTTTTATGTAAATAAAATTTAAGTGGAACTAATCAAAGCCTCTAGTAATTAAAAATCAACTAATACTCATACATCAATAAATAAATTTACATTTACAAAAGTGACATCTCATTTAATATTGGAAAGTTGTTAAAAATAAGTCTCTGTGGTTATCTTGTAAATATTCATTTGTAATTTCAGTACTTAAATCCGATTAAGATTCCGATTTAATACTCTGCTTTTTAAAGTCAATCAATGATTGCTTATAACCATCAAAGTGCAAGAAATAAGTGGGATCTTTCTATTCTTTTCATTTTCAATGTATGAGTATTAGTTTATATATATACCTCTTGGAAGTTTTGATTATTTTCATTTAAATTTTATATACACATATAGAAGTTTCCAAGTATCTTCAACTTTGTTACTGTTTATTGAGATGAGTTTTAAATGAATGTGATTTGATAAGAATTAACATTGAAGAAAAGATAATTTACTGCATCAGATTTGATGAATTCAAAATTCTTGCTAATAAATGAAAGGTAATTAATAAATTAGTAACCAGATTTGATACCGTTTTTGTTCCAAAAAGAAGTTTATTTGTGCCTCATCGCCAAGTGCCGTGAGGCCAAAGTCAAAATTTACAATATGATATTAACATAGGCAAAGGACAATGACATAGTCAGTCTGTATGGAGGGTCCCCAACCAGCTGAGGTATCTCATAAAGACTCCACCCATCAACCTGGAGACCTCCCCCCACACACACCACCGCCCAAGTTACAAAATTATAAAACAACTTTTACAGACCATAAATACATTACAAATGGAAAGTTGCAATATAAATGAACTGATTGTTATAATAATGTAATATACTTCTGGACCTGCAAGGACTTTACTCCATCACCTGTGCATCCGGATCACAAATCATATCACTTCAAATGTACATGAAATACATTTATTCAAACAATTTCAAAACCCTAAACACAATATGATTTTAATATTTACAAGAATTGTAAGACTATTCTTCATCCATCCAGGACTACAATGACTTTACTCTGTTACTCTGCAGACCTGGATTTCCCATTAGGCAAAGTATCCTATTCATAGAGTAGGAATTCACAATAACAAAATAAATATTCCAACACCCTGACTAAGGAATAATTGCATAAATGTTTGATTACATAGTTTCTAATATATGTGAAAAAAATTCCCTGAAGAAAATTAAAGATAGCTCTCAACACCAGTCCAGATGTGCAGTAACTTCAATCCATTCATTTGCAGGTCTGGATGCCAAAGTAACAATACATAGTGAGTTGAGGGATTAAGTTATATTTTAAGTTAGTAACTAATATAGACTTTGCTGGAGAATAATTATGCTAATTTGTCCATTACAGTTCATTCAATCAATGACAAACATTTTACTTGGGACCAAGTCTGATCAGCTATCTATTGTTGACAAGTCTTTCCATCCTTCATTCTGGCTTCTTTTATTTTTTTAATAAACATTTCTTCTATTGTATCCCCAGTTCCATCTTGAAACGTTACTATGTTTCTGACTAACCAGATGGAAAACTTCACTTGTGTTGCAAGTCTGATCAGACCAAATTCCCCTTTCTTGATCACTCTGGGTATGTCTATACAAGCAATGTCTTTATCTGAGGTCTGCATGTGCAGATTGTATCAATCCTAATCCACCACCTGCAACTCAAGAACACTTTTGTGGGTAGGACTCCGAGGTTGACCTTAAGCAGAAAGTCTACCAATTTAGGATTTGATACCGATTTAATTTGGGAATAAAAGCAAAAGAAAAGTTATGGTGGGGGGGGGGTTATAAAGACAATTGATTTGGCTAAGTAGCAGGTAGCATACATAAGCAATATTTTATGCAGTGAATATAGTTTTAAATTTTTTCTCCCAAAAATCTAAAAACAAAAATATAAATATTTTCCAACAATATTTATAAACCTTCAAATATATGTTAGCTTAAATAATTCTCTGAGTCAGGATGTTTATAGTATTAGTACCACAATGTTGCAATGATTAATAATCTGAAATGTAGAGCTAGCACACTTTTGAAATATAAAAAATATTGCAAGATACTCTACTATGTTTTAGTCATTAAAAAGTCATTATTTCTTATTTATATGATTAAAGTGAACATTGATAAAATGTAAATAATTCCAACATCATCAGGTTTAGTCTTACTACAAATCCACTACTGAAGTCCCTATATAGGGTATAGGAGCACAGCTTTCACACGACCCAGTTCTGGGTCGTGTGAAAGTCTGTGCTCCTATTCCCTATATATTACATATATTGATACAGGTATATAATAAGCCTGTATTTCAGTTATTGAATAGTCTTTCTAAGTTTAATTCAGTTTTTTATTCCATAGTTTCCTTTTCCATGTCTTTACAAAAAACAAAAACAAAAAACTATCTTATATATCAATCCATTTCATATATAATTATTTTTCAGACTTTTATACCTTTTTGAAATCACCTTCAAAGATGTCAAATGTCTATTTATTGTTATCTCTTCTGCACAACATGTCCAGCCTAGTTTTATTTCAGCTTTCTAATTTGTTTAATAATGACACTTTTAATCCATCCTTATAAATTCCAATATATGCCTTTTTATAGTTCACAGTATATATTGCCCTTTTATTAAATGCCCGAGCCTTAGATCTATAAATGTCTCCTAAATCACATTTAATTAAAATCTTCCTTTTCAAATAGGAATATTATTTTTTTTCCTAATAGTAGTAACTATTATAAATTCTATGAAAAATTTATTCCAATATATTTTTACTTGTATTTATATTTAATATTTAAATACAAATATATTATTTATACTGAACTTAATGAAATTAAAGCAGATTTGAATTCAGACGTTCAAGTTTTCTATAGCTATTCACTCCATCTTATATAACTGATACACATGACCACATACATGTGAAAAAAAAAAAAGATCTCCAATATACGTATTTCATGCTTCTAAACAATATTTATTTTTTTTATTTTTTTAAAGTGATTAAAATAATATTATTATTATTATTTTAGCATTTATTTTAATTTTAAATTTCCTGATTTTTTGTCATAACTTGTAAAATTTCTTGAAGCAATGAAGCATTATTTGTAAAATCAAATACATCTATAAAATCTCCATGAATTAAATAATTTTTCATTTATTTTTATCTCTTTAATATTCCACTTTAATGTATATTCATGTTTTTCAAAAACATATAATAATAAATTTTAAGAAGATGAAATCACTTATTCATTTAAATTTGAATAAAAATATCCCAAGTTAAAATGTTCCTGAAAACATTAAAAATGGAAAGACCCCTGTTCCTTATGAGATACCTGGAAAAATTTAAATATATATGATATGTTTACATAAAAAATATCAGAATTTGTGTTTTGTATTCACGATGCAAGTACTCAGAATACCAACAATTAAAACAATAAATAACCACAAATAATAATGAAAGTAATTAATAGCAAAAAGTTATTGCTACACACAAACACAATATATATAGTTCACTTTTGGTTCACTTCCCATAATGCACTTCACAACTATCTGATTTCTGCACAGTTTCCCAAACTCTTTGACCCAGTTCTGCTGCTGCTAATTAACATGTTGGCTTCACACTAGAGTGCTGCACCATCAATTAAGCTTCTTTCATCTATTGTCACTTAAAATCAACCAGCAAACGTCACTTGGTAATCAGAACAATGCACTTTGCTGCTCAAAACTATTTATACACATAAATTTTCCTCCGACAATCCAGGATTCATTCTTGACCATTATCAGTCTTGTATTTCCTATTAGTGTTTTTAATTAGTATTTTCAATTTCCATTGTGTCAAGAAATATTTGTAATTAACAAATATTTCTTGGCAATTATCAAACGCAATTTTCTTATCATGAATATATAAATATTTTCCATTATTACATTCCATGCAAATTTAATCATTAATTAAATCCTTATCAGTTAGTAATCTAAAATATATTTCTCTAATATATTTTATTTTTTCTGGAGTACAAAACTTATACTTGATTTTCTATGTACATTTTTATACAAAATATGACACCTTTCCTCACTCCAGAAAAAAAACCATTGTTCTGATTAATCAATGTACCCTTGGGAAATATTTAAACTCTTCTTTTTCCTCACTGCCTTGAGTGCTTTTTCTCTCACTTGGAGAAACTCTGGATTTTTCTTTGTTCTTTGGTTTTTGCAACTGGAAGCTTACTGTCTAAAGATTTCCCAACTTCTAAAAAATCTTTGAAAGTGTCCATTTCATTTTCTCTTGGCCATCTTTTCTTGTAGCTCCATTTCATATTGCTGCCAAATCTCTACCTGTTCAGATAATTCTTTTCCTTCCTTCTTTCCAGCTTCATTATATAATTCACCATTTCTGGATTCTAAGACCTCTGATTTCTTTTCTAGTAGGTTCACCATTGATTCCAACTCTTGCAGTTTGGTCTGTATCATTATAGTTTTTGTCTTTCATGTTACAAGTGAATTCATTCACATGATGATTTTGGCATTGTAACTGTATCTGACAACTATTACAGTTTCCTTTAAATTCTTATTTTCTGTTTGTAATTTATTCATCTCTCTTTGATGTGATTTAACATTATTCTGTTTTCTGATCCTATGTTTGGGTGTTGTCCTTGCTAATTGGTTCTATCCCTCATGGTAATGCTTTAACCTTTAGTTAATATATAGTTAATGCTATATATTCTATTATTTGTGCCTGGAATAGATTGTCTTTCTCAACTATCACTTTCTGGTGATTCTCTACACATTCGTGCTAGGTGGCCTTTCCATTTACAGATATGAGATCATTCATTTTAAATTTACAGTCCACTTTGAAGTGCCTTGGTTTTCCACAGCAAAAAGCCTTAATTTTTTTTCTAAAACCTTTGTTCACACAGAAACTATTTTTAATTTCTGTTTCATGCTCCATCATATATGCTTTTGTTTTGCCATAATTTTCATTAATGAAAAGCACTGCCTGTTCCATGATAAGTGCATGGGCCACCCCCTTTTTAATGACTTCTTAAAACTTTAATTCTGCATCAGCAAACAGGTTTTGTCAGAGTCTGTCCTCTGACATGACCCATATTAATTTATCTAAAAGAATTTTGTCTATGTAATCACCATATCCACATTCTTTAGAGAGTTTTTTTAATGTGATTCCATACTGTTTTATCAATTCACCTTTCCATTGCCTCCTGTTTCTTAAAGCTAATCTGGAAATGTGTCTGGATGGTCTGAGATTAAAATGTTCACTCAATTTGTTGATTATCCCTTCATATCCTATTCCTTTTGCTATGGGTATGTCAAAATAGTTGCTTATTCTGTCAATAATTGTTAGTCCCAACATACACATTAAAGCAGCTATCTTCCTCTCATTATCTTTGATTCCATTTAATAAGAAGAAATTTTCCAACTGTGTGACATACCATGGCCAATGACTTGCACATTAATCACATTGAATTCCATTATTACCAACTGATCTAGCAACATTTTCACTATTCCTTAGATTGTTAACTTTTTAACTTATTTGCTATTCACAAGTTTGAGATGGTGACTGCACCAATTTGTTGTATATTCAAAATGCAAGCACTCAGAATACCAAGAATTAAAACAATAAATAATAACCACAAATAATGATGAAAGTAATTAATAGTGAAAAGTTATTGCTACACACAAACACAATATATATATATATATATATTGTGTTCATTTTCCATGATGCATTTTACAACTGTCTACTTTCTACACAACTTCCCAAACTCTTTGGCCCAGTTCTGCTGCTCCTCACAAACACATTGGCTTCACACTAGAGCACTGCACTGTCACTTAAGCTTCTTTCAGCTATTGTCACTTAAAATCTCTCAGCACCCATTCACTTGGTAAATTCACTGGAAAAACAGAACAACACTCTTTGCTGCTCAAAACTATTTATACACATAGGTTTGCAATCCAGTATTCATTTTTGACCATTATCAGTCTTGTGTTTCCTATTAGTGTTTTTAATTTGTATTTTCAATTTCCATTGTATCAAGAAATATTTATAATCAACAAATATTTCTTGGCAATTATCAAATGCAATTTTCTTATCAAGAATCCATAAATATTTTCTATTGTTACATTCCACACAAATTCAATCATTAATTAAATCCTTATCAGTTAGCAATCTAAAATATGTTTCTCTAATATATTTTATTTTTTCTGGAGTACAAAACTTACACTTGAATTTCCACGTATATTTTTATACAAAACATGACAATTTGTTGTAGTTTTAGGACATGTTATGGTACCTAATTTTAAGGATGCTTCTATTACACCAATTTATAAAAATAATAAGGACTGAAAAATTGCAGTAATTAATGCAGAATATTGTTATTCATCACGACAAAAATACTCTCAAGGATTTTATTGAATATGTTGTTTCCTATCATTAATGAAAGTTTATCAGTCTCTATGATTTTAAAGAATCAGAAAGCATTATAGGCATGACATTATTTTTATTGCTAGGGAAATGCTTTTATTTCATGTTATTTGGTACAATAAATTGAATAGGTTTATGACAATACTGAACTTTATTCATATTACAAAACTATCACAGGATAGAATGAGAAAAAGTGTTATTATTGTCAGTAATGGTTGTGCTAGAAATTACTCTTAATGTTTTAAATAAAAACTACAAACATTCCAAAACATAAGACTTTTATCAGTGAGAGAAGAAAAGTTTTCAGCAATTTTTATCCTGCATGGTTATCAGCTTGAAAATGAAAATCAATTTAAATGTCTTGGTTCAAATGGAAAGGCAGATGTTGTTAAGGTCACTCCTCAGACTTCAAAGTGTTGCCATTGCATTTAGCAAGTTAAAATATAAAGTATTTCATCATAATGATTATTCCATTTTATTTAGTTGGATAAAGGGTTGTTATTTTGCCCAATTTATTCTTTAAAAGCTAGTTATAGGTCTCTTACCAAATTCCATTTAAAGATGTTATATAAAGTATTAAAGATGCGATGATAAAATCATAAGATTAATCAGTGGGTTTTTTTTTACTATTGTAAATGCTTTAATAGGTTTATAAATGTAGATGATAACAATCAACCCCTTAAACTATTGATAATCTCAACCCATAGTCAAGGCAACCTCCTTTAACAATAAAGGTGATATCACCTTTATGGTTTTATATTTTTGTATAGGCACTAAAGATTGCAACTTGACCAAGGGGTGTGAGATTAATAATGCAAAGAAGTTTAAAGAAACTTCATTAATCATGCAAATATAACCTGTTCTGAAAGCAGACTAATAAATAATCATTTATAACTTCCAAATTTTATATAAAATATATATTAACTAAGACAATAAAGCCAATTAATCAAGGATTTAATAGGTTTATAAATTTAGATGATAACAATCAACTTTCAAGTCATCAACAATCTCAATCTCACACTCCTTGGTCAAGTTACAATTTTTAGTGTCCATATAAATATATCAGACCATAGATAAAGATGGTAACACCTTCATTGTTAAAGAAGTTGCCTTGTCTGTAGATTGATATTGTTGACTGCTTAAGAGTTGATTGTTATTATGCAAATGCTTGTCTTCATCAGATTGGCATTAAAAGTGAATGGACAGTAAGAGATTCGTAAAAAAATATTTTATGGTTAAACTTTAGTATAGTTTTTATGGAAGTGGCAGGCTTATTTTTCTTATAAAGGTTAGTCTCTCAAATACTATGAAGTCATGTAATATTGACTCCTTTTAGTGAGAAGAAGTCACTGAAGATAAATTGAAACAGATTGAATAATAGACAAGAAATTGAAGTCTTTGAAAAAAAAACAAAGTTTTCTACAGAAGTTAAAAGACAATATTATAAGATAACAAACAAATGCATTAATAGGTTAACATGTAATATATATATGTATATGTTTTATGGATTGATTTGTAATGTCATTACAAAACTTATTTTAACATTTTATTCTTTTTTTTTTTTTATAAAGTTCCAGTGGCCATACTCATTTATAAGTATTTATTAACAATGAAATTTAATTATCATCATTATCATTCTATATTGTTATTGCCCATTGTATTACAAATCAGACAATTAAAAAAATGTACACAAAGGAAATAGAAAAAGCACCCCATGTTTTCAAATCTGTATTCAACAATAGTAAGTTCACTGAAAACTTAGAAAAGTAATAGCTTATTAATAAAGAAGTATTTTATTATTAAATGTATATGTACAATTCTTTTTTTTATTAATTTTAACAAAAATCGGTATATAGTGATAAATTTTTAATGTTTGTGTGAACTTCACTTTCTGTGGCACATTATTTTTTTATCTCTCAATGTGTGTGTGCAGGCAGTAATCTTGACAGAAAAGAAACATTAAAAAAAAAAAGTAATACAATCTTACATTTCAAAAAAAATATTGTAGAAATGTCAAATAGAAAATTAATAATAAAAAAGACAAAAGTATGTATTTCTTTAGAATAAAATTGAATACACATACACAGTGGAAAAGTAAGATAAGAGATGATAGTTTTACAAGAAATTTAATATTAAATGGTTACAGTAGATACATGAATTAGTGATGTGAAACTGATTAATGTTTAATTTTTAAAAAAAAAAAAAAAATATTTGATTAAAAAAAAGTTTTGACTTTAAAATAATCAAGTATTCTCTCAATATTATGAAATTGATAAAAATAATTTTCAATAAATAACATTAGCATTAAACAATTAAAACTCATAATTTTTTTTGATACTTGTGTATTTACTGGTATACCTAGGCTGGAAGCAGTTTTTTTTTTAAATATACAATTTTGGGGGCCTTACAAAGATTTATTTATGTTTTTAATTTGCAATTTTATTTTAACAAATAGGTGTAAAAAATTAATAAATCAATTATAAATTTCATTCAGCAAGTTTATTTCAATATTTTTTTGTTATTTATATTAAACTTTTTTTTATAAATAATGAATAAGAGGTTTCATTAATCTGTATTTTTATTTACATTTGTTGCAATTTTATATTAATAACTTCAGTTAATAGAAAAAACATATTAAGAAATAAAGTGGAAATATTATAAAAAATATTGGCACAAGATTGTCATTCTTTAAAATAACACTAATAATTTACAATTTTATTTTAACAAATAGGTTTAAAATATTAATGAATCAGTTATAAATTCCATTCAGAAAGTTTATTTCAATTTTTTTATATTTATATTAAACTTTTTTATAAATAATGAATAAGAGGATTCAATAATCTGTTTTTTTAATATTTACATTTGTTACAACTTTATATTAATAACTTCAGTTAATAGAAAAAGAAAAATTAAGAAATAAAGTGGAAATATTATTAAAAAAATGTTGGCACAAGATTGTCTTTCTTTAAAATAACATTAAGAAAAAAAATAACATTGACTATATTAAATACTATCACTTCTTTTCAACCATTTTGTTTTAGACATTTATTGTAGGGAACCTGAAAATGTATGTTTCAAAGAAAAACTGTTTTCAGTCTTGGTAAACTGGGATCTTTTTTTGCATTCTAGTTCTTTAGGAGCTCCTTTGTAGTATTTTTATTTGTCATAATACTTATTCTGAGCACTGACATGACATTTACAGTAGATTAATAATATGAGCATCTCTTTCCAGTCCTGTAAATATTCCAGTGTTTTTATTAATTAATTAAAATTCTGAATGTAAGTGCAATACAAAATTTTTTTCTACTTCAATTATCTTTATGATCTATATCTTGCAAATTAAGAAATGGTATTAACTCATAGAAGTCAAAATATTCTCTTTTCAATTTCTTCAGTTTTAAACATTTTCAAATTTATTTCAGAGAACATATTTACAGTCATTTAAATCATTTGGATTTTGCAGATGATGTAGCTGTTTTCACAAATAATGCTTTAGAGCTTCAGTAAATGTTGCAGGAGTTATCAGATGAAAGTAAGAAAGTAGGACTAAAGGTAAATGTTAAAAAGACTAAAGTAATGTTTAATGGATTTTTTTTCAGAAAATGAACATAAAGATTGATTATGATGAGTTAGAAGAAGTTAACAATTACAAATACCTTGGTCAGATTATTAATAAAGATGGAAGCACTTTTGATAGAAATAATTTAATACTAAAAGAAAATATGCCTGTATGTTTGAAAAGGAAAGTTTTTAATAAATGTGTTTTACCAGTTCTTACTTATGGATCTGAGACTTGGACACTTAATAGAAGAGCAATATAGAGACTTCATACCACTCATAGAAATATGGAGAGATGCATGCTAGGAGTAACAAGAAGAGATTGAAAACACAATATATAGTTAAGAGAACAAACAGGTGTTACTGACATCATTAAAAAATTAAAAGACTGAAGTGAAGTTGGGCTGAACATATTTCTAGAAGAAATGATAATAGATAGCCAATTGAAGTCTGAAACTGTATTTCAAGAGATTGTAAATAACCCAGAAAGAGACAACATGTGAAATGGATGGATGAAATAAGAAATTGTGCAGGGATGATGTGGAGAAGAGAGGCTAGAGATCAGACATGATGGATTGAACTTGGAGAGACCTTCACCCTGCAGTATATTGATAATGTTTGACAATAATGGTGATGATGATGATCTATAGTTGATACTTCAAAGTGCACATCTAGAGATTGAAGTTGGTGAAACCTTTGTAAAATAGAAAATAAATAATGTGGGGCAAGTAAAATCTTTTAAACACATTTACTAATATATCAGTGGCTAAAAATGTACATCTTTAATTTTAAAATGTAGATTATTAAATTATGTAAAAAGAGGAGAATCAATTGAGTTAGGTGACAGAAGAAATCATATAATGAAGATTGAATTCATGCCTATCAAGCTTTCAACATTATTTGCATTAATTTTATAACATCTAGCATTTTTCATAAGAGCATTAATGCAGAGGGGAGATTGAGATGAATGTAAGTTTGAAACATTTATTAAAGTTATTTATATTGATAATCTAAACAATAAATTAAATTTGTTGCTTAAAGGGTTAACAAAATTACAAATATTCATTAAGTTGCTTAGTAAGATCCAACTAGAGAAGCAAAATGGCATGACTTTTTCTCAATAAAAAATATTCCTTTCAGTTACTATGGTTGCTTCAGGAAAAATCAGACCCAATTTACTGGTTAGCAGCTTTCCATTCTTAGCCTAATGTATAATATAAATTATTGTTAGGAAAATAATTCTATACACATGAATTGGGTCTCTGTAAATAAACTTTAAATAGTAACTTGCTCATTTCAATAATTTCAAGTAATTCCAATATCTGACTCCTTTGAAATGATGTTAGCTTTTTATAGATAACTTTCCATATTAAACCCATTATTTTCATAAAAATAAACTTTTTCACAATACATAGTGGTGCTTCAGTCACTAAATTTAAAGTCACTCTTTTACAACTATCTGTAGCATTTGTTTGATAGATAAGAAATGAATCTAAAATGTTTACTGATTTATTAATTGAAAAAAGAATCTCTAGATATGAATATTTAAAAAAAAACAAGAAAAAAGACTGAGGGTTGGCAGTTTCTTTGCTCTTGAAATAGTCACTGCACTTAATTATTCAAATTTAGAAAATTAAAATTGTATACTGTATTTTCCATAGTTTATTTATGTATTTATAATTATTTTTGCAAAATATTTGTGAAATATTTCTTTTTATATATAAGAATATGTTCAGGTTTTATTCAAAAATATTTACATTTTAGGAATGCAAGTTAAAAGAAATTAATAACTGAAAACAGGAAGTTGTGATTGGTTGAAAATTTAAGGCATCTATAATTATCATACCTGTTATTTTTTACTTTAAAAATAATTATAAGTAGAATTTAAAATTTTCAAACATAATTTTGTTGCTTATTTTGGAATAAGAAATAAAGTTCAAATAAATTTTATGTCATTCTAAATACATTATTTTTATTGCCAATGATAAAGTAGCAAAAACTATTGTTCTGATTACATATTCCAATTTATTATTATTTGTTTTCTGTATTTGCAAAGTTTAAATATTATTTTTAAGAATAGTTTTTATTCTTATTATATTTTTAAGAAATAATTTAAAAACTGAGAAAATGTAATAAAAAAAAATAAAGGTTTATTTAGTAAATAAAAATTAGAACCATAACTTGAATGGCTTCAAAGAACTGTCAGAAAACATGCAATGTGAAAGGGTACATAAACAACATTGGATTCATTGACCAGATTGTTTGAATAGCCTATTTGTACTAATGGCTATTTGTTTATCTATTTTTAATAAATAAGCCACTTTGTTTTTTGAATATGATTTGAGAGTTCTAAAAATTAAATAAATTAATTCATGAGATTAAGCTCTAAACAAATTCACATTATCTCACTATACCAGGTATATAATAATCCAGTGACTGTTTATTTACCTATTGTTATTTAATTAGTCAACCACATTGGTCTTTAAATCTGATTCTAGAGAGTTTTATAAATTGGACAAATCCATTATTGAGGATAATGTTTAGATAAGTTTAAAACATTTCTTGCTAGTGGCTGAAGTTTACTATGAAGTATGTATTGTTTGAGATAGGCTGATGGTTTTATGGGTCATCTTCTGGTCTGGTTACATTTAATTTCTACTCTTGTTTCTGCATATCTTGGAATTGATATTTTGCATAGCTATCTATCATCATCTGATCAGGTGAATTTTTTACTGCAGCTGGTTACTTCTTAGTCATGCTTTAATTGGTCTCTGTGCAGTAGCTTATAGTGGCGTTCTTCATCCATAGTGTGTACAATTATTTTTTGCAGATTCTTTGTATCTATAACTGTTTTTGGAAGCATTTGATGGTTACACTGTAGAAAAAAAAAACACGCGAGTGTATTTTCTTAAATATACATAAATGTGGATTTAATATTATTTGATAAAATATTTAAAATGAAAAAATCAAAGAAATAGATTAACATAAAATCTGAAGCGTTTTAATTGGCATCAAGACAAGATTAGAAATGGCAGAAAGTTTAAGATATATGCGTATTGAACTTATAAAGATAAAAAGCTTTAAAAGCAATCTAGTTCAAATGACGTAGAGTTATATCTAATTTATATTTTAAACAAAAGCTTTCTGATTAATCGATTACATTTTCTTTTTTTTTTTTTTTTAAGGAAAAAATTCTCCTTTGTGCAATTTAAATCCCACTTTAATTAATCTAAAGTTTTAAAATTAAGGATAAAACAAACTTTTCGTAGACACCTTTCACAAAGATGTTAAAGAAGTTTTAAATACAAACGCAGTTCTAACAATAAAAGAAACAAATCTTTACTTTTAAAATTAAGTATTTGCGGATATTTAACTTTTTATTATTAGTTAGAATTTTTTTTTTAAAAAAGAATGTAGTTATCTTTTTAAAATTGAGATTAAAAAACATTAGTTAAATTCTATTATAAGCTACTATTAAATCCATTTGTTTAATTAATTACTTTTTGTTTACTGCGGAGAGATGGCTAGATAATTATTTTTTAAATATTTTTCTTCTCCCCTACATCATTTATCTTAATCTTAGTGAAAAAATCAATAATTGAAATTAATATTATCAAATTATTGTACTTCTCATAAATCACTTGAATTATTTTACACTTTTGTTTATTTTTTTTAATATTATTAATGATTGTTATGTGCTAGTAGGTGACATATAATTTCTTGTTAATTTGCATATGTATGAGTGTGTATACTGATGATAGCATTAAGAATCTCTCACGACATAATAGTTAAACTTATTCGCCTGCTATCACGATTTCGTTGCAAGTTGGCTGTGTGCAGTTTAGGTAGCCATCTAGTATTCGTTGGTAAATAGATAACAAGCTACTATTAGTTAGATTTTGCTTTGATTTAAACAATGATTTATTTGTTTTGATAAAATGAATTTTTGAGTGCTGATTGCAAAAAAAAAAAAAAAAAAAATTATTGCAATACGTTGTAATATGTCTTCATCACTAGCGGAAGAGTTCATGATTTACCTTTTGCCAATAGTGTTAATACAGAAATTGGTTTGTAATATAATTTCTGATTATAACTATCTATTTATTCTGACTATTTATCGAATCTGTTTTTATCTATCTATCTATCTATCTATCTATCTATCTATCTATCTATCTATCTATCTATCTATCTATCTATCTGTCTGTCTGTCTGTCTGTCTGTCTGTCTGTCTGTCTGTCTGCCTGCCTGCCTGCCTGCCTGCCTGCCTATCTATCTATCTATCTATCTATCTATCTATCTATCTATCTATCTATCTATCTATCTATCTATCTATCTATCTATCTATCTATCTGTTGGTCCATCTGTCTGTCTATCTATCTCTTTTTATCTACCTATCTACCTACTTATCTATCTATATCCATCTATCTATATATACACTTGCTTACCCATTTGTTTACATGATCTGCTTATCTGGATGGATTACTAGTTTCTTTACATCCATATAAGATCATTTCAAAAATAAATTGTGTTATCCCTTTCAACAATTATCAATTCATTTAAGGATAAAGGTAACTTATAGGTTTTGTATATAATTCCAGCATTTTTTATCTCATTGATCTATCTCATATGTATTTTTTTTTCTTTCTAGATTTTTTACAGTCTCTTAAGATTCAATTTATGTCTTTAATTGTTTATCTGTTTTCATCTTTTATAATTACACATTCAGATCAATTCCATTTTAATTTCTTAATTCTTTCAATATTAAGCTTTTCTCTTTAACATTTTTGGATTTCAGTCTTTCTTTATTATTTTCAGAATTCATCTCTCCATACTTTATTGTGTGATCTGAAATTATATATATATATATATATATAACTAATAAATGTAACAGTAATTATTGTGTGATCTGAAATTATATATATATATATATATATAACTAATAAATGTAACAGTAATTAATTATTACATACAGCCTTTCAATCTGCAGAAGTACCTTTGGTTAATTCCCTAACCCTCCTCAACTGCTGTTAAATTCAAAAAAACAAAATGGAAGCAAATGTCATCAACCCAAATCCCATAAATCCCAAACTTTAATATTAGCAGCTTATCTATTAATTATATTCATTTTATTTCTATTTATATATTAATATATATATATTAATTTTGATGAGACTAAGGTTTCTTCTTTGAGAGAAATGAGATAAAAAAAGAATCTTTATTATTAAAAATTAATGATCCTGAAGCAATTAACTTATTTAAAAGTTATTTTAATATTAAGGGTTTATAGAATGTAAGTTCAATTGTGGGTAATGTTTAATATAAATATGTTACCTTGTATTCCTTAACACTTGAGAAATCTGCTTGTAGCAGTGAAACTATTGGCTGTATTTAGAATTTATTTTCTTTGGCTAGGCTGTTTGAGTTGTGAATTTGAAGCATTTTTGATTATATATATATGTGTGTGTGTGTTAGGGTGTATGAAAAGAAAATTTCACAGACAACATATATAAAAATATATAGTATCCAGATGTATCTATGTATAATAGTAATGTTATACCAAATTTTCAGCTGGATTGTCCTTGTCATTATTACCTAGACAGTGCAGATACTATCCAATTAAAATGTTGATAGAATATTATAGTTAATTACACATAAATAAATATGATTAATATTATGTATATAAAATTGATTTTTACCTTTGTTTGTATTTGTAATTCAAATTTGAAAATTTTGGTTATTTGTGTGATGAAGTGGTTTCTTTGTTCTTTATAACTTAATGCTAAGTGCACTTTTGGTGAAGTTCATCATAATCATATCACAATCATAGCTCTATGATAAACTTCACCAAAAGTGCATTTAACATTAAGTTATAATGATGAAAGAAACCACCTTGTTGTGCAGATGAACAAATGTTTGCAAATTTGTATTATATATGTAAGTTGATTGCAAAAGCAAATATTTAAAAATATATATTAAAAATATCAATATCTCTCAGATCAATAAGTTATTAATAATCAAAATAATATGCTGTATATTAAACACAATAACTATGTTAGAACAATTAAAAACAACAAATTAATTTTTTTAATGATTTTTATCCTGCTTTGTTTAATTCTATGCCATGAATAATTAATGATATATTTGGTCAGTGAATATTATTATTTTCTATGACAAAAGAATCTGTGTATTAAAAATACCTTGTGTTACATTTCAGTGCATAACTTGATAATGACATTATCAATAACTATCTGAAATTTTTGCTTTAATTATTTGTTAGATTGTAAAACACAAACAACTAACTAACTGTTTAAGGTTCTGCATTATATAATTTATTTAATTGTAATAAATAATCTATTATTTATATAGCACATACTGCAACCCTTTCAGCTTTTTGAGCACTGCGAGCACATATCAGGCATTGTTCAGATGATGTTTTGTTTTCTTTCTTTAATGACGTAAAAGGTATAAGTGTGACATAGATGAAAATATGATCGTTCGAAAGCTTGCTGACATAGCTTTCAGAAAATGTTTATTTCAAAAAAATCGGTTAAAATTTAAATTTTTGGCAGCAGTTTAAATCAACTACAGTATTTAATTCTTTTGTCTTTTTTAATAATTTTTGTACTTATCACGATAAAAGACAAAAATAATTTACGGGGCTGCAGATGACATTTCTCCGGTACTATTACAAAGATGGCTGACAGAAGCTGTTCAACATAATGCTGTAAGTAACATTTTAAATTTTTTTTAAAATTTTTTTAATAAAATTATAATATATTTTTATTTAAATTATCATTTTTATTAATTATTTTTAGTTTGTAATTTATGTGTGTTAGTTATTTATGCTCGTATACAATTAATATCTAATGTAACTTTTAATGTTCTATACTTATAAAAATAATGTTTTTCAAAAAGTATAATTTATTACGAAAATCATTAATTATGTTTATATATATAATATAATATGGTTTATAAGTAATTTATTATAATTCCGATTCTTGTTTACGTTTTTCAAGTCTATAGCTAACAAATGATCTGTATGCAAATAAATTATATATATATGTGGTTCGTGCTTTGGTTTTGCTATATGTTTCATAACATTATTTTCAAGTCAATAGCTAACAATACACTATATGCAAATAAATTATATCTATGTGGTACAATAAATATAATAGGATAGCATCACTTCTGTGCATAAAAAATATAAACATCACTTGTGTGCATAAAGAATATAAATATCACTTGTGTGCATAAAGAATATAAACATCACTGGTGTCCATAAAGAATATAAACATCACTGATGTACACAAAAAATATAAAATGAAGAGATGAAACTCATTTTATCATAGTGATATAGACAGTAGTCTACAATTTCTAGTTTTAGACAGACAAGAAGCCAATTGCTATGATGATATCTTTTGTATCTTTTATTAGGATGAATCTTTTTCTTTATAGATGCCTTTGACATTTAGAACATTTGGGGTACAAGATAAAAATGAAGAAGTCATATCCGACTTCTTTTGGAGATTGTGAAGCTGTGGATTATCTCAGATAAGACATGTTATACATGTTTAAAAAGATAATTTTGTGAGGAATGCAAAGCAATTACCACTGAAGATGTATTTTCAATTTTAGTTAATGTTACTTTTCAAATTATGAACAAATAATAAAATAATAAGTATTTTGGATGTGAAAATTTCTTTTTTTCCTTATTTTTTATATAGTTATCACTATTTATTTTATGTTTATTGTTTTCCTTAATGTTTCTAGTTTTAGCAATGTAATTATTTTTGCTCTAACATAAATAAAACTGAAGTTATTGTGAAAATTGTGTGTCAGGCTAGTATTTTAAAAAGTTGAATATGGCGGCTTGAAGCTGAGAGGGATTTATAAAGGAACAAACCTCCAGTCATATGCTTTTATGAATTTACATGCCGCTCACCCATGAGTATTGATTTGAAAGGCATAAATGCATGCTTATGCTTAGAGCTTATCTATATATAAGCCATCTTTTGTTCACCATGCTGAAATTAGAGTTTTAATTTATTGTGTGCCTGAGTTATAAATTATTAATTGAATTGTACAAACTTGTCCATTCTGTTGCAAGTTGAGAGATACAATCTCATTTTTAACTACCTGCAATTAAATACATAGTAAGTTTTGAATTTATTGTACTAAATAATCTTGTATTTATATAGCACAGACTGCATATGTAATATTATAAAGAAAGAACAAACCTCCCATCGTGTGCTTTTTGTGAGGAGACAGTTATCTTTCAGAGAATTTCTATATATTCTAGATACTTTATGAATTTTGAATTTAAGTAAGTGAATTAAAAATTGGCAAAATAAAATAAAATTTATAACATTATTTAGAAATTTTATTTTAATAGATAAATTGCTGTTATTTTTATTTGTTATTTTCAATATTTTATAAGCAATAATTAGCAGTGATTTTTTTTCCTTCAAAATTTCTAAGAGAGTTTTACTTTAGTCTATTTTCTTGTCAACTATCTGCACTTTTTTTCTATATCATGTGGGTTTATTTATTTAATAACACACCATTTTAAGACTCATTTATAGTAAATTTTTTATTTAATTAACTAATGAAATATGTATATTAGAGATATTTATCTTTTTTCACATGTATGTGGTCATGTGTTGATTGTATAAGATGGAATGGATGACCAAAGGGAGCTTGAAAGTCTGTGTTTAAATCCCCTCTAATTAATTAACATATTTATAAAATAAATTCTTTATTGTTCAAATGATATTTAATCTTCTAAGCCAGTGGCTCTCAACCTTCCTATTGTTGCGATCCTTTAATACAGTTCCTTATGTTGTCATGGCCCCCAACCTTTAATTTTTTTTCTTCTCATGTGTCATAGCATCAGCCGGAAAGCGAACCCTCTAACCCGGGACAACTGCTTGTAAAGCAGCTGTCACTGACCTCTTGATCACCAATGCTTGACAATCTTGAATTTTGCTACTGTTATGAATGAAAAATGTGTTTTTCAATAGTCTTAGGTGACCCCTGTGAAAGGATTGTTTGACTCTCAAAGGGGTTGCAAACCACAGGTTGAGAACCGCTGTTCTAAGCAATTAACTATATAATAATTTCATTTTAATTTATCAAACATTGTGATAAAATAATAATCAAATGGTTTTATTACTTGAGAGTTCATAAGAAGTTCATGTCCTAGGAGTGACAGACCTGGAGTCATGATCTATGCATCTTAAGTTGTAGAGTCTACTATTTTGGTACTGCATTAAATCATGCAGCTTTATAGTTTAAAAAAATTGAGCACTGGAAAGGACAGAATTAGAGAGTGATCTATGGACCTGTAGATATAGAGCCCACCATTCTACCAGTGCACTAAATCATGCAGTTGGTGGGAATTTATAAAATGCTTGAATATCAGAAGTGACAGCGAATAGAGTCTGCCATTTTATAGCTAGAGAATTCCTAAAAAGTTCAAGCCCAGAAAGTATCAGAGCTGGAATTATCAATTCATGTACCTTAAACTCCAAAATCCACCACCCTACTGCTGTACTATATGAGGCAAGGCATTTTGATAATTAATAATTAAAAAAATATATGGAAAAAAAAGGATGAATTTTACTTTGGATAATTATTAAAAAACTTATTTTTTTAAAAAATATATAATTGACCATTATTCTTTAATTCAGACATTAGAAAGAATGAATGTTTTGCCCATGTTTTACAGCCATGTACTTGAAATATAAAAATAAAGTGTTAAAAATAAATAAAATCATAATGCATAAGTAGAAAGTGAAAAGTTTAAAAAATGGAGATTATTACGCATTTATTTAAAAGATAATAATAAGTTGTTTGGAACTTTATTACATTTAAAGTCTATATGCAACTTTAGATAAAATGCTATAATTTTGTTCCAATAAAAATTGATTAGTGATAATTTATTTATTTGTTGAAAGATAATTATTGCCAAAAAAATTGATTTTAAAAAATGTGTCATTTATAAAGTACATTTATCTTATGTATATAGTCCACGTAATAGAAATACTTTTAGTCAATATTGTTTTAAAAATGATAAATCTATAAATTTTCATTTTTAATTGAACTGTTTTTATTTATTATTTCCAATATTTTAGAGACAACAATTAGCAATTATTTCAATTAAATTTCAAATATTAGATTACATAAATATCAATCGTCTATTTTTTTTTACACTTCCTAATTGCCAACAATTTTTCCATTCAGCTAGTTTTTTTTATTATTATGCAATACTATTTAAATAAGATTTTGAATTTTCAAAATTTTTGTCAATTTTCCCTGAATATTTTAAGTTAAAAATGTATTTTCAATCAATGCAATTTGGGGAAGGAAAAATAGTCTTTTTCTCACAAGCATACATACAAAACGTCTCAACAGTAATAAATTAATTGACAAAACACCCACGAATCCTATTCACAACAACTTACACAAATCAAATAATATCTTACACAAACTGATTTATCATCGGCCATGAGTCAAAACCGAATATATAGTTTTGCTATTTTATCAATAGAAAAGAATCTCATTAAAAAAAACCCATTAATTTTGATGAAATAACTGAGATTTTTGCAGCAGTAAGAACAGGAAAGTTTGCCACAACAAAAATAAGAAAAAATATTTTTTTAAAAATATTTCCTTGACATTTTTTTTCTGATAATTATAACAATATAAGAATGTTATTAGCATATCAAAAATTAATTTGTTTGTAATTATTTATCAATATTAATTTATATATATTTGAATTTTATTCTCATCGCAGTACATCTTTCACCCTAGCTCAATCACATCACAACCATTGCCCGGAAACCAGACCAACCTCTCACAATCCATATAGCATATGTTTAACTTCACATATACATTATTTTTAGAGATATTTAAACTTAACTTCATACAATTTGTATTTAAAATATTTCAAACTAGAGATTACTGAAACATATAATCAAAGATATGTGAAAAAGATAAATGCCCCCCAAGATGCACATTTCATGATGAATCAACATTCATCAGTTAGCACAGATCACAATCTCTTACACATGTCTTTATTATTTGATCAGTATAATAGATAGATAGATAGATAGATAGATAGATAGATAGATAGATAGATAGATAGATAGATAGATAGATAGATAGATAGATAGATAGATAGGTAGGTAGGTAGGTAGGTAGGTAGGTAGGTAGGTAGGTAGGTAGATAGATAGATAGATAGATAGATAGATAGATAGATAGACAAACAGACAGACAGACAGACAGATAGATAGATACATACATAGATAGATGGATAGATGGATGGATAGATAGATAGATAGATAGACAGACAGACAGACAGGTAGGCAGACAGACAGACACACATACATACAGACAGATATATAGATAGATAGATAATGTAGGTAAGTAGATAGATAGATGGATAGATAGATAGATAGATAGATAGACAGACAGACAGGTAGGCAGACAGACAGACACACAGACAGACAGACAGATATATAGATAGATAGATAATGTAGGTAAGTAGATAGATAGATGGATAGATAGATAGGTAGGTAGGTAGGTAGATAGATAGATAGATAGATAGATAGGTAGATAGATAGATAGATAGATAGATAGATAGACAGACAGACAGACAGACAGACAGACAGACAGACAGACAGATAGATAGATAGATAGATAGCAAATTACTGTAATTTAATTGACAGTTTTCAAATTTTCTGCTTCTACTATTTTGATATAAATCACTTTATGGAAATATATTAATAACTTTTAATAATCATTTATTAGGCTAAACATTATTCATACTCCAAATATATATATATATATATATATATATATATATATATATATGCTTGTATATGTTTATATATATATATATATATATATATATATATATAAACATTACAAGCATAAAGCTAAACTAGTCAAAATAAAATCAAAACTACCCCAAATCCAAAATTAAACCAGACCAGCATAAAAATAATATAAAACACAACCTAAGGTTTCACTGCTACAAGCAGACTTCTCAAGTATAAAGAACTACCAAAAACTACACAATATATATAATATTAAAAACTACCCACAAATCCATTCACTTCCCAATCACCCTTAATATTAAAAGAACTCTTAAATAAGTTAATTGCTTCAGAATAATAAATTTTCAATAATAAAGACTCTTTAATTCTTCTTTTGATTTCATTTCTCTCAAAGAAGACAACCTTAGCTTCATCAAAATCAATAGTGTGGCCTGTATCTTTTTCATGGAAAGACTATTCCTGGTGTAGTATATTTTATCCCCTGTTTATTTTGTAAGAAGGTTTATATAGGTCAGAGTAGTTTGAGTTTAAATGAAAGAATAAAGGTTCATAAAAGTAGAATTAAAAATAGATATCTTAGTTCTGCTTTGCATGTCCATGAAAAAGATACGGGCCACACTATTGATTTTGATGAAGCTAAGGTTGTCTTCTTTGAGAGAAATGAAATCAAAAGAAGAATTAAAGAGTCTTTATTATTGAAAATTTATTATTCTGAAGCAATTAACTTATTTAAGAGTTCTTTTAATATTAAGGGTGGATGGGAAGTGAATGGATTTGTGGGTAGTTTTTAATATTATATTATATATTGTGTAGTTTTTGGTAGTTCTTTACACTTGAGAAGTCTGCTTGTAGCAATGAAACCTTAGGTTGTGTTTTAATATTATTTTTATGCTGGTCTGGTTTAATTTTGGATTTGGAGTAGTTTTGATTTTGATATATATATATATATTGAACCGTGTTCAAATATGTGAATTTGAAACACTGGTCTCTTAGGCAGAGAAGAACATACTCGGAGAGTATGTATGCCCAAACGATAGCTATAAAGTATATAACTAACGTTACATTTCCAGGACATAGCTTCTTCTCGGCTGTTGAGTTGAACACCACGTCCAAAGCACTTTTTTGTTTGTGTATAACCACGGGCGCCAGCTGCTTATTCTAAAAGAATACTAAAAGAATAGACAACGCACTTTGAACAGTGGCCACTAACTCAACGCCTAAATCCATGACTAGCTCAGCTATTTGTAATCACTAATAGATTATACTTAATTAGTGATTAAAAGAATTGATAAAAGAATTTGTTAAAAAGAATTGACCGACAAATAAAGTTTAATTTTAAAGATAATTTATTAACTAACATTTATTTACTAAATTTAAACATTTTATACTTCTAATAAAACACACGCATATTTTAAATTAACATTCTAAATAGTTTAAATATTCTTGAATATTTTCATAACAGAACACTGGGAATTTATCTACTTTGACTAATAATATTGATATAAGGATCACGCACATATTAACTCATGCACACACATAATAATGATAATAAAGGACTACATAGCATTTGAAATTTAATCACACACATCAATAGTTCATTTATGTATGATATAGAGTTCATATAATTAGACTCTTGAAAGATTCGTACGAATTAATGCAATGCAATGGCTATTACAGTATAAACGAAATAAGCAAATGTTTTTACCTAGGCTTTTGAATGTAGACGTAGAATTTTGTTCTCTTTGGTGGCTGCTTTCGGTGAGGATATTTCCATTATGAATGCTTACCAGCCGGCTGGGACTTTTCCTTGATGAGTTTCCTGATTTTCACGATTATTACTATTGGAGACAATTAGATATTGATGGAGATTTTCTAAGTTGTTACGTTGACATTATTTCACGGGCAGATCTTGCTGTTTTCATCGGACTTTTTAGGCTGTGGAGAGGCGTGAATTCCCAAAATCTTCTCAACACTGCATTTTGTTTGTTAACTGACTCAATTAATTTCTGAACTGCACTCACTCAATAAATTTGTGAACTGACACTGTCCGATAAAAAAAAGTCTATTTATATCTGCGACGTGTTGTCTTCGTAATATCTCCTGCAAAGATCTGTTGTCAAATTCCAGTGATAATCATTTGATAAACGTGTTTTGAAAGATTGCTTAATTAGTAATAGCCATGCAAAAATGTTGTTTGATATTAATTAATAACCATTGCCGTGTTTTTTAATGATAATCTTCTTTAACTTTCATTTATTTAAAATAACATTTATTCTATTGTTGACAATCGCAGATATATACGCACATATATTAGTTTTAACATTATTTTTTCTTTAATTAAACTTGAATGAAAAGAGATTTGTATGTTTTAACCTTTTAAATTATATTTTTACGAATACTAATAAAAACTCTTTACTTCCTTTTATAACCCTTAGTTTAATTTCTCAAACCAAGACTCCCCTCCCCCCTTTTGATTAATTAATTGTAGCTTTTTATTTCAAAACTAACGCTAGAAAACTATTTGATTTTTATCTTTTTCAAAAACAAACTGAATAAACTCTTCAACATTTAATTTTATGTTTTTCTTTAATGAAAGATTATTTTAATAATATAATTTTAGATAAAATTATATGTGCCTATATCAATATAGGTACATTACACCGCCCTTCCTTTTGAGAGTAAAATGCGTCATTTTTGACCATTTTATCTCTGACAACATTAAATCTTAATTTATTATTCTTTCTAAGTTTGCTTTTTGGTATCTTTTCCTTTTCCATGCTAAGGGCAATCTCCAATTATGCTTTTCTTCCTTCTATGCTGGTAACATTGCTTACAATGTTCGTCCTGGATAATGACCATGAGGACAAACTAAATTTGTGGCACAGGGATCTTTTATAAACGAAGCTTCGGCTGCCGATTCTCTTGATCGGACTTTGACTAAGAAAAGGTGGCTGCAAATGGCAGGAATTTCAACTGTCCATTTCTGACTTACGCCCTGGAAAACGATTGCCGATTCTCTTGATCGGACTTTGACTAAGCAGCTGCAATGGCAGGAATTTTCAACTGTCCATTTCCGACTTACGCTTTGGAAAACGAGGTACGAGATATGGGGATTCTCCCCTGAAAAGTGACTTATGACTTACTCTGGTTGTTGCCAGTGCGCTTTTTAAAAGAGGAATGATCCCGGCCAATCCGTTGTGGGTACTAGAATTTATCCAGTCGAGAGCTTTAAACTTAATCCTTATCTAACTTATTTCAATACTACCCTCATCCCTTTAGATTCGAACCCTTATACACTCTTAATACAACTTAGATTGACTTTCATTTATATTATTTTAACCTTTCAATATTATTTTTAACTACACATGAACATTACTTTAACATATTTATTTGTATTAATCTAATCTTACACCATTATTTCAAACCATTACGAACATTATTTCAACATTATTTATTTACACTAATCTTATAATATTATCTTTAAACTATCACGGACATCAATTTACATATTTATTTATATTACAATATTACTTTAACCCATTACTTTAACTTATATATTAACGTGCATGTACTCCGAGAAAAAAACTATTTTACTTTATTATGATTCATTCATTATTATTATTTACTACAGATATATTATACTTATTTGCTTAACTTGATTTCTTTTTGCTTATTTCCGTTATCTTATTTATTTATTTCAACCTACAACTCTACTTTTACATCATTACTTTGACCCATTTATTTAACTTGATTTTATTGATTTTTTTATTTATTTGATCTGTTTATTTACGAGCATTTCCTTAATTAATATGTGCATGGAGAAAAAAAATCTTTTATTTTGCGAAGCCTACGTTATTATTATTACTTGCAACATTTCATTTATTATTATTCATTCATTTTTAAATTTATTGTCTTAAGTTTTAAATAGAAGTTTCAGATTTAATTTATTAGATTTATTTACTTTAGAATAATCATATTCGTGCTCATTGTCCATTTCCGGTCCTTTTTGTTTATTTCCTTTACTATTCCGCCCGTTTACTAACTCTTAAACTATGTCCGGTGGCTCCTTTTTTCTTTCTACAAATTCTATAATATAAACTAACTTTCCTCTCTTATCGGTTCCGCTTTTATATTTTATTGCTTTATCTCTTTCTCTTTCCGTTCTGTTTTCGACTTCGTAACTCAGAAAACCTTTATACCTAGACAAACTCCGAATTACTTCAATCTGGGAATATTTTTTTCTACGCTTTCTCTTTGTTTTAAATCTACGTCTACAGCGAATGCGAACGTTTACTTTAACCTTTTTAAATTTTTGTAAAAACTTTTCTACACTATCTACTACCTTGAACTTATGTTTGTCTACTTTATTTATCACAACGCTATCTGATTCTAATTCAATTTCTATGTCTTTTATCACCTCAACTTCCTTTTCAACTTCCTGACTTTCTTTAATTAAATCTAACTCTATAACTTCTTGGTTCTTCTCTACCTTTACCGTTATCTCACATCTTATTTCTCTTACTTCTGCTCTGAGTTCTTTAATTTCTGTTTTAACCTGACTAATTTCTGCCTTCAATTCTGCTTTGAGTTCTTCTTTGAGCTCTTGTTGGCTTTGCTCAAATTTCTGACACAATTCTTGTTGACTTTGTTTAATTTCTTGACGCATTTCTTCCATCATATTCATCATCATTTTCATCATCATTCGCATCTCAGATACTTCTTCTTTCTCCTTTTCTACTAACTGGGGATTTTTAAAATATATTGGGCTTTCTTTCGGATCCATTTTCAAAAATTTCAATTTCAAAGTACTAGCGCTTATGTTAAACTAAATTTAAATACGACTTATTTATTTATTTTTTCTTACTAAGACGGAAACTCACGCTAACTCCACCCTTTTAGTCCTTTTCTCTACCCGATCTTAATGCTTTAACTCCGCCCAAATATCAACTGTCTCTGATTTGATAGCATACATGTCAAAATCTCTTTTCATTTCGAAAAAAAAAGTTTTCGGTCAATTCTTTTTTTTTTTTAAATTAAAACACTTTTACATACGTAATTTAACTTTTGTATAAAACAAAATTTTCAAACAAGAAACAAAGTATTTCATTACTATTGTTTTTTAGGTTCAGCCCCACAGTTGGGTATAGCCATTTGAACCGTGTTCGAATATGTGCATTCGAAACACCGGTCTCTTAGGCAGAGAAGAACATACTCGGAGAGTATGTATGCCCAAACGATAGCTATAAAGTATATAACTAACGTTACATTTCCAGGACATAGCTTCTTCTCGGCTGTTGAGTTGAACACCACGTCCAAAGCACTTTTTTGTTTGTGTATAACCACGGGCACCAGCTGCTTATTCTAAAAGAATACTAAAAGAATAGACAACGCACTTTGAACAGTGGCCACTAACTCAATGCCTAAATCCATGACTAGCTCAGCTATTTGTAATCACTAATAGATTATACTTAATTAGTGATTAAAAGAATTGATAAAAGAATTTGTTAAAAAGAATTGACCGACAAATAAAGTTTAATTTTAAAGATAATTTATTAACTAACATTTATTTACTAAATTTAAACATTTTATACTTCTAATAAAACACACGCATATTTTAAATTAACATTCTAAATAGTTTAAATATTCTTGAATATTTTCATAACAGAACACTGGGAATTTATCTACTTTGACTAATAATATTGATATAAGGATCACGCACATATTAACTCATGCACACACATAATAATGATAATAAAGGACTACATAGCATTTGAAATTTAATCACACACATCAATAGTTCATTTATGTATGATATAGAGTTCATATAATTAGACTCTTGAAAGATTCATACGAATTAATGCAATGCAATGGCTATTACAGTATAAACGAAATAAGCAAATGTTTTTACCTAGGCTTTTGAATGTAGACGTAGAATTTTGTTCTCTTTGGTGGCTGCTTTCGGTGAGGATATTTCCATTATGAATGCTTACCAGCCGGCTGGGACTTTTCCTTGATGAGTTTCCTGATTTTCACGATTATTACTATTGGAGACAATTAGATATTGACGGAGATTTTCTAAGTTGTTACGTTGACATTATTTCACGGGCAGATCTTGCTGTTTTCATCGGACTTTTTAGGCTGTGGAGAGGCGTGAATTCCCAAAATCTTCTCAACACTGCATTTTGTTTGTTAACTGACTCAATTAATTTCTGAACTGCACTCACTCAATAAATTTGTGAACTGAGACTGTCCGATAAAAAAAAGTCTATTTATATCTGCGACGTGTTGTCTTCGTAATATCTCCTGCAAAGATCTGTTGTCAAATTCCAGTGATAATCATTTGATAAACGTGTTTTGAAAGATTGCTTAATTAGTAATAGCCATGCAAAAATGTTGTTTGATATTAATTAATAACCATTGCCGTGTTTTTTAATGATAATCTTCTTTAACTTTCATTTATTTAAAATAACATTTATTCTATTGTTGACAATCGCAGATATATACGCACATATATTAGTTTTAACATTATTTTTTCTTTAATTAAACTTGAATGAAAAGAGATTTGTATGTTTTAACCTTTTAAATTATATTTTTACGAATACTAATAAAAACTCTTTACTTCCTTTTATAACCCTTAGTTTAATTTCTCAAACCAAGACTCCCCTCCCCCCTTTTGATTAATTAATTGTAGCTTTTTATTTCAAAACTAACGCTAGAAAACTATTTGATTTTTATCTTTTTCAAAAACAAACTGAATAAACTCTTCAACATTTAATTTTATGTTTTTCTTTAACGAAAGATTATTTTAATAATATAATTTTAGATAAAATTATATGTGCATATATCAATATAGGTACAATATATATATATACACTTTAAATATCTCACTGAATGAATAATATATTAATATTTAATTAAATACAAGTATAATTTATATACCTGTACTTTACTTTCTCATCATTTATCAGGCTAGACATTATCCATAGCACAAATATATACTTTCAATTTCACTTAATGAATAATGTATTTTGCAGTATTATAGAGATATCAACACCTGAATTCCTTGCCCATATTGACAGTTTTGATAACTTTCACTATGCTATTTTAACACAAAGTAGGGACTGATTTCTATCAGCTTTTATATTTCAAACTTCTATTTCATCATAATTTTTTGAAATGTATTAACAAAAATATGTGAAAAAGATAAATAATCCCCAAGATATGCATTTCATGCTGAACCAGCACTCATCAGTTGGCCCAGATTACAATTTCTTACATATATTTTCATCATTTGTTTAAAATTTTATAGATAGCAATTTATTACAATTTGGTAACAAGTCTTAAACTTTTAGCACCCATGAATTTGCCACAAATCACTTTATAGAATTATATTTATGATTAAACTAAGATTATCTCTAGACCAAATATACTCTTTATTCTAACTTAAGAATAAGACTTTAACACCTAAGTTTTCTTGCCCATATTGATAGTTTTGATAACTTTAACCATACAATTTTTATTTTATATAAAGGTGTATCATTTTGTTGGCTATCTCAGAAACCCCAAAAAATCTTACCTAGGTTCTGTATATTCAGGTAAATAAACTTGGATTTTAAAAATTAGCAAATTTTTCAATTTGGGCTGGTAGCTTGATAATATAACAAAAAGGAAAAAATGGCTGCTGGAGGGAAAATGCCTTAGATCCAAAAAAGATCTAAATACTGTTCAAAAAATCCAAACTGCTCCTCACTTATGAAAGCCATAAGGTAGATGATACACATCTAGAGATATTTGAATAGGACTAGACTGGATAAGGACTTATTAAGCACTACTATCTAGCATATGTTAATTATTAGAGCTTACACTAGATGGCATAAAAGTAATGAGAATAGAAGAATTTGCTAATGACTAGCAATGTGTAAGTTAAGGTCATGTGGATGACTTGATGGTCATGTAAAGATATGTAATTATTAAAGAAAAAATACAAATATTTTTTAACAGAATGAAAAATAACATTACAAAAAGAATCAATATTTTAAGAATATTTACATAGATTTAAAAATGAAAATAATCTTAAAAAACATAGCCATCTTTAAAAAAAAAATGCTGAAAATATCAATAGGATATATTATAACCAAAATAACAAAAATCAAACTGAAATGAAAAGAGGTAGGTAGAAAAACACTATTACCAAAATAGCAATTAAAACTTTCTGATGAATTACTTTACAAAAAGAAATCCTCAATAACAAAAATAAGAACATTAATCTTGAGGTTATTGAAAAAACATAAATCCAATTGCATTGATAGTTCTGGATCAAAGAAATTTCAAAAGAATCATTAAAAAACAGATCAAATTGATCGATAAGAATAATTTTATTTATGTTCATATACCAAATAAAGTAAATTGCTAGGTCCTACTTATTTCCCCATGAAACTAAATGTAGATACTTAATAAAGTTAAATTCTTGAATTTCTAAATTGATATGATGACCTTTTAAAAAAAAAGAGTGTCATTGGTGTTTTAAGATTACAGTTGGATTAAATCTTTAGAATAATTTATCTTTAGTCAAAATGTCTGTTAAAAGGCTAAAATTATATTATTAGATTCTGCTAATATAAAATAAATAAATGTGGAAATACATCAGCTACTTTTTATACTCTTGTTTTATTTTAAAATGTAGATGAAATGTGGTGATGACATTGGAAAACAAATGAGTTTAACAAATCTTACTTATGAAGAGACAAGAAATATAACGGTTATTTTGATTCAGCATACTACTGGTCTTCGTATTTTAAATGCTAAAAAAGCAAAAAACTCGGAATATATTAATTAAGACTTGAAGCACATAATAAAAAGAATAATAATTTTGAAAATAAAAGATGATAAAAAAGTTAGTAACAGAAGAAGTAAGTGGCTCACAGAGCAAAGAACATATTAGTAATAAGGGAATAAAGACAGCTCACAGTTAAAATATATGGAAAACAAAATTAATTTAAAGTAAAACATATATAAAATAATTGATCATAATCAAATTTCATGACAATGTTGATGATCTTATAAATTACCAGCAAATTTACTTCTATGAATTTTACCAAAGTAAAGATTTTCAATATTTATTTAGCATATTGATTTTTTTAACATCTTAACTATTAACAAAATATAAAAGAAATCTGTAAGATTCCAATCCATACATATATTAATTAGTGACTCCAAACATTCCTCCATTTCTTCCATTGTAGTCATAGATTCAATAGACATTACCACATGGTTCATAATATGTATTTGTCCACATCTACATATATCAATGACTGATAAATTCCATTTATGAAACAGATGAGGGGAGTGACCATGGATCATCTTAAATCTGCTGATGAAATTCCGGTTACATCTAGGAAAATTAAACCCAGATGGCTTTATTGTTGAATCTGGAAAAAGAAATTTGTTTGAAACATTGTAAGAATTTCATTTTTATGCCATAATTCTTTGATTTTAGATTCTTGTTTGAACATCTGAAAAGGTGAACTTAATTTGAGACTTAAATCTTGAAACTATATTTTGATTTATTAACAAGACTTATCTTCTGAATAGCTTTTTATACAATTTTTGAAAAGAAATTTCTTTTCTGATATCTTATGCAATATAAAATTATAAAATGAGAGGTTTATATACTACTAATAATAAGCCATGAGAGATTCAATTCTTTCCTGATTTCTATATGCATCACACTGACTTATTAGATGATAAATTTTATGAAATTTGAAACTTTATGATCATCATACACATACAAAAATTAAGCTTTTTACATGACTGATAATATTAAATGAAAAAATAATATTAAATGTACCAAATTAGGAGAGCAAAGAAGAACTGAAAGTTTGTAATTCCACTCAATGACCTATTGATTTAGAAAAAAAAAAATCAATGTATATTTCTATACCAAACAAAAGAAGTTTTAATTGATTGTGAAAAATATTAATATCACAAGAAACGACTGAAATAATGCTGAAAATCATTAATCACAAATTATAGTGTAACCCTGATCGAATATTTCTAAATATAAAAGCTGTCTTATATAGTTAACAAAATATGTTAGATCAGAAATACCAAAAAAGAAATGTATTTATTGATTATAACAAGACTTTTGAGTGACTTAATCATGCTAAATAATGAATCATTGTTATAAAAATAGGTGTATCAAAACATTTCATTACTCTTATGAGAAATCTCTATTCAGGGATAGATTAGATGATGGAACTACATAGATTATAGTACAGCACATAATCATTCTATCTACTCAACTTATATAATAAATATGTAATGAGAGAAGCTTGATTGGACAAGAATGTGGATTCAAAATCCATAAAAAATATTCACTAGTCTTAGAACTGCAGATGATAATTACACTTATCACTAGAAAAAGAGAACACTTGAACTCGTTGTTAGAAAAATTAAAAATAGAGAAAAAAATTGGGATCAGAACTAAACTCAAAATATCATTAAAATCACAAGAATATTAGATGATTTTAAAACTGATAAAAATATAGAAATCATTGAGTTTTTATGTCATTAAAAAGTCCTGTCAACAAAAGATTTGTTCCAGTTTAATACTGGGTAGATTTTCAATAAATATCTGGGAAAAAAAAATTAGATATAGATATGGACATATCTTTAAAAATGATCAGAATTGTTAAAGCTATTATGTATTGCATAATTCTCTATAGATGTGTAAGTTCATACTGAAGGAAATATATTGATTTTTTTAAACTATGATTCTGGAAGAAAATTTTGTGATTACTATAGACATCAAGTAAAATAAAATAAGTATATACTTGATGATATTAGACATGAACATTCACTTGCAGTATAAAAACTAAACTGAATTGTTTTATTTTGATTGTAGCATGAGATTGATTTATTAGAAAAGTATATAATGCAAAGAAAAGTTGATAATGAAAAAAGTAGAAAACTAATAGTGAGATAAATGGATTCATCATAAGAATGGATGGTCTTCCAGCATATTGGAAACAACTTTATAAAAATTATTTAGGTAGAATGGTATTCATAAGTCAGTACTGACTTAAAAGCATCTAATAATAATAAAATTATTAATACACTGATAAGATAGTGCATTACATTTTTCTATACTTTTTAATTTTTACTATTTAATTACAAAGAATTTCCAACCACACCCATCTATGTTTCATGATTCCTGGATCTGACTGTGCATCTCCGAGGGTCTGTGTCGCAATGAACTGGACAGATTTATAGTTCGCCAAGATTTGCTTATATCTTAGACTATCAATCAATAAAGAACTTGAAACAAGTCTGATAAACTGAGTAGAGGATTTACTTACAATTATTGATGAATATATCAATACTTACTTAAATCTATAGACCCAGTTTATAGGTGAACTAACATTTTTTTCAAAAATGGTTACTTTTAGAGAACATATTTTTTTAGAAAAAATTTGCTAATCAGAAATGACGATTCTTTCTGCATTAGTGTAATTCCCTATAATCACAAACTTTGGTTTTAAAAACTCAAAATTCATAAATTTGAATTGATAAATATAATACATTTGTCAATTAGCCATTTTATTATCTTACATACTTAGTCTGAATTCAATCAGACTTGAGGGTATGCTCTCCTTTGAGATTTATTACTGTACTATCTTTTTCATAAACGTATTGTTTTAATTTTTTTTATTAATTATTTTTATTTATATCTTAATATGTTCATTAAATATTAAATTACATTGCAAGTCTGTTTAAATATGTACATTATTACTATTATATTTATAGTTTCAGATATTCAAATGTAGTAGATTTAGAACTATTTTACTTATGCATACATATTTATGGGAATTATTATTTTATTTCCCTATTAAAGAATAAAAAAATACAAACAATTTTTAATAGTACATGTTTGCACTCACGTTAAAGTATGACTGAACTTTTAAGATTATTTCTTTAAAGAGAGTTATGTGACAATCTGAAAGCCTTCTAGTATTTGTTATTTATTTAACTATAGATTATTTTTTAAATTAAATATTATAGAGAATCTGTAGAGATTCAAACTAAGAGAAATAATTACTAATAGCTTTATTAAGTCCAATTCTGCCACTGAAGCTGATAAGCATACCTTTATAACAATGACAACGATTATTAATAAAATAAATCCAAATTTAATAAATCAATAATTAAAATTTATAGTTTATTAAAAACAATTCTGACATATGGTTCAGAAACATGGGACTTATAAAAAAAATGAAAAAGATTAATGAGTTCTGATATTCATGTTATGAAAAATTGTCTGAATATACAACTGCAAACGATTAAAAAGTCATGTTGATTGCAAAAAAGCAAAGAAGAAAATGGATGCAGTATGTAGACATAATGAACAACGGTAGATTATTACAAAAAAAAACCAACTAATTACAAGTGCTAGACACAAAAACTAAAATTGGACTATTTTATGATGTAAAGATATTCCAAAAGCTCATTAATATTAGACCAATACTGCAATAATAAAAAAAAGATAGAAAAGGAACCCTCTCCCTTTTATTATGTCTTTTAACTCTTTGGTGACTGATTTACGATTTTATGGCAAAGATTTTTTTTTTTAAATTATGAAGCAGTCTAAAAGCAAATTCTTTTCAATTTTTATCTTTTTTTAAAAAAAACTTTTAAAGTTAACTCTTTATTGTCTACTTTGATGCTTTTTTTCTTTTTTTTTTTAAATTATAGTTTGTCAATTTAAAATTATATCATCAATTTTTTTTTTCCAATAGTAATTCTTTTTTTTTTTGCCAATTACTATTACATGTGTATCTAATGAATAAAATACGTTTTATTGTATTGTCTTAATCTATTATTCCTATGAAAATTGAATATTTATTTTAATGGATTCTTTGATTCCAATTCATTATAACCAATAGGACCCCTGTTTAAAAAATAGATAGATGGAAATCGGATAGATAATTATTCTTTTTTTTTAAATCCATAAATAATGTCAATAGTAATTTTAAGAGAGAGATCATAACATTTGTCAACAGTAACTTTGGAGTGAAGAGGGAGGAGTTAAATTAAAAGACAAAGATGATAGAGTAATTAATGAATGGAACGAGGAATATGCAATTTGTCAACAGTATCTTTGGAGTAAGGAGGGAGAGAAAAAATTATAAAGGGGGAGGGGATAAATTAAAAGACAAAGATGATAGAATAATTAATGAGTGGATTTGAGGAATATGCACTTTATGATGCCAAGTAAGGAGGAAAATTCCATTCAGATAGCTGGAGAGCATAAACAACTTCAGATTTATGTTTCGTCAAGAAATCATTCACCAAAACTAATGATTCTGGATCATTTCATCCATAGCCAACATAAACCAATTCTAATCATGTTTGGAATACACATTCCTATAGTATTGAAAGTTACCCTGTTTTAAAAAAGAATTTAAGAAAAGCTAATTGATATTGATGTATTAGATGTCTTGAATTTCTTCAATTCTTTCTTGATATGATAGGTTTAGCAAGCTTATGGCAGTTGCCAAAGAATATTTTTTTGTAATTATCAAAAAGAATTCATTCTAGATTGGTAACAATTTATTGCCACCAAACATCCTAAAATTGCTGACAAACTTGTAAAACCCTTGGATGAGACCATAAATGAAAAAAAAAAATAGAAAGAGAGAGATCATGGAGAAGCAAAGATGTATTAGGTCAAGTTATAAGGTTTGATCACTTTTTACATAAGCTTGAAAGATTTAAAAGTACCTCTAAAAGATCTACTACTGTCACTGCTAATGAGATTGGTAATCTTATATATGAGTTTTTAAATCCAAGATTGATAGAATAAGAAAATTCATTACTAGGGTAGAATTCCAAACTTCTCTTTCCCCATTGCTCATCTGATAACAATCTGATAAAACCAGAAGTTGTTATGAAGCTGAACAAGCTTTTGATTTTTTTAAATCAGGAAAGATTCCAGGAGCAAATAGATTATTACCAGAATTTCTAAAAAATAAATAAATTATAAATTAAAGGTAAAACACAATTGGCGAAACTATTTAGAAATAATATTTATAAATAAAAGTGGAAATAAATTATAATACTTCCAGAAGTATAAAAGCAAAACTATAAACAGTTTTAAAATCGAATAAATCTGGCAATAGTCTAACAAATTATGCTTAATATAATTATGTATTCCCTACAAGATTTTTGAAAAAATCATACTTTTACTAATATATCTGTCAATTGTTGAGAATCACCTATCTATTCAGAAGGCTGGATTTAGGCTAGAAGAAGCTGCTACAATCAAGTTTTATCTATAGCAACTCACATTAGAAAAGGATTTAAAAATAAATTAAAAACTGGTGCTATCTTTATTGATCTAATCACAACTTATGATTCTGTTTGCAAAAATGGTATTCTAAAAATTTCTAAAATTCTTAAATACAAGAAAACTTTCTAGTACAAAAATTCAAAAATCACTAAGGTTTTGAAACCTGAAATTTACCTGCATAGTTATATAAATTTGACACAAGATCAGTTTCTATATATTTTAGAAATTTCAGCTTTATGACAACTAAATGATAATTATAATAGACACAAAAATTTACAAAATTATTTATCACAGGATTCATCTTTCTCACTTATTTTATTTAAAATATTTCTTCCAGAAACAGAATGCAGGAAATTTATATATGCCGATGATATTGCTTTGACATCTGAAAAGAGATTTTTTTCTGAAATAAACAACTTTTTCAAGAAGGATATGAAAAAATTGGAAATCTTTTTCAAAGTCGTAGATCTTAATTGTAATCCAACAAAGACAGTATGCTCATTTTTTTATCTAAATAATAAGAAAACATCTCATCATCTGCTTCAGTTTATAATAATAAACTGAAAACATTTCTATTCCATGCTATTTAAGAGTAAGCTTGGATAGTATCTTAAATAATTTTCACCATTTACCTAATATTGATCAAAATTAATTTCTAAGAAATCTGGCCAGCATTACTTGAAATTGTGATGCAAGTACTTTATGTATAATTTTCTTAGCACTAGCATATGCAGTTGGTGAGTAGTATGTTCTTGTTTGGAGAACAAGATGCCACATTAATTTGACAAAATATTACCATGAAAAATATTATGGGTATATTTAAGTCTACTTCTAGACATTAGCTTTCTGTTTTTTCACATACTCCACCAAAAATCAGAAGCGTAGCTATCTCACAAAAAATGTATTTAAAAACTGTTAAGTAGATCAGACTTGCCAATAACTCAAGATATGAATCATCCACCTAAGTCTCACCTTAAACCATGATCCCCTTTTTGGTTGTTCAACCAAGAATCTATAATGAAAGAAATATAGCAAAAAAAAAGTTCCAAAGAAACTTTTTATAGATCCAACAATAAGGGCAGATGGATTTAATCTTTAGCAACACAATTGGAGATTAATCAATAAATTCAAGATAATCCACGATTGATGCAGCTTTGCAAATGGAAGTTAACAGTCACTAAATGTAGATATGTACAAAAACAAGCCATAAACAACATAGTTAATGACTGTTAAATCTATGGTTACAGTGGGAGAACTGAAGAACCTAAACTATTAATAAATCTGTCCCCTGATTGGAATTTCTATGGGGATTCTTTATATTTTGTTAATAGTCAAGCTATCTTTTTAAGAAAGTCCAGAAGTTAAACAATAGTTATTGAATTATTGTTGAATATTTTAAAGTTTTTTAATATAAATCATGTAGGCTTTAATCAAAATCGTTTTTCTTAGCGCTGTAATATCATTATGTTTTCAATAAAAAAATGACAAATAGATTTATACTTTCTAGAAAATTGTTTATTAGACTGTAAATGTTTGGTGGGGGGAAAAGTTAACTTCACAAATAATGAATAAACTTGAAATGTCTGTGTCTTTAAAATAATTTTAAAAGCATTATTATTATAAAAATTAAACTGTACTCTGCTTATCATAAACTTTGATTACTTCAAAATAAAAATTAAAGTGTGGGAGAACATGCAATCTACTTCCTGACATGAGAGTCTTTCGTAACTTTCAATTCCCAAATACAAAAAACACATTTTAATAATTATAAAAAAAAGAATTGAAACCTGATTGACAATGTTTTCCTTTTGAAAAATAAAATGTTATTAATCACCATGGAGTAGATTTATAAAAATAAATAAATTAAAAAAAGTGAATAATATAATTACTCATGTAAAATTAATTTATACGTATACTTAATAAAGTACGGAGATTCATTATTTTGAGACAGAGCTCCGCATTTGAAATGCTAAGATAAATTATATTAAGGAAATAACGAATAATCGAATGTTATAACTTGGCCGTAGTAACCTAATGTCTAGATACTCCAATCCGCCTTCAGTCAAATAATGAACATACTTTGTGTGCACGTATGTAGTTTTTTTTTTTATGAAAAAAAATCATGAAAAATGATATTTTGACTGCAACAAAAATTTAACAAATGTAAAAGTATTTAACTAGAATTAAATTTTTTAAATACTAACGTTAAAAAAAAAAAGAACCTCCATAAATCTTAAAATTAGTCAAGGTTCCATATTTTTTAAAAAATAATACAGTAATTTTTTGAAAAATGATTATACATTTAGAGAAATTTGCATGCAACAAAACTACGAATTTACTCCATGTTAATGGTGTTTTTCTTTTATTAGCGCGCGATCTCATTTTTTGATATCACCGAGCTCCAAGAAATCGCACAATAAAAATTTATTTCGGTGCCCTGATTTAATTTGGTGCATATAAACTCTGGAATATAAGTTCTTGGGTCGATTCTAATTCTAACACTCTAACTTTTTATGAAGTCCAGACCAATTGAGCCATTAGGTTATTTTTTTATTATTTAGTAACAATCAAAACTTCCAAAAACCAAATGAAATTAAAACATTTGTTTGTAAAATAAAGTTAGGAAAAATTAAAATCTCATACTGAAGAGGAAAGTTTGCTAGTAATTTGTCTTCCAACATATACTACTTAAAATAATATTTACTAAGGCAATAAACCTTTAAGCATGTGCGCTTGAAAATGCGAAGGTAGGGACCTCTACAGGTCTTAACCACAAGCTTACGCATTGGAAGAAAAGTAATGGAAGTTAAGAAGAAGAAAAAAGGCTAGCAATATTACTATTTCAATTTCTTGAAATTCTAATAAAGATGATGAAGCAATGTAACAATATATTTTCTTTTCACTACATGAAATAAATTGTTAACATTTCTAGTTAATAATACTTAACATATTCAATATAATTGATATTATAAAATTAATCATTGTATATCAATCTAATAATTCAAAGAACTAATAGCAACACAACATGATATATAATTGTGTAATATAAAGAGAAAGTTTCATTTGTTTATCATTTAATAAAAATGAATTAAAATCTGTCTTATATATAGTAGAATAACAAATAAGAACAGAAAAAATATAATGATACTGTAGCATTCTATATCTGGATATTAGTATATCAGTTATCACAAAACGAAACAAGTTCATTTTCAGAATAACAGGAATAGAAAAAAAAAATAATGAAATAACTATAATTTAATGTACAAGTGCCAATGTTTCTGCATTCCCACATTGCATTGTAATAATTTGGTATTGATAAAACTGAACAAGATGAGAGGTTGGGACTTGGTACAACTGAAAAATGCTAGTTCGTCAGAAATCATTTGGGAGATTATTAACTTTTCCATATCTCTTTATTCACATATTTTTATGTCTGCATAGAAACAAAGAGTTTTCAATATTTAAAAAAATTTGGCAATAACTTCAAATGTCCGAGTATAACTTATGCTCAAAATATAATTTCCCTTTTAAAAAAAATTAAATTGTTAAAAAATTATGTCTGTTTATTCATTACTGATTCTCAGTTGTGTACAAAATTTAAAAGCAAAAAGTTTGCACTTCTAGAACTAAATATTTCTTCTCAAAATGTTATCTGACAAAATATCAGTGAATAGTCTCTTGCCTGGTTAATTTCATGTTAGATTCCAATTTTTGGACCTGTATTAATTTTTTTTTTTTTTGCTACATGCATAATGTAAAATATTTTTGCAATCAAATAAAGGTAAATAAATAATAAATTGAAATTGTTTTTTTATTTAACTAATTTTTTTAAAACAATAATCAGTGCTATGTCTTAGCCCTATAATCCCTGAGTAAGAATAACAAATTATTTTAGGAATTAATTTTCTTTAGAATATAAAATAATAACGTGAAAGCTAAACACCTTCAAACAGATACGCTTTAAAAATGCTTACATGACAGCCAATCAGATGGAATAATGGCATCACATGGGACTCTAAATTCTAAAACACAAGCCAGAACTATTAGAAAAAGATGGGACCCATCTTAATCTATGCCTCAATTATATTTAAATAAGCCAGACTCAAGCATTTTGAACTAAGAGTGTGAAGCTTAAATACCTTCACATTTAATCCACTAAATATTATATATATAAATTAACAACGCGAAATCATCCGATTTACAACGAAGCAATATTTTTAAATCTAATGAAATGATATTAATAAATGTAAATATATTAAATTTAAGCGTAAACAGATAATATTATAATAACGTGAAAGCTAAACACCTTCAAACAGATACGCTTTAAAAATGCTTACGTGACAGCCAATCAGATGGAATAATGGCATCACATGGGACTCTAAATTCTAAAACACAAGCCAGAACTATTAGAAAAAGATGGGACCCATCTTAATCTATGCCTCAATTATATTTAAATAAGCCAGACTCAAGCATTTTGAACTAAGAGTGTGAAGCTTAAATACCTTCACATTTAATCCACTAAATATTATATATATAAATTAACAACGCGAAATCATCCGCTTTACACGTTATTATAATATCTGTTTACGCTTAAATTTAATATATTTACATTTATTAATATCATTTCATTAGATTTAAAAATATTGCTTCGTTGTAAATCGGATGATTTCGCGTTGTTAATTTATATATATAATATTTAGTGGATTAAATGTGAAGGTATTTAAGCTTCACACTCTTAGTTCAAAATGCTTGAGTCTGGCTTATTTAAATATAATTGAGGCATAGATTAAGATGGGTCCCATCTTTTTCTAATAGTTCTGGCTTGTGTTTTAGAATTTAGAGTCCCATGTGATGCCATTATTCCATCTGATTGGCTGTCACGTAAGCATTTTTAAAGCATATCTGTTTGAAGGTGTTTAGCTTTCACGTTATTATAATATTATCTGTTTACGCTTAAATTTAATATATTTAGAATATAAAGGAAATAAAGCCCACAGCAGCTCAATTTCTTCATGCACTTTAATACAAGTTACATTATATAAGAATAATAGGATATATAAATATATCAAGATACAATATTGACACGACGCTCTTCCGATCTATTATATAAGTCCCCATTCCATTGCTTTGGAATATAAGTCTCTTTTACTTAATACATAGTCAATAATTAAATAACAGACAGAAGGCAATACATTATCTTTGCCACGATTAAAGCCTTTTAATCCTGCAGGTCATTTTAAAATTATAATAACATCAAGGTGATCTGTTTTAACCCTAGTCAGCTTGGGTCCCATCAGGAGCTGAGATCCTGGGTAATAAGATGTCCCCTGCTGGTTTCTTCTGCTGTTTCTCTCCAGTGGGAATCCCAGTTGACCCTAACCATGAAAATGGAAGAAAAAGGCACTTCTTTTTCTGTTCCAATCTTTTTATACTTTTCTTTCTCATTTGTTTTCTGGAGTAATAATATAGTTCAAGAGGATTCGGGTAGAGAGTTTTATCAGTTCAATCTTTACTGTAACTTCAATTAGAAGTTAGATGATACTAATTGAATTTTCTCCATTATCTGATTTTATTTTTTTCTTTCCGTAATTAGTTCCTGTTACAATGTTTCAATTAAATATTTTATTTAATTAATATTCGATTTTTTCTATTTATTTCTTTTTAATATTATTTTTATCTCTTCACATAATTTTAATATACAATTTCAGTCAGTAATAAATTATGTTAAATTAAATCTGTAGCTTTCTTTTGTTAAAGAACAATCTTTTCCATAAACATAAAAAAAAATTAACACAATCCTCATGTTGTGTTTTGATGAACCAATCTCTTCTGGTATCCAGACATTAATTATATTTCAATTATACTTGAGCATTTGCTCTTAAATATCTCACAATTTGATATTATAACAAACTATAAATTTCATTATTTCAAATGATGTATACTAAACAGTCTAGATATAAATGTAACTAAGAAAATAAATTTTGATAATCACATCAGTAGCATAAAATTATTAAATTACATATGTTTGGTATCTAACTTTAAATTATTTTTAAAGATTAACTATATCTATTCTTTTTACTGAAGCTAATTTTTATTACACACATAAACTTTGAACTTGTTTTTTAAACACATGCCACAAACAATTTATATTATTAAATTCCATCTATATCTTTTACTAAAGAGATTTAATTTAATGCTGTAAGTTATTTATGTGCATGTATTTAAAAACAAGTTCAAAGTTCATGCATGAGGTAAACATTAGCAGGAGTAAAAAAGCAGTTACATTTAATTATTAAAAATAATTTAAAGTTATATTTCAAACATATAATTAATATTTATAACAAGGTTGTCAAAATTTATTTTGTCAATTGTGTCAATCAATGTGTTCAGATATTTAAGAACAAATGTGCAAGGATATTTGAGATATAATTAATTCCTGAGACCCCTGAAGAAATTGGATTAATCAAAACATATCACGGAAGAGTGTTATATTTTTCTAATAACATTGGAAAAGGTTGTTTTTTAATGAAAAAAATGTTGTAGATTTTATTTAACGTTATTTTTATACACTGTTGTTGTTCAAAGTTAACATGAGTGGTAAAAATTATGTTTAAGTAAAACGCAAACATTTAAAAATAATTTAAAGCTAAAATCCAAATGTAATATTATATAATGTTTATAACATGAACTTTACAATGTTGGATACATTATTATTTAAACTGTTTAATATGCATTGTGTAAAACAATGACTCTGATACTAAATTATAATAATGCAGTATATTTGTTTTCAAATCTTTTTAGAATTAAATATAATTAAATAGAAATATTCTTTAAAAACAATAGTCTTTAGGGAATTATATCTAATTTTGTTTAATTAATACTATATCTAATATATATGAAAATGCTAATAGCTTTATTGCTTAGGAGTTCATAAGTTCAAGCAGTAGAACTACTGAGTGCCAGAATCGATCCTGAGGACCTCCTAATCCCAAGTCGAACCCTCTACCAATTGAGCCAAACCATGCAGAGTACTAATACATATAATAATCAATGACTTTATTGCTTAGAAATTCTTAAAAAGTTTGAGTACTAAAAATGAAAAAGCTGGCCACAATCTGTGAATCAAGTTCCACTGTATGCCACTGTACTACTACATTGATCTGTGTGGGGCATACCTAATATACATTTATATATATTGTAACGATCCGGAGAAAGGAGACTTCACGTAATCTGCACTACGGGGCGCCATCTAGGCATTTGAACCTAGAAAAATTTATAAAGTAGGCAGATACGTAAGTCAAAAAAAAAAATTTTTTTTTTTTTTTTTTAAATTTTGATTCCGGTCGTTAGCCCATGTCACTAGCTCAGTGGAATAGCAGAGATTTAATAAGATAATCTAAGAGTATATATAAAAAAAGGAATAAAATAAGCCACTGCCAGTAATTAACATACAAACATTTATTTATGCACATATATATAAGATTTAAAATTATTTTAGTATTAGTTTTACATTTTAATTTTTAACATTCTTTTTAACTTTGATTTTTGACTTTAATTTACATTTAATTACTATTATATTCTAATTTTACATTTTAATTAAGTTCGCACAGATGGGATTATAGAAGCTTGTTTTAATATGTTGCTATAGATCGGTTACATAGATTACACGGTTAAAAACATTTCAAAATAAACATAAACGATCAAAATATAAAATCATTGATTACTGACAATTGCGGAGGGAAATTTATACGTAACCCAATAGTATTCACCATAAGATACTTGCATTGTCACCAATAACTTAAAAGACATCCGAATAAATACATTTTAGATACTCACCGTAAGGTATCATTATTTATCGAATGTCTATATATTTTGATCAAATATGGAAACGCAAAACATAGTTAACCAATAAACAATCCATGCAAGCGTCTATAAACAACTTAAATTTAATGCATTTTTATTTAGGATCGAGTATGAATAGACCACATAAATTTGCTTTTGAAAATAAACATTCTATCCCTATTTAACCTTAGGCTAAAATTCGTAGTCAAACTGGCATCAATTCATCTGATATATCGATGTATTCAATGTAATAAAATACGGCAGCACAAAAGGTTAAGAGAAGAAATTGCCTCTTATGAGATAGGAATATTACATCTATCTGCAAAGAAGAGCAATAAAACAAAAAACTCCATAGAAAGGAACTGCGGTATCCGACTTATAATTCCTTCCATAGGCAAACGGAAGTGTGCGGCGTATGAAGCGATTCTGCCCGTAGCGAATCAATATTACATCTACTAATCACACCAATATATCCAATCCATTGACCCAATTTAACCACGAAACAAATAACCTAAGATTACCCTCCCCTAATATAACTTTACAAATCTATACAGCCATTCACGCCCGACTTAAGTTTAACATTTTTATAATTAATTTAACGGAAAACAAAAATCATAATAAAACTTAAAGAACAAAAAATAAATAAATGGAAATGATTTTACAAAATAAATACATTAAATAAAATTATAACTAATTAATAAATAATGTTGGTCAGATAGAATAATATTGCAATCATTTAAATCTGGAAAGTTTTTAATTTACTGTTCATAAATTTTAAAGTTCTTACGGTTATTTAAATAGTTCATCTTCATATATTCCTTGCCGTTTGAACGTGAATTCCCACGTCGTCCGAAGATTGGTATCCTGTTGGCCGATTTATTTATCCATCCGGAGATTTTTTAGTGTAGTTGGTCCTCAATGTAGAAACGATGGTTCATTTTTCTTCCTTTCTTAGCAGAACTGAAGGGATTGAAGCTGTGCGTCTTTTTCAATCCCCTCAGCACTAACACCTAGCTGTTACATCGTAATAATCATCAATAACTAGTCACTGATTAATAATTTCCAAATTTTCCTTTTATATTAATGTGAAGGATTGAATTTACATTACGTCACCGATGCGATGGTCCTTTCGCTGCGGTCCGATTCCATAGGGATTTCTTCTTATTTGCTAACAGTTTCTATTGTTTTCTTATCTGACCGGTGTTTTTACATTTAAATGCCCAAGGCTGGTTTACATTTGACTAATTAAATTTATCATTTCCATTTCTGATTAATTAACCTGTTTTCCAAATCAAAGATATATTTAAAGATAAATTTAAAGATATAATTTTATCTCCAAATCTTTTTAAGTTTTTGTTTTTAAAATACCTTTTCTATTTTTAATACAGTTTTATTTTAATAATTTTTTATATCTGTGCGATTTAATATATAAGAGTTTAAGATGATATTTAATTTCAATTTTTAATTCTAAAAGAAAATTTTTAAATGCGAACTTTTTAATTTACTTTCATGTTTAATAAATAAAAAACAACAACAATGTAACGAACGTCTGTGCTCGTTACAATATATATATTATATAAAGAACTTACAAATAAGCTCTTAACAAGCTTTGCAGACTATCCTCAACCCCAGACCAGTTTCTGCTTTTGCCTTCCTCAGAGAGGTGCTAGGATATTCAAACATTAGATTAAAAATACCAGCACAAGCCCAGCACTTTATCTAATGGATAACTATTAAGTAAAAAATCTGAAATTTTCAGACATCCATGTGTCTTCCAATCCAGCTATCTAACTTAAATAGCCATATGGGACTGAACTAAGTTCAGATAATCATATATTAATAGCTTTAGCAATATAAAATTGCCAAAGCCTTAATAGCAAAAATAAAATTACCAATAAATCAAGTCAGATGTCACATGACCTAGTTTAAACAAGCTTGTATTATATTAGGTCATGTGATATCTGACTTGATTTTTTTATTATTTATATATCTAAATAATATTACTTTATCTTTCTTATTGCATTGCCAAATCCATATAATATTAATATCATCTATGTTCTTTATTACTTTCTACAATTCTTTTTTACAATCCATTATGACAGTTTCGATTGCCCCAGCAATCTTCTTCAGAACTATTTATATTTCCAAATCTTGAGTAAAAGTTCTGAAGAAGATTGCTGGGGCAATCCAAACTATCATAGTGGGCTGTAAAAAAGCATTGTAAAAAGTAATAAAGAGCATAAATATTAATATTATATAAATAATATATATATATATATGTAAAATAAATAAAATATCCGTTAATTAAAAACAATATTGTAATTATAATTGAAATAATATTTTTAACGGTTTATAAACAATTACAAACAATCTTAAAATCCGCAGAAGTACTTTCGGTTACTTTCTAACCTGCCTCAACTGCCATTAAATTCAAAAACCAAAAGCGGAAGCAAACGTCATCAATTCAAATTCCACGAATCTCGTATTTTAATGTTAGAAGCTTGTCAATTTATTAAATGTGTTTTATTCCTGTTTATAAAAATTGCCTCTTTAATTTTTCTTTTACTATGGTTTCTCTCTTCATGAAGAATTTTCACATTTTCAAAATTAAATTTAAATTTATATTTACATGTTTTTTCGTGATCAAAGAAAACTGAAGAAGATATTAAATCACCATTATTTTTATTTTTACATGCTTATATAATAATTCATGTTCCTTCAATCTTTTCTCAATACTGCACCTAGATTCACCTATATATGATAGCATACAATCACAAAAATTTGATATATGACATTACTTTTTTGCTTGACAGGTATGACATCCTTAGAATTATTGACTAATTTATTAATATTGTTTCTTTTCTCAATACTGCACCTAGATTCACCTATATATGATAGCATACAATCACAAAAATTTGATATATGACATTACTTTTTTGCTTGACAGGTATGACATCCTTAGAATTATTGACTAATTTATTAATATTGTTTGGAACGTAGAATGAAACATTAAACACATTCTTATATAAATCGTTAAAAAATTTTACTTGTAGATTTGAAATAAATGGAATAGATATCCATTTTTTATTATTAATCTTCATTTCTTTTAAATTATCATAATTTTTTTTAAATTGACATAAAGTATTGTTTATTTGTTCCATTTTATAACCGACATCAATCAATTCCTTGGCAAATATCTCAATATTTTTTAGTTTATCACTTTGGTAATGACATAATTTTTCATTTTTGTTTGAATGAAAAATTATGTAGCCTTCTAAAGTGATAAACTAAAAAATATTGAGATATTTGCCAAAATTGATTATCGAAATGGAACAAATAAACAATACTTATATGTCAATTTAAAAAAAATTATGATAATTTAAAAGAAATGAAGATTAATAATAAAAAATGGATATCTATTCCATTTATTTCAAATCTACAAATATTTTTTAAGGATTTATATAAGAATGTGTTTAATGATTCATTCTAATCTCAAACAATATTAATAAATTAATCAATAATTCTAAGATGTCATACCTGTCAGCAAAAAAGTAATGTCATATATCCAATTTTGTGATTGTATGCTATCATATATAGGTGAATCTAGGTCAGTATTGAAAAAGATTGAAGGAACATGAATTATTATATAAGCGTGTAAAAAATAAAAATAGTAGTGATTTAATATCTTCTTCAGTTTTCTTTGATCATGAAAAAACATGTAAATATAAATTTAAATTTAATTTTGAAATTGTGAAAATTCTTCATGAAGGGAGAAACCATAATAAAAGAAAAATTAAAGAGGCAATTTTTATAAACAGGAATAAAACGCATTTAATAAATTGACAAGCTTCTAACATTAAAATACGAGATTCGTGGAATTTGAATTGATGACGTTTGCTTCCGCTTTTGGTTTTTGAATTTAATGGCAGTTGAGGCAGGTTAGAAAGTAACCGAAAGTACTTCTGCGGATTTTAAGATTGTTTGTAATTGTTTATAAACCGTTAAAAGTATTATTTCAATTATAAATATATATATATAATAAAGACAAGGGAGAAAAGAAATAGATTATGTTTATAAATGCTTCAATTAATACTACTTAAATGTAACTTTTCTTTAATTAATAATATTTTAAAACAACTACAGTGAAATTGTGAACTAAGCTGTATCAAAGTACATGACTTCAGATATATGCTATCCAATAAAAGATGCAAATAAATAAACAAAAATGTAAATAAACAAATAAAAACACAAAAAAAATTGTAAGTTTAATATATTTTATGATGCACAAGTAACAATTTTTCTGATTCTGAGCACCATGCATGTTCATATTTAAAAACTAAAAAAAATAAAATTTGTAAATACATTTTATATGTCTTAAAGCGCCATAGATGATCATATTTATTAATAATATTTTTTTAGTTTAGGCTGAAAGCATGTGTTTTATGCTTCCTTTATTATCTTGTCCAAATTTGATGTACAATATATTGCATAATAAAATGTTTTATAAGTTTAATGCTAAAGGTTTTACAAAATTTTAAAACATACTAAAAGCTAAAAATATCAAAACAATTAGATCTTAATTTCTTAATAACAAGACCTCTATTGCATTTCTATAAAAAAAAAAAAAGTTATTGAAAAACAAGAATATTACCCAGAGCATATTCAATAGCAATGAAACTATCACTTCACTATTTTCTTTATTTAAAAAATAAAAATAAGGTGCATTTAGTTTTTGTGTTATTCTTATTGTTTCAATGAACACATAGTAAATATATATGTATATGTATCAACTCCAATTTATTATTAATAAGTATATTATTATTTTAAAATTAATAAACATCACATGATCACCGTTTCTTATGCCTGCTTATAACTGTTATTAAAACAGGCAAAACTCTCTATATGTATTGCCACTCAATGCAAGCCAGAGTAATCAATGGATGCCAGAAGGCATGTGCACAAAATCCACATCTAGTTCCTACTTACCTAATATCCCTAGACTAGTTCCTGGCTTGTGGCCTTTGTCAGTGAGGAGCCTCTGAGAGCACTGCACCTAGATCTTGGGATCCTAAGATCTTATGCACAAGCCTTGTGGCATCCATTGATTATTTTGGCTTGCATTGAGTGGCAATACATATAGAAAGTTTTGCTTGTTTTAATATTTTAAAGTTGTTTGTTTATATTATAATCTGAATTTATGTATGCATACTATAATATAAAAAACATCTGCGTTATACATATGTGATTGGTAAAAAGTAGTGTACATTTGTAGTTCAATAAACAATATGTATTCTATTTCAATCAAATTTTATCAACAAATCATGAGCTACTATATGCTATATATGCTTGTACATTAGGGGCAGGAATGTTGTGACAAAATATAGCATAGCACACTGCTCCCCTATACAAGAATACTTCCTAAGTATTTTTAATAATCATTTTATACAAAGGCCCCAATTTATGAAACATCATTTAAAAATACTGCAACTTTTATTCCTGCATCAAATTTCTGCTGCAAAGCAATTCAAAAATTTTCATAAGTAAATTATAATAAATCTAATAAGCATGCTTATACATAACTATAGAGAAGCTTGTTATTTTTATAAATTAAATATGGCTTAGCACTTTTGAGAACTTATGGCATTCTCATATTCATAGCAAGATGAACTATAATCATAATGGAGAAATGAGTGTAAGAGTATATATTTGAAGAGGTTAAAATTTTTTTAAATTTGTTGGAGAGAAAAAGGATGAGACTACAGTTGATAGCATTCATATTATTGATTATATAGCAAGCCTTTCTTATTTTTCTCTTTGGATCATTTTGTTTGATGTATTGTATGGTTGAGTGGAGGGGACAAATTGATATCCTGTCACCTTTTGATGCTCAAAAAATATAGAACTATATTATATTTACCAGTGAATTTAAATACATTTTAATCTCTTCAGATATGTACAATTACACTCATCTCTCCATTTTGATTATAGTTCATCTTGTTATGAATATGAGAACATCATAAATTCTGGAGAGTGCTAAGTCATATTTAATTTATAGAAATAATAAGCTTCTCTATAGTTGTGTATAAGTGCACTTATTACATTTATTACATTCCATATAAAAGAAGTATAATCAATTAAAGTCATTAAATAAATATAAGTAATGAATTTAAATTTACCATAATTAATTAATTTTTTTAAAGCAATAATCACTAATTATATTTAAGTTATGCTACTGCAACATGTTTCATTTTTTAATTCTTTTTCTTTTATATTTAAAAAAATTAATGACTATTTGAAATGATAAAATATTGGAGTCTAAAGAATATTAAAAATCAAGGATTTTGGAAAGTTGGTAATCAGCTTGTAGTTTTATTATTAGTTGTAAATACAACTTTTATCAGGCTGCAATTTCTGCTTATTATTATAACTGGCTTTAATAAATCACACTTTTATACTGAATAATATATACATTTAATTATGAATATTTAAATCATGTGAGAGGAAAACAATCTTTCAGACATGCACTATTAGTATTAATTATTGTTTTAGGAGCATAGATGAATCACGTATGCTTAGAGCCTTTTTATATAAAAAAAAATGCTATAAATAATTAGTCTAATACTGCTTCAGTTTTCTTTGGTCATGAAAAATTCTGCAAATTTTAAATTTACCTTTAGCCTAAATTACACAAGAATATTAAATAAAAAAAGGACATCATAAAAAGAGAAAAATTAAAGAGGCAATTTTTATTAACCAATTTTAAAATTGTTTAATAAATAGACAATCTGGTAATATCAATATACACAGTTCTTAGAAAATCACATATCTTTTTTGTCTTCTGTTTACAATATAATCAAAAGTACTTCTGTCTAATTTATATATTATTATTGTTATCATATACTATTATTATAATTTAAAATTTACATATAATATATTTTTAATGGTTAACTTGTTATTTTACATATAAATATATATGGTAATGGAATAAATAAAGGGATAATATGGGAATATGGAAGTTATAAAAGTAGCACAAGAGAATCAACATAATATAAAATAAGTAGTTGTAACAATTATAAGTTACAGCAACAGCATTAAACATGAGTAATCAACAGATGTCTCTTGTGACTGGTTTTAAAAGAGGTTTAATATCAAGATGAGGTCAATTATGTCAGACTTAGAATCTGATATAAAACAATCATCTGTATGCACATATTTAAATGCTAAAATATCTTATAATAAATACTGATATCCTGATAAATGGTAATCACCAGTGCTCTAGCTATATGGTACCATGAGTATAGAAGTCAGCTATAAAGTAATTTCTAATCTTTATAAATACAGTGCAAGGAATGGTTTCTAAAATTTATTTTGATCTTTGTGCCATGAAGAGAACCAAATGAATGTCAAACACAAACATATATTGTCACATATATAAAAATTAACTGTTATTACTCTATAACTAGCTCAGGGTCACAAGGACTCTAGAGATTATGATTGTGAACAAAAGAAAATATAAAATGTATATATTAAAAATGTATCTTAATTTAAATAGATTTTCTGAGATCACTTACAAATCCCTTAAAGCACATTGCTATGATGAAATCAGATCACACATGCTGTCAATTTATAGAACAGATTGTTGGAGGAATAAAGATATTAACACAAAAAAATAATTTCAGAAAATATTATTTTTGTAGACAATTATTTAATAAAGATAACCAATGAGTAATAAATAAGAAAATTAAAAAATTCCAAATCAAACAATCCATACAAAAATATAATTTTATATAGCAAACGATTATTTCCTGTTGATTTAACTGAGTTATTCCCCATTTTTAATAATCAAATCTGAAAACATTTTGCAAATAGATAAAAATTTAAGGTTAACTAAAGCCTTCCCTCTCTTTCTTATGAAAAGGGCAAGGTCTCAACTCTTACATTTTAGGAGGAAAAATTATATAAACATTTCAATAAAAAACCCTAAATCACAATTATTCATTACTATCAATTATTTATTATATTAAAAATTATTTGTAAATGTGTACACTACAATACCTTTTTATCATGGATTTGTTCTCTTTTAGTTCTCATTTTGAATTTACATGTTTCAGTTTCTTTCATGTTAACTTAAATAATCATTTTTTAAAATAAAGTTTTCCCATTAATTTTTTCTTGTAGATCCAATTTTGAAATTGATAGTTATTTCACTTTAGGTGAACAGAGGCTTTATCAATTATTTTCTTCTGGATAACTTTTTTCTTCTTTTAGCTTATATTTTGTAGCATAATAACTTTCATTCAGGTTAATACAGGTTGAGACAGTCATACTTTTGGATAGACATACTCTTTCCACATTTTTGGTAAAACAGTATATGTTGGATTGGTCATGCTTGGGTTTTAGGTAAAGCTTAGAATAGTTTTTTTACTTCAGATTGCAAGCTTCACTTCTCACAGTTCTCTTCACATCTGAACTACCACTGTTGTTTCTCAACAGTTGGGGTGAGACTGCTCTTTTCAAAACTGGATAATGTCTAACTGTTGTAAAGTAGACACTGAAGTCTAATGCTTTAATCTGCCCTATCCTGTTTTTAACACAATCATCTCTATCCATTCAATCACACACTATTTCAGAAATGACAACATTAAACCCTGACTGATTCTATTTTTACAAAAAAATTATTTCCATCTTTTTTAATTAATTAAAAAATCCAAGTACCTCTAATTATTAAAAAATTTCTCAGAAGTTATTTTCATCTTAATTATTATAAATAAAGTAATCTTTTAATTTTGCATAACATTTTTTATTTCTGTAGACAAATAAAAATAAAAGAAGAGGGGGGGGGGATCACCTTTAATTAATTGAAAATAGCATTTTTTTCTTCAAAAATGTAAAAAACTTTTTTGAAAAAATTGATAAACATATAGATTGATAATATTACTAGAGAAAAAATATTTTCTTTTTATATACTTTTGTCTCTCTCTTTTACAAATACATCTAACAAACTATAAATACTAATTTTTTTTAATGTTTGGAATGCTCATATTATCAATTAAGGAATATAATCACTTTAATAAGTTAATAATTGTTATTATAAAAACTTGAGAAGAAATAATTCTCAATATATTTTAAAATACCTCCAGTGCTTAACTTGTATACAATACTTTAAGGTTAAGATTCATGTAATTGTTAGAATAGGTAATTTAAATGCCCTGTAACCATAGCATAAGACAGCAATATTTTCTCAAGAAAGAACAATTCATCCTCTTTTGTTATTTCATTTTCTTATATAGAGAAATATCTGGAACAGTCTAAATGTTTCAGATATCCTATATAAGTAAATTAAATAACAAGAGATGACAAACCATTCTTTTCTTGTAAAAGTTATTGTGTTTCAGATATGCCTCCATATAAAAAATAATGAGACATCTTTTCTCATAAAATTGCTATTACATGCTATGGATAGAGGGTATTTCAATTATCTATTATAACAGTTTCATGAGTCTTAATATACTATAATATGTCTATAAACCTGTTTTTAATGTTAACTACAAGAAATTATCTTTATTTAAAAATTTACAAAGTTAAATTAGTGCAAATGACAGTCATAGTTAAATTTCTAAAGAATTTCTAAGGAAGAAAACTTCTTTAATTTTTGTGTTAATTTTACATAAACATCTCATTGATGCTACACTGCCCAAATGGTTTTAATGACAGAATATCATTTACATTACTTAAAAGCAAAAACTTTGATTAGAAAGACTTTGAGCAATTTTTATTGCTAGAAACTGTTGAATAAGTTAAGTTTTTAATTCTAACCTTAATATTATAATTCTAAGAAAGAACAATAAAACACATGAATTTTTAATGAAAAAAACATTTATTCTTGTACAACATAAATTTTTGTTGGTGTAATAATAAAAAATAAGTTTATAATTTATTTGTTTTTTTATTTTTACAAAATTATTAAATATTTATTTCTTAATAAATATGTGATATTTGCATATTTAAATATTTACATATTTAAATATATTCAAGCCTTTGCTTAAATTTATTTATTTTTAATGGAAAATTAGTCAGCTGAAAATTTCTTAATACCAAACAGAAAATGCCTATCATCAATTAATTTATTATTATTTTTTATTGTAATTGGAAAGTTGAGTTATGATATTTTAAAAAAAAATTTTTGTTAACGATTTGAACTTCTATTTAACATTATTCATCTTGAACACACAGATTTCATAAAGAATAATGTTCTTCATTAAATATATATTTTTTAGTTTGAAAACTAAAATAAAACATTTTGTTTTGCTTCTGCTTATTATTTTTTTCTTTTTATTTGCCAGAGTGATATTTTATTTTTTTAACTTTTTATAATTTTTGAACTTAACAAAATTTTTTTGAAAACTTAAGTTTTAAAGAAAAATATGTTTTTTTAATGAAAAAACAGCAACTGAAAGTTAAAAAGGAAAAATAAGCAATAAGGCTTATATGTTTGTTTACAAAAACACTTAAGACATTAAAATATGTAGAGAGATTGATGCCAATATTTTATGGTAAGATAAAAAAGGTATTTCACTATTCTTTTATTCAATTTTTAAAATTTAAATTGCAATTTCAAATGTTAAATCAAATACATTTAATGATTACAATATTTTATATATTTTTTATAAAATTTATAAAAAAAAAATTGGACACTGTGTTCCCATTTTTTTTTTTTAAATAATCTCTAGTGATAAAAATTACTAAAATAATGTAAAACTAAAGTTAAATTTTAAGTTGGTGAAAAAGAATTTATAAAATAGTAGAGATAATTGAACATAAATTTTAAGAAGTATGAAGGAAAAAAAACGTTTTATGAAAAAAAACTGAAATTAGTATTTGAAAATATTAAAGTATTATTTTAATCTATATAACAAAATAGTCAAAGATTTCTGTGAAAATTTAATTGCTTTAAATTTAATCTGATATGTCTTTATATAAAATGAAGTAATTTCTTTAATAAAATTAAAAGCATGTGGCAGATCATGTGACATTTTATTGGTTTAAATAAGATGAATTGGAGAACAGTATAGAAACAAGAATATTAAAGAGAAGTGTTGAATTAGTGAATGGATGGATATTTTGACATATTAAAAAATTTGGTTTTAATAAAAATAGTAGAAAGATTGTGATATACTAAGTCCAGGTACTTGAGTCAATAGATAATTGAGATGTATTAAGTCATGAATAATGTGCAATATTTATATTTTAGTTTGTTGACATTTTTATTGAATAATTTCCTGAAAGGTTAATAATCTTGTCATAATAATTTTAAACATTTTGAATCTAATACCTCATCACCAACAGTATTTTGAGTCAAAGAATTTATTTTATAATAAAATCTATCAATGAGAAGACTATTCAATTATAAACTCTTTTTTTTAAATTTTAGGCATATAGGATACCTAAAAATGATATAAAATTTTTGGGAAAGTAATAAAGTACCTTTTTGGTTTTGGAAAACTGAGACTGGGAGAATATAATAAAATTGAATTGTTGATATTGTATTATTCTGAAATCATTTAATGCATCGATTACATTGAAAACATCTTTAAAAATAATTAATGGATTCTATCTAAAAAATATTTTTAAATATGAAAAATAGTCTATAAGAAGTTGCTTCAAGTTGTTTGATGATCAGGGTTTATATGTACAAAACATGTGATGATACCATGATCCTTGAGAAATATTTTTTTCAAGTGCAAAAAATAAAAACTTCATATATTGAGATCGATTGATAATATTTAATTATCAGTGGTAGTTTTTTATTGATCATTCCTTCTTATTCTATCAGCTTGAATTTGGAATTAATTAAAATTATTCTTTAATTATCATCATGAAGCATTTGTAGAAATTAATAAATCCAGAAAAGTGATAAGATGATCCCAAATAATATTACAAGTGAATTTGAAATTATCTGCAGTTATATAATCAGAAAGCTTTCTCTATTTCTTATAAAGAGCAGCTAATTACATAAGTAGTATAGGAGTTGAGATTTATTTATTCAACTTAGTATTATGAAAAATTTTCTACAGTAGGACATTATTAAGAATTTTTAGTAGAATCCTTAAGAAAGTTTTCTGATTAGGATCTTCCAGTTTAATAACACTTAATTGAGAAGGCTATTTTAATGCAAAAGGTATGCTCAAATAATATCAGAACATCTTTTGTCGTAATATATTTTATAATAGCTTCAAATAAAAGATGTGACTATATAGCCAATCATTTTATAAGAGATATGGAATTCATTGCCAAAATAGCATTAGTTTACATTTCTTTCTTTCTTTCTTTTTTTTAAAAAAAATAATTGTATTTTGACCAAATACTAAAAATAGATCTTTTATATTGCATAATACTTATTTGTTAATAATTATATACCAGACTAGACATATTATTACAATACTATTTACATATTATTACAAGTAAACTATGGTGATTTATATTATCATATATGATAAATAATATTGTATATGTAAAGGGGGAATGAATACTGATTTACATCTTTGAAATATTATGGTGAAGGCATTTAATGTTGTACTACTTAGCATAGTGAGTCTTAATGGAATAAGCTTCTTGAGTTTTAAGAAGTATACCATATTTTTGTCAGAATGATAATTGGTATGTCATAAATTATTTTCAGCTTCATTATTAATTTTAACTAATTCTATTAGTTTATGTTACAATATTATGCTTTCAAAAGAATATGAAGTTTGAATAATACTACCAAAGACAATTGAGTTAGATCCTTTGAAATTTTTTATGAATAATTTTTTGAAACATTAGTTCTATAATATCTTTGTAATCAACAAAAACCAAAGTGCAGATCACCATATTTCTGACACTTTTATTAATTTGAAAATGTAAAAAATTTGCAAGTAGTCAATTTTATTGATTTAATCAGATCTGACAGATTATAACTTTTGGTGATCATAAAAATTGGTAAAATTTTTATCATGATATGACTGAAGACTCATCTCCAAAATTCATTGAACATGTGATTGTCTCTGGGACAAACCATGTTTATACAGTTTCATTTCAATGAAATTACTTGGATTAAGTTCTCTGTGATTTAACACAGTAGTTTAATGGTGGATTCTAGGGTTAAAGATTATTAGATTAAGGTTTGATCTTCTAAAATCAAAGCATCACATGACTTCCCAAATGATTAATCATTGATAATAATATGACTGTTTTACAATGGGATTTATGTTACTATTTATACTAAAAATCAGTTTCCTGACATTATCTATAGTTTATTGATTTAAGATATGCACCAATGCATGTGGTATTTTCTAATTTGATACTTTTGAACATGGAAGATTAGTTAAAATATACTCTTGTGTTATACCTTCATTTTGATATTTACATATTTGAGTTGTTTTTCTTTAAAATTATAAAGTGCAATTTTTTTTTTCTCCACAAACTTGACACACTTATATCCTCTTTCATTGATGTTCCATATCCAAATTAAATCACCGTACTTCTATTTTTAAACATTCAGCATCAAAATCTCTGACAATATTATGATTTTGTTTAATAAATTAAAAAGTATTTTACACATCTATATAAAAGTTCCCCCCGCTTTCATAAACATAAGAATTTGGAGCATAAACTGCTTGCATTTGGGAACTTCACTATATTTAATAATCATTCCTATTTATCTGCCTTATATACTTTCGATTTCACAAATATATAATAAATCCTATTCCAGTTCTGCTTCCATTATAGTAAAGTCTATATGTACTTTCACATTTAATTGAAATTATTACTGGTTATATATTATATTATTTGCTCATTTAATAATGCAATTGCTTGCTATTTGGGAAGTGTCATATCTAATCAAACACAACAGAAAGTAATATGAAATTTGAACATCAAAAATAAGAAATTATCTGGTTCAATCACTAGACTAAACGACAGAAGCGGTTTCAATCATTGTAGAATGTTTCGGTATTAAAATCAATTTAAAATAAAGTTAGTTAAATACGAACCAAATTGCGAAAAGATTTCAAACCTTGGTTAAAATCTTCCCTATAACGTATATTATTTTAAATAAATAATTTCGTGTTTGCTTTTACCAAAAGTAATTCAGTTTGATGATGCTATAAACTTTAATACAGTAATTTGAAAAATTTGCTCGTGTCAAAAAAAAAAGAATTCTATCATTGTTCACAACTGTTTTAATTTGCAGTTAAGCCATCTTATTTAATTAAACCTAGCAGGAGGTATTATTCAAAAGCACCTGGCTGAGCCACAAGTAATTTTTTGGATTCATTAAGTTAATACAAGCTTTTCCATGAGGGCAAAACATTAACTTTATACAAATTATATATATAATACCGTAATAATAAATTAAGATTAAAAATAAATTAATGGTAAAATTTACAATTAAAAAAAAAAACGGAATTAAATTTTATAATAAAGAACGTTTTTTTAACCATAAATTTATTTTTAATTATAATTTTTCAAACCTGTGTTGTATATTTTATCAAACGCTGATTTTTTCTTACATACACAAGCCTTTGACAAAATACGTAGCAACTGTTAGTGGGACATATATAAATATTTGGTGCTTTTGCGTTATTCTGGCTACCAAGTTTGGCAGACGATTTTCAGAGACATAAATAAATATTAAAAACAGTCGTATTTAATATTTCCTTTTTTTTTTTTTTTTAATTATTACAATGTTACGTTTTTATTTTTTTTATATATTAATTTAAAAAAAAAAAAATTATTATAGACTTTTTTTCCCCCATGTGTCATACCATCAGCCTCACGACTACCAATGCTTGACTATTATAGACTATTTTGTATGGATATAATTCACAAACTGTACATATATTTTTCACTCATAATTATTGCCATTGGTTTATTCCATCTGCTATAAATATTTTACAAATTCTGTCTTTTAATTTTCTTTTAGATTATATAAGAATGCTGAATTGATTACAATTTTTGATTTTAATACCCCCACCACCAAAGAAATGTATGTTGCTAGCCATAAATAATCTTTAATTACCGTGTCAACAAATAAAAAATTCTAGCATTGTCTTAAGGTGCTAAAAACAAAACTAATTTAAATTTAGTAATCATTAATAATTTAAGTAGGATTAATAAAATAAAGACAGGTTATAATCAATCGCCAATGGAACTTCTATATTTAAAATGGATATGAATAAATTTAAAAAAATTAATTTTAAAATGCAACACATTTAACTCTTTGAATATATAATATGAAAACACCTAAAGAAATATATATCTTTGTTAGTGATGAACATGTACTATGATCAATCTATAAACCACTTTGCTTGGAGCCAAAATGAAAGTGGTTATTGCTATGGAAGTACATGAAATTGTTATAAAATGGAAGAAGTCCAATGTACATATTCTGAGCTTTTTGATATGATATAAATATTTGATGATTAACTTGACACTTAATGCTTGTGCGCCAAATCTAGTTGCAAATACTAATAACAATACTATTACTTTTATGAATGTTTCACATGGATAAAGTATCTTCAAGATAAGAATCAATTGTTTTAATTTTAATGATCGATAACTTTTTAAAAATAATTAATTTTTGATAAAAGACTTTATAATTTTTATTCTTCAGTATCAAAATATTAATACTTAGTGGCAACGAACTGATGTATAACCTATCTTATTTAAGTCTAAACATGACAGATCATCTAAAATATTTAGTTTTTTAAAAACTGTAACAAAATACGTCATTATTTTTTATATGCATTTATTCAAATTGAATACTTTTCTTAAAGTAAATGGTGAAAAGTTCTATTATATATATTTTGAAGAATCTTTTCCCTACAATTTATGGTCACGTGACATCTAACGAAAATATTTTTATAAAAAAAATCTGTTACTTGTAAGTTTTCAAGTAAACCAAGATGGCAAACCCATATTGTTGATAAACCTACAGTTCAGGGCCCCTAAAAAATGTTTATAAAAAAATGTCTCCTAGGAAACGTATTTAATATTTACATTTTATTTTTTATTACTATTATTTTAAAAAAAAAGAAATTGTGGAAACATCAATTATAATATTTACAGCTTCTTTTCTTTTTTTTTTTTTTTTTGAATTAACTTATTAACAGAGAAATGAAAAGAATATATAAATACAATATTTACACATTGTTAATGTAGGCAATGTACAATCATATCATGACCATTAATTAATGCACACTTTTTGGAAGGTCAGGATGTTTTATCTTTGGAAATAGTTCACTACATCATGTTCTGTGACAGGAAGGTCTCAAATTTTTTTATTATAATTTACCAAAAAAAAAAAATGCTAACAAAAAGGAACACATTGAATTGAACCAAAGTATGACAATTTTAAGAGTGTCTTATCACTTCCCATGTTATAATATAAGTAACAAATAAAAAAATTGAAATAAAGCTTCTTAATGAAATTTAGCAGAATTTATTTCATTTTTTTTAATAATTGATTTATTAATTTTGTTTTAATGTAACAACTAACATATCTTCAGTAGATTATAGGCCCTCAAAACTGTATATTATCAAAAATATGGACTGCCATCTTGGTTTATTTGAAAACTCACTATACCAAAAATCTAATAGAATTTCTAAAATAAAATAGAAACATGATGTCTAGTGATTTATTTTTTAATAGTCCTAAATACTTAAGTCTCTTTAATGCTGGGAAAAAAATGCAAAATTGAGAAAATGCTTCACAGAGTAATTTGTCATTCTACACCTTTTACAATTACTATGCAAAATAGTGAATCATTCTCCAACTCTTTCAAAACAAAATATTACTTATTACTGAGAAAATTCCAAAATGCCCCAAGATTAATCATATCAATCATTTCTGCCATGCTAAAAAATAATTTATTCATGGGCAAGAATTCATTATCACCTGATGAAGATAATCTAGCCTGAGGTTTCTTTTGAAATAATAATGACATATCACTGTAAGTATTATGTTTTCTACTTGATTTAATCTGACTAGTGGTCAGGGGTTTTAAGTGCTGGCTCTGGCTGGACATTTATCACAAAGCTTGTTGAGGAATTGGCAATCCTCATCATTTATAACTTACAAGCTTAAGAGATAGGGTCATGTGATCTATGACTCTTATTTTGACTATTTATAGTCTCTGCCTTAAGTCTTATGCAATATTATATTGCTAAGACTACTAATATATGGTATGGCTGAAGATCTATCAGCCCCATATAGCTATTTGAGTTGGATAGCTGTGTTTGAAGACGTAGGTGTCTGAAAATTTCAGATTTTCCACTTAATAGATAACTTTTAGATAGGTGTTTGGCTTTGGGTTGATATTTTTAGATCTTTTGTCTGAACTTACCCTGGCGCCTCTCTGAGGAGTGCCAAAACACGAAACCATGGTCAGGGGTTGGGGGGGTTCTGACAGAAATGTTTAAGTGCTGGGTCTGGCTGGGCATTTATCTCAAAGTTTGTTGAGCGATTGGCAATCCTCATCATCATTAAAATATTCTTTGTATTTTTAATTTCTAATTTGCATCTCTCACATGTTGTCAGGGAATTAGATATTTTGGTAACCTTTATGAATTATGGCTGTAATTTAACTGAACCACATAATCAGTATAAATAGAAAATTCCCCAGATAAGTATAACTTTTTATCACTAGAAATACTTTCCATTTTGTTATACAAACCAAAAATAAGAATAGTTCTCTGGTATGCGCACCTTTTGTAGTATATTCTGCCCTTCTATATACTTCTATATACCTCTTGAAGGGATTCTTCTGCATATTTTTTAAATGACATCATCAAGTGAAATCATGATATCATGTAAAATGTATTTTGCATATTTGACAATTTTTATAATGGCTGAAAAGTTGGAACAATGTGAAATTCTGTTTTCTTTTAGGGAAAATAGTAAGGAAAACATCTGTAATGCTTGAAACAGATTATGAGCAATCTGATCTCAGAAAAACACAAATTTACAAGTGATTTAATGGAAGTGTCAAATTCTTCATGTCTTTAAAAAGCATAGGAGTGAAATCCATTGTCAAGACAATGCTGATTTTTTTTTTATATAAAATAGCATTTTTCTCTCAGAATTAGTTCATAATGGTCAACATGTTGTTGTATTTTTATATCGGACTAAATTTAACTTTATTTAAAATATTCCAAATACATTCAACTGTTAGTCATAGCACATCAAACAGGTTAGTATATGCATAATGTTTTGAGAGATATTATTCTCCCCTCTTCTTCAGTGTTGCTGGCCTGACCAGTAACAATATTAGCATGGGAGTTGAACCTGGACCCTTAGATTCTTGAGTATTGAATTTTAAGGTAACACTCTAACAAACTGAGCCATCCTTCCAAAGGCAACAGTCTGTAGTAATTTCATATAATTATCTATGAGGTTCCTCTTGATTTCTCCACTCTTTTCTAAGGAAAAATACAAAATTATTGGATAGAGAAGAAAAGGTACAAAGAAGAAAATTTAAAGAAGCTGCTCACATGACAATGGCAAAAAAATTTCATAAGTCAACCTAGTTATACATAATGTTTGGAAACCACTAATAAACTTTACTCTTAGGAAAAAGTGTAGAAATCAGAAGAAACCTCATAAATAAATATATGAAATTACTACAGACTGTTGACTTTGGCAGGATGACTCAGTTGGTTAAAGCATTACCTTAAATTTCAATACTCAAAAATCTAAGGGTCCAGGTTCGAATCCCATGCTAGTACTGTCACTAGTCAGGCCAGAAACATTTGAAGAAGAGGGGAGAATAATATCTCTCAAAACGTTTGTGCATATACTAACCTGTTTGATGTGCTATTACTAAGAGTTGAATGTATTTGGAATATAGTTAAATTTTTCTAAATTCATTCAATGCACATATTAGATATAAAAATACAACTAGAACACCACCATCCTTCAGCAAAATATGTCAACATGTTGTATCTGCAAGTTCTGAAATGTTTACATGATGCAATAAAATGTAAACATCCATTTGTGGCAAATTGAGAACAAACTTCACCAGACAAAGCATCAATACACAAATCATTGAGTGTGAAACAATTTTTAATTAAATGAATCATAACCCAGCTTATCTATCAGCCACATTCACTCAATCTCATTTTATTTGACTTTTTTTTATCTCTCAAATGAAAAAAGGACTCATTTTTTTTTGTGGACTTAAAAGTGGTAGGAAAAAAAAATGACAGGTGTTAAAAGACATTACTTTGCAAACGTTTCCAGATTAATCTGAAAAATGAAAAACACATTTAGACCAGGGTATTTCATCAAATGGCTGGTAATTTGAAAAAAAAAAAATTTATTACACTTAAATAGGCATTTTTTAAATTATAAAATTCAGGTTACTTTTGAGTACCCCTCATAATAAATATTTGTGCACTTAATTTTGGAAACAAACTTTGAAAAATAGTCTACTTATTGAAACATTTCCACTACATTATCAGTTCACTTTCAGAAATGAAGTTTATGGACGACTCTGAGACTCCTTTTCTTACTCTTTTTTTCACTTTATTATTTTCAGAGACTTTATACTTTAATTTCTCTTCGTTTTTTATTTTAATGTGCTGCTTTCAGACCGCACAACAAATCTCTTAATTAAGCATAAGTTTACTATAGATGGCATCAGAATATAGTCTTTAAGCCAGTATATGATTTGATTATTATGAACTCACATGCTATTTGACATTTTCTTTCACGAATTGCATGTTTATACAATTCTTTTCTATTTTTTAATGACTTACACAGTAATTCTAATTTCGATCTTAAATACTAAGAAAGCAATCATATTCCTTTTTTAAACACTTTATTGCAAACTTTTATATATAAATTGATGTTTTGACTATCTTGCAATTTTCTTTAGAGCTATAATATATCAATAAATAAAACATTTTATATATAAAAGTTTGCAATAAAATGTTTAAAGAAAGGCGTATGATTGTATTTATAAAAAAAATAATATAACAAAATAAGAAAATATGAAGTTTTTTTATAAAATTTATTAAGAAAGCAATGATAAGGACATATTTGAGTAATAGAATGAATAATAAATCAATTTGGAATTGGATTTAAAAAAGGCCTATTTTATAAATGATTTTACTTCTGCGCAGTCCTATTTAAAAGTCTTCTGTTTACCAAAATGTGAAAGACCCTAAAATGACAGTTTAAACATAGCTTATAATCTGGCTAGGTATCAGTGAATTATTCAATAAAGTAACAAGAAAATTATAATGAGTATTGGAAAGATGACAAAACTGATGATAGGGGCACAAACAAAGATATATGTTTAATTTTTTATAATCAGATACATAAAATATGCCAAAACTTTCTTGATATGAATCATATTTCAAGACTCAAATATCAAGATTTAAATTCCATCAACTAATTATGAAAATAAAAATTATATAGAATATTCATTGTTAAATTGAGGAAATTTCTATTTCCTTTGATTTTTTTATTGAATTGCTTAAATCATTTGATTAGTTCACGATGCAAAGTGACCTAATTATCATTATTAGGTATCAGTGCATGGAAATGACTGAATGGGTATGCTACCATTTTCTTTTTTGAATTTGGTTATATTATAAAATATTTCATAGTAATTAATACTGATTTAAAATATTACCATCTATAATTCTTGTTGAATGACCATCATTCCTTATTTTACAATTCTTCTTGGTTAGGGTTCATATGAGTTCTCATGGATTTGAGCTTATGAATGAGATTGATACTTGAATAAAATTAATCATGTTTATATATGCCTTTTTATTAAGAACCCTTGATAGAACTGATGTTTTCATATATCAAGATACGATTAAAATATATTTATGAATAAGACTAATAAAACAATAAAATATATACAAAATAATAAATAAATAAAATAAAAAGGTAACATAATTAGTTTTTGTCTGTAGATTTGTAATGATGATAATTAAGTATTAATTATATGGTGGACTATTTCCATCATCTAATATTGAATGTTAACTGTCTTTAGAGATCAGTATATAACACAATATCTTGAATATATTATTCTCTTCTTCATGTGTTGCTGATTTGACCAGTGACAGTACTAACATGGTAGCCTAGTTGATTAGAGGATCATCTTAAAATTTCAATATTCACGAATCTAAAGAACCAGGTTTGATTCCCATGCTAGTGATGTCATTAGTCAGACCAGCAACATTTGAAGAAAAGAGAATGATACCACTTGAAACATGATATTATATACTAATTTGTGTGCTGTTATTACCAATTGAAGGTATTTAGAAAGTTTAAATAAATTTGATTTTTTTAAAGACATTTAACTTTCTATATTAAATGATATGTAAATTAATACACTGTACAAGCTTACACATACCTGCTCATATAATGTAATATAAGGATTCGAACTCAGACTTTCACACAATCCTCCTCTCTCCATGCCATCTCATATTACTGACCCATCTGATATCATACACATGTTAAAAAGATAAATAATCACCAATATACATATTTCATGCTAAAACAGCAATCATCAGTTGGTCCAGATTATCATCTCCATACATAGATACAATCAGTGCTCAGCTTTATATTAAGGTAGTCAGTCTTCATACTTTAATGGACAGACTTCAAACTATTCCAACTCAAAACTATCCTTTTCATTAAAAATCTGATGATGGAAGGCTCAAAGCCCACGTTAGTGCCAAGGTTATCATCCTACCCATGTTGTATGAAAGTCTGAGTTCAAATCCCTTATATTAAATGATGAAAATAGTCAACATATAATTATTGTAATATGATTAGTATAAAGACTAGCTAAATATAGCTTTTATAATGGGGATTCATTACATCTATCCTATATTTCAAATTATAACATGAATATGATTTTGGCCCTTACTAATAATGCAATTATAAAATTATTGGTTTATTTATAACATTAAATTCAGATCAAAAGGTTACTATTATAGTATTTAAATATTTCAAAATATTCTTTTAGAAATATATAAAAATAAGAATTTAAATATTAATAGGCATTCTTCAACATTGTTATGATTATAGACATTAAATTGTGTACACATGCATTAACATTATTATTTACTCTGCATATTTATGTCTGATTTTAGATACTCTGAAGACAAAAATTGGTATGCAGTAATAAATAAATATTTTAAATGTTAATCACAACTGAAATTATTTTCTTTGTATAATATAAGTTCATTTGAAGGGGTATTGTAATAATGATTATCGTAAAGACAATATTAAATTATGAGGTAGATTAAAGTAGCGATAACCATACAATGCTTTAAATATTCATGTGTATGATCAAATAATCCAATATCATTTTATTCTAACAGCCTGAGTCTTATAGATGGAGTTACGGTACACGTGCTGGGACATATGATTGTTCAAATATATATATATACACAGCACCCTGTTAGTTACTACATAGATTTTCTAAAATATATATTCAAATGCTGGAAAATATATCTCATGAGCAGATTTCTGTTAACTTTTTTCACAGTGTAATGAACAGGACAAGGCCAATTAATTTTGGTCACTGAGATAAGCCCTAAAAACTGTCTTATAAAATTTTTGAAAAAGCTACCAATTCTTGTTTAAAATGATCTACTAAACATCATGTGATCACTATTTCCTAGCTTTGTAAAATGATCTAGTGAAAACATAATTAATATAATAAAAAATATATGTATTTAATAAAAATACATTTTTTTTAAAAATCACAAAAAGTAATAATTAAAAAATGCAGAAAAAGAAAGTAAAATAAAATATAATAATAAAATTCAGTATAAAAAATTCATAACATATTAAATTATTATTCTGATTTTTGTTACAATAAAATTGCTTAATAATATATTTATAATTTATTGTTTTAAATATAACTTTTTCTATAAAAAAGTTAATCATTTTTAGGATATTATTGTTCATAAATAATTTAAATATATTCCTGTTATCATACACTTATTTAATTAAAGAATAGATAAAAAATTGTTTAGAGAATTGAATAATTTTTGATGAAGGGAAGGAAGAAATAATTTTTAACTTAAAAATTCTTTTGCAGGTGATAAGTTTAAAATAATCCATTATTATTTACCAGAATAAATTTGACTTCAACTGATAGATATTTTTGTTTACAAATGAAGTAGATTCTAAATAATCACATTTGACTTTTGAAAATATTTAAAAAAATTACATCATGATCAAAGCAATAAATGTATTTCATCATCATTGCTGGGAATAACATTTTCAGAAAACAAACAAAATCTTTTTTATTTGTTTTTAAAATGTGAACAAATAAATATTAATATCTTATAAATCAATCAACTTATTATTTAAAAGTTTAACATTTTAAGATATTTTTACAGTATTGCAATATATTCACACAGATGATTACTTACTGATTTCATGGATTACATGTTAGCAGCTTGTAAATGCTCTCTGGGTAATTTTGATTGTCCAAAAACATAATGTGTTTTAAAATAAAACATTTACATTCAAAATAAATAATTTATATTCTTGACTTTTATAATAAGTACACAATTCTTGTAAAAAATAATCATGATTTTTAATAAACTAGCAAATAATGAAGTTTTTGTTATTCGAACTATTTTCTCCAAGTAATGTCATAAAAATTAGTGATGCCAAAACACAGTAGATACTTATGAATGTATGACTAAATAAAGCATCTTATGCTGGTGAATTTTTGTTTACTGACATCTATGGAATTTTTTTGGAATTAAAAGCTTTAAAATGAAATATATATAAACAACAAAGATTGCAAAAACTCTCACTAGGTGATAAAGAATTTCAGAAACAAATGGTTAAATCTTTTATATTGCATGTTTATTTAATGGTCCTAACAACCATTTGGGTTATATTTGGAACATTTTATTTTAATGACCTTTATATTGCATTTTTATATTTTTTAAAACATTTTTAAAAATAGTATTTCATTTTTGCAAATATAAATAAAAACTAATAAACTGAAATACATAATTAGTATAATAGGTATTTCTTATTGCATGATTGCTATGTTGTTATTTGAAAGCAAAAAGAAGTTGTTTAAAACTTCAACAAATTCTTTTTAAATTTTACAGTGTAACAAAATGCTGTTTTAAAATTTAAAATATCACATATAGTTTTTAAATAATAACAAAAAATAACTGTTACAGTTTTTATCAAGATATTCCTTTTTAGCCATTGGTAATATTTGCTTAATATGATGATTCTTTTCTTGACTTGTCTTCTTTAAAAATAAAAATATCTGAATAAAATCTGAGTGTAAATATAAATATTTTTATTCTAAAATAAATATTTTACAAATATTTTGCAAAAATTATCATAGATATGAACTACAGAAAATATACAATTTTTATTTTTAAAGTCAAATAGAAAAAGCAATTGCAAGTATTTATGTCAGAACTATTAGACCCTGAGAGCAAAGAACCTACCAATTAGCAATATTGTCAGTCCACTTATATCTTCAGATTGGTTCTCTGTACAATACTTATATCTTCAGATTTTTTAAAAAATTAATAAATCAGTATATATTTCAGTTCCAATTTATGCTGTTAAGTGAATGCAAAACTGAAAAACTAATGGTACAAATAGTCATGAGAAAGTTAAAGTATGCCAAATATGACTACAATACCATCACTCTACTGTGAGAGACTATATATCAATCAATGAGAGTTGAAATGATTTAGCTATATATATTTTAAGAGCAAATTAAATAATTGGAATACTTTTTTCATATTACATATCTGTGCATGTATGTAAGTGCACTTATCTGTTAATTACATTTAAATATTTGTTTTATTTTAAATTTCTAAGTATGATATATTTATAAATAAGGCAGTATCATGATATAATAATTTATTAGAAGTATTGGAAGGTGTATATAAAAGTCTTTATTTTTTATTACTATACTACTAAATAAGATTATCTATTATTTTAAATTATTACAGTAATGATATGCAGATGGGGCTAATGGGCTGAAAGTCACTTTTAAAGTCTATACATTTTTTTATTTATATGCTTATTAGTATGACAACTATGTAATATTAATATCATCTATGTTCTTTATTACTTTTTACAACTCTTTTTTACAATCCATTACAGTTAAGATTTGGAAATATAAATAGAAGTTCTTTTTTACAACCTATTACAGTTAAGATTTAGAAATATAAGTGGAAGTTCTGAAGAAGATTGCTGGGGCAATCGAAACTGTCAATAGTGGGTTGTAAAAAACATTGTAAAAAGTAATAAAGAATATAGATCATATCAATATTAAATGGATTTGGCAATGCAATAAGAAATATAAAGTTGTAAATACTTCATAAAGAAGAAAATGACTACTAGTTTATTTTATGGACTGGAACTGCCCATTTTAACATTTTATGGCATTAAGATCATATTTTTATTCAGCATTAATATAGTTTTAGTTTTATTGTCAGCATTTTTTTATGTATATGCAGTAAAAGGTGCTTGCTCTTTTATAATTTTGTTTTATAACTGTTAATCGTTTAATATTTATACCCTTAGTTTTTATATTACATTTTAATTCAGTCATATACCTTGTCATTATATGCTTATTCCATTAAGTTACAAATCAGTATATGCTACTGATAATGACAATGATTTATTATTTATATTTAGTATATGATTGCATTTTTAAACAACTAAAAATTCTGCTCAACATACTGTTATCATTTATCTATAATTTATAAAGATTATCACATGATCACCATTTCTTATGTTAGCACATAACTGTTATTAACGCAGGTAAAACTCTCCATACAGTAGTGCCACTCAGTACCACCAGAGTAATCAATGGTTGACAGAAGGCTTGTGCATAAAATCCTTATCTAGTGCATTAGATTCTAAGATCTAGATGCAGGTCCTAAGATCTAAGTGCAGTACCCTCATATCCAAAGCTCCTCACTGATGAAGGCCCCAGCCAGAAACTAATCTAGGGATATTGGATGAGTGGGCACTAGATAGAGATTTTATGCACAAGCCTTCTGGCATCCATTGATTACTCTGGTTGGCACTGAGTGGCACTACTGTATGGAGAGTTTTGCCTGTGTTATAATGATTATATATATTTTTTTGTTTGATTATATTTAGTTATGATTTGCTTATTATTGTTTATATAATTTTTGATCTTATATTACGGTCAAATTCTACTCCATTACAATATCAATTAAATGAGGTTTTACTGGATACTATTATTTAGATCTAATTGCACAACTATTTGAAGAGATTCATAGGGAGATAAGGTTATTTGTGTTTTCATGAAGTCTTTCAAATCTGCTGATACTTAACTACGTTTTATGAATTATTTTGGATCACAGCTTCATTGCTGAAAGGCTGTGAATTTTGATTTCTAAAGCAAATGATTTTAGAAAGATAGATAGACGTCTATAGTTATCTATGAGTCTTCTATAATGATTGAAGATGTTCTATGACAACAAAATTCTGTTAGTGGAAATTCTATGCAGCCGATTTAAGAGCTTTTAATATATTTTCTTCATGATGGATCTCTGATGATGTAAGATAAATTTAAGCATGCTTGTATTATGATGTGGATATCGTAACAATGCACCTAGATACTGTATCTATTCTTCTGTCAATAATTATAAATACCAACTTTATAACTCACAAGTCATTTCATAATATTGCATTCATTTTTGCTTTGCTATTGTTATTATTATTACATTCTAATTGTTTATATATGTGTACCCACAGATTTATTAATAATTGTATTTAATATCTAACATACAGGCTATATTTAATATCTAACATACAGGCTATATATATATACCTGTGCAGTAATATATATTGCATTTTGAGCTAAGACTTTCACACGACTCTCAACTCTCCACACTATCTCATACTACTGATACACTTGACCACATATATGTTTAAAAGATAAATAATCATCAATATACATATTTCGTGCTAAACCAGCACTTGTCAGTTGGTCCGGATTATCATCTCTACACATATATACAACAAGCGCTCAGATTTATATTAAGACAGCCAATCTTCATACTTTAATGGACAGGCTTCAATCCACTCCCCCCTCCAACTCTTCAGCCGTCCATCCTATTGAAAATCTAGTGATGGAACACTCAAAGCCGATACTGATGCTGACATTCTCGTCACACCCAGGTTGGCCATAAGTCACTCTGACCCTTCATGTACAGGACATAATCCATTTAAGTACATATACGAGGGCTAGGCAGACATTCAAGCTACTATGTATTATAAATTATTTTATTGTTTTTTTAATTATTTACCCAATGCTTTTTTTATATATTTTCTTTCTTTTAATTTTTTAGTTTGTTAATTTTTTTTTTTTAATGCCCTTCCTTTTCAATAATATTATTTCTGATTCCAAGTTTCTTATTTTCAAAAACATTTTGGTTTTTTAAGTATTTTTTTATTTTCAATATGTTATTTTCTGTTCCTGCAAGTTTTAATATTTTCACTTTATTAATCCAATATCCCCAAACGATCCTGCCTTTTAATATGAGATGTTATAATTGAGTCGTTTAAAGAATTCACTTGCAACATAAACAATAATAAAACCATCTGTCAGATAAAAATAAAATATTTTACATGTTAATAAAATATATTGTTTTTAATTTTTTTAACTGAATTTTAAATTAATTTTATATTTTATTTGTCACTATCTGAATATAAGTATATGTGTAAAGAGTAGAAATATACGGGTTAACTTCTTTTTTATATTAAAAAAAATATTATTACTGATAATATATTGAAACATAGTACATTAAAGGTCTGCCCATCCCTCGCATATGTATGTAAATGGATTATTCTCCGATACATGAGGGGTCAGAATGACTAACGTCAACGTGGGTAGGATGACAACCTTGGCAATAACGTGCTTTGAATGTTCCATCATCAGATTTTCAATGAAATGGACGGCTGGAGAGTTGTGGCTTGGAGGAGTTTGAAGCCTGTTCATTAAAGTATGAAGATTGGCTATCTTAATATAAAGCTGAGCACTGACTGTATATATGTGTGGAGATAATAATCTGAACCAACTGATGATTGCTGATTTAGCATGAAATACGCATATTGGTGATTATTTACCTTTTCAACATGTGTGTGATCAGGTGGGTTAGCAATATGAGATGGCATGGAGAGCTGAGGGACGCGTAAAAGTCTGAGTTCGAATCCCTTTAATAAAGAAAAAATTATTACCGCGATTTTATTATCTAAAATATCGTTAATCTAATGTAAAATTAATGGAAAATGGGGGGGGAGGATAATGCTAATCTGATCTTATTCATTATTTTTTCATTGTATTTATTTAATAACTGAAACACAGGCTTATTACATACCTGTGTCTATATATATGTAATATATAGGGTATATGCGCACAGACTTTCACACGACCCACCACTCTCCACTCTAAGAGTATCAGTGTTATTAGATAGAGTGGAGAGTGGTGGGTCGTGTGAAAGTCTGTGCTCATATTGTATTTATTTGAAAATAAGGAAACTATTCTTTTAAAGTCATCTATAATAATTTTTTTCTTTCATTTCAGAGCCTTCGAAAATAACTATTTATTTATTTATTTGTCTCTCTACTTGCATATATGAAATATTCAGTAGAAGCTAGTTACATACCGCCTTAGAATTACATATTGCTTGGGCAATTGATTACATCTTAGTATAAATTCATCCCATCCCTCTTCTGTTAATATATATGGATACATAATGGTCTGATAATATGATAGCTTAGATTGATGTAATGTCTTATATGGGTATGACTACAATGTAAAATTCAAAGATTTTGAATGTTCTATCATTATCATTAGTTTTTCAATGAAATGGATGGTTGAATAGTTGGAAGGGTGAGATTGAAGCCCATCCATTAAAGTTTGAGGAATTGCTATCTTATTGTAAACCGAGCACTGATTGTACATGTGTGTGAGAGATTATGATCTGATCCAACTGATAAATGCTGGATCTGTGTAAAATACGTATATTGGATATCATGTAACTTTTTCACATGTGTGTGGTCATGTGTATCATTTGCTTGAAATGGAGTGGAGGATACATAGATTGAAAAATCCAGAGTTCAAATCCCTATACTTATTAAATTTCCATAACAAATTTTTTTGATCACCAATGTTTTTAATTTAATATTTCCAAATTTTCTTTATTTCAATAATACTATCTTCCACTTTCATAAATTGCCATGTCACCAACTATTTTACTAACTTCTTTTCCAAATCTACCATTTCCTGTGCAGTTTTATGCAAAGATATACTTGAGAATCAACAGGATCCAGAAGAAACAAAGTTTGACCCTCACTTCTCATGCTTGAATAACCAAATAACTATTTGACTAAGTTCTAACATCATTATCTGACAAAATAACTTATTTTTAAAAATTAAGATATGTTTGGTTATTGTAATATTATTTTGTTTACTTATTACTTTCTCTTTAAGTAAATGTTTTAAAACATTTATAATGATATAGGCTAGGGGTGGGCAATTGTTTTGGCTTGGGGGCTGCAGAGGTTGGCAGAGCACTGCATTGGGTGCCACTTTGTGGAAGCAAAGGTTAGCGGAGGGCCACACCTTTTTTCATGTCACAATAAACACACTGCATTTCCCTGTATTACCAAAGAAATCTTTGTTTGTCCATTCTTCATTAAACACACGAAATTCATCATCGATTTTACATTTTAGGGTTCATGGTTTCACTAAAGTTGGAAATGTATATATTTGCTAATGCAAAGACAAAATTGAAATTAACCAGATCAACTGGAAAAGCACTGCACATCGTATCTACACTGTGCATGTGTATTGATGTGATCATCCTAGTGGAAAATATGAGATGAATCTTCGGTCATGGACGGGAAGAAATTTTGGTTCAAGGTGGATTTTTAAGATTGTCTTGGTGAGCCACATAAAAACTCTTAGCCTGCCACATGTGGCCCTCAGACCACTATTTTCCCACCTCTGATATAGGCTTTAAATATGCATTCTCACTTTAAACTGGTTCTTTTACACAGTGATATGTAATGTAATAATTCTTCACAAAATATCCTTATATATATATATATATTAATGTTAATTCTTATATTCTCACAGATAAATGAATTCTTATTACTATTTCCTGGAGCTTCCATGTAATAAAAGTATAATAGCTAAATAGCTGTTATATTATACTGGAAAAGAAAATTTTGATACTAGCAGTTAAAAAACTATCTATATGGCTTAGATATGTGATACCTTTGTTATTTAGCCTCATGGTAAACATGCTCTTGATGAATTTTTAAGTTTCTTAAATTCTTTTCACAACAACATCAAATTTATTATAAAAGTAGAAAATAATAACTAACTTCCATTCTTAGATGTTTTAATTGAAAGAAAAAAGGATGTTTTTTATCCCACGATATATATGGAAAGCAAACACACATTGGGATATATCTACATTTTTCTTCTCATCACTATCCAGCACAATTATTTTAAGTGGCAAAGACATTGTTAGACAAAACTAAGAGACTTTCTAATGACAGTCATGTTCATTAAAGTATCTATGATAATAAAAAATGCATCTTCATAGTGGTTTTGATCGCAGGATTATTAAAAGGGCTTTTTATATAATAAGAAAAAAGATCACATGATCATTATTTCTTATGCTAGCACATAACTGTTATTAAAACAGACAAAATGGAGAGTTTTGCCTGTTTTAAGAAAAAAGATTTTGGTACTTCAAAAATTAAGACTGTTCTGCCATATATAAAGGGAATAAGTGATAAAATTGATAATGTTTTAAAGAAAAATAATATCCACACCACTTATATTATATTTAAAAAATTAATGAAATATTTCCATGCTCTAAAGATAAAATTCCTTTGGAATGTCATAGTGTATATGAAATTCCATATGGAATTGGTTTACTTTTATACAATGGATAGACCAATTGTACAATAAACATAAGAAAGAAAGAACACGTTTTGGCAGTTAGAGAAAAATCTATTTCATTAGCTATTTATTCACACATTAAATTAAGTGACCATGACATCAATTTTAATAAAATGCATAATCTGGCAGAAATTGAACAATATGACCAGAGATTACTAAGTAAAGCTATAGAGATTTTTAAATGCCTAAGGGCATAATTGAAAAATGTTAATTAAAGAAAATTAATAATATTTGAAAAAAAAAAGCTATTGGAGGATAAATATTTTTTAAAACTTCTCAACCAATAGAATTTAAGAATGAGCAGAAAATAAAGTGAAAAAATAACACTTTTAAATCACATCACACACATTCTTATGATTTGAGAAAGAAGCTATGATGAAAGTATTTGTTATTGTACTGAAATGTCAGTTATTTAGTTATTATATTTTTATTACATGGAAACTCCCAGAAATAATACTATAAACCTCTTTGCAATGCAATATAATAACTTTTTTATTAAACACTTTTATTTAAGTTACAAACTCTGTTGGTTTGTTTATTTGGTAAATATTTTGAAATTGAGATTTAATATATTTATGTTCAATATAATTTGTTAAAATTTTGTACATTTGTTATAAATTATTGACAATGTAATATGACCCTAAAATATTTTAGATAGGTTCTCTAATTTCTTAAATCTAAAAGATTTGGATAAAATTTTAAATATTTTGATAGAAAATTTCAAATACATTCATATCTCTTCAATAAGTTTTCAGTAATGAATAATATATGCAAAAGGATAGTATATATGTGTGGAGAAAACTTCACTTTAAAAAGTATCTTAAATTGAAATAAAAACAAATCTTGATTATAAAACTATTATAAACAAACTTTATTTAATACAGATGATTTTACTTAGAACTTTAATGCTAAAATCTGAAAAATAATAGTTTTAAAAAAATATTTTATAATAAACACTTTTATTTATTTACTTTGAACTAACAAGCACACAAAATAACTGTTTGTTCAACTACAATTGGGCTTTTTATATTTAATTTGAAATAAAAGCATTATTTCAAAGTAAATATAAAAAGCTCAATATGTGGTTTAAGAAACAATTATTTTGCATGTTTTTAGTCCACAAGTAAGTAAATAAAAGCATTTATTATAAAAAAATTTTTTTATATCTATTATTCTTCTCTCATATACATTCATCTTTTATCTATTAAACATTTTCTCAATGTTTCTTATTATTTTCTTCAAATTCCTTTGAATACCAGCAAGAATAATTCTTATCATCTACAAGTTTGTCATGATGAATATATATCTTCATATAATCATACTAATGCATTGCAGACTAATCCAGTATGTGACCTCATTTTTTATAATTTTGTTTTATAAATATATTAAATAATCATTCATACCTCATATTCTTTTAAATTCATTTAAATAGATACAATAAAAAACAAATGACCCCCAAGATGCATTTCATGCTCTACCAGAATTTAGAAGTTGGTCCAGATCATCATCTCTCATATATTTATCTATATTAAATAATTACACTTTGAATTAGAAGTGTCAAACTAACTCAACCCACATCTTCAACACCATCCACTTTCAATAAATGCAGTAATGATTATTACTAATCATTTACTAAACTAGAGATTGTCTTAGCACAGATATGAACTTTAAAACTTATTTAAAGATTAATATATCTGATTTTTAACATTAAGCACCCACATACACTTGGAGTTATTCACATTTCTCTTTCCCACATGTAATATCTTTATAAATATATTAAATAACCTCAATACTATCACATATTCTTTTAAATTCATATAAATAAAGATCCCAAGATATATTCCATGCTGAACCAGCATTCATCAGTTGGTCCAGATCATCATCTCTCATGGTGTCAAAGTTGTGGGTTGTATTAATTTGACACTTATAATTCAAAATGTAATAATTTTGTTTTACATAAAAATTTTATTGATTTGTAAATATTTGTCTAAAAGTTAGGTACAGTGAAGCCATGAATTATACTGTTTAAAAGTATATGACTTCAATTGTATACTATCCAATCAAAGATGTAAAAAAAAAAACAACTTTAAAATTTGTAAATTTAATACATTTACGATGCATGAACAATAATTTTTCCATCTCCAAGCACTTAATCACATTAAAAAAAATAAAACAAAATTTGAAAATATATTCTGTGTCTGAAAATCCTATACAAGATCATGTTTATTAATAATATTTCTTTAGTTTTTGTTGAAGGCATGTATGTTTTATTATTTCTTTACTATCTTTTCTGAATTTGATATACATTATATTATGTAATAAAATGTTTTTGAAGCTCAACGCTAAAAGTTTTACAAAATTTTTGGTTATATTAGCAGTTGATACTGATCTCAAAACCTCAAAAGAATTAGAGCTATCCTAATTTCTTGATAATAAGATCACTATTACATTTCTATAAGAGAAACAAGTTACAGAAGAAAAAATATCACCTAGAGTGTATTTAACAGTGATGAAAGTCAGATATTTCCCTTTTTATTTTATTTAAAAAATAAAAATACAGTAAAGCTAATTTTTTTATTTTTATTGCTTCAGTGAATGAATGAATGAATAAACACACATTCAGCAAAATATTTGTAAATCTGTTCAGTCAATTTTTATTATTTTTAAAATTGTGTTTATACTACAATCCTTAATTTATATATGCATGCTATACATATCAAAAAGTTTCTGTGTTACATATATGTGCACATTGAAAAATCCATAAACTTGTAGTTCAGTAAACAATATGTATTCTATTCTAATCAAAGTTCATTAATAAAACATGAATGACTATATGCTATATATATATGAAAATACTATATGATATATACATTTATGCACAATCCCTTGAACAAAATATAGTCTAGTTTGCAGATCAACTGTTTAGATAATTACAGGAAATTTATATAAATAAACCTTAAACTTATTAAAAGAAAAACAAAAAGATTTATCTTAAGTTAGCTTCAAGATATTTGGTAATTTTTTTATTTCTTTAAATATTTATATATGCAGCTAGCCATCACAATATAGTATGTTTGGCAAGTGTTTATTGACAAAATTATTTGTATCTTTTTATTTGGAAAGATCTTAGGCATGTAAAGAAATATTTATTACATTTGATGTTTATGCCGTTGAATTCATTGTAGTTTCTGTGATTCAATACAAACTTACACCAAATGAATCACAAATTTTAACATCATAATATTTAAATGTGGGCAGAAACTTTTGATCTTTTTCTCTGTTCTTTTGAGTTGACACGTGATCTTCTTGCTAAGTTTATCGTGAAAATGGATAGAGTTCAGACTGAGATTCTGTCAACAATGAAATATTTTTGGTATAATTCTAGGAGCTTCAATATTCATTTTAAATATAATGTGGGTATAGGTATGTTAATAAGTTTTTAATGTCCCGGTCATTGATAATGTTTTAATGTCCTGGTCACTAATGTTTTAATGTCCTGGTCACTGATAATGTTATCTAAGAAATCTTCTCATAATGATTAAGTAATATTTACTAAGGCTGTAGCCTCAAGAATATGCATATAAAAATGCGATAGTAGAGACCTCTACAGGTCTTTAACCACAAGCTTACTCTTTGGAAGAAAAAAGTTAAGTTAATTTTATAAATATTTTCAAATCGCCAAAAAACAACAACAACAAAAAAAACAAAGCGCAATTATATTTTGTTAGTCAAGCGTTGGTTGCCTAGCGGTTAGTATAGCTGCCTTCCAAGCAGCTGGCCAGGTTTTCTTCCTGGTCAACACATTTGTCATAGGGAAAATATATATATATCTTGTTAATTATATGTGCTTTTGATATTTGTGATCTAATATTTTCCTTTTATCATGGTAATAGATATTAATGCCTTAATAGAAGGAATGTAACCTTTTGGTACTATTTTGCTTAGCTATCTGCATTCTATGAATATTTGTGTTAATGATAGTGATAATTAATGTGGTTTATATTCCAAATATTTTTGTTACTATGTGTTTAATATTGTTTATTATAGTATTTATCAGTGTATAACTTAATTTCATTCTTATTACTGTATTAAAATGTTTAACATATGTAATTTGGTAAAAATTTGATATTTGTTTTAATTTTTTTAAATATTTTAAACTATTGCATGGATATTATTCTATTTGTTTTTCCTAACATCCAACATATAAAGTACCACTATATCTATTTTTTAAACTAATTTATTTTTTTTAGCTTTAATTTCTTTTTTATTCTACCAAAACTATTCTATTTATAACTCCTCTATATTCCTATTTTTTTTTTAAACATTTTTTTTTTGTTCTTTGGTTTAGCATGTGATAGACTGTCAGACTTTAGAATATAAAGTTCTTGGGTAGATCCCAGTTCTGCCACGTTTAGTTCTCAATTTTTTTCCCAACTCTCAAGCAATAAAACCGTTCTATCTTTTATTTATTTATTTGCTTTATGCTTCTATTCAGTATATTTGAAAAATTCATTTAATACTTTTTCTGTTCAAATCTTGATTTTTTATTTTATGAACCTTTTTTTTAAAGTGTGTTAAATTAATATTTTAAAATATGTTGAAATTAATGGGCCATATTTGGACAGAAAATGATGAAATACGTATTGATTTTATTAAATGATGTTTCTATTCACTGTAAATCCTTCCGTTTGTATTTTTACTTTTTATATAATCCACATATTTTATTTATCACTTTATTCATTATTTTCTGCTAATCCAGGGCTTTTTTTGTTCTTATTTCTTTTATAAGCTGTTCTTATTGGATTATTTTCACAAAAAAGTTGGAATTTCTCAAACGTCATACAATTTATAATTATTTTATTTTAATGTTATATCTGTTATCATTTTTGAACTAAATAATATTCATTCACACAGAGGTTAAACTCGTGACACAGTAGTTTGTTTAGTGGAATAATATTCATTAATAATTTTTATTAGTCATTCATTAGACTAGAGATTATCCACTTAATGAATATTTCTGTAGTGTAATTTTCACTGCACCACTCTCATATAAGATAGGGACTAGTTTCTATTCATTTTAATATCTTATGGAGAGTTGTAATCATAAATATATGATCAAAGATGTGAAAAGGGATGTATAATATGCAGAGTGCACATTTTGTGCTAAACCAGCACTCATCAGTTGGCCAAGATTACTGAAATGTTATTTATAAAGTGGATAATCTCTAGTCTAATAAATGACTAATAAAAATTATTAATATACTTCCATAAAATAGTTGGTGTCAAAGTTGTGATGTCAGTAAGTTCAACATTTATGAATTAAACTATAATAATTGGCTGCCTATAATACTGAACAATGATGGGTGATAGTTCAGCACAAAATGTCCAACTTGGAAATTATGTACCTTTGTTGTGTCTTTGATCATATGTTTATGATTACACCCTCTTCACAAGGAGTTAAAAATGGATAGAAACCAGTCTTTACTTTGCATGAGAGTGGTATAGTGAAAATTACACTACAGTAATAGTATATACAAGTGCTTTAAAATGCTGTTTGAAGAAGCTGTTAATAGCAAACAATCAAAGTGAATTAATCCAGGCTAAGCACTTTTGAGGTATTATCCCTCATAATATTTATTATATTTATATGTAATACAAATAAAATGTCCTTTAATTGCCATTGTAATAACAATAAAAATAATAAGTATAATGGCAATTAACTATTATATAGAGACTTCCAAAGTTCTCTCAGTTAATTCCTTAACCATTTTCTAAGGAATTAATCAAAAATACTTTGAAAGACCATATATTAAGCCATCAAACATCACATGATCACCATTTTTTATGCTTACACAATTTATTTTCACAGAGGCAAAATCTTCAATATAATAGCACCAATTAGTACAAACCAGAGTAATCAATGGATGTAGGAAGGTTTGTACATAAAATTCCTATCTAGTGCCTACTCATCCAATATCCCCAGACTATTTTCTAGTTTGTGGTTTTTGTCAGTGAGGAGTCTTGGATCTGAGAGCACTGCACCTAGATCTTAGAATCTAATACAACCCTCCAGCAAACATCTTTTACTTTTTTAGATAACTATAAAACTTTTGAGTCCAAAATAAAAGTATAATAATGTTTTAAAGCTAAGTTCATTAGCTTGTATAGAATTGAACTCAGTTCATCATCCATACTTTTTGGTGTTTTTGGTTCTTTACTAACTACAGTCACCTAATTCTATTGGGCAGGATTGGCATTAAACCATCAAAAATCACATGATCACCATTCTTTATGCTTACACAATTTGTTTTCACAGAGGTAAAACTCTCCATACAGTAGCACCACTCAGTGCAAGCCAGAATAATCAATGGATGCAGTGCTGTCAAATCCAAGGTTCCTCACTTATGAAAGTCACAAGTTAGAAACTAGTCATGGGATATTGGATGACTAAGCACTAGATAAGGATTTTATGCACAAACCTTCTTGCATCTATTGATTATTCTGTCTTGCACTGAGTGAAGATGCTGTATAGAGAGTTTTGACTTTTGAAAACAGATTGTGTAAGCATACCAATCCTGCCCAATAGGATTATGGTAGTGGTGGCTATTAAAGAATCAAAGTTACCAAAAAATATGGATGCTGAACTGAGTGCAGATCTATAAAATATACAAACTAATTAGTTTAGCTTGAAAACATTTGTATTTTCATTTTAGATTCAAAGCTTTATAGTTAGCTAAAAAAAAGTAAAAGGTGGCTGCTGGAGGATTGCATTAGATACTAAAATTTAGGTACAGTACTCACAGATCTAAGTCTCCTCACTGAAGAAAGTCACAAACTAAAAACTAGTCTGAAGATATTGGATAAGTATGCACTAGATAGATTTAATGCACAAACTTTCATGCATCCATTGGTTATTCTGGCTTGCATTAAGTGGCGCTACTATATGGAGAGTTTTGCTTCTGTAAAAAGATTGTATATAGTAATTAATTACCATTACTTATATTAATTTTATTGTTATTACATATGTATATCAGCTCTTCTTATTTTTAAGAGAGAACTAATTCCAGTCCTATTTTAAATCAAGTCAGAATTTAATTATGATTTTGAAACTTCATATTCATTATTACATGTTATTTCTACAGAAAAAAAACATCTTTCCACCTCTATTATTTCTACCAAACTTCTATAACTTTACCCTTTTTTCCATGTCCTACTATAACAAATAATACCACATTAACATTAGACAACTGTTTTTGTACTTTAATTATTCTTGTAAGGGTTTTGTTGCATGATTTTTATATTTTTATATCTCTCTAATCTGTACCAAATCTGATTAATCTACATTTGGTTTAATTACTAACAATATGCCCTTTATGATATTGACTTTCATTGTTGTAAAACTGTTTTATGCCAATAAACATCACATGACCACCTCCTCTTATGCTTGTGTATAACTGTTGTTAAAACAGGCAAAAATCTATATATATATATATTGTCACACACAGCACCGACGAAGGCCATAAGCCAGAAACTAGTCTGGTGATATTCGTTGAATAGGCACTAGATGGGGATTTTATGCACAAGCCTTCTGGCATCCATTGATTACTCTAGCTTGCTGTGTATGGCAATATATATATATAGTGATTTTTGCCTGTTTAAAAACTGTTTTGTTTATATTCCAGTTTGTTTTACAAGAATGAGAGTCAAAATCATAAAGGGCCTATTGTTAGTAATTAAACCATGTCATTGTGTCGACTGCCGTTTACAAAATAATATTTTTAAAAGCCTTTTTCACCTTTTTTCAGCATAATTCATATCTTGCTTTAGATAGTTCTATAAAATTTAGACCTTTCCTTTTTATCTTTAATAATTAATTTTCTATTTCCTCTGATATGATCATATTTCTATTATTTTATATAGTTATTTTTATTTATAGATATAATAAACACTTCCACACTTCCCCTATTCTTTTCAAATTCATATAAATAAAGATATAATAAAAGACAAATGACTCCCAAGATGCATTTCGTGCTGAACCAGTACTCATCAGTTGGCCCAGGTCACTATCTCTCATATATATCTTTATTATATGAAAAGTATTTATTTAAAGTAAATTGTTACATTTTCATTTACCATGTCAAACTCCCTCCACTCACAACTTTGACGCCATCCATTTCAAATAAATACACTAATGATTATTATAGAAATAATAAACACCTCCGTACTTCCTCATTCTTTTTAAATTCATATAAATAAAGATACAATAAAAGACAATTGACCCCCAAGATGCATTTCGTGCTGAACCAGCACTCATCAGTTGGCTCAGGTCACTATCTCTCATATATATCTTTATTATATGAAAAGTATTTATCTAGAGTAAATTGTTACATTTTCATTTACCATTGTCAAACTCCCTCCACTCACAATTCTGATAACATTTTTAAGATTCATTCATTTTAAGTAAGAAGTCATGTCTATATTGATAATAAATACAATAACTATTAAATAAATAAATAAATAAAAATCAGTTGTTAAATGAAAACTTTATATCTATATAATTATGGCTGTTATTTAAAATTTTATTTCTCTATAAGATATTAAGAATATAATTTATACTTTTTTTATTTCCTTTTTTTTTTGACGACTTGTTAAAAAGTTTAATATTAAAAGACACACTTAATTTGTTATTTCCTTCCTTATTCATTTTGTCAGTATCTTTCCAAGTAATAAAAATGAAATTGAAAGAAATATAAGACAAAAAAAACCCCACATATTTTTAAATAATAAAGTATATAATTAAATCGAAAGAATGTAGAATAATATTCATTAGATTATACTCATCTCTAAATATTAAATCTAATTTCAAAAAAAGTAAAAAGTAAACGTAATTATTAGGTAGAGATAACTTGTTCCTTAGAGCCACAAGAACTATGCCAGAGGAAAGTTCTGTTTTTGCTTATAATATTGAAATAAGTAGAAAAAACAGCAATGTTGTGTTGTTGTTGACATTCCTGTTCGGGGGGGGGGAGGTATCTACAATTAGAAAACAGTTGAAGTTATTAAAAATGTAGTTACAAATCTATATCATTATCCAGGCAAGTTGGTTTGTTAGTTGATAGTTAAAAAAAGGGTTAAAAATAGTTGCAATACTTTATTGCCTTGGTTCCAGATTTAAATCCTAAGTGCTCACTGATAAAAGCAAAAACCAGAGGCTAGTATGGAATAGAAATTTAAATTCACTATTGCTTACTAATTATTGATTACTCAATTTTACAACAGATGGCACTAAAGTAGAGATCTGCTCTTGCTTATATAATGCAGTGGTAAACTTGAGGATTATGTGGTGTTGTGTTGGATCAAGAAAAAAAGATGCATACAGATAGAAAACAGCTGCAGTTACTAAAATATATAGTTACTAACCTGGGATGATATTTATATAACTATTCAAAAAGATTATCTTGGATTAAAAACCTTAGACTTTTTTTTTAATTTCTAGCTTTTTACTTGATAATGAAATGAAGTTAACATTAGTTACCAATGCATTTCTGCATTGGTTCAAGATTTGAACCTACTTTCTTATTAATAGAAGCAGAAACCTGATACTGCTTTGGAGATTTAAATGCACTACCATTTTATAATCAGTGTTTATTCAAACTTACAAAAGGTGGCACTTGAGTCGAAAGTTGCTCTTGCGTCCGTGATTCTAATTCATAGTAAATTTACATTTTATAATAGATTTTCAATATTATTATAATTATTTATCTACTTATATTAAAAAAGACATATTTTTTCCCCAAATAAATCAAGTAAATTATCTTTTAAATATAATTTTCTCAGTATGTGGCTAGGAGTCCATATATTAAGCTGACAAATGAAAGCTCTGCATTGCAACACATTAAAAAAATGGTATCAGTTATTTTGGGTCCATATACTTTTGTTCCAGTGCACTATTAACTTTGGAATAGAATTTTGGGAAATTTTTCATGATTTATTTTCTATTTGACAATATTGATAGATGTTTTCTGTTTCATTTGTTTTCGTTTAAATTTAATTTAAATCTTAAGATAAAATGAATAATCTTTGACAATTTATTTTCAAAACTGCTTATCCTCTAGCAACCTCTGTGGCTTTAATTATATATTGTGACTTGTTTGTACATTTATAATTTACGATGGGCAATCACTATCAATAAAAAATGTGGAATTAAAACATACATCATTTAGAAGTCACAATTTAAACCAATATTGTTTAACAATAAAACATGTAAGTTCCCTGAATGGTTTGATTCAATAATCACATGACAGACTCAAAAGTTAACAATTCTTTGATAGTTCTCACTCAGAATAAAACTTTTATACTCAATCTATCAATTTGGTGCCCAAATATCATGTAATCTTTAGAGCCACAAATTATAAGATTATTTATATTATAACAGGTCTGTTATATGGTACACAATAATATAGTTATGTGCACAAATATATATTAAGTTTAAAGAAAAAGTAGAAATAAACACACCTAAACATTTTCTAGATATTTTTCTACATTCACTGGGAATAAAAATAATAATAAAAGGTTAAATAACTCAGAGTTTAAAATAAAATTATATTATGAAATAAAGATTTTAAAAGGTCTAATAAAACTTAATATTTTTATTCTGATTTTGAAATTTAAAAAAAGTATGTTTTATGTTTAAAATAGAACTGATAATTATAAATATTTCTATTATCCTTTTTGAAAAATCTTTTAATTAAAACTTGTATAAAATATCTTTTTTAATTAATGCTAATATGCATTTCATTATCTAAGTAAAAAACACTTTTGATAAAATTTCAAAGTTGCTTTCAAAAGTAGTTTTAAAAGGGATTTGAAAGGATTAATGATCATTTTGAAAAGATAACAAAAAATCTTTTTAATTAAATGTGTTGTTATCACCCCAATCCAATGCTATAAAAGTGCTGATAAAAAAAATCAATTCAGTTTTGACTTGTAGCTTTTGTAAAAGCTGGTCAGAAGAGTCTGGTTTTAATATTTTAAGCAGGTGGCCAAGTTGGTCAGCTGCAATGTTTGGATATTAATTTGTTTTTGAAGAAAGTTCTTGTATTAATATTTTTGGTGAAGCAGTTAGCTAATGGATAGCTGCAAAATGTGGCTAAAATATTTTGTGAAGAATTTGCTACAGTTTGTTGGTAACTGTAGCAGAGAGCGGCCACAGCAAAGCTAGCTGCAGATATGGCTGTCAGAATTATACAGAGGACTGCCATGAAGATATAAGAATGCAAAGAAGCAGCTGTCCTAATTTACTGCTGAAGTTTTGAATCATGAAGCTGACCCACTTCTATATTCACTAGTCTGCTTAAGTATGAAAAAGACAGTTTGCTATCCTAAAGTCTGCAAGCCTGAGACAGAAAGGAACTTAAATCAAGACCAACTTACCTGGATTATAACTTCTTGATTATGACTTTCCTGAACTGGTCCTCATCAAGAGAAACCATGAGTTGATGAAGTAGTTATATGTATGCTGCTGTGTCTATATCCAAAGATGCACACAGATAAACGTATTTACAGTGAGTTGTATTTTTTTTTAATATTCCTTTAAAAATATATTTTAACTTAGTAACTTAAAGTAAAACAAACAAGTAACTTTTTCTTGAGTTGAAATCTAAAACTGTTATATATAATAATGAAATTTTAAATGATTTCTTTGGTCTGAAGTGACAGATATATAAAACGATTTTATTTTTCATTTATTAAAGAAAAAAAGAGACATTTTATATTTAGAGACCTTGATAATTAATTAATCAACAAGTACCTATCAAACAAAAATTAACTTTATTTAGTTTGAAAAGAAAAAAACAAGTTGTAATAGAATTTGATAATTGATTTTAAATTATATCTACATTTTGTTTATATACACATATAAGTGTGAAATTTTCTGTATGTTTTCCAAATGGAATTTATTAGGAAAATATATTATTATTGTAACAAATTAAAATAGGACATATATGTAATATTTAATATCAATTGGGATATATTAATTGTATATTATAAATCACACATCGGTATGCATATATATGTAAACCACCATATAGTAACTTGAATTTTGTATATTAATCATATATATGTAAATCACAATATGATAAATTGAAATTTGTATAGTAATCAAAATCAGAAAGCTTATGTGTGTAGCCTTATTTTTAGAGACCTTAATTTCATTTCTTTTATTAATTGTTATCTAATAAACTTATTCAGTTAAAAATTATTCCAGTGGTTTTAAATATTTTTAAAATATCTGTTTACATAATCTTTGTTAGATACAGTAATAGAGCTTGTGCTCTTTTGAGCTAGATTCATGCAATAATGGTTGATATAAAATGGGGGTGTATATTAGTCCTTTTAGGCATTCAGAGATAATCAATCATCATTCCGGTTGGTACAAAAGATAATAAATACTCTTTAAATCCCATGCACTACATTTTATTTTAGTTTAGTCTTATTAGAAGTTAAGTCTATAGTTGGACAGTAGAAGTGGCCACAGCATTGATGATGATCAGCATGTTTTAATGTTGCAACATTATTATTTTTTTGATTTTTTATTATTATGTATTTTGATGGATTAACACTTAAGTGGTGCACCAAATTTATATGTTTAAATAATTGCCCAAGCTGGCAATGGCTGAAGAGTTAGCCTAGTCTCTAGAAAACCCACTTCCAATCCCATCACCAGATTGACTGTTGATTTATATTTTTTATTGTTCAAATCCAGTCACAAGATGGACTGTTGATTTACTGTATTGATTTATATTTTTATTGTATTGATGTATTGTTGATAATTCATGATGATGAATGGTGTTTTGAGTATTACTATTACTTACTTTTTGATAATGCTGGTTGGTATATGATTAATTATGATTATAGTTGCTCTAAGGAGTTAACTGATCTTAGCTGGCTGATCTCTCAGAGATTCTCTAATCTCATGCTCTTTTTACTATATAAAATTGCTTATTTATTTTTTGATATTAAACATTAATATCTTTTAATTTTCATTATTGGAAATATTTTTGTAATTGGGGTTGATGATAATCTGCCATCACTCCACGTTCACCTCAGGAATGACTACCCTGAAACTCCCCCATCCTGTTACAATATAGCTAGCCAAATAAAAGGAATTAATATCTGGTTATTTGTCGAATGCAAATTAGCTGTTAAGCACTTTGCGAATTAAATTATCAAAAAAAAAAAATTAATAATAGAATTTTAATGTAATACAAATACATTTTCCATATTAAATTCTCATAGATTAGTGAGATTTTATTAAGGAAAATAATGAAGTTACTAGGGAAAAAATATTGTTATGAAATTTGAGCTTCGGTGAACTTTTAAATATCAACATTATTAAAACAGGCAAAACTCTCCATACAATAGTGCCACTTAATGCAAGCCAGAGTAATCAATAGATGCCAGAAGGATTGTGCATAAAATCCCTATCTAGTGCCTACTTATCCAATACCCCAGATTAGTTTCTAGCTTGTGGCTTTCATCAGTGAGTCTGGAATATTGAATGAGTAGGCACTAGATAGGGATTTTATGCACAAGCCTTCTGGCATTTATTGATTATTCTGGCTTGCACTGAATGGCGCTACTGTATGGAGAGATTTGCCTGTTTTAATAACAGTTATGAGCAAGCATAAGAAATGGTGATCATGTGATGTTTAGTTGTTTAAATATCAACAGTTTGTGTTCTGAATATCTTTTTAATAAAAACAATCTCTCAGCTAATTTTTGCAAATGAGATTTACAGTAATTTTGTAATAAAAAATTAGAAATTTAAACATTACAAAAAATAAATAATTAAATAAAGTCTTATTTAAAAATTGAATATAAAGTAACATATGGTAGCAGGTGTCTTACATAAACAAATTAATTAGAAATATTTTAATAAATATTTTTTAGTGGATCGATTACACAGATAAATGATATAATTTCTTGTTTAAAAAAGCAACTGTTATTCCAAAGTAAAAGATGAGGAATCAAATGACGTCATTTTATACTACATTTGTACTGCAGTAAATTTATATTTTGGTTATGACAGATATCTTATAATTTTTAAACTCTCGATCTTTCATAGTTTTTTTTTTCCTGTATTACATTTAGTTTTAATATATTATTTTTAAAATCATAAACAATTAGGAGTTATACTCTGAAAAAAAATAAGTAAAAAAGCACGAATATTATAGCCAGTAAATTTAATGAAAGAAATTAGTAATAAACTGAAGAAGAAAAAAACACATTAAAATCAACAGAAAGGCTTAGAAAAATAAAACGTACAACTTTATTTATGGAAATTTTTTTTTACTGATGATATAAAATGAACTAGCCGAAATTTTTTTTCAAAAACGATCATTATTATTATTAATAAAAAATTAATAACAACAAACTCGTTTTCTTTTTAAAAATACAGCTCCAAATAATCATTCATAGATAAAAAATAACATTTTCATTTTCCTGGATCCGTATATAGTCCAATACATTAACAGATATTTTCGACATTTCTCTATGTAGATCCTAAAAAAATTTTATATTATGAGTTATAAATACTTATAACAATAATAAATATATATATACAATGGTTAAATATAATATATATATTGTACCATATATATATTCCCTATCATTATAAAGCACTGAAAACTTTAAAATTATTAAAACGGAAATCAATCTCCGATAATGCGCTATTTCTGAAATATTATAAATTTCCATACACTCGCTCACCAGTAAGAGTTTAAAAAAACTTAAATAAATCACTTAAGTTTAGAGCATATATTCTATATACACCAACTCTTACAGACTATGCTTAAATCAGGGCATGAATCTATTTTGTGCCTAATGTTATCAAATATTCAATTATACAAATCTATTTAACTCCGCAGGAGAAAGATGGTGTTTCATTTTTAACCACCTATGATTAAACAAACATGACTTATAAATGTAAATCTATTATTATAAAGTGCTGAAAATTTTGAAATTATTCAAACGGAAGTCCATCTCCAATAATGCGCTATTTCCTGTGATGGGTTAAATAGATTTGTTCAATTGAATATTTGATTATAACATCAGGCACACAATAGACTCAAGCTCTGATTTAAGCATGATCTGTAAGAGTTTGAGTATATAGAATGTCTGTTTTAAACTTAAGTGATTCACTTAAGTTTTTAAACTCTTATCGGCAGGTGGGTGCGTGGAAATTTATAATATTTCAGAAATAGTGCATTATCGGAAATTGACTTCCATTTGAATACTTTCAAAGTTTTCAGCACTTTATAATAATAGATTCACATTTATAAGTCATATTTGTCTAATTGTAGATGGTTAAAAATGAGACACTGTTTTTTTTTTCTGCAATGGGTTAAATAGATTTGTACAATTGAATATTTGATTATAACATCAAGCACACAATAGACTCAAGCCCTGATTTAAGCATGGTCTGTAAAAGTTGGTGTATATAGAATGTTGCTCTAAACTTAAGTGATTCACTTAAGTTTTTTAAAGTCTTACTGGTGGGTGAGTGTGTGGAAATTTATAATATTTCAGAAATAGTGTATTATCGGAAATTGACTTCCATTTGAATAGTATATCCCTATATATTCTAGGGAGGATGATCCCTAGAGGATATGCCAAATCCCTACATTAGGCTATACTATGACTTTATCTAGGTACAATTTAATACTCTTACCATTTTCTCAATTATATTTAGTCAATATTAACAATTGTGAGACTCACTTACCCCATTGACAAGATTACATACCCTTTAACATTCAATAAATACTAAAGTATTTATTGAATGGCATAAGAATATCTAGATACTCGTCCTTATTCAGTATTTAAATATTCTCATGGCTAACAATAATACTTCAATAAATATAATAAAACATCTGTAATTATTAAATTTAAATTAACCTACTCAATAAGTTATATTATCATTTGATTGTATATTGATCTTTTATTATTATTACTTCTATAAGATTATCATTAAAAATAACCATAATAACAATATGATACTAAGGAGATCTCAGGATTATCATTGATTTTAATTCTCTATTTATACTACTTATAAAATATCAAGAGGAATTTTATTTAAATTTATTGGTAGTGTGTCATTTTCGAGATGATTTATAACAGTATCTATAATTAAAACTATATTACTACTTTATATTTATGTTCTCTACTATTAAATAATAAATTACTATTGTTATTTAAATTGTAATCATGATGTAGAACTTTAAATAAAAACTAATTTCTAATATGATTTCTTAATAATAAACATACTTTACTACATTGCAATGTATTTGAGCAATGACTGATCGGATCAATTTAAGATTCATTTTAATATTTACCCAGATAATTGTGATATAATATCCTGTACCAAATCAATTTCTCTTCCAAATTTCAAATTATATTTTTAGTTAATGTGTATATTACAATTAGTACTTTCTAATGATGGTATAGTGATGATGAGTCCACACAAATGAAATGCAACTTTAGACACTAGGTGTAACGTTTAAAACTTTAACTTTAATAACATTTTATATACAAAGTTTAATAATGCAATAGAATTAATAAATGAATTAACATCAAAACAGTAGAAAAATTTATATAACAATATAAAATAATATTATCATTCTTTTCCTTTACTTTCTTTGCATTTCTTCATATATTCATATATATTGCTTACAATAACTCCCCTCATATACACTTTAATGCAAATTTTTAAAAAATATAATTCCTTTATTTTCCTGACAATTTTAACTGTCCTGAAGTCTTCATCAGAGTGTTCTTACCCTTCTCTACCTTTTAAAATAGTTTTAAAATAATTTTAAAAGGTAGAGGAGGTTAAAAACACTCCGATGAAGACTGCAGGACAGTCGAAACTGTCAGGAAAGTAAAGGAATTCTATTAAAAAATATTGCATTGAAATAATTTTAGTATAATATTATGACCTATTAGATTTTATCTGTGTTTATTTTATGATATTAACCATTTGATCTCTCTCTTTGCCTTACATTTAATTTTCTTATGGGTTTATCACTGAACGATATCATAAAAATACAACAAATCCCTTTTATCTTTATCCTATTCAATATGAATATTTATCTCTTCCTACACCAATTTCCATTTACTATATAGAATGTTAGCTGAATGTGAATAAACCACTTTCTAGTGCTAACTGTATCAAATAAAAATATTAATCTCCATCCTATCTAGTAATATAAGTCATACTTTCCGATTTCAAGTTTCTATTTGTCTTGTGCTGTATTATAAATAATGCTCATGAAGACTTATAAATTAAAATTAGCTTACAGAATTAATAATTCAATATCAGTTCAAATTTTAAATATCATTATTTGTCATTTAATATTATACTGGAAATTAGATACACACCCCTTCTACAAATACCGTTCTGTTACTATTTTTGTATGTATTTTACTAGCTTATAACTTATAGACATTTATTTTAATAGTTTAGTAATATTCAATCAAATAAAACTTTACATAGTTAATAGCACAGATAAACAATTTATATTAATTATTGATTTTCCTATATCTTCATTTATCCCCCCATATTAATAATTATTATGTTAAAACATGAACTTAACTATATATACAAACATTACATTACCTGTTTTCTTTTGAATATACAAGTTTATCATAACAAAAAATTTTTTTTGTTAATAATATCTTAATTGTTTTCTCCTCTTCCATGCTTCCAACTTGTGCACACCAATCTTCTTATCACTTTTGCATCTTTTATATTCATCTGAACATTAGTAAAACTATGGAATCCCCCCTCTCATGTTATACACAAGGTTTACGTCCCATCTCCCGTCCCCCAAGATCGAAAGTTACATTTCACATTTGTGATATATTTTATTTAGCTCCATTTCACATTAATAATACTGGTCTCTATATTATTTTCAATGTATTTCTTGGTAATATTCACGTTTTAGCTCACATATTGCACCTTTTCCTTAAATGTTATAAAAAAAACAAAATTATTTTCAACAGAGTTTAGATTTTCCTGGAAGTTAATATCACTGATTACGATTTATTTTACTTTTTTTTCTGTACATATTGATTTTTTTTGTTGGTTGTCTCTAATAATTATTGAATTCATTTTACTTAGTTTATATATTTTTTCCATTGATAGTACTAATAATTAAATATTTCAATCTCCCAGTAGACCGCTATGATTTTTTTTCTCTATAAATATAATCCTTAGAATTTTATTTTTCCATTGAATCCTGTCTATAGTTTATCATAAAAGTTTTCCTTATACCTGAAAATTAGGTTCACTGATGAGAATCTGTTTAAATCTTTTCTACTTGAAAACTTTTTATTCAGAGAGACATTCATAACTTGCATTTGAATATTAACTACATTTTTAATATACAAATATTTCCATTGTTTATTTTTAACTTAATGTCAATTATCTTTATAACTATATCTTTAACTTTGTCACAACTGATTTTCTATTATTCATATATCTATTCCATTTTAGTCTTTCATAAATATTATGACATTTTAAAAGGTCTATGTATTTGATCTTGCTTAATTCTACTATTATATATTAATATATTACTTACAGTTTGTTCCTCCTGTTTCGATATTTGTTGATAAAACATTTGTACACATATATACTTTTTTCTTTCCATTGGTTTAATATTTTTCTAATATAACGATTTATAATACCTTAGAAAATTTATTGATTATTGTTTTGTTTTTTTTAGCCAGCAGAGATTTCCTTTGTTTTAGCTGTTCATTTTACTAAAAACTTGTCACCATCAAATTTAAAATCCTTAAATTGATCATCTTTAATTACTTGTATTTTTTTTTTTTTTAAAAAATAAAAATAAGGTTTAAAATATTTCAGCAAACCTTTTTTCAACCAAACAAAACTTAGTTTATTGGTTTATATTTTTCTGATTTGTCACTTATTTCTTTCCTCCAAAAAAAAAAAAAAAAAATCTTTTTCTAACAAATATCGTCTGCTTTTTTATGTACTTCAAATGGTGCATTCTCATTGGTTAATTTTCCCACTTCTTTGATTTTAAATATTTAGTAACTTGCTTTTAGCTGAACTATTTTTAAAAAATATTATCTTTTTATAATATTTATTAGTAATAAAAAAAGCAATACCTTTAGTAAATTTAATAAAACTACAATTTAAATCATTTTTATTTCGTACAGATTAAATTTGAGATTAATCCTATGAATTTTTAATCATAAAATTCCAAAAATGAATACTAATCATTTATTTGAGAAATTAACTTAAGACTTTACTGAAAACAGTTATTGATAAGTATTCCCAAATGCGCACAGACCTGGTTATTCATATAATGCATATTTCCCTTTATCAAATTAGGTTTGAACTCCTTTACCATTTTAATTATTATCAGATGATTATTGATTGTAAAATATTAATTTATAATTTTTTATTTTATCATTTAGATATGTTTAAAAATAAATATCTTAACAAAATTTAACTTCTATACTAGTTTAAATTAATTAAGTCCAAGTTCAAATCCTATGGTAATTGAAATAACTATTATTTTTCATAGTTTAATAAGTGAATATTATTTTATTTTATAAAATTTAAAATTATGCACACTAAAGTTTATCCCCAATTTGTTTTTATGATGAGGTGTACCAATAAAAACTTCAAAGTGGTATCATTTTGAAGTTCGCAATTATTGAGATATAGACTTTTAAACAGAGGGCGTTACTGGATATTTGTAATTGTATAATGAATGGTATATATATATCTCCTTGATACTGATCATAAAGAATATAAATATAATGTATTGGAATATATATGAGTTAATGAAAATAAAAAGTTTAAAAAAAAAAACAGAGAAAAAAATTTATTGAATATTTTTTTTATGTATGAACCCTAACAAAAAAAACTTTACTAGTAATAGTATTACATTATGAAGTTAAAACTACAAGCTTATAATAAATAAAAAATAAATATAGATATAAAAATAAAATTAGTTATATAAAGTTCTGCAAAGCTTGTTAAGAACTTATTTGCGAGCTCTTTATATAACATTTGTAATATAAGCTTGTTTAAATTAGGTCATGTGACATCTGACTTGATTTTTTTTTTTTGTAATTAATAAAATTAGATTATTTAGTAAAATCAGACTTTATTTCAGTATCATATAAGACAGATAATGCAATTTTTAATTGAAACAAATTAAATATATTTACATAAAATATCATTCTGCTCTTCTAAGCCCTAGATGTACTTTTATGTAAATGAAATTGTCATAAATAGTTTATATATTTACAATTTCTTTGATTTTAAATATAATACAACTATACAAATCATAATAATTCATTAAATATATTCTCTTTTTTTTGCAGTTGTAATCTTAGATGTATAAATGTTCAGACATTTATAAAGAAAAGGTAGACATATGTTGTTTTAAAAATTGGCTTTATTCATGCTATGCATGCTTTTGATATGTTGTGTATCATAATCTTATCTGTTTTACATGTCTATTTTTGGTGGTATTTATTGTGTTGGTATATAAGTTTTCTTTAAAATCTTCATGAGCCCATTTCTTGGAGATAGAGGCATTAATGTCATTATATTTATCATGAATTGATCTTTGGCTATGATCCAAACTTCTTTAATTCTTCTCTTTCTATCCTAGTAACAAATAATTATAATTTCAACAATATATTAATTATATACCTGTATATATATATATATATATATATGCCTATTATATACCTATATATATATTGTAACAAGCACAGACGATGTTACATTGTTTTTTTATTATTAAACATGTTCGCATTTAAAAATTTTCTTTAAGAATTAAAAATTGAAATTAAATATCATCTTAAACTCGTATATATAAATCGCACAGATAAAAAAAAAAAAATTATTAAAATAAAACTTTATTAAAAATAGAAAGGTATTTTAAAAACAAAAACCTAAAAAGATTTAGAGATAAAAATATATCTTTAATCTTGGAAAACACATTAATTAATCAGAAATGGAAATGATTGTTTTAATTAGTTAAATGTAAACCAGCCTTGGGCATTTAAATGTAAAAACATCGGTCAGATAGGAAAACAATAGAAACTTTTAGCAAATAAAAAGAAATCCCTATGGAATCGGACCTCAGCGAAAGGACCATCGCATCGATGACGTAATGTAAATTCAATCCTTCAAAATTAATATAAAAGGACAAGTTTGAAAATTATTAATGGATAGATTATTTACGATGTGACAGATATGTGTTAGTGCGGAAGTGAAGGAGAAGGGATGGAAAAGACGCACTCTTCAATCCCTTCAGTTTTGCCAAAGAAAGAAAGAGAAATGAACTATCGTTTTCTACATTGAGGACCAACTAAACTAAAAAACCTCCGAATGAATAAATAAAACAACGGCTAAATGGATACCAATCTTTTTAGGATGGCGTGGGAATTCACGTTCAAATGGCAAGGAACATATAAAGATGAACTGTTTAAAAAACCGTAAGAACTTTATAATTTATGAACATTAAATTAAAAACTTTCCATATATAAAAAATACAAATAGAATCCTATCTGACCAACGTAAATTAATATTAATAATGTTATTTGATTTTTTTTTTATTTAAAATCATTTCCATTTATTTATTTTTTGTTCTTTAAGTTTTATTATGATTTCTGTTTTCCGTTAAGTAAATTATATAAATATTAAACTTACGTCGGGTGTGAATGGCTATATAGATTTGTAAAGTTATATTAGGGGAGGGTAATCTTAGGTTATTTGTTTCGTAGTTAAATTGGGTCAATGGATTGGATATATTGGTGTAGTTAGTAGATGTAATGCAAGATTCGCTATGGGCAGAATCATTTGTATACGCCACACTCACCCATTTGCCTATGGAAGGAATTATAAGTCGGAGACCGCAGTTCCTTTCTATGGAGTTTTTTTTTATTGCTCTTCTTGTCAGATAGATGTATGTATTCCTATCTGACGAGAGGCAATTTCTTCTCTTAACTTTTTGGTGCTGCCGTATTTCGTATTACATTGAATGCATCGATATATCAGATAAATTGACGCCAGTTTTGGCTGCGAACCTTTAGCCTAAGGTTAAATAGGGATAGAATGTTTTATTTTCAAATGCAAATCTATGTAGTCTATTCATACTCGACACTAAATAAAAATGCATTAAATTTAAGTTGTTTATAGACGCTTGCATGGATTGGTTATCGGTTAAGTATGTTTTGGGTTTTCATATTTGATCAAAATATATAGACATTCGATAAATAATGATACCTTACGGTGAGTATCTAAAATGTATTTATTCGGATGTCTTTTAAGTTATTGGTGACAATGCAAGTATCTTATGGTGAATACTATTGGGTTACTTATAAATTTCCCTCTGCAATTGTCGGTATCAATGATTTTATATTTTGATCGTTTATGTTGATTTTGAAATGTTTTTGACCGTTGTAATCTATGTAACCGATCTATACGCAACATATTAAAACAAGCTTTTATAATCCCATCTGTGCGAACTTAATTAAAATGTAAACTTATAATATAATAGAAATTAAAATGTAAATTAAAATCTAAAGTAAAGTTAAAAATAATGTTAAATGTTAAAATGTAAACTGATACTAAAACAATTTTCAATCTTATATATATGTGCATAAATAAATGTTTGTATGCTAATTACTGGCAGTGGCTTATTTTATTCTTTTTTTATATATATTCTTAGATTATATTATTTAATCTCTGCTATTCCACTGAGCTAGTGACATGGGCTAACGTCCGGAACCAAAATATTTAAAAAAAAAAAAAAAATTTTTTTTTTACTTACGTATCTGCCTACTTTATAAATTTTTCTAGGTTCAAATGCCTAGATGGCGCCCTGTAGTGCAGATCACGTTAAGATAGTATTCTCCAGATTGTTACAATATATATATATATATTACTACCTACAAGGTACTGTATTGTCTTTTTCTTTAATATAGTTCTTAAATTGTTTTTTTTATTTCCCTAGAATGTTGTATTTTAATTCAGGAGATAAGTTATTGAATAATTTAGGAGCTTAGTGATCTCTTAGTATAGTTCCATGTTTATTACAATATTTTTCAACTATGTATGAATCACAAATGCCACTCAATGTACTCATTTTTCTATTTTGCTGCAATATTTCATATAAATTACAATTTGCATACCTTATTTCAAATACTTTTTAGCAATTTTTTTTATTTATTGTATATATACACACATAATCATAGCTCTGAGGAAGACTGGTAAGTTAGTCAAAACATCAGATTGTATTTGTATATACTCAATAAAAAAATTTTTGCTAAAAAGTGTTTGAAGTAAGGCATACAAATTGTACTTGCATATGAATCCATTTGTCTTACATTTATTTTAAATTGTTTTATATAAGATTTTTTGAAGATATTATCAAAATTTTTTTTTCAAAAAGTTCATTAATACCTAACATTATTTTTGTAGCCTTTATATATGTATAAAGGAGGTTGCCTTGACAACAGTTTGAGATTGTTGATTGTTAATGATATTGGTATTGTTTAAGTTTGACTGCTTTCATGAATTTATGTATGTATATTTTTCTTTTACTAGATTTTTTTTTTTTGCAATGATGCTAAAATGAATCATTATTTTTAAAAATCCTTATTGTTAATATTTATAAGGCTAGAATGGCTAGGCAAATATATTTCTATTAAGCTCAAACTACTCAAAGAAGTGTGGGGAGATGCATGTTAGGAGAAACACAATATATACAAACAGGTATTACTGCTATCATTGAAAAAATGAAGAGACTGAAGTGGAGTTGGGATGGATGTATTACTAAAAGGGATCATAATAGATGGATAGTTGAAATATTAAAACTAGAGTTCAAGAGACTGCAAAAGATCCAGCAAGAGATGATATGTGAGATAGATGGATGAAATAAGGAAGGGTGCAGGGATAATGTGGAAAAGAAAGGCTAGAGATTGAAAAATATGGATTGAATTTGAAGAGACATTCATGGATTAGTAATGAATGACAACAATGATGATGAATACAAAGATAACTTTAATGGACATATAAGTCCTGCTAGTCAATTTAAACAACACTAAAATTCCAGATTTGTTAAGAATTATATAATGATTATTCAGTGGCTCAAAATTAAATGGGTGAGGTTCATCATTAAAAAAATATGTAAACTGTGTCAAATCTATTTATATATTTTGTGCAGAATATATTTAGAAATATTGAAATATAATTTATACTTTTAAATTATCTATTCAAATCATATTATCATCATTTTCAACCACTATCAACCCACTGCAAGATAGTCTCTTCAAATTTAATCCAGGTTTCTTTAACCCATAGCTTCTCTTTTTCATATCACACCAGTAGATTTTCACATTTCACCCATCCATCTTATGTGTGGTCTCTTTCTAGGTCTTTATAATATTTTGGAATCCGATTAACGATTTCAATCAGCCATCTATTATTATATCAACTAACAATATATCCATTCCAATTCCATTTTAGTTTCTTAATTCTTTCAATGATGTCAGTGTTATCTGTTTGCTTTCTCATACATGTATTTCATTTTCAATTTCCTTTGTTACTCCTAACAGATATCTTTTATTATTTCATTGAGTGATCTAAACTTTCTGTATTGCTCTTCTGTTAAATGTTCAAGTCTCATTTCCATAAGTAAAACTGATAAAATACGTATTAAAACCATTTTTCCCCAAATCGATAGGCGTATTTCCTTTCATGATTAAGCTATTTTTGCCAAAAGCTTTCCATTTAAGTTTAATTTTATGTTAAATTCATTCATTATATTTTCATCTGTATTAAAATGCAAGTTTATTATGGGCTGCTCTTTTCCAGATGAAAGTAAAAAAAAAAATGGGACTAAAGATAAATGCTAAAACACTCAAGTAATATTCAACGGATTTTCTCAGAATTAAAAAATAAAGATTGATAAGGATGAATTAGAAGAAATTTACAATTACAAATACCTTGATCGGATTATTAAAAAGTGTTGTGATATATGTGACAGATGTTCATTAATTATGACATAAAGCGAGTAAATTTCCATCTTGTTTTTATTTAGTTGAAATATATTTTCTTTTCTCATTCGAAAAAATATTTTCTTTATACTTTCTACAATATCTTCCCAATAAAATTAGAAGGGGTTTGAACTCAGACTTTCAAGGGTTCCTATAGCTATCCATTCTATCTTATACAACTGATACACTAACCACATACATGTGAAAATGATCTCCAATATATATATATTTCGTACTGAACCAGCTACTCATCAGTTGATCCACATCATCATCTTCTACACACACACATATATATATATGTGTGTGTGTGTATTGGAGATCATTTATCATTTTCACAAGTGTGTGGTCATATGTATCAGTTGTATAGGATGGAGTGAATAGCTGTAGGGAGTCTGAAAGTCCGAGTTCAAATCCCTTTTAATTACATTAAATTCAGTATAGACAATATACTTGTATTTAAATCTTTCCACTAAAAGTAATATTGCATCTTTTTAGAACATCTTTGTGATATTTTTTTAAATGTAAATAGAATCCATTTCTCTGTCAAAAGTGATGCTCAAATTCCATTATAAATATTTTATTATGAAGCCTGCTTGCTACTACTACTACTATTATTATTATTATTATTATTATTATTATTATTATTATTATTATTATTATTATTATTATTATTATTATTATTATTATTATTATTATTATTATTATTTTAAGTGTCATAGCATCGGCCGGGACGCGAACCCGCAACCCGGGCAACTGCCTGCAAGTGCAGAGCAGTCGCGCTGACCTCTCGACAACCAATGCAAGACAGCCTGCTATTATTATTCATTCAGTTGACCAACCTAATGAAATGTGTCAATGTAATAATAGATTCAACTAGGAATGCCACGTACTATTTTTAATTGCTGTAGGCTTACAAATAACGAATTTCATTACTCAATTTCAAAAAAATGTATTTATTTACGAAAGAAAAAAATATTTTAAATATAATTTAAAATTACAAAAATTTAACATGGAATTAACGTAAAAAAAAATCTGGTAAATATTAGTATCACACTACTTACTATTTTTCCCCCTGTATTCTTGCTCTGTCGGGAGAGGGGGGGGGCTGTGTAGTATTTTTAATTGTAAGAGTTTAATACATTTAATTGTTTAATATTTAAGACAGGAAAAAAAATTGAATTAATAGCTTGGACTGTTTATATAAAAGCATATTCATGAACTTTAATTGAGTACTGACCTGTCATCCATAGTAGAAAAGTAACATTAGCAGTGATTTCTAATCATAAATATTCAAATTTTTTTATTAATTAAATAAGATTTTGAATTAATTCATGATACAAAAGTGTTTCTTTCATTTTAAATTATCTTCATAATCTATATGAGGGGGATATCCCAAAGTAATTGGAATTTTATAAAATTGTTCATTTTTAAGTGTTATACATTTAATCACTTTCAAATTACTATCTATTTGATGCACTACACAGGTCTAAACATAAACAAGGCAAAACTCTCCATACAGTAGTGCCACCCTGTGCCAACCAGAGTAATCAATGGATGCCAGAAGGCTTGTGCATAAAATCCCTATCTAATGTTTACTCATCCAATATTCCCAGACTAGTATACATTAGATAGGGATTTTATGCACAAGCCTTCTGGCATCCATTGATTACTCTGGTTGGCACAGGGTGGCACTACTGTATGGAGAGTTTTGCCTTGTTTATAAACAATCATGTGCTACTATAAGAGATGGTGATCATGTGAGGTCTAAACATGTTTTTCATTTTTCAAAGTAGTCTGGAAACACTTGCAAAGTGATGCCTTTTAATGCCTGAGGCATTTCTTTCCATCACTTCTATATCTACAAAAAAAAAATGACATTTTTTCACTCGAGAGATTTTAAAAAATCACACAAAGTGAGATCAAACAAATGTGGCTAATAGACAAGCTGGGCCATGCTGAATTTAATTGAAAAGTGTTTTATACTCAAAGCTTTGAAAGATGGTACTTTGTCAGGATGAAGCTTGCACTCCTTTCTTTGTCACAAAACAGGATGTTTACATTTTATGACATCATATAAATGTTTCAGAACTTGTAGATAAAATGCTTGAGCATTATGAACTAAGTTCAAGTGAAAAATGCTGTTTGCATAAAAAAAAACAGCTTTGTTTTAACATTGGACTTCACTTGCCACACTTTTTAGGAATGTGATAGATTTAACATTTCAATTAAACCACTTATAAATTTGTATTTTTACAAGATCAGCTTGCTTGTGATCTGTTTCAAGCATTACAACTGTTTTCCCTGCCATTTTCTGTAAATGAAAACCAAATTTCACATCGTTCAAGCTTTTCAGTCATTATAAAAACTGATATGTAAAATGTAATTTACAAAAAATGTGCTTACATGTCACCACAATTTCACATGGTGATATCATTTGGCAGATTGATGCAGAAGGATTTTGCAAGAAGTATGTAACAGCAGAAGCATATACTACAACAGACGCACAAACCAAAAAACGATTCTGGTTATTTTTGGGTCCCCTCTTATATCTTGTAAATTAGGAAGCGATAATAAATCATAAAAGTCAAAGCATGTTTCTTCATCAATTTCTTTAGTTTTAAATATCTTCATAATTATTTCAGAATTCATATTCATAGTTGATATTTCAAAATGCACATCTAGTAGATGAGGCTGGTGAAACTTTACTGAAGTAAAATAAAGATAGCAAAAATTGGAAAATATATCTTTTGGTTTTATGATCTTCTTAAATATTACAGAACAGTACTTAAAGAAAAGATGTTCTACATTTTTCATCAATTGAGAGTTCATATCTAACTTTTAGGCAGTAATATAGATCGTATAAACTTGTTATAATCAAGTTATTATGAAAAGGTAATAATTAACATTCAAAAGTTTTAAATGCATTGAGCAAGATTTTGGCAGATATCTGCCAGAATCACAATGCAGTTTAAAGTTTAGCAGTTACAAGCAAACCTATATATATGGACAATATGCAAATGAGGTTTAATATGTAAATGCAGCATTCATGCATTACATTTTCAAAAAAAATGGAACATTTAAATGCCACATTTACATATTAAGCCTCATTTACATATATATATATATGATAATAGATGGACAATTTAAATTTTAAAATGGATTCCAAGAGATTGTAAAAGACCTAGAAAGAGACCACATGTGAGATGGATGGATGAAATAAGAAAATGTGCAGGGGTGTTGTGGAGAAGAGAAACTAAAGATCGGAGAAGATGGATTAAACTTGGAGAGACCTTCATCCTGCAGTGGATTGATAATAGATTATATGATATATATATATATATATATATATATACATATACAGCCCTACATCCATTAATTTAACTGAGGGTAGTCTGCCATTCTACTTACAAAGCAGTAAAAACATTTAAAGCCACACATATCATCTTATGTTTAGAAATAGGCTAAGTTACATTTTATATCAATTTTTGTAGCTTTTTATCAAGCAAGAATTACAATTAAACACAGTATTCTTCATCATTTTGCTAGTATGTATATATAAAAAAGATCTAATTTCTATTTATGAAAAGTATAACAGATTATTTCTAAACATGCACACTTATATTGTTGGTCACATGATATCTCAAATAATGTATAAGCTAAAAAAAAATTATTTTTTATTTTTTACTGCATTTATATAAAAGTAGTTTTTAATTTCAAATATATAAATCAAATCATAATATAATGAATACTGGAATTCTTTTCTTTACTGTAATTTAATCTACAATTATCAAATTTCCTGCACTCACATCTTTGGCATTACCCTGATTAGATAAACACATTAGGCTAGAGATTATCATATTCTCAGCTCAGATATAAACTTTAATCTCAATTAGAGATTAATATATCTGTTTTATTTATTAAATATAATTGCAGGGTATCATTAATCCTACTTCATTGCTTTTTTTCTAGGTGTATTATATTTTTTTTACATTCTTAAAACATAATAAACACATCTGAAAAGAGGGAACGACCTTCAAGATATGCAGCATACTGAACCAAAACTCTTTAGTTGATTCTGGTCACAATCTCTCACACATTTTTATCTTTTCTTTAGTGAATTCAGTAATAGATTCATTCATATCTAAAATATATTCCTTAAAAGAATTCTCTATTTCAGTTACTGGACAAATTCAAATTAGCAATTTTAAGAGTTAAATATCTATTGAAATAAATCATGAGTAGTCGGTGCTTCTAAAAAACTAATACCAAATATTTCATCAATTTAATTATAATAGGATTAATATCTATTAACCTTAATCTTGAGATATACTATTCCATGAACCCATTCAGTAATCTATTCTTTAAATGCTTATGCAATATAAACTTTATATACTGTATATATAAACCATTATATAATTACAAATATCCAGTAATGCCCTCTGTTTAAAAGTCTATATCTCAATAACAGAGGGCGTTACTGGATATTTGTAATTGTATAATGGTTTATATATTTGTATAATTATTTCAGTTAGTGTTAACAGTAACTTTCTTTCATATATATATATATAACTACTAAAATGACACTGAGCATTAATGCAATCAAGTTTCTTTATAGCAACTTATTTATCTAAGCCACTAAACATCACATGATCACCATTCCCTATGTTTACACAAACTGTTAATACAGAGGCAAAACTCTCTATACAATAGCATCACTCCACGAAAACCAGAGTAGTCAATTGATGCGGGAAGATTTGTGCATAAAATCCCTATCTAGTGCCTTCTCACTGATGAAAGCCGCAAGTTAGACACTAGTCTGAGGATATTGGATGAGTATGTACTAAACAGGGATTTTATGCACAAATCTTCCTCCATCCATTGATTACTTTGGCCTGCACTGAGTGGCGCTACAAGCAAGGTAGTCACAGCAGTCAGTTTAAGTGTTGTGGAAAAGTTTAAATACTAGCAGAATATTTAAGTTTACAAATCCAATACAATTATTTGCAACAATTTTGTAAAAGCTTTCTTCTTTGAATTTTCTGAATATTAATGGTGAGACAAAATTATTAATAAAATAAGAAAGATAAATTTCACCAACCAATTTTCAATACGTCTAATCTTTCATTGATACATCCAGGAATCCTTAAAATAGTAAATGCCAAATTAGATTTCATAGTTAAACCAACAGCATACCCCCTCTTTTTATTTAATGATCTCCCCCCCCCCCCTTTTTTTTTTACAAAAAACAAACAAACAAACAATTAAACCTCTGACAACTGAATTTCACTAAGAGCACTTATATAATTCTGTAAAACATTTCTTTCTTCTTCCTCTTCCTTAATTTTGCTTCTTTATATACAACAATATATCTTTTCAAAATAATCATAACTTCTTACACCTTTTAAGCAAAAATATATATTATTTGATACTGAAATAAAATGGTAAAGAGAAAAGTAGAGGTATGGAATGAGATCTGAAGAAGAATGCGAGGAAATTGTTATAATAATAATAAATATTTTTGCTTAAAAGGTGTAAGAAGTTGTGATTATTTTGAAAAGATGTTGAAAGCGCTCTTATATTGGAATGATCATTTCATTGTAATTCTTTAATTTAAGTTAGAACAGTATTAGATAAGGGGAACTCAATCTAGAAAATAGATATCAAGATTCATTATTATTATCAACCATTATCAGTCCATTGCAGGATGAAGTTCTCTCCAATTTCAATCCACCTTCTCCGATCTTTAGCTTCTCTTCTCCACATCACCCCTGCACACTTTTTTATTTCATCCATCCATCTCACCTATGGTCTGTTTCTGGATCTTTTATAATCTTTTGGAATCCAGTTTAAGATTCAAGATTCCTAATAGGCAAAAAAAATTATATATAAAAGAATTTATCTTGAAAACATTTGTGAATACGTGTATATGTGTGCTTGTTTGTAAAAAAAAGAAAAGCATTAAAAATATTTTAGTATTTAAAATATAAAAAAGATTACTGTAGAAATAAAAGCAAAAATGAACAAAAATAAAATTATATCAGAAAGGTATTTATTTGGTGTAACGGATGAATTTTTAAAAGTATTTGGTAAAATTTAAAATTGCTGATTGTTTAACTTATTTAATCATCATGAGGTAATTAATTCAAATTTTACTAATGGATTTTGTTTTACTACAAGTCGTTAGCAAATTACTGCAACAAATTTGTCTGAAATCATCTGATTTAATGATCAGGAAGTTTTCTTAATGGTACTTATAACATAATCGGGCTTGGCCACTTGATGGCATTCTGGCTCGCCAAAACACCTAACAAATGCCATTTACAAGGCCTGACTTACAGCTATAGAAAACATCTGTTTGTCTTAGCCATTAGAAGGCTGTTGATGATGACGTAATGCAGAAATAATACGATCTATTTCTGCTTTGCGACAGTTACTGTGAATCCACACACTTATCTTTCATGTACAGTTTGATATATATGTGTGTGTAGTTTGATTAGTCAAATTTTTACAATATATGTTACACAATCTTTGTATTTGTAATGAATTTAAGAAACATGACTTTATAATAATTTTCCAAATGGCCTCACCCTTATTTAGAGGTGTAATGTGTAAAAGCTTACTGAGGGTACATCAACAGAATTCAGCCAAGTTCATGTGCGAAATCTCGTTTTCATGTGAAATACCACGTAATTCATAAAATGGCTGGCGATCGCATAACTTTTTCCGCAGTTGCCGAAACAGAAGCCGAGTATTTCTGCTGTTCAATAAAAATATACACGATTTTTTGTAAATTTCAAAGAAAGCAGATATTATAAACATGTTTAATAAGTAAAGAAGACATTTATATGTGTTTGTTGTTGTTTAAAAAAGTTCGAGTTTCTTTCTTTTGTCTGACTACGGTTACGATTTTGATATTTTTTATTTTAGCATTACAAACAACAGAACACTAACCCTAAACTAACCCTAAACCTAACCCTAAAACTAAACCTAAACTAACCCTAACCCTACACAGTTGTTTTGTTATGTAGAAAGCAATAATTAAGCGAAAGACATCGCTAAATAGACATTGCAAAAAAAGTTCTAGCAATCAATCAATTAATAACTAAAAAGAAGGAATGATGATAATTTGTCCAAAAACAGCGATTTAAAAATAAAAATAAGGTTGTCATTTACTAAATACAAAATTAAAAAGGCGTGAAAAAAAGTTATAGCAATCAATAAATTAATAACCAAAAAAAAACAACAACAGCGATTTAAAAATCACATGGCCCCATAAACCATACATTGTATTGTTTTTGACTGCCAGCAATGCCATCAAGTGGCCAAGCCTGATTATGGTATAATTACCTTCTTAATTAAAAAAAAATGTGTACGTAGAGAATGAAATCTATTGCTTTGTTCATTCAAGATTTGTTACTCTTCATCTTCTTTAAAATTCAGCAAATTCTTCCTCAAGATTTTAGTTTGTTATAAATTCTGAAATTTAATTGTATAGAATTAAATATCATTGAGGCTAAAAACTCCGCACATAGATCTCTCTACTGAAACTCCAATACAATTTAACTATGAGTCTCTATATTTTGAATAGATCAAAAGATCCAATAAAAATCTGCAATTGACAAAAATCTAAGATTGTAAACTGTCAAATACAGATCATGGACACTGTAATGTTTAATTTAAAATCAACTTTACATTATAAGCATTAACATCATTTTGATATTTTCAAAAGAAGAAATATTTATTTGCTAGAAAAACTGCTATAATATATATTTTTAATATATGATCTCAGTTTAGAGATACTATTAAATTCAAACTTAATCCATTTTGCATAGAAGTGTCATCATATCCATAATCCAATCTATGAATGCTCTTCCCATCTCCAAAGAAATCGATTACAGCTGACATCGTAACAAACTTGATTTATTTAAAAATGATTCTTTTTTTTTATTATTTATTTGACTTTCTTTTTATTGTTATTAATTATTGTTTTATGTTGAATAATATGTAATATCTTAGCTTATTTTATATTGTATTTTTAAGTATAAAGGATATAGCATGTACATCTAGTATGAAAATACATAGCTCAGATAATAACAGTACCAGGATTAAAATTCACTAGCTAAAATTAAGTAATACGATTGTTTATCTGTGTATGGTATTCAATTTTAATACAACTCTGAAACATGTCAGCTGTGCTCAATTGCAGACGAAACTATTACTCATCTTTTGTATTTCTGTCCTTATTTAAGCTCACTTAGATTCTACATCTGCCAACAGGTGTCCTTTGACCACAGATACTCCCTCTGTATCGAAAATGCTATCAAGGCAGGAGTTTTTTCCACCATCAGAACATCCATATTCCTTATGTTTGCACTCTGGATCACCAGGTGTGAACACATCTTCCAGTGCTCAAATAATAATGTTAAAGGCACTTATATCAAAATTTTGACAAATTTTTGTGACAGAGATCGACTTCTGGCAGCCAATAGATTACACACTAAATCCTGGGCTGGTGTCAACCTGTCCTAAAGAAATGAAATACCCCTCAGCTTCACTTGTATAAAGAGATAATAATGTCTAGCATCAGTATTTAATTCAAACTCAAGTTTATATAGATGCTTTTATTCATGTATCTTTTTAGCTAATAAATTTTATTTAAAAAAAACAACAACTCTGAAACAGGGTCAGTGCTGGAATCTTTAGCATCCACCTGCATATACAAATATGAATTACTCTTCCCACTTTTTTTTCTTGAGATAAGGTCAAATTAAATATATCAAATGACTTCATCACATGATTCTAGCTTATATATTTATGTTTTAACAACATACGTTTTTCTTTAAACTTATTACTTCCTAAAGCTTACAATAAATGATATTAAAGTGGAGAAAAAAAATAAAAATAAAATCTTAATTTCAAAAATATATTTTCTTAAAAACTCAAAAAAGAAAATATAATATTACAAAAATAATAATTAGTTTAGGCACCATCTGGGTCTGGCACCCACTTGTGACACAGTTCTTGCAGATTCTTTAGGGTCAGACCTGCTTTGAAAGATAAATAATTTAGTCCAACTTGTTAAATATGATTAATAATAAAATGTTTACTATTAAGCATGACATGATCACCATCTCTTATACTAGCACATAATTATTTATAAACAAGGCAAAACTCTCCATACAGTAGTGCCACCTTGTGTCAACCAGAGTAATCAATGGATGCCAGAAGGAATATCCCTAGACTAGTTTCTGGCTTGTGGCCTTCGTCAGTGAGGAGCATTCCTAAGATCTAGGTGCAGTGCTCTCAGATCCAAAGCTCCTCACTGATGAAGGCCACAAGCCAGAAACTAGTATGGGGATATTGGATGAGTAGGCATTAGATAGGGATTTTATGCACAAGCCTTCTGGCATCCATTGATTATTCTGGTTGGAACAGGTTGGCACTACTCTATGGAGAGTTTTGTCTTGTTAATAAAATGTTTAATAAAATGTTTACTTTTGCTAATTTCACATATGAATATTATTAATGTTAAATGTGTCATTTGATAATTTTATATATCTACATATTAAATAATTTTATTAAATTAGTGTAAGAAATTTATCTAAACAAAATTTTAAAAAAGGTTTGGGGAAATTTTAATCTGTTTTTAAAATTATTTTTAGCAATAAATAAATAATTCTTTAGCAATTTGTATTTCATTTATTTTTAACATAAAAGAAAAACTCTTAGGCCTAAAAAATGTTTGATAATTCTAATTATATTTTTCTAATGACCATGTTTCCCTAAACATAAGATCTAAGTAGAAAATAAACCCTAGCATGGTTTTTGAGGATACTCCAAATATAAGCCCTAGTTAGAATGGCAGCCGATAGATGGCATGATGGACATATTGAATTATAAAATAATAAATGTATAAATAAACAATATTACTGACATTAATGCTTTAAATAAATGGAATATAAATTATATGGTTCTTTTGTATTTTTCCATCGACTATTTTTGACAAACAATTCTATCTATATAGAGAAATAATTTATTTACCACAAATCATTGTATAGGACAATTTATAATATTATTTATATATTTTAAGGTTCTCACTTAATTTATATTTAATACTAGAATGTTTGATTTAGTTTTTAAAGTTTTAGTATGGTAGCTTTTAAATATTCAAGATAAAATAAAAATTAGTTTGATTTCTTAAACATTTTGTATTTCTCCTGAAAGACTTTGTTAAAATAATGGAAGTGAGCTCAAGTTAAATAATCAATCTTTCTCCTAAAGTAAAGTTTTTAAAAAAATATTCAAGCAGGGCTATTACAAGTTGACATGGTTGTGTCATATATGAATCATTGTAATTCAGTACACCATATGTAATGGATATACTTAATGAGCATGTGTGAAATACCAGAAACATTTTCTAAATTTTTGTGCTTGCAATATTTTTTTGTGTGGACAAAACTATTCTTAACTGTAATCCTTTTTGTTACCACTCTTGTCTAGTCTTCAATTAATACTTGATTTAATGGTAAATTTAAACAGAATAATATTCTGATTGCCAGATAAGATCAGTGCAAAAAGAAAGCTAGCTAGTCTGGTAAATACAAGAAAGAAATTGTGGGGGAGGGGGCTCATGGGATAGGAATCTTACAGCTTTCTATAAAGAGAAGAAATGCTTGCATAAACATAGATTTTTATTTCTGAAACAGAATTCATTTGAAAATAATCCTTAGTGTCTTCTGGAACAAAAAAATAATATAACATCCAGTCTTATATTCAAAAACAGTTTAAAACGAATCAACGTCTTTCATAAAAACTTAGACAGTAAAATGTAATAAACTTTATCATATTTAACTTTTTCTTCTTTTTTCTGGGTTCTTCAAATTGTAGTCTTTAGTCTTTTTGTTCCACATGTCAAACTTAATGCATTAAATTCGGTTTCATTAACACTTTTTTTAACTCATGTGTTCAAAATTGTTTACTAATCTTTTTTAAATACAAATTAGTATTAGAGAAATTCTTTTGAACAGTAATCAAATTTTTATTGCATTTTTTAATGCTGGAATCCATGTTTCAACATGTATGTACAATAGACTTCACTCTTTCTTATTGCATTTCCAAATGTATACCATATAATACTAAATCATTCATGCACTTTACTACTGTTACACAATGCTTTATTTACAACCCTCTTTTAAATTATATTTTCATGTATATTTATATTTGCATTCATATGTTTGTGTTACGTTGTAGTTCTGAAGAAGATTGCTGGAACAATCGAAATACATGAAAATATAATTTAAAAGAGGGTGGTAAATAAAGCATTGTGTAACAGTAGTAAAGTGCAGGGATGATTTAGTATTATATGGTAAAATAGATTACATTGATATATAATATTTACAGGATACATTCTGGTATTCAGAACAGACAGTTTGATTGATTATGGATTGTGATTTACTTTTATAATCTCTAAACATCAAGTATAGGAAGCATTGAACTATGAGTCATCAAAGAGGGCATAATTGCATTTCTTGAAGCCCCCAAATTTGACCAGCCTGGAGGCTATTAGAAATTGCTTTGCATTTGATTCTGCAAACTTCTTTGTTAAAATGATTTTAACTGAAACACACGTTATTATATACCTGTGTCTATATATGTAATATATAGGGAATATGAGCACACACTTTCACATGACCCACCACTCTCCACACTATCTCATAACACAGATACACTTGAACACATATGTTGAAAAGATAAATAATCACCAATATACGAATTGCATGCTAAACCAGCAATTATCAGTTGGTCCAGATTACCATCTCTACACATGAGGGGTCAGATTGATCTTAGGTCAACATGAGTGTTACAAGAATATCAGCCTCAGGGTGACATTTGAGCATTCCATCATCAGATTTTCAATTGGATGGACAGTTGAAGAGTTGGAGTGTGGAGTAGATTGAAGCCCATTCATTCAAGTATGAGGATTGACTATCTTAATTAATATCTGAGCACTTATAGCATATATGTGTAGAGATGGTAATCTCGACCAACTGATGATTGCTGGTTTAGCATGAAATATGTATATTGGTGATTATTTATCTCTTCAACATATATGTGTTCAAGTGTATCAGTGTTATGAGATAGTGTGGAGAGTGGTGGATCATGTGAAAGTCTGTGCTCATATACCCTATATATTACATATATAGACACAGGTATATAACAAGCCTGTGGGTTTCAGTTATTACATAGTAGAGATGTCTGTCCATCCCTTTTATATGTATTAAATGGATTATGTCCTGTACATGAGGGGTCAGATTGACCTTAGGTCATCATGGGTGTGACAAGATTTTCAGCCTCAGGGTGGCCTTTGAGCATTCCTTCATCAGATTTTTAATTGGATGGATGGTTGAAGAATTGGAGTGTAGAGTGAATTGAAACCTGTCCATTAAAGTATGAGGTTTGGCTATCTTAATATATATCTGAGCTCTTATAGCATATATGTATGGAGATGGTAATCTGGACCAACTGATGATTGCTGGTTTAGCATAAAATATGTATATTGGTGATTATTTATCTTTTCAACATATATGTGCTCAAGTGTATCAGTGTTATGAGATAGTGTGTAGATTGGTGGGTCATGTGAAAGTCTGTGCTATATATAGATACAGGTATATAATAAGCCTGTATGTTTCAGTTATTATCAGTGTTATACATTTGATTAAGCGTAATACATTTTTGGTCATGTGAAAGTCTGTGCTCATATACCCTATATATTAAAATGATTTTAGTATTTATAGCAGCCATTAAGGCAAGCACAAAATGATAAGCATAAAGGATTAAATTATTTTCCCTTCTTAATTAATAAAAAACAAATTATGCCTAATAAAGCAATGATTGATTTTTTTATTTTCAATATCAAAACAGAATAGATTCAAAAATAGTTTCTTAATTTAATTTTTTTAGCCTTTCTAAGTACAATTTATTGAAAGCACTTTTATAATTACAGTTTTTTAAAATAAACATTTTATTTACAAAAACCAGTTTTTTTTTTCTATGATAGAAAAATTTACATTTTGTCAAAATTAATAATCTATTATTATTAGATATGTTTTTTATTTAATTTTGTATAATTTATAGTTTTGTTTGAGATCTTGTCATTTTCCTTTAAATTTTAAATATATATGCTCAAATTCTAACAATGTCATTTATCCATTGTGTTGTGGACTATGAGATAATCTATCTCAATATATAAATGAAATATATGCTCAGACACATAATACATGTATAGAGTTTTTTCAACTATTCAGCCACTTAGATAATACAATTACTCTCCAAGTATTGATTGATAAATAAGTTTTTAGCTATTTTTTGTTAAAGGTAAACAACAACAAAATAAAGGCTGTCTAAACTCCCATCAACCAGCAGTTGGTTAACTGGTTTCTATTTGAAAGAATGCTGTAGCAATTTTGGTTCATATATTCAGATGCAAATTATTTAATATACTCTAATATTGCCATCTATTGAAAGCTTGAGTAATTTCTTACCTGGTGCTACCCTATGGTGACCCTCAGCTTATGGTCTTCATCGATGAAGATTTTCAGATCTGGATCTAATACGCCCTGAGTTTTGGCCTAATGCACTTTGCATTCAACTGCCATCTTTTTTGTTATTACTATCAGGCCTGAAATTTCAAAAATATCATAATGTTTGAATTCTAAATCAACTTGCTAATATTGCTATATAGATCTGACACCAGGTCATTATATATTTTGGCATTCTCATGTCTAGCATTTGATCATTATTTCCTATGCTTACCCATGCTGTTAAAACTATGACAAACACTTCATACAGTAATCCCACTCATACAATAGTGTTCTCAGATCCAAGGTTCCTCACTAATGAAAGTCACAAGTAAGAAACTAGTCTGGTGATATTGGATGAATAGGCAATAGATAGGAATTTTATACAGAAAGTCTTCTTGCATCCATTGATTACTATGGCTTGCACTAAGTGACACTACTGCATAAAGAGTTTGTCACTGTTTTATACTCAGATTCATAACTGTAAGCACCTTTATCTTTTGACTAGGATTGGCATAAAACTAAAAAACATCACACAAAATGCATATAGTTATTATAAAACTGAGAAAAACAAAATATATAGATACTAAACTGGCATCAGACTTGTACAATAATACAAAGAAATTGGCTTGGATTAAAAAAATGTAACTATCAGCCTAAATTTCAAAGCATTTTAATTTTAGGTTGATATCTTCATAGCAAAAAAAAAAAGTAAAAGATAGTTACTGAATGAACAATTTACTAGATCCAAAAGAGCTACATATACTAAAAGAGGTTCAAAGACCAGAAAATAGTTCAGAGAAAGGAATAGAAACAACAGTGGATGATAATTTAATCATCTAGCTTGTATTGGGTACTCAAGTTTACATTTAATGATAGCATCTGAATAAAATAAAAATAATTTCTTTTTGGAAAGTACTGTGTAAGCCAAAGTCAGGTGATGTTTTTAATTTTGTTTTTACTTTTTCAGTTATCTATCCACCTATCTATTTATCTATCTACATACCTAATACTTATTCATTCATCAATTGGGATACATACTGTATACCTATTTCTCTCTCTATTTATATATATTTCTATAAACACAGCACTTAAACATATATATAATCAAGTAGAAGAAAACTAACTTCAGGAAGCTAGCAGAAGGAAATATATACATTATTTTCACTGTCATTAAATCAAAGAGTAAAACTGCTTTAGTTTAATGTTAATGAAAGTAAAATTTATATTTACTAGCTTTCTAAAGTTAATATTCTATCCTATTCATCATAATAATCATCATCAACCATTATCAATCCACTGCAGGATGAAGGTCTGTCCAACTTCAATCCATCTTCTCTGACCTTTAGCTTTTCTTCATATCAGCCCTGCAAACTTTCTTATTTCACCCATCCATCTCACATGTGGTCTCTTTCTGGATCTTTTACAATATTTTGGAATCTAGTTTAAGATTTCAATTGTCCATCTATTATCATCTCTTTTAGAAATATGTCCAGCCACTCCACTTTAGTCTTAATTTTTTCAATGAGGTCAGTAACACCTGTTTGTTTTCATATCCATATATTGCATTTTCAATCTCTTATTGTTACACCCAACACGCATCTCTCCATACTTCTTTGAATGATCTGAAGTCTCTATATTGCTCTTCTATTAAGTGTCCAAGTCTCAGATCCATAATATATATATATTGTAACGGTATGAAAAGTAGAGCTGCTTTAACCCAATCTAGAGATGCAGGTTGAGGGGGTTCGAACCTCACCTACTCCTTCAGACTGCCACTAAGCGACTTACTTCCCAAGACCTCACTAGAATTTCTTCTCAATATATGCCCGGTGGTCAGGGAGAGACAAGACGCGGAGGGGGAATTTACAGATAAGAAAGTGGTATGTGAATGTATTAAAAATAAAATAGAAATTTATTGTTTACAAAAGAATTACAATTTATTATATCAAACAAAGAAATAAACAAAGATCACTCTCTAAAGAGGCGGTTAGTAATCTCTCGGCCTACCCAAGAACATTAATGGATTGTACAATAACTATAGATGTGCAGTAAACTTAGGTTTCATTTTACAAATTATCACATTTACTGGGCATAGAGTGAATGATTCAAGGAAATGAGAGAGAGAGAGAGAGTAAAAGGGGTCATTCAGAAGTAGTAGAAAAGAGAATCTTAACAAACAGATCATTAGTTAAACAGATGTTCTTTTAGCTATGATTTAAAACATAGCCAGCAACTTAAATTTGAAACCTCCCTTTGTTCTTTTCTTTTTCCCTTTACCTCACCAATATCATCAAGTTTTTCCGTGTAGTGCTTTGGATATAGAAGATAGTCAAGCTTAATAGAACAAATGTATTACTAAATATGTATTACTCAGAGATTCGTTATTTTTCTCCTTTTCTTGGTAGGCAGGGTTTTCCGAGATATTTTTCCATATGAGGAATGTAAAATGAAATGAGGCTGGATAGCGCTCCGATCCTAAAACATAGTAGGATGAGAAAGGAACCCGTTCGTAGAGCGTGATCCGGGTTCAAAAACAGAGCATATTGCTTATGTCCAGTCATTTATAGATTTTACATATAATGATTTCCGGAATTTTATCCAGAGATTTTCGAAGATAGGCCCACCAATAAGGAGACTGAACTAAGACACATTTATAAAGGTATTCCCGACTCCCCAAGTAATACACGAAAGATTTAGACGGAATAATAATCCGTTTTTTAAAAAAAATAAACCTGAATTAAATACGAGTATCTAAATTCTCATGACACCAAAGCTCTACAAAACTGAGGTAAAAGTTTAGATTAAGAAAAGAAATCCCCTTATATTTATCGATCTTTATATGATCGATTTAGATATATACTAGTGGCTTAATAAAATATGTTAGAACTCCATTTAACCAACTCTACCCACCTCTGTTAATAAAACTTCTTTAACATTTCTAGATTATATAAAAAAAACACTCTCTCCCGCATTTAAAATGTACAAGTTATTTCAAATCATTCCACTCTAAATAAAATGACTACATATACATATAAAAGAATAATGACAGAATATTTTATTATTCTGCCCTTTTAAGAAAAACGCTTTAAAAATTAATTAATCACACAAATACATTATATATAATAAAACAAAAAGTTACGTATACGTTTTTGTTAATGAAAACATTTAAATATATAACAAACACCAATACAATGATTTATATTACCGGTAAATGAGAAATGCGTACGTCTTTTAATGAGATAGTCTTATGGAGATTTTAGTGCACTTCATGATCCGTGTCCAGCAGCAAGCTTTTGGTCAGGCAGGAAAATGTTCTAACACCGATTCTTCATTTTTGATATTAAATCATTCCAGTTCCAACAACACAGAAAAACGACGAAAGAGAGAGAGAAAGATCTATTCGGCCATTCCCATTACAGCGCATGAAGATTCTTTTTTGTTTAAATTTCTTTAAAGGTTTGTGGTTAATATACCATTCTTCGCGGGAGCTTTTACTCACAAGTTGACTATATTCTTATTCACTAAAATATCTTGTGATATTTTCTTAGTCCTCGCGGTTGAACTGACTCAGGCATTCCAATCTCCATTGTTCTCTATCTTAATTTTAATTACAGTGTTTTTAAATCAATTATTTTTTTTATCTAATTAATCTTTTTCTCTAATGAGTTCTAGAAATTTTTATTTCATTATCTAAAAATAAAATCTTTCAATTTCATTTTCTGAAATTAAAAGAACATTCCATAAATTTTTCTACTTTACATTTAGTTTACATTCATTGTGGTTGAACTCTGGGTCTTTAGTTAAACCACAGTGAATAGTGAAGCAGACATATATATTTATATATTCCATGTGTATATATGTATAGCTTCAATATATATATATTAAGACAGTGATCTCATGTCATCTCACTCATTATTAATACTAATATGATAATGTAAAAAAAATTCTCCATATCCCACCCCAGTGCAAGCCTTAATAATCAATGAATGCAAGGAAGTTTGTGCATAAAATCTTTATCTAGTGCCATCCAATATGCCTATGTTTTTGAAAATGAAAGATTTTAATAAATGTGTTTTATCAGTTCTTACTTATGGATCTGAGAATTGAACACTTAACAAAGAATTCAGCCCACTCAATGAAGTATGGAGATATCCATGTTACAGTAACAAGAAGATATCAAAAACATATGGATGAGAAAATAACATACAGGGTGGTATTGACATCATTGAAAGAGTTAGGAGACTAAAGTGGACTTGGGCTGGACATATTTCTAGAAGAGATAATAGATAGACAGTTGAAATTTTCAACTGAATCAAGAGATTGTAAAAGACCTAGAAAGAGACCACATGCAAGATGGATGAATGAAATAAGGAAGTGTTCTGGGATGATGTGAAGAACAGTCTGCAAATCAGAGATAGATTGAATTTGGAGAGACCTTCATCCTACAGTGGATTGATAATGATTGAAAATGATGATAAAGAATGTTCAAAACATCAAATGTTAAAATTCTCAAAGTGCATAAAAGTATTTTCTTGAATGTCTATCATGATAATATTTTAGTTGTATTTATATATTGGACTATGTCCACCATCTAATATAAGTGTTAAATGTCTTTAGAAAAAAATAACTTTATTTAAATATTCCAAATACATTCAACTCTTAGTAATAACACACAGGTTAATATATGCACATTTCATGAGGTAGTATGCTCCCCTTCTTCTTCAGGAGTTTCTGGCCTACAGTGACAATACTAGTGTAGAAATTGAACCTGGGCCCTTAGATTCTTGAATACTAAATTTTAAGATAACACTCTAACCTACTGAACTATCTTACCAAAGGCAACAATCAGTAGAAATTTTATATCCTCATCAATGATATTCCTCCTGATTTCTCCATTTTTTCCTAAAAGCAAAGTTGATTAGTGATTTCCATACATTATATATAGTGACACTAAGTTGACTTATAGACTTGTTTGTCATTATCATGTGAGCAGCTTCTTTAAATGATCTTTGTACCTTTTCCTCTCTATCCAATATTTTTGTATTTTCATAATTGAACATATGTTCATCAGTAAATACATGGTCTGCTATCTTAGACACATCTGTTTCCTCTCTTCTAATCATTAGTTTGTGTTCTTACTATCGCTTTTGAATAAGACAACTAGTCTCACCAATATACATTCGTCCACATTCATATGGTATAGCATCGACACAGTTTTTCCTTTCCAGCATTTTAAGTTTAGGCTTTGTAGATGTTAGAATTCCTCATAGTGTGGAATAGCTCTGAAAGACTGTTTTGTGGTTATACTAATTGCAGATTTCCCTTAATTTGTGTGCTATTTTTGATGGGTATGGGTACACTACCATATCAATAATTGTTTTTTATGGTTTATTTTGTTGTCTATTTAAGGTTTTCTTAATAACAATTGATGTATAACCATTTTTCATAAGAATTTATTCTATATAGATTTTTTTTCTTTTTTCAAATCACTGGTTTCTGAACAAACTTCTTTTGCTCTATTTTATAGTGATAATATAACCCCATGTTTTGTGTTTCTGGTGTGATTGGATATATATGCTAAGTATTTTCCTATATGTGTGGGCTTTCTGTAAACTGTAATTTTGATTTTGTCAGAGGGCATTTTGTCATAAGAACATCTAAGAATGCCAATTTTTGTTCTTGTTCTAATTCTATTGTGAATTTAATTGAAGGGGATATGTTGTTGATGTTTTTCCAGAAAGTTTGTAGTAGTTCTCCACCATGTGGTCACATAACAAATGTATCATCAACATAGTAAAGCCAAAATTTAGGTGGATATGGAGTAACTACAGCTATAAAGAATACTCTATATCCACTTAAAGTTTAGCTTCAATGTGTTGATGACACATTTATTATATGGACAAATGGTGGAGCACTATTACATACACTCTGGAAACACATCAACAACATATATCCTCCTATTAAATTCACAATAGAATCAGAACAAAAATAAAATTGACATTCTTAGATGTTCTTGTGACAAGATTCCCTCATGACAAAATCAAAACTACAGTTTTTAGGAAAGGAAAATACTTAGTCTATACATTCAATTACATCCGAAACACAAAACATGGAGTTATACTATCACTGTGCAACAGAGCAAAAGAAGTTTGTTCAGAAACCAATGATTTGGAAAAAGAAAAGATCTGCATATAACAAAATTTTATGAAAAATGGCTATCAATCAGCTGTTATTATGAAAATCTTAAATAGACAATGAAAAAGATCATTAAAAAACAATTATTGGTATGGTAGTGTATCCATACTTACCAAAAATAGCAGACAAATTAAAGAAAATCTGCAATCAGTATAACATCAGAACAGCTTTCCAGAGCCATACCTCACTATGAGGAATTTTAACATCTACAAAGCCTACAATTGAAATGCTGACAAGAAAAAAATGCAACTATGAAATCCCAGGTGAATGTGAAATAATGTATATTGGTGAGACCAGTTGTTCCATTGAAAAGAAATAGTAAGAACATAAACTGATGATTAGAAGAGAGAAAACAGATATATCTAACATAATACCAAAAGAAGAAAATTTAAAAAAACAGTTCACAGTAATAACAATGATAAACAACCCTATAACAAACTAGTGGGATTATACATAATGTTTGGAAACCACTAATCAACTTTGCTCTTAGAAAAAATTGCAGAAATCAGGAGGAACCTCATAGATGAGTATATGAAATTTTTACTTATTGTTACCTTTGGCAGGAAAGGTGAATGTTACCTTGAAATTCAGTATTCAAGAATCTAGGTCCAGGTTCAATTCTCATCCTAATACTATCACTGGTCATTCCAGAAGCATCTGAAAAAGAGGATGGAATAATACCTCAAAACATTGTGCATATTACTAACAGTTGAATGTATTTACAATATTTAAATGGAGTTAGATTTTTCTAAAGACATTCAATACTTGTATTAGATGATTAAAATAGTCCAATGTATAAATACAACTGAAAGAAGAGTGGTCTCTTGTTTTCTGAGTCAGGGTGAGATTTTGCTTGAAAGAGAGAGAGGAAGAACAGAGAGTAACATGTTCTCATGTTAAACTGAAAGCAATTCATTCCATATAAAAAATGAAGTCATTTTAAAATTTTAAGTTTAAAAGTGAGGGTCTAATACTGTTCTGTGATTAAATAATTATAAATAAAGCAAATTGAATAATAAGTGCCAAGAAACAACAGAAACCCTTTTCCTGACTGCCATATCAATTTTGGAAATGACTGATGTAAATAATCCCACATAAATTATAAAATTAAAAAAAGCAAAACTCTCCATACAGTAGTGTCACTCAGGGCAAGCTTGAGTAATCAATGGATGCCAGAAGGCTTGTGCATAAAATCCTTATCTAGTTCCTACTCATCCAATATCCCCCAACTAGTTTCTGGCTTGTGGCCTTCGTCAGTGAGGAGCTTTGAATCTGAGAGCACTGCTGTAGGGAGACTTTTGCCTGTTTTGATAATAGTTATGAGTAAGGATAAGAAATGGTGATCATGTGAAATTGTAAAATTTACAATTCAATATGAATTTCATCTGTACAGTTCTTTACAAATTTCTCAATTTAAAAGATACCTTCAAAGTCTTGGTAAATACTTCCTATATTCATGTAAGAAGCCGCTAATAAAATCAGAAAAGAGTTCTACATTAAAATTATACTTTTCATTTTCCAGCATCATCTATTTGGAATAATTGCATACAAATCTATGTCTATGTTTTCCATTCTTCCATTGATGTTTGCAATGACAATGTACAGAGAGAGACTGTGTTTTCATTAATTTTTTTAAAAAAAAAATTAGATAACTCTGAGTGAACCTTTATCAACAATTTAATTTAATCCAAACATGTATTTCTTATTTCAGTATTTATTTATTAGTCTTGCACTGATGAAAATCATTGGCAACAAACAAATATGTATATAAAGACTGAATTAAAAACATTTATGATCTTCTAAGAAACTAAATGTAGATATATATGTATATTATTTTTTGATTTGTTTACCACTTGTAATAAATTTATATTGCTAAAAGTTTACTTGGTGGAAGATCATTTTTCACAAAAAACGTAATATGTGTGTTTGTTTCATTTCCAGTAAATAAAGTTATAGGTGGCCATTTTAAAAAATAAATCTTTATAAATTTATTTGGTGGAAGATAATTTCTCACAAAAAGCATAAATGCGTGTTTGTAGATGTTCGTTTCATTTCCACTAAATAAAGTGATAGATTGTTATTTTTCCAAATAAATCTTTAATTGATTGTATTGTTAGCAAGTTGTTTTCCGAGATTAGCAAATTAGAAAATTGTTACATTTTCATTTACCATTGTCAAACATCCTCCACTCACAACTTTGACGCCATTGCCGGACTGGACTAATACGTATATGACATGTCAGTGCAGGACTAATACATAAGCACCCTTATTTAAAATAGTGATTTATATATTTATCAAGTTATTATTATTGAACTCATTTCTTGTTTGCAATATTCTTTCCTAAATTATGGTTATTTTCCTTGGAATTGTAATAAATTGAAAAGAGTTTGGGATTTAGCCGACAGTTATAATCTGGCTATTCAATGTATTTTGCTGCTGACGTTTTATAAGTAAAATATTCAATAATGCACAAGTTTGAGAAAAATTTTAATACAGTTTTTAACTTTAAAATATTAAAGTTTTAAAATAGATATTTCTCTCTAGAAAATCTATTGTTGTCCACATAGATATTGTTTTTTATGAATACTGTCTTTCAGCACTGCACTAGCTTGAATACTTCATTTAAAAGTGTAAGAAAAAGAAATATGGTATTTTAAAACTTTTTAGAGTACTTTCACTTTTAAATCTAGAAATTTATTTCTATGCACTATTAGTCAAATTTAATTATTTTAAATCGAAATTTAATTATTACATTTTAGATTATGAATTTATTATGTAATTGAAAGAAAAAAACAATCTTCATATACCGTATATGCCTTTACTTTTGCTGCATAAACTTAAAAGTTTATAATATCCACACTCTATTTATATTATTAAGATTTGCTGCATAATCTGTGTAAGCTTCTTTTTTTGATGGCACCAAATTTTATTTCTAACTTAAAATGTTTAAATCAACCCTATTTATAAGCCATCACAATTTATATCATTTTAAGTACTTAAACTTCTCATCTGTTTTATCCAGTTCCTTTAATTTAACTATGATGTGTTTTTTCTTATTATAAACACACTTATTTGCATATGCTAGCAGCTATAAATAATGATCTAAGTTCAAATTAGGCAAGTCTTAACATTTCAGTTTGTATGTTAAGTTCTTTGCCCAGAAGCAAATAGAGAAGATTTGATAATGAATAATCATTTTTTGTATTAGTGTATCATTACTTGCCACCAGTCGGTACAGTGGTAGAGTGTCAAACTTAGAGCACAAAACCCTTAAATTGATTCCAGTTTTGGCATTTCAAACGTCTTACGAACTCCTGTTTAATAAATCCATTTAATTATTTTTTATATGTCATTGTACAATTTATTCTAGAATATTAATATGTAATCATATAATAGATATTTTTATTAGCTCTTTACAACATGGACATGCATAAACACATTATAATAGTCATAATAACCATTTATTTATTCTAATAATAATAATGAAAATGATGATAATAAAAGGTATTGAAAGCAAGTTTGTATATAATAAATTGAAAAAATCATTTTTATTTCAAAGATTTATTGTTAGTAATATATAAGAAAGTCATTGTTATTGTTGTTATGAGATTAGGTAAAATGTGAAAATTTTTCACATTCCAATCAGAATTTTTCTTTCAGATAGCTGGACCATTGCCAATCCAATTAAACATCTAATATAATAAGTATTCAGTTATTCTTAAGTTATAAAATAAACAAGAATAAAAAAACTCTCAAATTCTCTATTTTCAGAAATCAGTAAACCTGCACTTTAAACCATTAAATATCACCATTTCTTATACTTACACAACCTGTTAAAACAAGAGTGAAGTGATGATTGATGTATTTGGCTTTTCCTTAAATGAAGTCAAGAATATCTCAGCAATTATGCCCAGATAAACCTGTTAGCCATTTTATTTTCCATTCCCACTCTTAAGTCTTCCCATATTCTGCTCCATCCCATTTCCACAACATAATCTTTGTCAACTCTATGGCCTTTATATCTAAATCCCCCTTATCTCTTCACAAACCCAACATAAAAACTAATAACTCACTTTCTGTATAGTCACTTTGTTCATGTCTATTCTCCCATAACTTCATTATCAGTACCCTTTCTGCTTTCAAGCATTTACATTCAATCAACGGGTGCCTAATATTTTCTATACCTTCCTTACACAATTTGCACACTAAATTATCCATGGTTTTCCATTTACATGTATATTCTCTTGTTGCTAAAGATCCCATTCGAGCCTTAAATAATAAACTACTTTCCTTACTATTATCATAAATTAACTCACATCCAATATTCCGTTTACTTCTATATATATTTAAACTCTTCTTACCCTCCATACTACTTCTCCATCTCTCCAACTTCCTATTTTTTATTAATACTTCTATTCTTTTATCCCATTCCTTACCACTATAACACTCAACAATCCTCCTAACACAATCATCCCACGTTTTATACAAGTATACCGATAAAAATTCTTTATCCAAACCTTTTGCATACCGCATTACCTTTCTCACCCATCTTGTTACCTGCCCGTTACTCATAACCCAATTAAACACTATTTTGGCTATTCTTTTACTATCCCTTTTGCATACTGCATTACCTTTCTCACCCATCTTGTTACCTGCCCTTTACTCATAACCCAATTAAACACTATTTTGGCTATTCTTTTACTATCCATAAACTGCAACCTACCAAACATTTTCATTTTACTTTTTGCATCTCTCATATAGAAACTTGACCATCCCATTTCTCCTTGAATTGCCTCCTTTGCTGTCCACATCTCTGCATCTAAGGCATGTATTCCTACTTCCCTTTGTACTTTCTCTAAATAATCTAAAACCCTTTTACTAACACATAATGCATCATTACCACATGTTAACCCTGCTACTGCAACTTCCTTCCATACTATTCTAGCTACATCATAATTATTATATGAAAATACTGTTAGTTTCTTTACCAAACCCTTTCTTTTCTTTGCTTCATTTACCAATTTTTTCTCCCATTCATCCAAGCAATTTTTCTGATTACATAAGATGATTCCCAAATACCTATATTTATCCACTACACTTAACTTTATATCCCCCAATAAAAATTCTACATCTTCTTTTTCCCCAGTATTAACCATCATTATATTTGATTTTTCTTCACTAAATTTAATCTCCATCTATTTACCCATCCTTGCACATGTCCTCAACATAATTTCTATATCTTCTCTTCTTTCTGCACACAAAAAGATATCATCTGCAAAAAAAGACCTGACAAAATATATACTCCCTTGCCACCTATTAATGGTATCTCTACCCCTCTTCCTAGTCTTTCTATTGCTTTCTCCATTTCACTCAAAAACAACAAAAACAAAATAGGTGACATAGGGCATCCTTGCCTTAATCCCACCCCATTTTTAACTTTAACTGATTCTATATCCCCTAACTGGTAAGTATAATAATTATTTTTCATATAATTTCTTAATAATATTTACTAAAGCTTCATCCATTCCCAAATTGGCTAACCTTACCCATAATCTATTTCTATTTACTCTATCATATGCTTTCTCTATATCTATAAAACTCATATATAATGATCTACCTGAATTTCTACTCATTTCCATAAGTTGTGTAATTACAAACAAACTATCTCCTATACGCCTATCTGACCTAAAACCTCCTTGCATTTCCCCCACTACATTATTCTCTTCCATCCATTTTACAACTCTTCCAGCTACCATATATGAGAAAACTTTATATAAAACTGATGTTACTGCTATCGGTCTATAATTATTTAACTTTCTATAATCCTTACCCTTTCCTTTAAATAATAATCTTATTCTTGTATTACTCCAACTAACTGGAAAAACTGTCTTCTGTGCCATTTTATTAAAACATGATAATAACTTTGCTTTTGCTCTATGCCCTAAATTCATTACCATCTCTGCTGCCCATCCATCTAAACCTCTCGCCTTTCCACTTTTCAATCTCTTACCTGCCTCATTCAATTTAATTTTTTGTGAACCTAATATTCCCATTACTAACTGTTTTCATTTTTTCTATCACTACTTCCTTCACATCTAACATCTTTTCTATATCCATTACATATCTATTTAAGATTCTCTCTACCTCTTCTCTAGAGCTACACTCTATTCCCTCATCATCTATTAATACTATCTTTCCCCTACATTTCTCATTTTAAGCATCACATGGTCACTATCTTATACTAGCTTATAATTGTTTATAAACAAAGCAAAACTCTCCATGCAGTATTGCCATCCTGTGCCAACCAGAGTAATCAATACTGCAAGGAGAGTTTTGCTTTGTTTATAAACTAGTATAAGATAGTGATCATGTGATGCTTAATGGTTTTACACCAATCCTGCCTAATAGGATAGTGGTGGCTATGGTTGTTAAAGAGCCAAAGACACCAAAATGTATGGGTGCTAAACTGAGTTCAGACCCATATTACTATATAAGCTATTGAGCTTAGATTAAAAATATTTTTGTGTTTTCAATTTCATTCTCATTGTTTTGTAGTTAAGTAGAGATAAAAGGTGGGTGCTGGAGGGTTGCATTAGATCCTAAGATCTAGGTGCAGTGCTCTCAGATCCAAAGCTCCTCACTGACGATGGCCACAAGCCAGAAACTAGTCTGGGGATATTGGATGAGTAGGCATTAGATAGAAATTTTATGCACAAGCCTTCTGGCATTCATTGATTACTCTGGTTGGCACAGGGTGGCAATACTGCATGGAGAGTTTTGCTTTGTTTATTTCTTTTTTTAATGTAATTCCAAAATTTTTACTCCTATCTTTCCACTTTTATTAATATTCTCCAACAATTTACTATTTAACTTCACCTCTCTCTATAATTATCCATTTTAGCCAACTTCTTCTTTTCTAAGTACTTTCCCCATTTAGCATTAATATCATTTTCACTTTCTTTGTTCTTAATAGCATACTTATATTCTCTGCATGCTTCTTTCCTCTCTTTTACACTTTTACTAACTCTCATTTTTATTACTTTTATTCTTCTGCATATTCTCAACTAAAATCCTATTTGCCACTTTTTCTATTTCACTACACCAGTCCTTATACTCATGCCCATCCAACTGCTCCATGGTTTTTTCAACTTTTATTTTATATTCTTCCAACTTATTCTTATCATTCACTCTCCATCCATATCCACATCTTTCACTATTATTTCTACCTTTATTTCTATCTTCCATCACATTACTAACCATTTCTATTACAATAAAATTATGATCACTATTACATACTCTCTCTTCATTATCAAACACCTTAATTTTCTGTATTTTATTCATTCCCTCTTTCTCTATCAATACATAATCTATTGTGTGAAATACATTATTCCTAGACCATGTGTATTGTCCCTCATACATATTTGATAAATTCCCAATGCTCAAATTTACTCTTTGACAAAATTCCTTCAAAAACTGACCATTCTTATTATCTATCCCCTATAACCATTATTCCCTTTTTCTTTAAAAATTTGTATACCCTTAACTAGGCATTCATATATACTATTGTTTCACTCCATTACAGTTTGACTATCTCCAGTAGCTATATACACTACAGCCACCATCCATTCTTGTCTACCCAACCTTATTTCAAACCACAAATGCTCTTGACATTTAACAATATTTAAATATTTCCTCGATATAACACCTATACCACCACCCCTTTTTTCTTTTCTGTTTACACCCTGCCATACCACTTCTTCCAAAATAGGTTCTTCTTCTTCTCTTAGATGAGTTTTCACTACTAATAATACCTCCAGTTCTTCATTTTTAATTGCTTTATTTAATTCCAGCCACTTTTCTGGTCTCCTACCACCTTGCATATTCAAAAACCCAATTTTAACAATTTTTTCTTTCCTAACTATTCTTTTATAAATTCTTTTGATTCTTTCTTCTCCATTACATTTATAACAAACTTTCTTACCATTAATCTTACAAAACCATTCCCTCTCCACGTCTACACTTATATCTAAATCAACCATCTTTTGCTTATTTCTTATATCCCCTCCATTCGTCTTGTTTTTGAATAATAAGTAACTCTCTCCATGCAACAGTGTCACCTAATATAATCCATAGTAATCAATAGATGCTAGAAGGTTTGTGCATCAAAATCCCAATCTAGTATCTACTCATCCAATATTGCCAGACTAGTTTTGCAGCTCCTCACTGTTGAAAGCCATAAGTTAGAAATTAGTTCGAGGATATTGGATGAGTAGGCCCTAGATAGGGATTTTGATGCACAAACCTTCTAGAATCCATTGATTACTATGGTTTGTACTAAGTGCCACTGTTGTACAGACAGAGTTGCTACTGGTTTAAACCTGCATTTTCTTGATTATCGGTGGAAAAAGAGACTGTTGGAAAAGTCTTCATCTGGACATGAGCTATTTAAAAGTTGTTCCATTTTACATTTGAATAATTAAGAAATTTATTTTTATTCGCACAGAAATTTCATTTGGAAACAAAGCATATATACATACAAGTAGAAGTATATATGCCCATACTTTGTTCATAAGACATTCATGGCATTATATTTTAAATTTGTAATAATTGTTTTTTTTTTTCAATGTTTAAATCATCATTCTGATTTAATATGAGTCTGGAAATTTTGAAACCTTCATCAAGATTATCTTCAAAGGCTCTAAGATTCTTTGGAGAAATAAGTTCTCATTAGCAAATAATGATAGTTATGCATTTTCGATAACAAAATTAGATTCAAGTCATCAAATGTTTCTTCCCATTTTCGAACTCCCAGGTAATAAACCTTTCGATTATTTTGCTAATCATGGATTGCTGCTTTGGGGAAAATGCATACCCTGAAGTTCAATGTTCATAGAATTCCAAAGCAATAAACCATTTGATTGTATTATTTCTAATAGGATAAAAGACTGAAGTCTAATCATTATCTGTAATATTTAAATGAAGAAAGCTTTAAAATTAAAACTTTAAAAGACATATAGAATTTTTTTTTATTAAGATTTTCTTTCTAATATGTGACTTTTTTACAGTACAGGCTTTTTCATACCTGCATTCCAATATATAATATATAGGAGGTTTGAACTCAGACTTTCACGTGACCCTCAACTATCCATGCTATCTCATACTGCTGACACACTTGATCACACACACGTCAAAAAGATAAACAATCACCAATATACATATTCCGTGCTAAACCAGCACTTGTCAGTTGGTCCAGATTATCATCTTCACCATACAATAAATGCTTAGCTTATATTAAGGTAGCCAATCTTCATACTTTAATGAACATGATCCACTTCACCCCACAACTCTTCAGCTGTCCATTTCATTGAAAATCTGATGATGGAATGGTTAAAGCTCACATTGGTGCCAACCTTCTCATCCTGACTCTGACCCCTTATGTACAGGACATAATCCATTTACATACATATACAAGGGATGGGCAGACCTATATTTTTAATATATGAATTTTTTTCTACAATACAGGCTTTTTCATACCTGCACTTCAATATGTAATATATAGGGGTTTTGAGTTCAGACTTTCACATGACTATCAACTGTCCATGATATCTCATATACTGCTGACACACTTAATCACACACATGTCAAAAAGATAAACAATCACCAATATACATATTTCATGCTAATCCAGCTCTCGTCAGTTAGTCCAGATTATCATCTCCACACATATATACAATCAATGCTCAGCTTATATTAAAATAGCCAAACTTCAGACTTTAATGGACAGGCTTCAATACACTCCACCCCACAACTCTTCAGCCATTCATTTCATTGAAAATCTGATGATGGAATACTCAAAGCCCACATTGGTGCCAACCTTTTCTTCCTACCCATAAGTCACCCTGACCCCTCATGTACAGGATATAATCCATTTACATACATATATGAGGGATGAACAGACCTTACAATACTATATTTTTAATATATGAATTTTTCTACAGTACAGGCTTTTTCATACCTGCACTCCAATATGTAATATATAGGGGGTTTGAACTCAGACTTTCACACGACCCTCAACTATCCACACTAAAATTTTCTGTATTTCCATAGATAAAAATTGATATTGTAATCAGTTCTTATTCAAAGTAGCATATTATATCTGTTTCCTTTCTATATGTTTAGAAAAATAAAATTCACTTTCTATCGCCTTGATTTTATAATCATCTTTCTTTAAAACAACCAATATCATTGCAACTATTAAAATTAATAATTACCCAACCTTAAGAATTTTAATAGTTTTTTTGTTTGCTACAAGTTGCTAAGTCACATAACAAATGGACCTTAATAAAAGTCAGTAATTTAAATATATTTTTACATTATCTCCAATTAAATAATTTATTTAGGTATTTTATATAGCGTTTGTATAAAAACTTTGGGATGTTGTTATGATCTTGTTTAGGCTATCAGTGGCATATAAATTTAATTTAATTGCCCTACATAAATTAATTCAGTGATAGACCCAATAATTGACAATCCCTGAATCACAATCCAATTCAGTTACTTCCTGTCCTTGAAGATCGTATATCCTTCCAAGTGATAAATCATTTGATTACTTTTTTTAACCTTATCTAACACAAATATTTATTAAAAACAAAGAGCTTTGATAATTTCTTAACAAACTTTTTGATAAATGCTTAGCAAAATAAAGCATTTACAATATCTCTATAATAAACCACACCCAAACCCCAGACCAATGGTTTCATGCTTTTGCACTCTTCAGTGAGGCACTAGGGTAGTTTCAGACACTAGATTTAAAACTACCAACCCAAAATCAGCATTTATCTGAGAGTTAACCATTGAGTAGAAAATCTGAAAATTTCAGACACTTAAAGGTCTTCAAACCCAGCTATCTTAGATAAATGCTAGTCTGGATTTGTATTTTTAGATCTAGAGTCTGAGACTATCCTAGCGCCTCACTGAGGAGTGCCAAAGAATTTATAATATTTTAAAATTTGTCACCATTACTTGCAAATAATCATTACTTTTTTAATTGAAAAATAAAATGGTTGAAAATTTATTACAAAAAAAAATTATGTTAAAGCTAAGAAATTTCAAAGCCTTGACCTCTAAATGACTTCAAAAACCTTGACCTCATATACTATTGGCTATTCTGTCACCATTTATTATCACAATTTTTGTTCAAGATAATTAATCAAACATTTTGTTATTTTTAAAATTTGCTTTGATTTTTAAAATTAAGAAATTAGTAAAAAAATATATTTAAAATAACATTTAGTACTTTAATTAAACAAGAAGTAATAAGTCCAGTTCTATAAATCAAATTTTAACTTTATATAAAGTTTATAATCTTAAATATTTTATAAAATATAATAAATCACTTTTTTTGATGTTATTTAATATCCAGCCAATCTGTATAAATAAGAATATTCTAAACACATTATGTTTCAAGGAACTGGAAAAATAAATAATAGATATGGGAAAATGATAGGCCTAAAATCCAATTAAAAAATTATAGATAAGAACAATTGAATGATTATTCAATGAAACACAGTAGCACCACCTAGTGCAAGCCAGAGTAATCAACAGATGCTAGAATAAAGAATGATGATAACATGATGTTTAGTGGTTTAATTTTATTAATACTGTAAATAAACACCATTTCTTAAATAAATTATATAGAGAGAGAAACTAACCCAGAATGTGCATAATATAATAATAATTCACAGTCAGTTTAACAAATATGCAAAAAACAAGAAAGGGGCATTTTTTGAAAGCTCGTTAAAATGATCCTAGTAAATCTGATTCTTTATGAATTGTTATTATAATTAGAATCTCTGTAAATATTATTGCTATATATGTTCGGCAAGTTCATAAGTTTCTTAAAAATAAATTTAATATTAATTACCAGATTCACCCGGCCTTGTAAAGGCCTGTAATTTTTTTTAATTGGTTGCTCTGACAATTTTTTTAAGAGTTAATATATATTAAACAAAAGATGTTAAATGTGAAAAATGTACATGGGGCTGAAAAACCATTGTTACAACAAAAAAGAAAAACTCTGGGCTTTCAGCCCATCATTTTTGTAATAATTGGTTGCTTTAACAATTTTTTTAAAGATTTAATGTAAATTAAACAAAACATTTTAATATTATATACATAAATTTCTGAATTTTAATAAAGCTGGGTTAAAGTTTACATTTTTAAATAATAAGAAAATCCAAGTCATACATCATGTGATTTAACTTAATAAGCTTGTATTACAAATACTAATAACTGTTAACAAGATTTTGCAATAAATACCACAAGAGAAAGCATTTGAAATCTCTATCTAGAATTATCTCTATTCTCAAACTGTTTTCAAGCTGATGGCTTTCATCAGTGAGGCACTAGAATATTCAGACACTAGGTCCATGATACCAACTCAAGACCAGAATTTATCTAATACTTAATTATCAAGTAGAAAATTTGAAATTTTCAGACACATATATGTCTTCAAATCCAGCTATCTAACTTAAATAACCTATATGTGTCTAAATAATTTTCAGCTACACCATATATTAATAGCTTTAGCAATAAAACATTGTCAAAGCCTCAAAAGCAAAACTATAATAGTAAGAAAATCAACATACATCACATGACTTAACTATTTAAGTTAGATGGCTGGATTTAAAGACATATAGGTGTCAGAAATTTTCAGATTTTCTACTTAATAGTTAAGCATTAGATAAATGCTGGGCTGGTGTTGGTATTTTGGATCCAGTGTCTGAATATCCTAATGCCTCACTGATGAGAGTCATTAGCTCAAAACTTTTTTGGAGATACGGATAATTCTAGATAGAGATTTTAAATGCTTTCTCTTGCAGCATTTATCGGGAAAACTTGCTTAGAGTTATTAGCACACTCATTATATTACATTTTTAAATATATCTGTTATATTTGCAAGCTTTACAGCTTCAAATATATATTTAATGGAGCACTCCCTGAATAAAAAAAATTTTCCTGATAGCATTGCACCTAATTGCAATAGTTTTTTAGCTTTATTACTAGTTACTATTTATTAATGTTGAAATACAAAAACACAATTTTTTTATATTTTTTATTAAATATAATATTTGTAATATTTTTTTAATTGCTTTAACAATTTTTTTAATGATTTAATGTAAATAAGTTTTCTTATTTAACATTTGTTATTTATAAAAGTTCATTAAACATTGCTAAGTATGTCAGTCATCTGAACTATATTAGGGGCTTGACAGATCATGAAAGAATGGAATGCCTTAATGTCAAATTATAAATCAGCATTTGTGGCTGTTTCTGAAACTGGACGGGAACTTTTATCTTGAAATACATATCTCTATAGTTAAAAGCACTCGGTACTGATTTTTTCCCCAGCATTTTTTTATTTAATGGCAAATTACTTCCTTTGCCTAAACATAGTGGTTGTGAATTTGTCATATGACATCAAACAAACATACATTCACTAATCAGACAACAAAGAAAATACATATTTTATATATAAGATGATAATTAATAGTAATATTATCTAGTTATTTATTTTATTATGCAAAGTATTGCAGATATTATTATTTATTTATTTTTAATTTGTAAAAAAAATACATTTGCTTTGGAAAAGTTTGTATTCCAATTGATCACTCAAAATCTAGAGTATTTATAAGTTGATTATCAAGTGCTTTAAAAAACATACTTATATCTAAATAAAAAGGCATCAGAAAGATAATCTTTTTTAAAAAAACTGTTCTAATTTGTAAAAAATAAAAAAAAGATAAATTAACTTAAAAAATAAATAAAAATTAAAATAGAGATAAAACCAATGGTAGAAAAAAATTTTAAAAACTTTTTCTATTAACCTTTTGAATGTTGGTAAGTATAATTAAATTAAAACTCACACTGCAAGGCAATTTTTGTAGCTTTCAGTTTGAAAAAAATTTGTAACAAAATAAAATTACTTTTTTGAAAATTTATAATTTAACATTATTTTCCAAATATTCTAAAATATTTTTTTTTTTTTTTAAAAAAAAGAATTTAACATGTAAAATTAAAAAAAAAAGTCAACTATCTAATTTTACTAGAAAAATGTAAAAAAAAAAGGTTTTTATATAATGAATTTAACCAAAAAAAATTTATTTTTATTTTTTTATATATATATATGAATTAACATGTAAATTTTAAAAAAAAAGTTTACATTTTGAATTTACTACAAAAATGTAAAAAATATTCTATTATGTATATAGTTATATACAGAAAAATATTTTTAATATTATACATATAATATACAGTCATGTGATGCACTATAGCTTCTCCTTTCTCAGAGTCAGAAATATCTCAGATACTATGTTCAAAGAAATCGGTTAGACACCTTATTTTTTATTTACCATCCCAAATTTTTCCCATATTCTTTATCCTACTCCATCCCATTTCCACAACATTATGTTTATCAACTCTATGATCTTTATATCTAAATCCTCTTATTTTCCCCCAAATTAAGCATAAAAAACAATAACCCACTTTCTGTATAATCATTTTATTTATATTTATTATTCCACAACGTCATTATTTGTATCCTTTCTGCCTGTAAGCATTTACATTCAATTAACAGATGCCTAATATTTTCCATGCCTTCCTTATATAATTTGCAGATTAAATCCCCCATATTTCTCCATTTATGTGTATATTCCCTTGTTACTAACAATTCTGTTCCAGCCTTAAACAGTAAATTATTTTCCTCACTATTATCATAAATTAACTCACACCCAATATTCTGTTTACTTCTACATATATTTAAACTCCTTTTACTCTCCATACTAATTCTCCATCTCTCTAACTCAGTATTTTTTATTAATGCACCAATTCTTCTATTCTGTTCCTTGCCACTAACAATTCTCCTAACACAATCATCTCACTTTTTATATAAGTATAATGACATAAAGTCTTTATCCAAATCTGCATATTACTACTTTTCTCACCCATCTTGCTGCCTGTCCTGATGAAGACTGCATGGTATAGTCGAAACAGTAATCAATAATAAAAGTTTTTTTTGCTGAAAAGTGAAATGTGTAAGATTTTTGAAATTCAAAACCAAAATAGGTGACAGAGGGCATCCTTGCCTTAAGTCTCCCACCTCACTTTTAACTAACTGATTCTATATTTCCTAATTAATATGTATAGTAATTATTTTTATACAATCTCTTAATAAGATTCACTAAAGCTCCATTCATTCCCAAATTTATTAAACTTACTTATAATCTATTTCTATTTAATCTATCATATGCCTTCCCTATATCTATAAAGACCATATATAACTGTCCATCTGTATTCCTATTTATATTTATAAATTGTGACTACAAATAAACTATCTCCTATACACCTATCCAATTGAAAACCTCCTTGCATTTCTCCCACTATATTATTTTCTTCCATTCATTTTGCCACCCTTCCAGTCATCACATATGCAAAAACTTTATATAATACTGAAGTTACTGCTATTAGTCTATAATTGTTTGACTTTCTATGATCTTTATTCTTTCCTTTAAATAATAGCCTTATTCTTGTATTATTCCAACTATATGGAAATTCTTCTCTGACATCTTATTAAAACATAGATTTAATTTTATACTATTTCCTAAATTCATTACCATCTCTGCTGCCCATCCCTTTAAACCTCTTGCCATTCCACTTTTCAATTTCTTTCCTGCTTCATTCAGTTCATTTTCTGTAAACCTAATATTACCACTACTATATGCTTTTATATTTGTTATCACTATGCCCTTCACATCTAATATCTTTTCTATATCCATTATATACTTATTTAAGATTGTCTCTAATTCTTCTTTAGAACTACACTCTTTTCCCCCATCATTTAGTAATATTATTTTTCTCTCATTTGCATTTCTTCTTTTAATATATTTCCAAAATTATTTACTCCCATCTTTTTCATATGCTCCAACAATTTACTATTTAATTTCATTCTTTCTATATAGTTATCTATTTTGGCCAATTTTTTTTTCTAAATATTTGTTCCATTTAATATTAATATCTTTTTCACTCTCCTTGTTCTTAATAGCACACTTATATTCACTGCATGCTTTTCCCTCTCTTTTACACTTTTACCAATTCTCACTTTTTATTATTTTTATTCTTTTGAATATTCTCACCTAAAACCCTATTTGCCACTTTTTCTACTTCACCACACCACTCCTTATATTCATCCCCAATAAACTTTTCCATGATTTCTTTTACTTTTATTTTATATTCTTTTAACTTATTCTTATCATTCATTCTCAATCCACATCATTCACTATCCTTTCTATTTTTATTACTATTTTCCATCACATTACTAACCATTTCTATTATAAAGGAATTATGATTACTATTACCTACCCTCTCTTCATTATCAAACACTTTAATTTTCTGTACTTTATTCATTCTCTCTTTCTCTACTAATACATAATCTATTGTGTGAAATATATTATTTCTAGACCATGTGTATTGTATCTCATAAATATTTGATAAATTTCCAATGCTCAAATTCACTCTATGACAGAAAAGTTTCAAAAGTTGTCCATTCTTGTTATCCACATGATCAATTTCTTTAATATGACCATTCATATCCTCTATAATCATTATTTTCTTTCCCTCTTTTTGAAACTCTGTATATTCTTAACTAGGGATTCATATATGCTACTGTTCCACCCCATTATGGTTTGACTATCTCCAGTGGCTATATACACTATAACCACCATCCATTCTTGTCTTCCTAACCTTATCTCAAACTACAAATGTTCTTGACATTTAACAGTATGTAAATATTTTTTTGATATAACTCTTATACCATTACTCCTGTTTTCTTTTTCTGTTCTATTTATATCCTGGTATACCAAATCTTTCAGGGTATGTTCTTCTTCTTCTCATTAATGTGTTTGCAACTATTTCTAATAGCTCAATCTCTTTGTTTTTAATGACTTTGTTTATTTTCAACCACTTTGCTGGTCTCCTACTACCTTGCATATTCAAATATCTGATTTTAACAATTTATTCCTTTCTTGCTATTCTTTTGACTCTTTCTTCTCTACTACATTTGTAATTAGTTTGTTTATCATTAGTTTTACAGATCCATTCCCTCTTTACATCTACATTTATATCTAAATCTGCTAGCCTTTGTTTACTTCTTACATCCCATCCATTTTTAATCTTCTTTTTGATAATACTGTAATTTGAAATCTTACCACCCTTTATAAATCTCCCAAACTATAATATTTTTTATAAATCAATCCCTCTAATGCTTCACTTTCTTGTTTTGTTAAGTACAATCTATCATTACCATATAACTTTCTCTTACTAATAAAAAAATTCCACACATCCATAAACATAACATTATTTCTCTCACATAATTTTTTCAATCTCTCATATATAGAACATGCCCTATCTAACCAATCCCTATTGTCAAATCTTGGTAGTATCCAACTATTCCTACGCTTCCTTTAATTTTATTCAAATTACTCATCAATTCATTGTACTCATCCATTACTCTTTCCAATGGCTCTGACAAATTATTTGTCCCTACCATAACATAAACATCTCTAGTTCTTTGTTTCTTTACCTTATCTGTAAGATCCCTAATTTTTGTATAATCTTTATATATATATACAAAGATTATAATGATAAGGAAAACAGTAAAGTCATTGACTGTATTAACCATCCTGGATTATTAATCACTATAGAAGAATGTAGAATTAATAAATTTATAACAGACTAGTACTGAGCAGGAATCCTGTTAAAAGCCTGGAAAAATATTTTAAATTATTCCTTTTTAAAAATTAAGATTGAATGGTTGTCTATGCATGTGAAAGTTGAACTGAAAAATGATAAAAAATTAATAGAGCTTTAAATCATTACAATCCAAGTATGTTGAATGTAGTATAGATAGCAAGAACACATATTAGACACAAAATAAACAATAATAACAAAAGTTTAAATGATTTTTTTGATCATATTAAAAACAAAATAAAACTAAAAGATATATAATGCTTAGAAAAATTGATAATAAAAATTTAAAAAAGGAAAACTACAATGGCATGGGCAGATTTAAAAAATCAAACAAATTATTCCTAAAAAAATATTCAAGTGCAGAGCCTGTCCAAGAGTTTTTATTGCTTTGTGAAGACTTCAGTCTTGATGTAATTTCATTGACTATTCTCTTAACTTTCACAGCATTAAAGATATATATATATATATTAATTAATATTTTTCTGATTATACGTTGTAAGTAAAGTCTTTTTATGTTAACCTAGTATCTCTCTGAGGAATGCCAAAGCACAAAAACATGGTCAGAGTTTTGGGGGGGGGGGTCCTGACAGAGATATTTTAAATGCTTTCTCTAGCTAAGCATTTATCACAAAGCTTGTTGAGGAATTGGCAATCCTCATTGTTTATAACTTACAAGCTTAAGAGAATAGGGTCATGTGATCTATAACTCTTATTTTGACTATTTGTGTATTATTTTCTTTATTAAATTCCTGAAGTTTTGATGAAATATTCATCATTGTCAAGGTTAAGATCTTAATAAAGAACTATTAAATCTTAAGTAATAATAAGATTGAGCATGAAGTAAAGAAGACATATATTTGATGGTTGATTATTAAGAATAGGTAAATTAATAAAAAAAAGTTCTTCAGTTTTACAATTAATTGATTTCAAGTTGATTTTAAAAGAAAGAGATAAATAAGTGACCTCCACAAGGATTGTGCTTCATCATATTTATTTAAACTACTGGGTCTTTTTAATAATTCAATAGATTCTCTCATGGTTCTCAAATCATACTTTTCTAAATTGGCAAGTATTTAGCATTATCAAAATTAGGGGTGTGAAGAATTTCTAAAAACTTTGAAGTAAAAGCTGGAGTATTTAATTTTTTATTGAAGGCATTTTAATTCTGACACTAATTTACCTATTAAATTGACCTATATAGATTCTTGTACACTGTGAACATGGAATTTCATAGACTCTTTGGCATTTCAAGAGCACTTGATCTTTAGGTTTATAGAAAATTCACCAACTTTTTTGCTAGTGGAAAAGGTAATTTTAATATTGAAATTAGATAGCCTTTTATTGATCTTATCACTGACTCCTTTAATATAAAGTAAAACAATTCATCTTTTTTTCTTCTTAGTATCAATATTATATAAAGCTTTCTATATTATAAGAGATTTAAATGCCCTCTTTTGAGAAAATTGTAAACTAAGATAAAATAGATTATATCCAATATTTATCTGAAGGTTTGTAATGATGGTAATTTTCTATACATTCAACATTCACTCATAAATGATGGAAATAGTCCAACATATCACATCTTTATATATTGTCTGTATTTTCTTCTAAAATCAATTGTAAAACTGAAGAAAATAATAAATTTATTAATCCACCTATTCTGAATAATCACCTATCAAATATATAATGATTGTTCTTTACTTCACACTCAATCTGTTATTATTTAAGATCTAATAATTCTTCATTAAGACCTTAACTTTGACAATGATGAATGATATTACCTTGAAACGTTCAGAATTTAATAAACAAAATAATACACAGTTTAACACTGAAAAGACTTTATGTATGTGTTTAATTGAAATAAATGATAATTATTTCCCTTAAATCGATCATGGCTTTAACAGTCCTAAATTTTTGCACCCTTGGTGACTGTCTAATATGCTTATGGCTTATGTCAACCTTGTTTATATATTTACCGAGAATTAGGTCATATTTAAACACCATAGGAATAGATTAAACATTATGAATTTAATTATATCTTAAAGATTTATCTTTTCGACATGTGTGTGAACAAGTGTGTCAGCAGTATGAAATAGCGTGGATAGTTGAGGATCGCGTGAAAGTCTGAATTCAAATCCCTATGTATTACATATTGGAGTGCAGGTATGAAAAAAAAAGCCTGTACTGTAGAAAAAATTCATATACTAAAATATCTAAGCATTTACTTAAAAATAAATATGCTTCCATTTTTTTATTATTCTTAAAATATTGAACGTGTATAATATTCGTTTCGTAAAGTTATATGGAAGTCTATTATAATATAAATGATTGTTTTATAATTTAAAAAAATAAATAAACCGTTTGATGTTTTCTATCTTTATGTTTCTAATCTACAAAGAGTAAATGTGAAGATTTCTTGTAAACATAAAGATTAAAATATATTAAAGAGCTGATGTTTAAACAATAGAATTATATATTTATATTTACAGACATATAACAGCTGATTAATATTATTATAAATATGTTACATAAGTTTTCTTGCTTCTTTAATTACTGTTTATCAGTATAATATATGTGTGGAGATGATAATCTAGACCAACTGACAAACGCTGGTTTAGCACAAATTACGTGTATTGGTGATTGTTTATCTTTTCGACATGTGTGTGATTAACTGTGTCAGCAGTATGAGATAGCGTGGATAGTTGAGGGTCGTGTGAAAGTCTGAGTTCAAACCCCCTATATATTACATATTGGAGTGCAGGTATGTAAAAACCTGTACTGTAGAAAAAATTCATATATATTAATTAAAGGGAATTACTTTAAGCTTATAAGCTTAGTTGCAATAGAAAAAAATAAATAAATCACTATTTGAGTTTGCCTAAAGAAAAGAAAGCTTTTCGTTGTTGTCCAATAAGGATAAAAATATTTCTAAAATGAATCTTTTAGGATGGTTAGTGTTAGGGTATAGTAAACAATCATTATTTTGGGATAAATATTAGGTTATAGTACATAATAATTATTTTTTGGGTAGTGTCAATGTATAGTATGTGATTATTTTTTGGTTAGTATTAGGATATAGTATATGCTTATTATTTGTTTTTCGATAGTATAGAATATAATATGATTATTATTTTGGGATAGCATTAGGATGTAATATATGACTATCATTTTTTCAGGATACTATTAGAGTGTAATACATGATTATTATTTTTGGATAGTATTAAGGTATTGAACTGGTTACTCTTTTTGTGTAGTATTAAGATATAATACATGATAATTATGTTTTTCCATACATCTTTATTATTTTTTGAGTAGAATTATGATATCCATACATTATTATTATTTGGATAGTATTAAAATATAATATATGGTTATTGTTTTTTTTTTCTTAACTTTTTCTCAGTTTATATTAAGTATTATTGTATAGTTTTAAAACTATAATTTTATCTTTTTTTAATGCTTTTTTGACCAGTATTTTACTTCAACATTTTGATGAGTAGCAACCTTTTTTTTAGTATTATTTTTTTCCTATAATATATCAGTTACATTTTTTTCCTCATGTGTCATAGCATCGGCTGGGAAGCGAACCTGCTAACCCGGAACAACTGCTTGTAAGGCAGCCATGCTGACCTCTCGACCACCGACGCTTGACTATATCAGTTACATTGAATTTTCGCAAAACATTAACACATTACTAGAAAAATTGAATATATCAAATAATTCAAGCAAATTAAGTTCTGAAAATTAAAAAGAAAAAAAAGAAAAACTCATAAAATTGTTATTTTGAACCAATATAACACAATGCAATAATAATTCAAGTTAATGTTTTATATTATTTAACAGAATATAATACTTTTTATTACAATAAACATCAATTGCTGTATAAGTTTTATTATTTTTACTAATATATATATACACACACAATGTCACTCTACTGAAATAAATTTCTTGTTTATACTTCACCTTCGAGTAGTAAGTTACAAATTGCGCATTACGCAAACAAGTGAAGCTCAGTTTCAAGAGAATTATATGGCTGAGTGCTTTTGGGAACCTTTAGATCCCATACCCATAGCCTATGAATATGGGATCTAAAGATTCTCGAAAGCACTCAGCAGTATAATTCTCTTGAAATCGAGTTTCACTTGTTTGCGTAACATGCAATTAGTAATGTCACTCTATTTAATTTTCTAACACAGTATTTGTATGTAATTTTAATCAGAAGGGAATTACACCTTATACACATGTACTGTAATATTTTAATACCTCAACAATGTTTAGCTGAGTACAAAGGGTACTTTCAAACCAAAAAACAAGTTAGAAACTTTGAAAACATAAAAATGTCTGTCTTATTTTTATACCTAAATTCGCTTATGCAGACCAATTTAAAGCATTTTGGAATGAGAGTGTGAAAGTTTTCCATTAATCATTTTACTTCTATTAACTTTATTCTATCTATTAACAATCATTAATCTTCCCATCTACTGTCTGATAATATCATGAAATATTAGATTCTATGTAACACTCTATTTAATTTACCAGTGCAGTATTCATATGTAATTTTAATAGAAGGGAATTATACTCTATACAATTCACCCTATAATATACTGAAAAAAAAGTATGCTTTATTATTGAAGTTTCTAATACAGTAGCATTTAATGTGCATATATACACACTAAAGTTATAAATTTCTCTTTATTTTGACATTTATATGGTGTGGATAACTGTTGTATTTTAAACATTAAACGTAAAAAAAGAAATCACCATACAAATAATATATTTTCATACTATAATGATTATTATCTTGTAAGGTAATAGTTATGTTGAACTCAAAAATTAAAACTTTCTAGATCGATACTCAAGTAAGAAAAAACAAATTCCACATAGTCAAGTGAATAAAATTATTCTTATTTATTTGAACAACATTTGACTTCTTGCATAACTGGCTATATAATTATTTTGGTTACTGTTGTACATTTTATAACATAATAAATGTACCCAAGACTCAGATATTTTCATTCTACTTTAGAGTCCTCTACTGTGAGCTTGAGGAACTAAATAAACTTCAGATGATACAATGCAATGATATTCCTATATTTAGATTTGTTTCTGGATTTTGCCTTCAACAGTGAAGACTAAAATTCAAAGCTGTGACTAATGCACTCATACATCAAATAAACATTTTTTATTCTTTTATACAGTATTATGAAAGCATATGGGAAAATCATGTGATGTTATTAATGATATTGAATTTATTAACCAAAAGGTGGAAGGAATTCACAGTTGTTATAATATTTGTCTAAATCACATGTTATTATTAAATTAGTAATAAATTGAAAGGTTGTTAGTCTTTAACATGCGCCTACTGTTGTTTCTCAGACAGCCAATCAGCTGTTAAACAGCGGCCTGAAGAGCGATCAGGTCTTGACACCTGACAGAGATTTTGATAAGAAAAGGATGATACCACCCTTCTCTTTATTTAACTTTTTATATATATAAGCCAGTCTTAAGCATCTAGAAAATTGCGGTGTAGTAAATCTAAGATTTCACGCTGTAATATCGTAAATTAAAAACTCAGTGAGTAATAAATGAATATGTTTATATCTTCAAGCTTTCAAGCCAAGATGCTTAAGACTGGCTTATATATATATATATATAAAGTTAAGTAAAGAGAAGGATGGTATCATCCTTTTCTTATCAAAATCTCTGTCATGTGTCAAGGCCTGATTGCTCTTCAGACCGCTGTTTAACAGCTGATTGGCTGTCTGAGAAACAACAGTTGTTATAAAACTGACATCTTTAAAATATATGGAAATTGACTTGGACAAAATCTTAGTTATTTTTGGAATTTCAAGATATTAGCTTAAAGAATATAAAGAAGTAAAAGGTAGGCTGCTTCATCCATAAGATTATTAATTCAAGCTTTGAATGTCAATATTGACTGCTGAAGACAAAAACTAGAACCCGGTTTAGAAATAGGGATTTTAAAGTACTATACCATCTGATGTCTATTATTTAAATTTATGGTAAATGGTTCTGATATTAATAATAGTATATTATTTTGTTTATATTCTTTAATTGCATGCAAATAAAAATTGTTAAATATGAGAATAAAATATATTACTTTAGTACATTTCAATTGTTGTTGTTTTTAAGTTTTTTATTATTTTGAAAACTTTATTGTTTAAATATCTTTTAAAGAACAAAAAAACATATTTAAAAATGAATATTTCAACTTTTTATTTATTAGAGCTTAACGCACAAAAAACCTTTACCTTGGAAGGTTTCATCAATTGAATTTGTTTGGAAAAAATAGCAAATAATTTTTCTTTTCTTTTTTTATCAGAATAGTTTTAATGAAATACAGCTTTTTTAGCTTTGATATTTATTTTTACTAATAATTTGTTGCATTTTAATTTACTAAAGTACTGTTAGTATAATAATTAACAATTGTTATATAACTTTTATTTACTTTTAACTATGGTAATTAGCTTAGAAAAACAGTTTTATTTTTTTAAGTGTTTTAATTTTATTTAAATTAAAATATTATTAGATAAATTTTTAATTTGATATTTATTAAAAAGATTTTTTCAGTGGGGATTAATTTTTTTTTTTTTTTTTTAGCTTTGAAAGAAATTTTTCATTTATTCTTTAAATTGATGATAAAGCTTTTAAGTTTTCAAACGCTTTAAAAATTTTCCACTTTATAATTATTATTTTTAAAAAACTTAATAGTTAGATAATCATTCATTAGACTAGAGATTATGGTATTTTAAAATTTTAATTTTTCAACTTTTAAGTTGTTTTTGTTTTGGTACTTAATTATATATATATATATATATAACCAAGCCTAAGGATTCAATCCCTCTTGAATCTCATGGTGTCTATCAAATCTCATGTAAAAATTGTAAAGCTTCTTACATAGGTATGAGTAATCATCACATCAGTGTTAGGAGAGATGAGCATGCCAATGCAGTTAAACAACATTCATCATCATCAGCACTCTCACTCCATACTATGGATTCAAGTCATAAAATTAATTTTTCTAGTACCAGGATCATATCCAGATGTGATAATCTATACCAGTGCAAAATTAGAGAAGCCATTGAGATAAAGCTTAAAAGGCCAGATTGTATCAATAAGCGAGATGATACATGCAAACTTCCTCCTATTTGGAAAGATTTTTTTAAAAAACAATCTTAATTTAACATTTTTGATATTGGTGGAACTTTAACGTTTTTTTCAAATCAGTGATTGTAGCACCTCTACAACCATCTTTCTATCTTTTATCATCCAGTGAATGACTTGTGTGACCAAGTCGAAACGTTGGTATATCAATATTTAAAATATTTTAACACAGATGAACCCGCAAAATATGTCTTTTATATATGCAACCCATGAAAGTCTTCATATCAATATATATATATATTGTTTAAAGGAGGTTGCCTTGACAGGAATTTGAAATTGTTGACTGTTAATGATATTGGGATTGTCTAAGTGTTGCCTGGCTTTTGATTATATATATATTAAATTAGACTAATCTATTCTTTACATTTAGCTTAGTTGAATATTTTTACTTTTAAATTAGTTTTATTTATAATTAAATATTGTTAGGGCTGGATCAAAAGGTGCGGCAGTAAGACAACTGCCTCAAACACAGAAATGGGTTGGCACAAAAATGGGATGTAATAATAATAAAGAAATATTAAACAAATAGGAAGAAACATCTCTAAATAAAGCTATAAAAAGTTTGGGATATTTTAATGATTTTCACATAAATATTAACAGAAATTAGATACTGTCTAATGCTATACTAGTAATTATAAATAAAATAGAACTTCATATAACATTATAATGCTAGATAAAAAACAAAATTTTACTAAAATTCTTCCACAACAACGAGTTCATCTATTAACAAATATGACTGTTCAATTGAAATTCAACTAAACTTACAACATATATATTCAAAACAAAATAGCCTTCCCATCATTCACTTCAAAAACCAACTTTCTTAACATCAAAGGATGTCTTCTTGAGATTGATAGCTTCAGATTCAAATTTTTTTTTATCTTTTATGAAAAAAGTGAATTAAAAAGAAGAGTGAAATAAACTTTAATGATAAAGTTTTTTGAATCCAAGCCATCAATCTCATAAAGTCATTGAATGATGGAAAGGCTGTTTTTTTAAAAAAATATATATATAGGGTGTATATTTAGGAAAATTTCATTTGAAAAAGTCTATTTGTTAATTAATAAAACCATGGTTGTTGAAGAATTTTTAGTAATATTTTGTTTTTGGCTAGTATTGCAATGTTATAGAAATTTCCATTTTATATTAACAGAAATATAAACAAGTGTAAAGATAGGGGATTTGAACTGAGACTTTCAAGCAACCTTCCACTATACACACTATCTTATATTATTCATACATATGACCACACACATATAAAAAAGATAAATAATCACTAATATGTGTATTTTATGCTGAACTGGCACTCATCAGTTGGTCCAGATTATCATCTCCCACACATATATATAATCAGTGCTCATTTTATATTAAGAAAGCAAATCTTTATACTTTAATGGATAGGCTTCAATCTACTCCAATCTCCAACTCTTCAGCCATCCATACCATTGAGAATCTGAGGATAGAATGCCCAAATCCCATGCTGATGCCAATATTGTTGTTATGCCTATTCTTCATACCCCTCAGGTATAAGACAGTATCCATTTAAAAGCATAGAAGAGGGATGGGCATAATGCAGGCTTAATGGGTAAGATTTGAAATAGTCATTCTTATACATGAAATTTAATTGTAAATGTAGGGGTTTGAACTCAGACTTTCAAGCAACCTTCCACTATCCACACTATCTCATACTACTGATACACATGATCACATACATGCAGAAAAGATAAATAATCACCAATAAATAATCACCAATATATGTATTTCATGCTGGTACAGATTATTATCTCCCCCCCCCCACATATATATATATATATGATATATATATCTCCCCCCCCCCACATATATATATATATATATGAGTATAAAGATTTGTTATCTTAATATAAACTGAGCATTGATTATATATGTGTGTGGGAGATGATAATCTGGACCAACTGATGAGTGCTGGTTCAGCATGAAATATGTATATTGGTGATTCTTTATCTTTTCTACAGGTGTGTGGTCATGTGTAACAATAGTATGAGATAGTGTAACAATAGTATAAGATAGTGTGGATAGTGTAAGGTTATTTGAAAGTCTGAGTTCAAATCCCCTATATTTATAATTAAGTTCCAGGTATAAGAATGCCTGTATTTCAAATCTTACAAGAGTAAAGAGAATATTTTCAAATATTCTCAATATGTTAAAATTCACAAGTGATAAAGTTAACACAATTAAAAATGTTATGTCAGTTTTAAACTAATTTAATTGGATCTTAAATGCAACTTGTATGAGAAGAAATCTATATTGCAACAATAATAATAATGTTATCCATCATCTATATTTATTCTTCCAATGCGTAAGCTTGTGGTTAAGACCTGTAGAGGTCCCTACCTTTGCATTTTCAACAGCACATGCTTTAGGTTTATTGCCTTAATAAATATTATTTATTCTTTAAATAACATAAAAAAAGGAAAAAAAAAATTTTAAATAACTTTTATTTTCCTGTTCTCAGAATTTTATATTGCAGAAAATTTAAAGTAGTCCATTTAAGAAGAGTCTTCAATCTTTATACTGCATGTGTTATTAAAAGCTTTTTTTTTTTAAAACAAATAAATTATTACACTATATTTCTGAAATTTTTTATTGGTGAGTATGTAGATGTTTTAATTAAAACAATTAAGTTTTTAAAATATCTTACAATAGATGTGTGAAATTAAAATAAAAAGAGAGGAAAACTGAATAATGAAATAATATTGAAAAAAGAAATAGTGATATGGATGTAACTGAAGTTATAATTGAATATTTGTTAATCTATTTAATGAGGTTTATTTAAACTTCTTTGTATTAATAATTCCACTCTCTGCAGTGAAGTTGCAATTTTTAGTGTCTATATAAATATATTAGACCATAGATAAAGATGGATTTCCACCTTTATTTATGAAAGGAAGTTGCCATGACAACAGATTGAGATTGTTAATGATATTGGTATGATTTAAATGTTGACTGCTTTCTTGTATACATATGTGTGTATTACATGTATTTGTGTATATATTGGTATATTAATTTCCTTGGTTCAAACTTAGCAAAAAAATTATATTAACATCTGTATGCATATATAAATGACTAGAAAAAAAGACACATGGCAAACTATAAATATTTTGAACTAAATAACTGATAAAGGACTAACTGATGGAAGCAATTATAAAATAGTCATATAAATGTAAAAAATATATAAATAGTTTACATATTTATTAGATTCGGAGTGTTGGTAATGATGTAGTTGATAAATTAATGCTCCTATTGAGCCAACAATTAAAAATATATATTTTATTTTGGTTAAAAACAAAAGGAAATTTTTGTTAAGGTTATTTTTAAAACTTAATTACAAAATTTTAATTAGAAATCTAATTTTGATTGTTATTAGCTTTGTTTTTAAATATTAAAAAAAGTGTTAAATACATGGATTATATTTAAGTCTAACTTATATTATTATAAAAGATAATTAAATTTTCTTAATGAGTAGTTTATTTGAGTATACTGAGAGTAAAATATGTAATCAATTTTTAACATTTTAAAACCATTGGATACCTGGTTTATAGTTATCAGAGTTTTTATTTATTTCCTTTAAAAGCTTTGAAGTCAAGCTCAGCAAGGATTATTAATCATTACTGCCTTCCTGAAGTGGGAGCTCTTTCTTAATTATCTAGCTCATGTCTAGATTGAGAAATGAGATCACACATCACCAAAACAATTTAGTATTATCAGCATTTGCAAAAATATGCTTATAAGAAAGCAACATTTAAAAGTTCTGATATACTTAACCTTAGTATCAGTTAAATACTTAACAGAATTTCTATATCACAGAACATTAGTTGCCTACATGTGCACACACAATATATATACATTTAGAAGGGACTTAAACTCAAACCATCAAGCTTCCTGAAACTATGCACTCCATCTTACACAACTGATACCATGATCACATTCATGTGAAAAAGATAAACGATCTCCAATATTTGTATTTTGTGCTGAATCAGCACACACCAGTTGGTTCATATCATTATCTCCCAAACATATATACAATCAGTGTTCGGTTTATATTAAGGTAACAAATCTTTAAACTTTAATAAACAAGCTTCAATCTTCACCACCCTCCAACTCTTTAGCCATCCATATCATTGAAAATCTGAGTATACATGTATGTGGTCATGTTATCAGTTGTATAAGATGAACTGCATAGCTGTAGGAAGCATCAAAGCTGAAGTTTAGTATAGACAATATATTTGAATATTACATATTTAGCCTGAATTCTGCCCATCCTTCTGTGTATTTAAATGGGCATATTACAGTCTTATATCTAAGGGATAGGAGTGAATATGGTAATAATATTGGCATCAATAAGGGATTTTAGAGTTCCATCTTCAGATTTTCAATGATATGGATGGATGAAGGGTGGAGAAGATTGAAGCTTGTCCATTAAAGTTTGAAGATTTTCTGTTTTAATATAAATTGAGTGCTGATTGTATATATGAGTGGGAGATGGTGATCTGGCCAACAGATGAGTGCTGGTTCAGCATGAAATACATATATTGAAGATCCTTTATCTTTTTCAGATGCATGTAGTCATGTGTATCAGTTGTATAAGATGTAGTGCATGAGTTCAAGTCCCTTCTAACTATATTAAGTTTAGTATAGACAATATACTTATATTTGATATTACACCTTCGGCCTGCATTCTGCCATTCTTCTGTGTATTTAAATAGAGATATTAAAGTCTTATATCTGAAGGATCAGAATGACTTAAAGTCAACATGGGTATAAGAATAATATTGGCATCTACAAAGCCTTTGAGTGTTCCATCTTTGGACTTTCAATAATATGGGTGACTGAAGAGTTGGAGAGGAGAGAAGGTTGAAATTTTCTAATAAAATTTGAAGATTTGCTATCTTAATATAAATTAAGTACTGATTGTATATATGTGTGGGAGATGATCTGGGCCAACTGATGAGTGCTGATTCATCATGAAATACATGTATTGGAAATCATTTATCTTTTTCACATGTATGCAGCCATGTGTATCAGTTGTATAAGATAAATGCATAGCTGTAGGAAGCTTGAAAGTCTGAGTTCAAATTCCATCTAATTATATTAAATTTAGTATAGACAATATACTTATATTGGAATAGTATATATATATAATATGTTTATAAACAATAAAAATTAAGGTATTATACCCATGTAAAAAATCAGAAATAATTTTACTTTTGATGATGCTAGAAAACTATCAATTACTAATTGGAAGTTCTAAAGCTAATTGTTCTGACTTAGTGAGATCTTAGAATTTGAATCCTAAAACAATTTCACAAATTTTAATGACTTTTGAAGTTTGACCAAGTTGTCTTTTAATGCATTTTCTAGACTGTTAAATTCTTTCTAGTATATGTCTTTCTTTTTCTGATGAATTATTCTTATGCTGAAAATTCCTTCTTCTATTCCTTCAGTCAACAGGTACAATTTCTTACATCTCTACATTGAAATTTAGCATGATTTTTTTTATGCTTGGTTAATCACATCATAAGAGAAACAAACAAGTTCAAAACTAAAAACAATCCTTTAAAAGGTCAGGCAGGTACAATAGTTTGGCTACAATTGGACATTTAGGAAATTAAGCCACTTGGTTCAAAGATTATTGCAATGTACTGACAATTTATATATTACAATTGCACAAGATAACTTTTCATTTACAATGATGGCCAAGAACTTCTGCACATTGGTCACAATCTGTTAAATTACTAAACAAGACTTTTCTGGCTGTTTAAGTGTACAAAACAGCCTGCATGAATTTGATGCACGATTATTAAGTGCTAAAATGGCAATTGTTCTCCAATTTTTACACTTTATTTAAATGATTTCTCCTTTTATGATTTCACTAAGACCAAATACCAGTGCTATAATCAAGTGCATATGCATTAATCATTTAATTGCACTTGCAATATTTATCAAATAATAAGCTTTATTATCTAATTATTTTTTTTTTGAATAAATTCTTTACTACTTTTGAATCCAACTTAATCCAATTTTATTTAGTTTTAAAATAGAAAAATAAGATTGTAAGTTTTACAACAAAATCTTTCTTTTTGAAATTTTGTTTAAATTTTTATGAATTTTAAATGATAATATGTAGGCTTTTGTAGAATAAAATTCTACTGAATATGGAAACATATTCCACATTTTTAATATAAATTTCCTAACTTTATATTTCATGAATATTTTTAAATCTATATGCACTCATTCATAGACAAGGGTTTGAAAAACACAAGTGAATCCCTTGTGCTTAGAGCTTATTCTTATTTAAGCCAATGCCCACTTACCATTCTTAAATCGGGGCTTGAATCTATTATATGCCTGACGTATAAACTAACAAACAAATTGTACAAATTTATTCAGTTTATAACAAAAAATAGAATCTCATTTTTAACCACTTGCAATTAGACTGATATAATAATTTTCAAATGTAATATAATTAAATCTATTAACCAAGTGCTTAAGATATATATAATAAAATGAAGGGAATAATGCTTCAGTCAAATGCTATTCATGAATATTATTACATATATCTTCAGTGCTTGATTAATAATTTAATTACATTAACTTCACATTTGTAAATAATTAATTCTAGACAATTATTTTTATTTTATTTTACTAAATTTCTTAATATTTAATGGGACATATCTGTGATCAATAAACAGCTATGAATGCATTCATAATTCAATTTTCTTTCATCATAAATAAATAATTAAAATGCTCATTTAGCTTTTTAGGTAAGGAAATGCTTATTTATGTGTTCTAACTTAAAAAATTCACCATTGCCATATAGTTGTATGTGATAAGTACTAACCAGTCTATCACTATATATATATACAAATCAATATATATATCAAAATACATTTATTTTATAGAGCACAATGTTTTTATAAACTGTAATACCAATAAGCTAATGCACATGCGTTTTGTAGATGTCACTATATAAATGAATACTCCCACTTTTTCAAACACAAGATCGCACTATATAAAATAAATGTCTTGTTTACATATGTTTAATTTAATAAGAATGACGTATCGTAAATTCTAGAAATTTCACAAGCGTCATTCATTACCGTAGTAAAAAAGTAATTTAAAGTGATCAATTAACAACTTCACGCTCTCATTTTCAAACACTTAAGATTTGCTCATACATATACGTTTGGGTCGAAAAGATAGATGGATTCATTCTATCTTTTCCCAAAGACTTTATCTTGCGTATAAAAAAGTGGGAGTATTCATTTATATAGTGACATCTACAAAGCGCATGTGCATCAAAATACAGTAAATTTTACATAAATTATATTATTTTTGGAAGTACCTTCGACTATTCATTTTGTAGTTTTTATCAACTATATAACATTGAATAATCAAAACGAGACAACCTTTAACAATACCCATAGTTCAATTCAGATTTCCCACAATTCTGTTATCTTGACATTTGATGACTGCGATTCATTAACATTTGACGATTTCTTGAAATCAACATAGCCTCTTTTATTTTACGTTTATTATTATATATATGCATATAATATTAATTTTCCCTTTGGTTGTATATGTAATTTTTTAGCAACATATGTGTAACAAAGCGGTTTATTTCTTATCTTTATATTCTACAGCCGTATAAATACAGGAGCAACTAAAGCTAGCATGAGTGTTGTAATTATGGTGCTCATCACCATCACAAAAGTTCTTGATATTAAAATAAGAAAGAAACTGTTTCATATGGCATACATTGCTAAAGAATTATATATGCACATAAGGAGACACAGTTGTCTTTATAATCTATAACTATATGATGTATATAACAGCAGAAATAATATATAATTAAAATGAAATCAAAGAAAACATGCAATTTATTAAAAAATAAAAATTATTTTAACAGTCTAGAAAGTAATTGATGTATTGGAGACAAGAATTGTTTATTTCAAGTTTAAAAGGAATAAAATCAATCTAAAATTTTTTCATTAAATCCAAATAATTTACCCTACTTTCCAAAACAAAAAACAATCAAGCTAGTTGAATAAAAAAAAAAAAAAAGAAGAATAGACCGTCTTAAGAGTAGGGAAGGTGAAAAGCTTGTTTTTATATATAACCTTATTTTTAAGTCGATGACATGTAAACTTTCCATTAAGTCAGTTTGCCCTGCTGCTTCGGAGTGAGAGAAAACCGAATTCAATTAAATAAAGGAGAAAAAATAATAAAAGTTGAGAGAATTAATAATATAGCCCATTTTCAATACAATCTAGTGAACAATTCATTAGACAAATTTAATTATTTTTTTCTAATAAATAACATAAATATATTTTAAAATAAGACTTTTTTTCCATATGTTACGGGAGGCGAACCCGTAACAACCGTCTGCAACCAACTGCTTGCTTGCAAGGCGGCTGCGCTGACCTCTCGGCTAGCAACGCTTGACATAATACTTTTTAAATATTAATTTTGGTTTTAATATAATCTGATACTTCTTTAATTAATTATTTAAAAAAAAAATGCATTTCATGAAAAAAACCCTGATGAATAACTATTAATAAAGCATAAGTACAAGTCAATATTTTTGATAATAAAAACAGTATGGATAATAATAAAGTTAAGATAGTGGCAAACGCTCCCTATAGTAATACCACACAGTGCAAGCCATAGTAATCAATGGATGCAAAAAGGTTTGTGCATGAAATCCTTATCTAGTGCCGACTCATCCAATGTCTCCAAACTAGTTTTTAGCTTGTGAATTTCATCAGTGAGGAGCCTTGGAACTGAGAGCCCTGCACCTAGAACTTAGAATATAATGCAATACTCCACCCAATACCTTTTATCTCTTTAGTTAACTATAAAGCTTTCAATCCAAAATAAAGACAGATGTTTTCAGTTCAAACTTGTATAGTCATATAGATCTTATCCCAGTTCAGTATCGATACATTTTAGTATCTTTGCTTCTTTAATAGCTATAGTCATCATCACATCACCCTTTGGGCAGGACTGGTATTAAATCACTAAACACATAATCACCATTACTTATGCTTACTAAGCTGTTAAAACAGTGATAGTGTGACTTGTATAAGCATAGGGAATTGTGATCATGTGATGTTTAGTTGTTTTAAATTAAGATACTAATAACCAAGTTACACATAATTTATTCTAAGAGTTCAAGGCTATAAATAAATGCATTATTAGCTATATGCTAAATAATAATTATCATATGTGAACTCTGTAACCTCTTTCTAAGTTTTAATATTTTTTCTTTTACTCTACAAACATTCCCATTTTATTAGCAAGCATCACATGATCACATCTCCAATACTATCACATAATTGTTTATAAACAAAGCAAAGCTCCATATAGTAGTACCACCTGTGCTAAACAGAGTAATCAATGGATACCAGAAGGCTTGTGCATAAAATCCCTATCTAATGCCTACTCATCCAATATCCCTGGATATTGGATGAGTAGGCATTAGATAGGGATTTTATGCACAAGCCTTATATTGGATGAGTAGGCATTAGATAGGGATTTTATGCACAAGCCTTCTGGCATCCATTGATTACTCTGTTTAGCTGGGGATATTGGATGAGTAGGCATTAGATAGGGAATTTATGCATAAGCCTTCTGGGATCCATTGATTACTCTGTTTAGCTGGGGATATTGGATGAGTAGGCATTAGATAGGGATTTTATGCACAAGCCTTCTGGCATCCATTGATTACTCTGTTTAGCGCAGGTGGCACTACTATATGGAGTTTTGCAGTCTGGGGATATTGGATGAGTAGGCATTAGATAGGGATTTTATGCACAAGCCTTCTGGCATCCATTGATTACTCTGTTTAGCACAGGTGGCACTACTATATGGAGTTTTGCTTTGCTTTGTTTATTCCCATTTTATCTTATCCACAAAATGATGCAATAATAATACTTTAATTCTTCCATTTTCTTTTTATACTTTCTATAGTTACCTCTTCCATATCTTTCTAATATAGCCATAGATAAAAATATTGATTAAAAAGGTTAATAATATTTAGTTGCTAGGAAGTCATGTGACATTCAAGAACTTCAAATGAGTGATTCACTTTGATTCATGAACTGTGCAAAAAGCATTAAATACTTTAAATTTTATAATAATACTAATAATTAAATCATTTTACTATACAGACTACATATTTTTATTTCAGTGATATTATGGCTAAGAGAGCTAGTAGTTAATATAAAAATTGTACAAGCATGTACAAAGATAAAAATTTTTTTATCAGTTTATAAGCCCAAAAGACATTTTTCTGTAAAAAAGATAATAGATTGTTTTAAACAATTATGATACTATGTAATAACAAATAAATCTAATCATGATTCCAAGCATTGAAACTCATCGACTTCATGGTATCTATGAACAAATGCTACTCATCTCACAAAGTACAAGAAAACTTAAAATGGCTGAATTTAGCTAAGACTTGCATAAGAACTATGATTTTGCAGTTCACTTAATATATTGCATTAGATCTCTTAAATATTTAAATTGTCTAATATTATAAAATACAAATAGATTGTTCATTTGATAACAGTTAAAGCTTAATAAATCAACAGAATATCCACAATCTATTGTCAAGGCAATAAATGGATACCTTTTTTTTTTCTTATGTCAAATGCGTCGATTGAGAAGTGAACCTGGACCAGCTGCTTGAAAGGCAGCTATGCTAACTGCTTGACAAAATGGATCCCATCTTTTATCCTAGTTTATGAACTTTAAACAAAACAAATAGTGGTAACACTTGACTGTAACAGATTGGGATGTTAATGTGCCTATAATTTATGATATCTGAAGTATTGATTGAGTATGAATTTGTTTGAAAGTTTGTAAAATTGATTATTTATTAATCTACCTTCAAATAGTTTATCTTTGCCTGATGATTGAAGTGTATTAAAATCTTTTACAAATTTAAAATCTCAATCTGTTACAGTCGAGCTTTATTATTCTTTGTCTATTTAAAAATCTGAGACCAGGATAAAAGTTAGAATTCATCTTTTATCTACAAAAGTTGCTTTGATAACAAATCATGGCTATTAAACCACTAAACATCACATGATCACCATTTCTTATGCTTGCTCATGGATATTCTATGAATTTATTAAGCAAAAACAGGCAAAACTCACTATATATATTGCCACCCACAGCAAGCTAGAGTAATCAATGGATGCCAGAAGGCTTGTGCATAAAATCCCCATCTAGTGCCTACTCATCCAATATCTCCAGACTAATTTCTGGATTATAGCCTTTGTCAGGGAGGAGCCTTGGATCTGAGAGCACTGCATCTAGATCTTAGAACCTAATGTAACCCTCCAGCAACCACCTTTTATCTCCATTTTACTACAAAACTATGAGTCTTAAATTGTAAACACCTTAAGGTTTTCAATTCAAGCCCATTAGCTTATATAGTCATATGGGGCTGAACCCAGTTCAGTACCCATACATTTTGGTGTTTTTGGTTCTTTAATAACCATAGACACCACCATCCTCTTAGGCAGGATTGGTTTTAAGCCAATAAACATCACATGACTACCTCCTCTTATGCTTATGTATAACTGTTGTTAAAACAGGCAAAACTCTCTCTCTCTCTCTCTCTCTATATATATATATATATATATATATATATATATATATATATATATATATTGCCACACACAGCAAGATAGAGTAATCAATGGATACCAGAAGGCTTATGCATAAAATCCCCATTCCCAGACTAGTTTCTGGATTATGGCCTTTGTTGCATTAGATCCTAAAATCTAGATGCAGTGCTCTCAGATCCAAGGCTCCTCACTGACGAAGGCCATAAGCCAGAAACTAGTCTGGGGATATTGGATGAGTAGGCACTAGATGGGGATTTTATGCACAAGCCTTCTGGCATCCATTGATTACTCTAGCTTGCTGTGTGTGGCAATATATATAGTGAGTTTTGCCTGTTTTAACAATAGTTATACACAAGCATAAGAGGAGGTAGTCATATGATGTTTATTGGCTTAAATTTATTAAGCTGTGGTTGTTAACATGTATACTGAATTTGGAAACTAATTATCTATTGATAATTTATGGCAGAAAAAGATGATTATATAACTGTCAGGGCAATACAATATGAAAATATTTCTAGTATAACTTTCTGCAAGAGTTTTCAATCATATTTTTTTCCCCATTAAATAGTTCTCATTTTAGCAATGCAATTATCATTAAACAAATTTATTCTTATTAAATGCAAACAATTTATTTACAAAAAATTGAATAACTTTTTTTGGAAAAGATTATGTAATTTAAAAAATGACATCTACACATTATTAAATTAAATTTTTTTTAACAATAATGTTATATAACTTGAAACACTTTTTCCCTAAATATTAACACTTTACTAATTTAAAAAAAAGCATTGTAATTTATTTTTAAAAAATAAAAAATGACAATTTAACTTCACATTTAGATGCCCTCCATTCACCGAAGAGCAACTGAAAAAATGAAAACTTTTGGTTTGATTCCATTTTTTAAAAAAAGTCTTAATTTGGTTAATTGAATGAAACTACTATGCTCATCCTGCCACTTTGTTGCTGAAACAGCACCTATTTCTGACTTTATGGGTTTTTTTAAACATTTATATTAGGATAGTAAAATAAAGTGATTATTTCACCAGTAGCAGTGAATTGATTTCACCTTTGAGTTCTATATTTTTACAATACTTTTTATGATTTGTGATAATTTTTAAACAGTTAATATGAAATTATTATCATCTTCAACCATTATTAATTCACTGCAGGATGAAGATCTCCCAATTTTAACCTGATTTCTCCAATTCATAATCTCCATATTATCTCATGTTCACCATTTTATGCTTATACAAGCTGCTAACACAGAGGCAAAACTCTCCATACAGTAGCACCAGTCAGTGCGAGCCAGAGTAATCAATGGATGTTTAAGAAGGTTTGTACATAAAATACCTATCTAGTGCCTACTTATCCAATTTCCCCAGAATAGTTTCTAACTTGTAAAGATATGAGAGCACTGTACCTAGATATTAGAATCTAATGGCAATCTTCCAGCACCAACCTTTTACCATTTTAGTTAACAGCTTGTGGAAGCATAGAGAATGGTGATCATGTGATTTTTAGTGGTTTTAATGCCAATCCTGTTCAATAGGATTATGGCAGCTGTGGTTATTAAAAAAACCAAAGACACCAAAATGTGTAGATGCTGAACTGAGTTCGATCTATATGACTATACAAACAAATAAATTGAAAACATTATTGTTTTCATTTTGGGCTCAAGGCTTTATAGTTAGCTAAAAAGGTAAAAGGTGGCTACTGGTGGGTTGCATTAGATTCTAAGATCTAGGTGCAGTACTCTCAGATCCAAGACTCCCCACTGAAGAAAGCCACAAGCTAGAAACTAGTTTGGGAATATTGTATGAGTAGGCACTAGATAGGGATTTAATGCTCAAATGTTCATGCATCCATTGATTAATCTAGCATATGGAGAGTTTTGCCTCTCTGTCTCCACAACATGTCAGTCAACTTTTTATTTCATTTATCCACCTCACATATAACCATTTTCCAGGTTTTTATAATCTCTTGGGATCAAGTTTTAGACTTCAACTGTCCATATATTATGACTAATCCTGCTCCATTACAGTCTTTCAATTTTTTAAATGTTATCAATTATATTTATTTGTTCTCTCATCCAAGCATTCACTTTGGATTTCAAAAAGTTTTATTTTCTATTTTTTCCTCTGCAGTGTTTATACTGTATTTCTCAGTCTGTAATTTATAAACAAATTTACACATGGTTAGTAAGTAGAGAGACAATCGATGAAGTAAAGTTTTTAAATCAATTTGCAATTGAGAAAAGTAAATCAAAATCTTAGAATTGTTGTGTAAAGTCTGATACACTGCTGTTCAAATATTACATGACCTCCTGAGTAACTGTCTATTTAATTATTTTTTAGTATTATATAAATTCATAAAACATGCTAACAATGTGCAATTGAAGGTTTTAGTTATGTAATATGTTTTGCATTAAACACTTAAAGTTAACATACTTTGTTTATGCAATACTATATAAAATACCATATACTTCTTAACTCAACACTTTACAATGCAATGTGTAATATAAATTAAAAAATTATTTTTTCTTACCATTTCAACTGCCCAACTGTCATCATCAGAACTTTTTAAAACTCTTAACAATTTCTATAACTCTTTTAAACTTTTAACAATTTATATATAGGGCTTAAAAGAGCTTTTGTGATGACTTCTGGGTAGTTAAAACTGTAAGCAAGAAAGAATAAATTCTATTTTATATTTTATACATTGCATTGTAAAGTGCTCAATTAAGTAATGTATGATATTATATATATGTAATATAAATAAAATGTCCATTAATTAAAACGGTTTACAAACTATTATAAACAATTCTTAAATCTGCAGAAGTACTTTCGGTTAATTTCTTAAACCTGCCTCAACTGTCGGTTAATTTCTTAAAACTGCCTCAACTGCCATTAAATTAATAAATAAAAAAAAAACAAAGCGGAAGCAAATGTCATCAATTCAAATCCCATGAATCTCGTATTTTAATGTTAGCAGCTTGTCTATTTATTAAATGCATTTTATTCCTATTTATAAAAATTGCCTCTTTAATTTTTCTTTTATTATGGTTTCTCTCTTCATGAAGAATTTTCACATTTTCAAAATCAAATTTAAATTTATATTTACATGTTGTTTTTTTTATCTTTTTTGTTTCGAAATGAAAAATTATGTCATTACCAAAGTGATAAACTGAAAAATATTGAGATATTTGCCAAGAAATTGCTTGATGTTGGTTATAAAATGGAACAAATAAACAATACTTTATGTCAACTTAAAAAAAGTTATAATGATGTAAAGGAAATGAAGATTAATAGTAAACAATGGATATCTATTCCATTTATTTCAAATCCACAAGTGAAATTTTTTAAGGATATATATATATATATATATATAAGAATATGTTCAATGTTTCATTCTACATTCCAAACAATATTAATAAATTAGTCAATAATTCTATGGATGTCATACCTGTCAAGCAGAAAAGTAATGTCATATATTAACTTTTTTGTGATTGTATGCTATCATATATAGGTGAATCTAGGTGCACTATTGAGAAGAGATTGAGAGAGCATGAATTGTTATATAAGCATGTAAAAAGTAAAAATGATAGTGATTTAATGTCTCTTTCAGTTTTCTTTGATCATGAAAAACATGTAAATATAGTGAACCGGATTGAAATCTGATTCAATGGTGATATTACAAAAAATAAAAAAATTAAGTTTTTAATTTTCACTAAACGTTTAATGTTTAAATTTTTATTATTATTTAAAAAGAATACATGTATCAAAATACACACGCGTTTATATGTCAAACGGATCAGTTCAATGTCTATAGATTTATTTTAAATAGTTTTCATATACCGCTTGTTTTTACTTTAAATCAATTAATTAAAAACAAGCAACCTAGCTAATTACATTCCTGAGGCTTTTATTTTAATTATTGTAAATTAATTCTAAAAGCGGAGATTTGATTTTTATGTAGTTGTTTTCATTTCAATAATCTCTGGGTAGAATTCTTAGATTAGATTGAGTGGGAGATTAATATTTGCCTGCCTTAGGCGTAGCATTCAACAACAAGGAAAGTGTTTTGCAGGAAATGGAGTGACGTATAAATAGCCCCGAAAATTTGGAGAGTTATTAATTATTCTTAACTAGACAAGCTGTTTCTAAAGTGAAAGTTTATATCGATGGACATTTAAATTCTTAAAGGCAATTCGCTGTTATTTAAATCCTTTTGCTTGCTACAAGATGACAAATACTATATGTGTTATCACCACCAGAATGGCTTGCTAATTTAACAAAAGACGGATCCCTAACTTCCAAATTTGCTCCAGTAATGCCTTAAACATCTAGAAGAAGTTGGAACCTCTTTACCTCTACCTTGCCACTGTCAAAGAACTTGAAATGAACTAAAATAATAGTGCGCACTCTACGTGAACATTGTTTTTACCGAAAGGTAACTATTTTCTTTTTTATTCTTCCCAGGATAAATTTCTTTTCATTAAATCTCCACTCAATCTAATTATAAATATGTATCCCTAAACAATATAGCCTCATATTTACTATTTGTTGTGATTTCTAATATTTTGCAATGTATCTTGGAATCTTCGTTTTAAGATTCCAAGTTGCTTTCAATTTTTGTTTATTGGAGAGTGACGAATGAGTTTTATATTTTTATGCCTCACTTTTTATAAATGCTTTAACAGTCATGTATATTTAAATGCTTACCTGTAATTATTTTATTATTCAATAATTAATTTTAAACACTGTGTTTGCGCTTTTGCAAACCTCCAAAATCTTTTGGCTGTCGACTTTATTGTCTAATTTTCCGCTGGTGGAGATTTCGTTTCTTATATCTCTGAAGGCAGAAATTAGAATTGTTTTCCTTTGTAATTTTATAAATCGTCAGCAGGAAGATAATATTTATCCCTTTTTAAATTACAGGTGAGAGAGACTTTTGTTCTGCTAAAGTATTTAAAACTTTTAATATTTTCGTACTCATGTGCACTCTCAGATAGATTTATATTTGTATTTATTATGTGTGCTTTAAATTTACCCAAGCGTTTACTCAGAATTTGTTTGTAATTCATTTTTTTTAATTGCTGGGGCAGGCGTAACTGGTTTTCTAAAGATTTACATGTCTTCCATTGAGACCTTTAATTATTATTAGTTTTCGCCAATCGTTTGGTTGGGGATTCACCAGTTTTAATTGTTTGTTTTCATTTCATTTTTAAATCATATTTTTTGGTTGTTCTTGAGGTGGATCAATCACCTTCATTTTAAATGTAATAATAGGTGCAGCTTATACCAACATATGACATTCGTGGGCTCGATACATTTTTCGGACCTCGAAAAGCTCGTCGGCGCTGGTTTTGTTCATTTGTTTCAAGGGCATATTGTTTCAATATCTGAAAGTGAAAACCAATGTTTGGGCTCTTCTGCTGAATCAAATTGCTTCCTCCCTTTATAATTCGTTTATTAGAAGATCAGTCGGTCTGTCATAGCTTTGCATTTAGTATTTCTGGTACACACCTGAATTAACCCTATTTATTGTGTCAATAAATTGTATTTCATAATTTATTTTCTCTTAATAACATTTTAGAATTTGTTTAAACTTAATTTGGCTGACATTTGTCTTTGTGCTTTTTGTCTCAATTGTCTAAACAATTTTAAGATCTCTTGTTTCTCCCTGAGTCTAGTCGGCGCAAACCATCATCATCATCTATTCTGATCACAGTAAATAAATTTTCTATGTGATGTGATGTGATGTATTATGGCTTCTCCTTAAATGAAGTCAAGAATATCTCAGCAATTATGCCCAGATAAACCTGTTAGATTAAAATTTGATTTTGAAAATGTGGAAATTCTTCATGAAGAGAGAAACCATAATAAAAGTAAAATTAAGGAGACAATTTTTATAAACAGGAATAAAATGCATTTAATAAATAGACAAGCTGCTAACATTAAAATATGAGATTGGTGGGATTTGAATTGATGGCATTTGCTTCCACTTTCGTTTTTTTTAATTTAATGGCAGTTGATGCAGGTTTAAGAAATTAATCGAAAGTACTTCTGTGGATTTAAGGATTGTTTATAATAGTTTGTAAACCGTTAAATTTATTATTTCAATATATATATATATAATAGATGGGATAAGAAGTAGAAATAAACTTATGCAATATTCTAAAAAATAAAAATGGTTCCGTCACAAAAGTAACCATTTTCCATGCATATAAAATATACTCTTAATAATCATTTTATTTCATAATTTTCTATATATATTATATAAAAGTGTGATAAAAATAAATTTGTCCCAATGAAATGGTGATTTATCTTTTTCTAAGTTGTCTGCAGGAGTGTCTCTGAATCAATGTATATGTTACGTAAGGAAATAGTTTAATTATTCACCACAAAAATGTTAAAACATGTTTAGATCACAAGTTATAACATTAAATACAATAGTGTGTTTTGTACTATAATTAATCATCTTCAATATTCTTCATTCCATTATGAAAACTTGAAAATCACTTGAAAATATTTTTAAGACTCATGGCTTAACTATCATACACAGTTTGAATTATTTCAAAAGTTATCATGAGCAGTTTTGTCAATTTAAAACAAAAAATTAATGTTAGTATGTCATTTTATTATGGTTTAAGTTATAAAATTTGCCATTACAATACCATAACTCATGATTGTAATACACTAACACCTTAAAATTCTTATAATGAGCACATTGCTATCTAAGATATGTTGTTTCAGAGATGGTATTATGGAAGTTTGGAGAGAGAACCAGATACCTGCTGCTTGGACACATTATGTATTGTTAATGCTAAACAGTAAACTTTCTATACACATACACACACATAATATAAAAAATTATCATGCAAACAATGTTAAAAGCTCACAGAAACATTTATATCTAACTGTGAATTAAACAAAATGAGTATAGATAGTTAAATAAAAAATACAGTCATAGATCACATGATCCCATTTTCTTAAGCTTGTAAGATATAAACAATGAGCATTGCCAATTGCTCAACGAGCTTTGTGATAAATGCTTAGCCAGAGAAAGCATTTAAAATATCTCTGTCAGGAACCCCCCTCTCAACCTCTGACCATGGTTTCGTGCATTGGCACTCCTCAAAGAGATCATAGGGTGGTTTCAGACACTCAATAGATAACTTTTAGATAAATGCTGGCTTTGGGTTGATATTTTTAGAATCTAGTTTCTGAAACCACCTTTGACTTCTCTGAGAAGTGCCAAAGCATGAAACCATGGTCAGAGGTTTGGGGAGGGGGGTTCCTGACAGAGATATTTTAAATGCTTTTTCTAGCTAAGCATTTATCACAAAGCTTGTTGAGCAATTGGCAATACTCATTGTTTAAAATGAGTATAGTTTTATCTATGGGACCAAAAACGTATATGGGAAACATATCTAGACAATATTAACTGTAAGAATGAAATTTTACTCACTGGAATTGTAAATAAATCTTAATCATGGTTTGCAATGTAATTTATATTATTTTTCCAATTAAGTTCACCTTGAAATAAATCATTTTAGAATATTTTTTTATATGTTATATAAAAATATATATTTTCTTTCTAAAATTTTATTTTACAACGCAATTATTTAAAAATATGTATTTTTTCTTCCTTTCTATAATATATATATTTTTTTACATTTCTATATTAAAATCAAGAAAAAGCTGGTGATTTATGTGTTTTTCTTACTTGCTATGCATTTATGATTTGAATTTAGTAAAAGTAATTTATACAAAGTAACACAATTTTGTAATTTTATGATATAATAAATTTAAAGATATTTTTTTTCCTAAATACTTCATTATATAAGAGTTTATAAACCTTAGCAAACACTTTTAAAAAATCATATATATTACAAATTTCATCTTGCTTCTTATATTTTCTCTAATTATGGTAACAAATATTTAAAAATTGTAAAAATAAAAACACAAATTTTTTTTAATTGAAAAACTTTTTTATTATTATATTTGGATAGTTAGACAAACCTGATTGATCAACTAATTTGGTCAAAATGTCAAAATATAAAAATAAGATATTCAGTTGGAAAAAAAAGGAGAGAACATAGGGCTTTCACTTTTACACTTTAAAAAATTAGTAAATAACCTAGGTAATACTTATATATATATATCACATCACACCAGTCAATGCTTAATATTAATCGTCTGGCTAGTGCATGTATGGTTTATTTATATACTAATTAAGACGGCACTTCTAACTATATGTAAATAATGGAATGATAAACATTCTGTTATGGTTATATCAAATTCAATAAACATCATATGATTACCATTTTCTATGCTTTCACAAGCTATTAAAACAATAGCAAACTCTCTCCATACAGTAGTGCCATCCAGTGCAAGCTATAGTAACCAATGAATGCAAGAAGTTTGTGCATAAAATCCCTATTTAGAGCTTACTCATCCAATATTTCTGAATAGTTTTTAGCAGTGCTCTCAAATCCAAGACTCATTACTGATAAAATCCACAAGCTAAAAACTAGTGTGGGGATATTTTATGAGTAGGCACTACATAGAAATTTTATGTACAATCATTCTTGCATTCATTGATTACTATGGTTTACACTGGATGACACTACTTTTATCAAATTCAATATTTATTGATTCATCACATAATCACCATTTCTTATGCTTTCTCTTAACTGTTATTAAAACAGGCAAAACTCTCTCTATATATTGCCACTCAGTGCAAGGCAGAGTAATCAATGGATGCCATAAGGCTTGTGCATAAAATTCCCATCTAGTGCCTACTCATATAATATCCCTAGACTAGTTTCTGACTTGTGGCCTTTGTCAGTGAGGAGCCTTGGATCTGAGAGCACTGCACCTAAACCTTAGGATCTAATACAACCCTCCACAGTTTTGTCTCATAGTTTTGTAGTTAAATAGATAAAAGGTGGCTGCTGGAGGGTTGCATTAGATCCTAAGATCTAGGTGCAGTACTCACTGACGAAGGTCACAAGCCAGAAACTAGTCTGGGGATATAGGATGAGTAGGCACTAGGTGGGGATTTTATGCACAAGCCTTCTGGCATCTATTGATTACTCTGACTTGCACTGAATGGCAATACATATAGAGAGTTTTGCTTGTTTTATTTATTGATTCATAAGAGTTTTTAAATGAGTAGAAATTAACTCTATCTAGTAAAATGTAATGATAAGCTATATTCAATGAGACTACATTAATTATTTAAATAAATTAAAAGTTTTCCCTAATTAATATCACTTATCAGATTTTCTACCCTTATAAAAACTGGAAAAACAATTGTAAGTAGATTCATTTTATCTTCGCAAAGTGAATTTGCTAATGAGGATATTAGTACTTCGAAAAATCACTATTCTGGTGTCTACATCCAGATTAGAAGTATTGTATTATTTTAATTAGTACTTCCAAGTTTGACCTATAGTTATTAATTCACAAGAGTTTTTAAAATGAACAGAAATTAATTCTATCTTGAGAAGTTTAAAGATTAGCCATAGCGAATGAGACTTCGTTTACATTCGAGCATGATTAAAAATTTACTTTTATTAATATCAATTTTTAGATGTCATTCTTTTAAAATTTGGGAGCAAATGTAAATATATTCATTTTACATTTGCAAAGCGAATTTGATGAGAGGGTAACAGAAAGTTTATCATTCCAATATTTATACATAGTTTGAAGTTTTACAAATACAATATTTGGTTCATTCACAAAGGTTTTTAAACTAAAAAGAAATTATTTTTACTTTATGAAATTTAATGATTAGCTATATTGAATGAGATATTTATATCTAAGTATAAATGGACTCTCTCCCATTTTAATATCATCTATCAGATTTGCTATCTTTATAAAAACTGGAAAAGCAAATATATAAAGACTCATTGTAAGTTTGTAAAGCAAAGTTGATAAATAGGGAGTGCATTGATATAAACTATGCTTTGAAACTGATGATTCTAGTGTGTATATATATAAATCATAAAATTCGTTTACAAATGTGCTAAATTAATATTATTTAATTCATGATAAGAAAGTGAGCAAATTTTTATTATTAGTTTGCACAGGTTTGTAAAAGTTTAACATTATGTTAAACCATTAAGCATCACATGATCACTATCTTATACTAGCACATAATTGTTTATAAACAAAGGAAAACTCTCCATACAGTATTTCCACCCTGTGCCAACCAGAGTAATCAATGATCCCTATCTAATGCCTACTCATCCAATATCCCCAGACTAGTTTCTGGCTTGTGGCCATCATCAGTGAGGAGCTTTGGATCTGAGAGCACTGATCCTAAGATCTAGGTGCAGTCTCTCAGATCCCAAGCTCCTCACTGACAATGGCCACAAGCCAGAAACTAGTCAGGGGATATTGGATGAATAGGCATTAAATAGGGATTTTATGCACAAGCCTTCTGGCATTCATTGATTACTCTGGTTGGTATAGATACTGTATGGAGAGTTTTGCTTTGTTTAACATTATGTCTTGCATAAACTATATTGATTAATTATTTTATAAGAACATGAGTTTAAATCAAATAAATTTTTATTAATTATTTATAATATTTGTGTTTGTTTTTAAGACATATTTTTATGTTCTATTCAAAAGTACATTCTCTAATTAACTAGAATTTATTTTTTTATGATTTTTTTCTAAATATAAATAAACGTAATATGCAACCATTGCTTAGTTATAAACACTTCAAGACTTGAAGGAAGTACTACACTAATAGCTAAACAATTGTCAAATTTGGTTGATATAACTATTTTTAATGAAATTTGATTTCCAGAGAGCAGAAATTGATGGCTACAAGTTGTTATTTTTTTTAAAAGGGAGAGATCATTAAATAAAAAGAGACTTCACATGACTCTATCACATGACTTCAGTTTACTCATTGTTGTTCATTAAATAAAAAGAGACTTCATGTGACTCTATCACATGACTTCAGTTTACTCATTGTTGTTCATTAAATAAAAAGAGACTTGACGTGACTCTATCACATGACTTCAGTTTACTCATTGTTGTTATTTATGCCACTTATTGTAAGCACTGACAGTTGGAATCTATTATTATTTATGAAAGCTTACAGTAAGTAGCATAAAGATGGTAAATATTATGCTGCTGATAAAAGACTTCTTTGAGTTAGATTTGTTATCATCTAATTTGGTATCTTCTAGCCTGGTAATTTGTAAATATATCAGTGTAAGATTATTGGCATTAAATCTTATTTCACACAATGATCCTTATGCCTATTTTGTCAATGCTTTTACCTCATCAGTAGATTCAGAGAATTAAAACTTATTTCTCATTGGATAGCATGATTACATCAATGTTATTAAAGGATTGATTTTTCTTCTTGGAGATCATTGATAGAAACCATACACTTTAGAACCAAGCTTTTGGAAATCAATATTGGCATTGTAAAATCTAATGGTTTGTTGCTGTTGAACTTTTGCACATGTTTTTATTGACTATTATAACCACATTGGTTAGATAGATGGAACTGCTATAAAAACACATTGATGTTTTCATGCACAAAGATGTTTATATTACAAGAGTACCTTATAGTTCAAATTTCTGAACAGATTATATACAGATATGCCCCATGATTAAGACAATAACTGTACTATTATTGTAAGAGGACCTCCAAATGTATGTTTGGTACAAAATTTGATGTTTGTCCTTTAGAAGCAACTTGCTTATGATTAGTTTCAATAGACGTCAAACCTTAAATCTGCCAATTTAAATTTTGACTGATTATGTTACTGCGGCATGAAATTCACTTAAAGAGTGTCTCATTTTTAATAATGGCTGTATTATTGGTGACTTGATTAAAAGAAAATATGATAACCTCTTTTTAACTGAATAATAAAATAAACATAAAGCTTCATAAACTATATAAAGGTTTAAAGAAACTAATTTAATGACTAAACATGAGAATCATTGTGTTAGCTCATTTTGCTTTACGTATTCATTTTGAGGCATTAAAAAGAACATATAGACCTGAAATGGTTATCTTAATACTTTTAGCTCAATGGATAACTAGATCCTTTTGGATGATAATGATGATGTAATGAAAAAATGGAGGGTGTAAAAACAGTTGAATGGTTCTATGCTTGATAGTTCATAAGAAGATTCAATACTGGGAGAAAACTGGACAACAAATCATGGCCTCCGAGCTCCATAGTCTACCACTATATCATTATATCAGACCACAAAAAAACAAAATAAATGGTTGTTTCTCAGAATAATAAGAAGTTTGAATACTAAAAGTGACCAATCTGGGCTATGACCCAAAGACCTTAAGTTTTAGAATCTACAACTTTACTGCTGCACCAAAACTCATATGGTATTGAATGATGCATCCATATTATGGACTCATTAAGATTTGGACAAAATATTGATCTTATCACCTCTTTGTAATATTAAAAATGAAAAGATTGGGAGTTCTTATTATATTCCAAAGAACATTCACATATAATAATATTATCTTTATAATTAATGTAATGTTCAAGAAAATATTTATAGTGGTATCCCTTTATTTTAATGATGTTTTATTGTACCAATATAAAATCAGGGAGATATAAATTCATAATAAACTTTAATAAGAGTTTCATTCTGCTATGGATTGGTATTGAAATGATGACAATGAATTTTTATTTTAAACTTATTTACCTGAACTTCCATTTGTGTATAAAAGTTCTTAATTGTAAATCAATAAATATGTTAATATTATATAAATTAATTCCAAATGACTAAATTACAAATCTGTATCCATAATTTATATGTTATACTTATTTGCAAAGAAAATTAGGGTAGATCATTTATAGATGGATCAGTTTTATTCCTTACACATTCTAAGTGATCTATGATTTGTATATATATAATTTTCTTCTAGGACCAAAGATCCATTATCACCAATTCTCTAATGCAATAAATATATTCTTAAATATGAGTATCTATCACATGGAGATGAATAATGATGAATACAAGTTATATGGATAACAGGACCATACCATTTGCATATAAATCATTGTTTTGTAAAAAATCAAGATAAAGTTTTGATAGTTATTTTGGGTTTTTTTTTACACCTTATCTATATTCTTAATAATTTATTACCAAGAGAAGGTTCTTGCATTATATCTTTAAAGTTGCAAAAATAATGTATTCCAAGTATTTAAAAATAAAAGCTTATTAAATAACCAAATGGCTTTATTATTCAGGAATTCATAAAAAATTGGAGTATTGGAATTGTCAGACTGGAATAGATTTAAGGATCTTATGCTCCAGAATCTGATATTACCACTACACTAAATGGCACAGGCATTTCAAGTATTTATGAAATCTTTCAGAATATAGTTCTGGAAAAACATTTTTTAACCAATAGGAATACAAAAAAGCTGTTAATTTTATAGTCACCATCCATATCAAATATGGAACCAATAACTGTTACTTCTTAGATGTTATTAAAAGAAGTTGTAATGCTCTCAAAAATGTCAATCATACAAAGTATTTTTAGCTCATGATTTTGCCATAATTGATGATGAAGAAATCTTTATATACAAGTGCACCAGCCTCACTGTAATGATTGGTTATGATTTCCTCAAAAAATTATTGACTTGCCAAATGTATTCACACATTCCAAGCTTACAGATAGTGATTTGATATATAAAGACAATTGTATCTCTTTAAAACATATTCATGTTACCATATCCCTTCAATATGGACATGATTAAGTGACTGTCTCTTAATTTTTGGAGATCATATTCTCCTTTTGATCATTTGTGAATCACATTCATTGGTCAATTTAATTATTTGAAAATCTCTACATCATTTTCTTCTGAGTAGGTAAATTTATATATCAAACAGTAAATATGTATATATAATATTTCAATTTTTCTTCCATCTTTTCCTTAAGGTGATTAATTACAATCAGACATGATATATCTTTAATATAATTTATTTTTAACATTTCAAATAAAAAAATACAGGTAAATTTTCTATAAAAATTGAGTTGTAAATCAAAGTTAGCCAATACAAAGAAGACTTTGGCATTATTTGCACCATGTTCTAATCGATTGCTCTAATTATACATTCATCGCTTTAACCCCCAAACAATAAGATAAAGAACAAAGAGACGGGTATCACAGCTGCACTGATAAAGTATATTTTATGGATAACCAGGTGTCCTGTGATGTCATTAAAAAGCCAGCACATATATAGTCTGAAAAAAAGATTGACACAATTTCTTATTGCCTGTTGGAATCAACACTTAATTATTATATGTATCTTGAGGAATTTTACAGTGAAATGAAGGACTAAAAAACAATATTTGTTGGGATGGTCCTACCAAGTGATCCAAGGACCTCTATACACATCGGAAGAGTTAAATCTGTAAAGTATTTAAAATATCCTATGGCTGATTTCCAAAGATTGAAGAGGACTTTGAAACTTGCTATTGCTTCACTTCTGCCATTGCTGAATTCTAATTAAATCCCAGGTAAAATGCTAGTAAAATATATCAAGAGCAGAAAATATTCATTTGTCTATTTAGCATGCCTACAAACCGAAATGAAGAACCCATCCCAATACTAAAATCGCGTCCTTTGAAGAAATGTAGTTTGTGCAACATCATTATCATCATTGCAGTAAAACTGAAAAAAGAATTACAAGCCTAAGCTTAAAACAGAACTTTTCCAGTAAATCGCTGTAATCCATATATCTATGCATATTAAACTTGTGTATGTGGCTGAATTCAAATTTTTAACCTTGAACAAATTGACTTTAAAATGAAATTCATTAAACTCATTGTCATGGTCTTTACATCAGAAATATAAGAAGAGCCTGGTAATATCAATTTTATTTTCTCAATGATTCTTAGCAATTTTCTTTTAAATAAATCCATTTGTCTTTCTCTCTGTAAGTATTAAGATAAGAATCAATTATTAGAAAGATTTATTTCTTCAATAATGATGAATATTGACTTTATCAATATTATAAAACAACATACACACCTTAAATGACACTCTACAATGCAGTTTAATACCGTTTCAACTGTATTGTAGAGTGTCATTTAAGGTGTATATGGTGTTTTATATTATATATAATTAAGCAATGCAAATAAGAAGAAGTGAAAGAAAATTTATCAATATTATCTGTTGGTTCATTGTTATCATTATATGTAATTATTTTATATCTATTTCATTTTATAAAATGTTTTCTTTTATTATTTATTGAATCTGGTATCATAAAAGGGAAATGTCATTTATATATTAATGTTATTATATGTACAAGCTAAGTACAAAATTTTTTAATAATGATAAGTAACACACAAACCTAATGACATATATACGCCTATGAGAATATGCGTTGTACAAATCGCTGAAGGTAGAAATTTAATATAATGGAAAATAGATTTTAAAGCAATTAGCAACCTAGATTAATGAAAATTGAGATGAATAACTAGGGACAGATTTCTTTTTAAATATTCCTATTTTTATACTTTAACTAAATTTTCTCTACCTATTTCTCGATTATTATTTTTTAAGATTATATGCATAGAATTCATGTTGTACACAATATGCGAGTATGTGGTATGCATCGGGTATTCATTTATAAAATTAAAATTTTTTATAATATGAGATGTCTATTCTCCCACTAGAGATATGAACATACACATATCATGCTACATGATATTAATGATTGACTTTAAAGTACATTAGAGGGAAGGGGGGAAGAATTTTTGGTTATTATTATTATTTGAATGTAACTAATTTTTATTATTAATTATGTAGATTTTTCTATTTGTGTAACGATGACTAACTAATAATAAAATTTAATTTTTTTGATTAAAAGAAGTTTATGCATTTCTTGTAAAAATAGTCTAGTAAAAATAGTCTAGTCATCATCATTGGTGGTGAATTCCAATCATAAGCAGAATTGACAGGTGTAACAATAAATATGGATTGATAAAAGATACGATTTGTATTGCGAGTTAGGCATAAATTTGTGGCTGGAAATATCATTGCCATCAGTATCATCATCATCATTTTATTAATTAATAAATAGTCCAAATAGATATATTAAATAGTCATAAAAATGATGTTTTTCACTTTGTTTATTTGTGAGTCAGCATAAGGGATATGACTACCATTGATGATCTCTAAATATGAGTTAGTAAAACTTTACAATGATCTATAGTATTAAATATGAGCTAGTAAAACTTATAATATTATTAAATATGAGCTTGAAAAAGTTATAATGTTAAATGATAAAATATGAGCTCCTAAAAGATTTTATGATGTTAAACTCTTAAACATGATTTATATGATAATTTGTATAATAATTTATTTGCACAATTATTAAATAATGTCAATGATTTACCATTAACAGAGGTGCAAATGATATATTGTTATGAAGTGGGAAATCCTATATACTATTATATATAATGTACCAACTGTGGTTCAAACCAAGTACAATTTTAAGTAGGTATCCAATGTGATGTTATCTAGATTCAGACAACCTAGTAGCACCCAGATATGGAGGAAAGAATGGAATAGAAGGTAAAACAGTTAGTTACAGGTTGGTTTGCACAATTGGGGTATAAAACTGCTTACATGGTTAACTGTAATTGATCTAAAATAATTGATTCATTGCAAATGACTGCCCATGAGGAGTGGTACAGAAATAAATTTTTTCTAGATTTTTCATCCCATTAAAATGGTGTAGATTTTCTTTTCCATTACAAATGGTGTCTAATGTGGAACTTAAGATACTAGATTATTTTCTTTTCCATTACAATATATAATGTTCGGGGTGTATTAAATAGTTGTTGTTCGACTGTATCTGCTGTACAGGATGCCACCAGGCCATTCAAACCTGGAAAATTTATATAGTAGACAGATACTTAAGTTAAGATCCAAATTTTATTTTGTTATAGACCTTTAGCCCCAGTCACTAGCTCACGGAACAGAGATAATGTATACTTTATTTTTAAAGAAAGATAATAAAAAATAAGAATAAGCCACTGCCAGATTAACAACACACAGAAACATTTATTTTGCACAGATATAAAATTTAGAACTATTTTAGTATAATGTTTACTTATAATTTGATTTACATTTTAACTTTTGATTTTATAAGTTTGCACAGATGAATTTATTAATATTTTATTAGAGTGTTGAGTATGGATAGATTACATAGATTGCACTTGAAAAAGAAAATATTCTATATTCCTTATTTAACCCTAGGCCAAAAGTTCACAATCAAACTAACACCAATCTACCTGATATATCAATGTATTCAATGCAGCATAAATATGACAGCACAATACTGCACTGTCAGATATATACATCTGAACAGCATGGTTATAGAGAATAATGTCTCTCATCCAGACTTCATCTGTCTGGTGAGAAGAACAATAAAAAAATTCCATAGGAAGTGATTGTGGTCCTTTTTGCCATCTTACTATCCCATTCCATAGGCTAAAGGGGTGATCCAAACAGCAGGGAATACCGTCTGTTTCCGATGGTCAGTAAGAAATGGGTCTTATTTTGCCCAAGTGTGGCATATAATGTGATCCTGCATGTAGCAGATCTTCATGCTACATTTACTAATTACACCGATAAATCCAATCCATTAACACAATTTAACTGTGAAACAAATAACCTAAGACCAACCCTCCCTTTAATTAAACTAACATAACTTTACGATCTATGCAGCCATCCACACTTAACTTAAATTTAACATTTATTAGCTTAACAGAAAAAAAATCATAATAAACACTTAAAAAAACAAAAAAAAAATAATGGAAATGATTTTAAATTTAAATATCATAAAAATAATTATTAATAAATGATTTAGTTTTGTCAGATAGGAATTTCTATTTCTATTTAAATACTGGGAAAGTTTTATAATTAATGTTCATAAAATATCTAAAGTTCTTACGGTTTTAAAAGGGTAAGTCCATACTTAATAGTTGCTTGTAATTTGGATCCAGCATTAATTCCCACGACGTCCTGGGAAGACCGATTTGCTGTTGGCCATTCTATTGATTCATCTGAAGGTCCTTTACTCTAGCTGCTATAGTTCTTTGCTTGATTTTATTGCAGGATCTCGGTGTTCTGGGGTCTGCAATATAGAAAAATGATGTTTCATTTTTTCCTTTGGAAAAATTTAAGAGATTGAAAGTGTGTCTTTTCAATTCCTTTTCCTTCAACTCTCCTGTAGCTAACTCATATAGCACACATAATAATTTATTTCCATTTTTTTTCCTTTTATATTAAAATCGCAGCTTGACTGAACATTACGTCATGATGATGATTATTCTTTCACTGAGGTCTGTCTCCTAAGGGATTTCTTTTATTGGCTATTCTGTTCCTATTGTTTTTCTTTTCTATCTGACCTTTAATTATAAATTTTGAGATGCCCAAGGGCTAGTTTACTTAAGACTAATTAAAATTAATCATTTCAATTTTACACAATAGCATTAATTAATTTTGTATATATTTTTATCTTTAAATCTTTTAAGTTTTTTTTTCTTAAAATTTAGTTTTAAAACTTTTTCTTTTTTTTAATAAAGTTTTCTTTTAATAATTTTTCCATCTGTGCGATTTTATATATATATATGAGTTTAGATGACTTAATTTTCAATTTTTAAAACAAATTTTTATTTGCAAACTTTATTTTAATTTCTAATTTTATTTATAAAAAAATAATGTAACGGCATGTGTGCCCATTACAATACATATTATATTCTACACTGTATTTATTGTCTTTAACTTTATGTGTATATATATATCTAAGGAACAATCAAGTCCAAAATGTTACTAAGATAATTCACAAGTCAGATTCCCCCCAAAATTATTTAAATGAACTTGCAAATAGTGTTTACCTTTTCTTATATCAATGTCAAATTGATTGGCATTGATATAGGAAAAAATGGTTATTATCTGCAAGTTATTTAAATGATTCTTTGGAGATCTGACTTGTGAATTATTATAGCAACATTATTAATGTTACAAATTTGAGTAGCTGTAAAATTATTAACAAATGGTCTACTAAAAGGCAAAAGCAATAGTGAAGGAGAAAGCACCACTAACCAAATTTGCCAGATATTGAGAGTTTGTGTGGTTTCCATTGTTATTTTATTCCCTAATTTAGAATATTTACATACTCATTTAATGACTCATATTGGGCCATTATCTAGGTTATTAGAAATTAGCCATTAAAAGAAAAATTCTAAGCACATTGAAAATATTTTCAAACTTACTCATTCCAGATTTAAATCCAGATTACAATCGTGATTGGCTGATGTACACAAGATCATGTGTATATATATATATATGTGTGTGTGTGTGTGTGATTTCCTTGAGTGATTTCATATCAAGATCATTGGTGCTTAACAGCAGTATGTTAGTGAATCACAATTAATCAGATCTATCATGAAAGAACTACAATTTATGATTATATAAATGGGTTAAAATTAATTTGGATATATAAATTTGGAGAAAAATAAAGCTTCCTAGATAGAAAAGATTAGTAAAAGTAGCATATTAAAAAGGATTATACAGAAAACTATAGGTGAGAAAATAAATTGGAGTGATCATATTTTTTACAACTGGAGAGAATAATTTACAATTTGTTAGTAAAAATAAGGTGATTAAAAAAAGAAAAAAAAAGTGGAAATAAAATCTGATCTTAAAGAGAAACAAGCAGACAATAAGAAGCTTGAAAAGGAGGGAACTATAGAAATTTATGATATCTGCTCTTGGAAAGGTAATCCTTAATGTTTATATATATATATGTGTGTATGTTTAATGTTTCAAATAATACATTTATGATACATATTTAAAAGAACCTCATTTATCTTTATTTTACCCATGTCAAAAGCTTTATAAATAAATGAGATCTTCTATAGTTAAAATTTATACTGATAGTTTTAACATATGATTGATGAAACATTTTTTCCCCTTGGTAAGATATTTATTTTCATGTCTAATCATCTTTCATTATAAAAAAAATATTTTTTGGTTTACCATGCATTGTAAAAAATATATTAATTGCTGTTTTTACTTCAATAAATCTTATTCACTTTAGATTTTTTTTTTTAAAAATAATTTTAAGTAAATTTGCAAAAGTTTGAAATATTGGTATTTATTACGACTTCAAATTTATTTATGATGAAACTGCAGAGCTTATTAAAATTTGTGATGTAACTCAAAATATAAAAACTAGCAAGGATAAACATTAGTAATGGTGATCAAATGAATTGCTGATTTGATCAGGGTAGTGCTTAATATTGACCACTAAATCTGCCGTCAGATAAAGAAATTAATATACATTTCATTCTTTTGTAAGCTTAATATTTTATTAACCCTTAAGTTGCCTTGGGTTGTTTGTCTGTTAAAGGTTCTTCATCAAATATCAGCTGAGAAAAATAAAGATCCATTTGGTCAATTAATGTACTCAATCTGCTACTTAGGATCTGAACATCATATAAATAAATATCCAACTTTTAATCCAGCTCTTCTTAATCTCATTCATGCACCTAATTTCGTTTTAACTTATTTATTTTAGTAATAGTACTCTTTCAAAACTGTTTTATGATATTATTTATGAGTGAAATATTGGATAAGTCATTAAATTTGGAATTAAAGATATTTATTCAATCAATGTTTTGTTAAAAATGTTGTCTATGAATGGAATATAAACCAGAACTATTAAAATGAATAAAGGAAAAATAATTAGTAACATCTGAGGTTTAGAGAAATATGGAAAAAGTAATTTGCATAAATAGGATTAAAAATACAGTATACATTAAATTTTCTGCCTGGAAGCAAATGGAGAATAAATAGACATTGCCATAATCAAAAGATAACATTTGATCATCATCATAGAAGGTAATTTGCCATTATTGTCATTCATTGGTCATAATTTAGTTTAGCATAGATTTACATCATAAATAATGAACCCTTAAGAAACAAACTATTATGAAATATTATTATCATTGCAACCATTATCAATCGACTCCAAGTTTAATCTACTTTCTTCAATCCACAATCTCTATTGTCTACATCATACCATCAAACTTCTTTGTTTAATTCAAACATCCCATATGTAGTCTCTTTCTAATTCGTTTACAATCTTTTGGGATCGAATTTAAAACTACAACTGTCCATATGTTATTAACTATTATAGCAATATGTTCAACCCAGTTCCAATTTAGTCTATTAATTCTTTCAATATGATCGTACCTGTTATTTTCTCACTCGTCCCAATGAATATCCTTCCATACTTAATTGGATAATCTATTTTTGTGCTGATCTTCTGTTAAATGCCCAAGTTTTAGATTCACATATAAGAACTACAAATATAACCAAAACAATAATAATTAAATAAAAAACAAATTAATTATTATATAATAGGATTAATCTAAATATATGGTAAAAATAAGGGTAGGCTACTGCCAATGGTCTTGTTTATAAATTGTCAAAATCATTAATCAAAGTCTATCCGTAAATATAAAATGCAACGTGCTGTGAGATAACAGATTTTTTAAATACAGCATTCAACATTAAGTTATACAAAATGAAAATGTCTGCTTTATAAATCCCAGAGTTCCTTAAAGATCATAAATAAATCAATCTAAAAAAAAAAAAGGCCAAAGCAAAAAATAAATTTAAATAAATTAATATTCCCAATAAGATTAGACTCCAAAGATCAAACATAATGACCTTTGGAATTTCATTGAAGAAAATTCTTAAATACTTGATTGCCACATCAACAATTTATGTTAATTGTAGTATTATTAACACTGATTATAAAAATGATTATCTCAGTTAAAAAATTCACTTTATCATTTTTTTTTTAAGAGTAAAATATTATGATTCAATACACATGATGAAATGATAAAAAAAAATTAAAACGCACAGAAAGCAAAACGCGTATAATGTATATAGAGTGGGCGGTTCCAATTATCAAAACTATTAGCCTTTTGCTTTCAAAGAGGTCTTACATATTATTATAAAAATAGTATTAAAATGTTTTTTTTTTTTAAATCAATTTTAAAAAATCAAATTGTGTAAAATTACGCCCCCCCCCAACCAGTGCAAATTTTAATAACTATTTTTTTTAACTCCTTTCCCGCCATTTTTATTTTAAAAAGCGCCTTCGTTTTTTTCCTTATTATTAACAGCATCCACTGTGGGTTTGCATTTGGAAAAGGGGACGTGGGTGGAAAGAATATTTGGGGCCCCATATGAAAGTATAAAGGATTATCGAACATTCGAAACTCAAAATTTTCTCTTAGTCAATCTTATATTTTCGTGTATTGCGTCTATAAATATTTTTAGGAACAGTGATTCATTGAAATAACTGAATATGTACTACGCACCAATCCTTATATTTTTTGTAATATCAGTGACAAAAAATACAAAATATATCTATACGAATTACTTAACATATTTTTTTATAATGGCACTGTTCACATTTTTTTTTTTTTAATAAAATATTTTTTATTAATTTATTATTAACCCCAGTTACTAGATTCACCGCCCCAACTATTTGTAGTAGTAGCCATTGGAGTAGCCGTTGCAGCCCATTCTGGACTAGTTTCTGCACTCCAATCTTCAGTTGTAGTTGTAAAACCAGTAGGAATATTAGTCTGTGCATGAGGTGGCACAGGTTCAGTAGCCCACTCAGTTGTTTCTTGAGGAACAGCAGCTACTACATCATCCCCTCCCCATTGTTCTTGAAATTCTGGTTCTTTAAGAGCCTTTTCAGCTTGAGCTTGCTCTTCTTTTTCAGCCTCTTCAGGATCTCTATAGAAGTACAAATCTACCATAACATCCCATGGAACATCTCTACTAATAGTACCTCTAAGACGCAACACTTTCCGTGCCAACATCCACCACATCAAACCTATAGAATGATGTCCCTTATTATTACATGGAATAGCAATATCCACATATCGAAGAGGAGAATCTGTATTGCATAAAGCAATAACTGGAATATTAACATAAGAAGCTTTATTTATGGGTTGATAGTCTTGTCTGGATGCAGTTCTTTAAAAGCCTTTTGGATCTGATTTGTAAATGTTCCAGGTGTGAATCTGCCAGCAATTGGTGTAGCTCCAGTAGCAGCTGCAAATTTCAGTACGGAACATTGTCCATAAGGTCTAGCAGAAATTACACATACATCTGCCGGATTTTCAATAGCCACCACAGCTCGAGCAGCGAGCAGCAACTTTTCCCAAGTCCTTCTCAAGTTAATTATATGGATTCCATCAGTATTTCTTTTAAAAGCATACTGTTCCATTTGAAAGTCAACATTATGAGACCCTAAATGAGTAGAACAGGCAAGAAATTTGGTAACATCATCTTCTCGCAGAGCTAAAACATCCAAACCACCAGACATCGTTTAGCCTATTGAGTTACTGCAGCCAAAATTATAGATGCCACTTGATAGCTTGAATGATATAGCAAGTTTATTATCAACAGCTGATTTAACCTTTTTTAAAAAAATAAACATGGCTTCGATTTTTCACCCCTTGTAAAAATCTACTATTGATAACAATACTATAGTTATCAGTTTAAAACGTATGTAGACAAGATACTATTAATTATTCAAAAACTCCTATCCAAACAAAATTTCTGAAGTAATTTTTAATCTTTACAATAATAAATTAATTTGGTAAATTAGCAAATAAAATTAAAGAGAAAAAAGGCTTTTAGTAAATATTAATAAATGTAATTGCAGTGAGTTGCCTTATTCGTTCTATGTAGTAAGTTTGGATTTTTCTATTCTTGAAATGTGAAGTTTTCACAAATCCAAAAATACCCTTGAACCAAGGATTTTGAACTAAAACATTAAAACATCACGTTAAAAAAAAAGAAAGATATTGTTTGTATATTTTGGATTAATGGAATTGTAGCTATATTTATAAAAATAAAAATAAAAAGTGTAGCAAAGAAAATATACCTTTCATTTATTTTTTTTGCTATAAAATACCACAAATTGTATATATTACACATTTTTATATACTATAGTGGTCATTAACATTATGCATCCTATATTTTGATTTTGTAATAAATAATTATTCTATGTAAAATAACAAATATTTATGTAATTTGTTTATTTTTTTAAGAATAAATATTTTATAAATGTGCAAATTGTGTGTAAGGTTAATTATTCTAAAATTCTTATTTTGATATGGATTACACAAATGACCTTTTTTTCTAAGTTTATTTTGTTTAATATATGAATTTTTTCCCTACAATACAGGTTTTTTTCATACCTGCACTTATATATGTAATATATAGGGGGTTTGAACTCAGACTTTCACATGACTCTCATCCATCTATGCTATCTCATACTGCTGATACATTTGATCACACACATGTCAAAAAGATAAATAATCACCAATATACATATTTTGTGCTAAACCAGCACTCGTCAGTTGGTCCAGATTATCATCTCCACACTACATACAATCAAAGCTCAGCTTATATTAAGATAGCTAATCTTCATACTTTAATGGACAGGCTTCAAACTACTACACCCTACAACTCTTCAGCCATCCATTTCATTTCATTTAATATAATGAATGTACCTGCTTTAAGCATTCTACCATTAAATCACATATTTAGCCATTAGCATTTACTGTATAATTAATAAAACTATATAGAATTATACTATTTTAGGCTTGCATATATTATTATTATTATAATTAACTTATTTTATCTTACATTGCAGGTGGTCAGTGCTAAATTATTTATGAAAATATCAGATTATATGACATGAGTCAAAGAACACAAACTGATGTTAGATCGGAGACCAATCATAGGCTAGAATAGAAAAGAACTTATGATGAAGTCAGCACTAATTAACATGTGAATAGACATTCTGATTGCAAAATAAATGGAGAACATAAGAATTCACAAATACTGCTTTCCAAATATCCAAAAGCTGTTTAACAAACATTACAGACCATGATCATTGTTGAAAGAAATTGCCTCCCAGAAATTGTATAAAAAGCTGTGCAATAGATTGGATTTGTCAATAATTCAAGATATATATTTTCACTATCTAAGATTCATTTCAAATCAAGATCCTCTTTCTGGGTATTTAACTATAAATATATAAACAAAGAATTATGACATAAGAATGTACTTCTTATGAAAATTCAAAATCCTTTTTTCCTTATCTAATAGTAAAACCAACTGAATTTGATCTTACTAGGCATCATTGGAATCTCATCAACAAATTCATGACAATCAATTATCATTATGCTCATTTATTTTATAAATAGAATGTGACATCTATTGATTTATGTAGATGTAGATAAGCACTAGATACGAAATGCATAAGTCTATTGTTACAATGGCAGAAAACAAAGGATATAATAGCTCCAGTAATTCTAAAATTTCCTTTAAGACATATTATTAATAGTTAACCTGTCTGTAAAATTCCATATAATAAATAATTTGATTAATCTTCTGAGCTTATAACTGTAAAAAGTACTATTGTCTTTTATGGATTTGACTAACCATAATCATTCTAATTTGTAATACAATTGAATATTAGCTATCTTTGTATAATGTATACTGATTAAAATGGTATTTAATATATAAAAAAAATTATATTATTGACTTCTGAGAATAGACTGCAGAAAGTAACTTTTTTGTTATGATTATATTTACTTGCAGACTATATAAGAGAGATTTGGTTTGATAAATGAAAAATGAATGTGATATGACTTGAGAAATGAAAAATAAAATATTAATCATATGATAGTGGTCAGTTATTTTCATAAGCAAATTTTTGTAGAAATTATATTTCTAAAAGTTATCAGAATACACTTATAGTATTACTTTTAAAATATTTCCATTGGAATTATAGACTTAATAGTGCATTACACAGTAATAATAGGTATTAAATTTCTTTCTTTTTTTTTTAACTTTTATAGAATAGAAGATTCTGTTTCACTTTATTAAAAAAATCAGAAAATCAGATATACATAATTAAAAATTAAAACCATAAAATTATATATATATATAATTAAAAGTTAGAAAAAAAAATAATGTTCAAAAAGATCAGTGCAGGGTGCAGTGGGTAATAAATTTGCCTGACATATCCATAACCTAAGATTCAGATAAAGTTGTAAACAATGATTTTTTTCCCCAGCTAAATGATCCATTGATAATCCAAATAGCCATCTAGTATTGGTTGATAAATGGATATCAGGCTATTGATATCTAGATGACAATGGTTCCATGTTAATCTGGTTGATAGATAAGTAGTGATGTCCTTGTTGCAAATTCATTCTCCCACAAGAACTGAATCCATGGTTTATCTTTTGCGTGGAGCAAAGGCTTTTCCAATAGCTGTTAAAAATAGTAAAAAAAAGACTCAGTCATACCAACTTCTGGCTGGTAAAGTGTTAAAGATTTTTTTCTTTGTTTTATATTCAGTATACTATTAATAAATGTCTATTTACCAATCAAAAATTAGACTACTGTATGAATGGACTCTGAACAAAATCTCAAGCCTAACTGATCATAAACTAAAGTAATTTACTTAGTTACTTGGCTTTAATTCACATCCTAAGTTATGAAAGGGTCAGAGTAGCTTTAAACTATAATAATCATTTTTGTGTCTTGATAATGCAAAACTGTTTTAAAGATTGTCTAAGTTACAATAATCTTTTTTGCATCTTAATAATGCAAAATTATATTAAAAATGTAAAACAGTTGTGGACAATGATAAACTACTTTATCTATATAAATACAACTAAAACATCATCATCACAAATCTTCTGTAAAACACTATAATTTGGCATAGTTTTATAGTCCATGGGTATTCAACGTTTTTACAATTGTGATCCCCTTCCTCGGATAAAAATTTGTCACAACCAATTATTTGTTTTTACCACGTCTAAATTATAAGTCCAAGTATGCAAGAATATTAATAATAAAATGATATTTTTAATTAATATATAAATATATGTTTCTTAATATTTTAATATTAAGCACATATGATTTGAAATGAAAATTTTGAAACAAATTGTACAATATCAGAAAAAATCGTGATACATACAAAACAATTTATTTTCATGTGATTTTGATCTTTTTTTTTAATTAAATTTTTTCAAAAGAAATTATTACCCAAAACTTAAGAGAATGTATAAAAATTTCATGACTCCCAACAATTATAAGGGTGCCAATATACCAAGATAATTAATACAATTTATATGTAAATGAAATCACTTTATTATTAGAAATACATTCTGAGTGTAAATATTTTTTATTAAAATATGAGATGAATACTTCTTTACTTAAACACGTTGTGACAATTTCCCAATCCTCAAATTTCAGGCTTGAAATATATATACACTCTTATTATTATGCTAAACTGAACAGTTTGGCACCATTTTTGTATAGAAATTTATTACTTGCAGGCTTCTTGGTGGTTCTGCAGTGTCACCTAGTGGCCACAGTATACATAACTGAAAACTACCAAAAGGAATACTTTTTTACTTAGACTTGTGACAATTATTCAAGCCTCAAAATATACTTCATATATACTCTACCCTTGTTCAAAACTGAACAAGATAACACCCTTTTGTTGCTATAATTATTAAAATTTATATGTAAATTAAAATGTTTAAATTTTTTAAATACTTTTATTTAAATATTTAATTCATATAAAAAGTAACATGTTACTATTAATAACTTATCTAAAAATAAATCTTATTTAAAAAATATTGCCTTATAATTACAGTAATTCTGCATGTGATAAAATTCAGTTTGTCAATGATATTTTAGACCATTTAGATATCAGTTTAACTTTAGAGCAACTGATAGAGTGGTTGACTCTGGAATGTGAGGTACTATGGTCCATTCTGATGTTGGTGTTGTGTGCAATTTTTTTAAACAATATTGTAATAAATATTTTATTTCACCTTTAATTTGTAATTAATAATACACTGATGTGTTGTGATGAAGCCTACATAAATTATTATATAGAAAAATTTTACCACAATGCATCAGCATGTTATTAATTAAAACAATATTATATTTCTCCTTTTTTTTCATATTATTTTTTATGTTTTACTAAACAGCTTTGCATGTCAAAATATTTAATTCTTAACAAATTTCATGATAACAATATTATAATAAAACCCCTACATGCTTGCACTACTGCCAAAGTCTAAAAAATATATGTAGTGGACCAAACCAAGTGTTTAATTTTCTAATAGTCATCCAACATAACCTATGAGTAAACAAAATAAAGTGCAAGTTGTGTTAATAATTTTTTAAAATTTATCGAATAAGCAATCTAAGTATAAACATTTTAAATTGTTTTCCTTAAATAAAGCCTGGCTAAATCTTTAATTGTCAAACTGTTTAATAAAGAATAATATATAAAGTATGACTTAGTTATTAATAAGCATTAAAAAAATTAAACAATAAAGTGGTATAAATATTTTATTATTGAACAAAAAACAGAAGAGACTTCTTTTGTTAATAGAAAATGTAAACAAGTTATTTGTGAGAAGTTCTCAATTGTCACTAATTATTTTTTAAAATAAGTATTTTTATCATGTTGGTACTAATAGAATGAAAATTTTATCAACCACATTATTCAAAGTTAACCTAGTTTGGTGGTTCTAATAAAATATAAAATTTACACCAATAAACAATATAAGTATGAAAATTTAAAATATCAGACTATAATATACAATAAATTATAGTTACTAATAGTGGAATAACATGCATATAATAATTAAATAAAAGTGTAGATATTTTTATTGAAGAAATCTAACTTTGTTAATTCTTCAACCGTCTCTTACGAGGCTTTTAAATAAAAGTGTAGATATTTTTATTGAAGAAATCTAACTTTGTTAATTCTTCAACCGTCTCTTACGAGGCTCCTCATAGACATCTGACGTCACTCTAACTCTGCCAGTTCTTATGCTAAAAAATTCATTTGATAGGTTTTGAATAGGTTTTTAAAAGTTCTGTAAGATGGTGCCATCTTCCGTTTTATTTTACAAGTAAAAAATAAAAAAAAATGCATTTAAACCTAAACAAAGAAAGAACATTACTTGTGATTGGTTCTTAGTATGCTCTCAGCCGAAAAAGACATTCTGATTGGCTGGAAAGAACAAAGAAACCGCCTGATCAAAGAAAATAAAGAAAAACGCTGAGATTTTCATTTCGAACATGATATAAATTATTATAAAATTATATTTATGGAAATTACAAATTATTTTCAGAGAGAATAATAAAAAAACAAAATTATTTTCGAAAAATATTGAAGATTTTAGTAAAAATATTAAAGAAATATTTAAAAGAAATATTTACTTTTCTATAACGTAAAAGTCGACCTTTTTGTTTATATTATAGCTTTTATGTTGCCGAAATTGAATATTTTAGAATAAATAAATAGCAATTTATTTTTGAAAGAACTTTCGTTCTCTTCATAACCTGAAAAATTAGTAATATACTTTTTATAAACATATCTGAGTTGAATTTAATATTATAGACGAATATGTTTTAACAATAGTCTTTGTCTTCAGTTTGTGAGTTGGCCAATTAAAAGATTTGATTTTTACCTCATACAACCAATAATATAATTAGCGGTTAAAAGGTTAATAGAAAACATGAATAAGTTTATATATGAGGGATTTTGAATAGGTTTTGAAACAAAAGAGAATTAACTTTAATGACTTGTTTATATGCTGGTTAAAGTTGATCTAAATATTGGTAAAGAAGTCTAAACATTACATCAGCTATGTGGGAAAGAGCTCAAAGTGAAGAATTCCTCTGGCTGTAGATAATTTTTAAGGTAAGTAAACTATAATTAAAATTACTTATATTATATCAGAATAGACATGAGAAGAGAAGGGGAACAGTGCAATGTGTTTATGACTGTGTGTAGTTAAATATGATAAAAATGGCTGTTTATTTAATTTTCTTATTTACAAATATTTCCTATCTTTACTAGCAATTTTGCAGAATTATCCAAAAAAATAATATGAAAACTTTTGAAAAAAAAACTAAAAAATTTCAAATTTACTAAATAAATATTTTTGTTTTAAGGTATCATTTAATTATTGTTTCCCAAAAAAAATTTTAAACATTAGTTTTATTTTAGCATGTGTTTTAATCTTCGAGTTAATTTTATAGAAATAAATGAGTAAAGCTCAGCAGGTATTTACCAAACATGTTAAATGACTAAAGCCATATTTTCAAGTTTTTGTGAAAATGCATTGGAAAAAAATTGACTTTTAATTTTCAAATTTTATTTCATAAAATGGGGGAGGGTCACTAAAATTTCCCTTGCACAAAAGTGCTTCTTACCCATGCAGTGGTGTTGCCTTGAGAAATCATGCTTCATAGGCTATGCACTGTTGGCTTAGTTTATTAGTGATTTGACTAGATATTATTTGTTTTGATCAGAGTTTAATGCACATAAGAAGGTAAACATTTTTTGAATGTCCTATTCTAATAAATGCTTAAATGCATCTTAAGATTTCATGATAAATATATTAAATCTCATTCTTAATTTTTAAATAAAAAGTTCCTCCTGAAACCCATTAAAGACATTCTTGATTCTTTCAATAGAAACTCTGGAAGAAGAAGAATATAGATTAAAAACAACATACAAGTATATTCATGTTTCTTTTTATTTCTTTTATACAAATGTAAAGAAACATAGCTAAGCATAAGTGCACAGTCACAGAGCCCAGGATGAAGGTTCAAAAATGGAATTAATAATATATATGTATTCAAATTTTAAATGTCATCATGAACATCCTTCACTGCACAGTTTAGATATTGGGTTAATTGAATGCATTATATGGACCCAATCAGCCTACTGTTTTACTTAATGTTTTAGCAATAGGTGATAATATTGCTCAGTCCCTAAATATACTCTAGTTACAATGGTCGGATGATTGAACTGCAAAACTGATTGATATTTGTAATAAAATGATTTGCTTATGTTGTGGAATAAGCTGCAGTTTAGCTAATAACAACAGTTGAAAATACTGCAGATTGTGGGCGTGGTTTAGTAATAAATAAAGTACATTCATGAATTATTATGAAAACAAGTAGGCAACATTCTTTTAATAAATAGCCCAAATTACTGTATCTTTATATATTGCATATATATTAAATAAAAATTAAACACGCATATGACTGCGAAATGTAATTTATAATGCGTATAAAAGGGTAACTCAGAAGTATTCTTGTTATTAAAGATAATGTTAATGTAAATAATTATAAGCGTAGAAATATATTTATATATAAAAGATAAATGTAAATTTAAGCTTTTAAATTCTTATATTTGATGATTTAAAATTTTTTTGCGTGTTTTTTTTAAAATCGATTTAATTATATATATATCAATATTCAATCAATTTGCTAAAATAAAAGTGTAATTAATATAATTATTTTCACCTGCAAATATTTACGAGTGATCTTTGATATTTTTTGTGTATTCAAAACTTATTTATAAACAATTGTTATATTAAAATAAATATTCGAATGCTTTTATTTCTCTGAAGTCCGCAATCTAGGATTTTTCCTTCCGAAGTCTGACACTATTAATGCACTAAACCATAGAGGACAATTGTTATATTGTTTATTTTTTTCCAAAGACATAAGAGATCTAAAAAACTTGCTCAGTGCATTTGAAACCTATTTGTAAAACTACTAATATGTAGGTTGTACTTAATCAAATGGTCTTGAAAGGTAAACAATATATTACTTTCCAAAATATATATATAGATAACATTGAAGAATTATTTTTGCTAAAACATTTAATGATGACATATATTAAAATGAATACGATTGTGAAAAAATAAGAATTAGCTTAATAAGAAAATTAATTCGGATATATTAATTAGCATCACCTATGAGAAATAAAGAGTTAATTACAGAACTATACTTACTATTTGAATTGTTTAGTGAATAGTGTGTTGCAATGTAATATTTTGAAATAAATTCCACGTTGTACATTATGTCTTTATGCTGATAAGTTCACTTGCCTTTAATTAAAACATAACTGAATTGATTATGAGTTGATTAAAATTTCTATTATGAAGTAAAGAGTGTAAAGCGTTGTTAGCCGAGATGTATCGCAGCCGCCATGCAAGCAAGTAGTTGGTTGCAGACGGGTGTGGGTTCGCGTCCCGGCAGATGCTATGACATATGTAAAAAAAAAAAAAGAAGAGTGTAAAGTGAATAAAGATTTAACATGATACAACACATTCGTTTTTGAAGGTACAGTTTTATGTATATTTGCAAAGAACACATAGCCATAAATGTTAATATCAGTTCAAGAAGCCAGATCATAGAAAATTTATGTGGTCATTTATTTATTGGGCAGTAAATGAATATCTCTTTTCTCTTAGCTAATTGGTAATTCATTCTGCCAGTGACAGAGAGGGTAAAAATTGCTTTGTTTTCTCAAAGAGTTTTATTGAAGAGAGTTATTTGAAGATTATATACTTATATAAAAACAAAAAACTCCAGAATAAATTCTACAATATTCAATACATCAATATAAAATAATAATAACTTTAGTTAGCTTACGCATGTATACCATCCTAATTAACATTTAAAATGCTACTCAGGATGATGAACATACCATAGGCTGGATATAGATATCATTTATTTTTTACATTAATATATTGAGTTGTGAATTTGGTGTAATTTTGATTATATATATAATAAAAAAATAAAGTATTAGTGATAATAATAAATACAATAATTATAAGTATTATAAAAACACAGCAGTGCATTCAATTATTTACAGAACATTTTAAGTAAATAATTTAGCGATATATACGTATATAAATCTTGTGAAAGGAAATGAATCTTCACGCATGTGCTATTGGGTTAATATATTAAATTTATATGCACACACCCATCAGTGTTTTAAAAGCATAAGTGAATTCTTATATAAAACAATACATATTGACGGAGTTTAAATTAGGATTTGATCTTATTATGAGCCTGATATTTCGATTGTCAAATTATTTGGACAAATTTAGTTTATATATCATAGGAAAGAGAAAGATTCTCATTTTTAAATACCTATGATTTTGAATTATATTAGTCTGGATATATGTAAATAAATAATTTAGTAATATATATATATATATATAGGTAAATCTTGTGAAAGGAAATGCACACACTCGCCTGTCAATAAGTGTTTTAAAAGCATATATGAATCATTTATGCTTAGAGATTATATGTAAATTTAATATATCAATCCAATACTGCATGTTTGAAGATTCTTTTCTTTCCACAAGATTTATATATATAGGATTTGAACTCAGACTTTCAAGCAACCTTCAACTATCCACACTATCTCATACTACTGATACGCATGGCCACACACATGTAGAAAAGATAAATAATCACCAATATATATAACCAGCATTCATCAATTGGTCCAGATTACCATCTCCCACACATATATATAATCAGTGCTCAGTTTATATTAAGATAGCAAATATTTATACTTTAATGGACAGGCATCAGTCTATTACAACATCCAACTCTTCAGCCATCCATACCATTGAAAATCTGATGATAGAATGCCCAAATCCCATGCTGATGGCAATATTGTTGTTATATCCATGTTGATCTCAAGTCACTCTGACCCCTCATGTATAGGACATTATCCATTTAAATATATATTACTAAATGATTTATTTACATGTTTTCAGACAAATATAATTCAACATTGTAGGTATTTAAAAATGAGAAAATTTCTCTTTCTTGCAATATATAAACTAAATTTGTGCAAATAATTTATCAGTTAAAATATCAGACTCATAATAAGATCAAGTCCAGATTTCAGCTCAGTCAGTAGATGTTGGTTTATATCAGAATAAGCTTTAAACATAAGTGATTCACTTATGTTTTTAAAACACTTATTGATGTGTGTGTGTGTGTGTGTGTGTGTAAATTTAATATATCAATACAATAGCAAATGCATGAAGATTCATTTCTTTCCACAAGATTTACATATATATAAAAATTGTGATTATTAGATCGGAAGTCGAACTCCGATAATGCGCTATTACTTTAAATATTATAAATCTCCACACACTCACTTATCAGTAAGAGTTTAAAAACTTAAGTGAATCACTTAAGTTTGGTGTGCATTTCTATAAATACACCAACTTTCACTGACCATGCTAAATCAGGGCTTGAGTCTGTGAGTGCATGGAGATTTATAATATTTAAAGTAATAGCACATTATCGGAGTTCGACTTCCGATCTACTAATTTCAAGATCTTCAACACTTTATAATAATATATTTACATATATATATATAAATTGCTAAATTATTTATTTACACATGTTCAAGACTAATATCATTCAAAATCATAGGTATTTAAAAATGAGAATCTTTCTCTTTCCTGTGATATATAAACTAAATTTGCCCAAATAATTTGACAATTGAAACATCAGGCTCATAATAAGATCAAGTCCTGATTTAAGCTTGGACAATAGGTATTGGTTTATAAAATATAAGAATTTACTTATTCTTTTAAAACTTTTATTGATGGGTGAATTTGTATAAATTTAATACATCGATCCAATAATTCATGTGTGAAGATTCATTTCTTTTCACAAATTACATAACATTTTAAACTAGAAGTCTTGCTGATAAAAAAGTGTTCTAATCTAATTATAAAATGTTAGGTTTATCTTTTGAGAAACAGTGCTTGTTTTATTTTTCATTTGATATTTAGATTTTTAAATTGAAATAGTATTGATGGTGGAAATCAATTAATCTGATCAAAATTAATGTTATTAATTGAGGGCGCTTTGATGAGAAATACATTTTAAAACTTAATGACGATAAATAGTGATGTAAAATACAACATTTTAAAACTTAATGACGATAACTAGTATACTGTTATATGTAAGATATCTTTTTGATATCAGCTTATGCTTGAGCAAAGTTTTAGAAGCGATTATCAGCATAAATAATGTTTAAAGAAAAAAGTTTAGTTGCTAATGGAAATTATTAAAGAAATGATGCATATTAGAGTTCTTATCTAGCTATAAAATTGACAGAGATGTGCAGTGAGATTAGAAAACGAAATGAAGCAATTTAATTTTTATTGTGAATTAAAATATGAACTGAACCAAATATTTTAAATAAAAGCTCATTTTTTTGAGCCTTAAGCAAATTATTTAAACCATTAAAACCAGTTGAATTCCATAAGTCTTTTTTTTATATTGAAAAAGAATGCACGGCCAGCAAAATTTGTTTGTTTATTTGTACCCTGTTAAATAAAATATGACGTAATAATAGAATTAAAATATCAAATGCAAATTTTTTGACCAAGCATTGGTGGTCGAGAGGTCAGTGACAGCTGCTTTACATGCAGTTGTCCCCGGTTAGCGGGTTCGCTTCCCGGCTGATGCTATGACACATGAGAGAAAAAAATGCAAATTTTAATTTTCCCATTTAAATTTGCCATTTCTGATTTTGGTCCTCCTATCTTTATTATTATTTATCAATAAAATTCAGAGAGCCAAATGATCTTGTTAATAGTCATCATTATGCAATGGACGTTTTACAGTAATGGTGGCTCTAATACATATATATATATATTCATGAATTAATTACCATGTAAATAAAGTATGAGTGTGAACATTTGATATAATAATATATTTCTCTAACTATTACATAAATATCCTTCATTTACGTAACACACATGTATGATAAAAAATAGTAAGAAAATCAAGTCATACATCACATGACTTAATTTAATAAGCTTGTATTACAAATGTAATATAATGAGCATGCTAATAACTCTAAACAAGCTGATCTGATAAATGTTGCAAGCTTGTTTAGAGCCATTAGCATGCTTATTATTTTTAGTTTAATAATAAAAATATAAATAATATGAAGCAATGATCAAATAACATTGTTACTCTTACCTTAAAACTATGATACTTTTGAACAAATAACGAATAACTATGATACTTTTGATAAAAATAATTTTAATAATACTTAAATGACAATCACAAATTTATAATATTGTATAGTTTATTCGGGATGTGGCACTAAATATTATGTAGGCTATCAAGGATATCTCTAACTATTACTTTTATTTCGAATGATTTGGGGGATTTAATTTAAAAATTGCTTCCAGAGGGTAAAAACTGTGTTATTACAATATCTTTGAACTACTGACCCTACATGCTAACAAATAATGTTATAACTTTATTCATAAAATTGTATGGATTTCATTCAGAAAAGGATTACATTTATGCTTACTTAGATAAAGATGTGATAGGGAACAACAAAAACGTTATCAGCAACAGTGTTCTGGAAGCAGCAGTTGTATAATAGGCAGTGACCAGATAGAATAAATATATGGTTGATTTTATTTTTATGAAAATATATATAAATGCTGAGTTTTAAACTAAACTTAAAAAATATTACAAACCTTTTCAAATGAACAATTCCAAAAGTGCTATTATTATAATCCAGAAATCACCTTTCAAAAAATCCATTGAATGAACTTGCAAATAATGTCTCTTTCTTATATCAATTCCAATCTATTCATCAAATAAATAAACCGGCATTGATATTTTAAAAAAGTATCATTTGCAAATCTATTTAAATGATTCTTTGAGTGTCTGGTGTTGGGATTATCATAGTAAAGTTTTCAGATTTGGTTCTTCTATAAATAAGTGTATATTATTAATGTTAGATATTTGATAAGCCATGGTTTACTTTTTTAAATTTTTATCTACCCAATTTATTTTTTGCATTCTATTCCAAATTCATATCTATAAACTTTCTTTTTATTTATGTATTCTTTATGAAGTATTATAACTTTATCTTTCTTATTGCATTGCAAATCCATATAATATTAAATCATCTATGTTCTTTATTACTGTTTTACAATGATTTGTTTATAACCCATGACAGTTTCAATTGTCTCAGCAGTCTTCTTCAGAACTATAACTTCTATTTATATTTCCAAACTGTAACTGCTAAATTCAAATATAAGTAGAAGTTATAGTTCTGAAGAAGATTGCTGAGACAATTAAAACTGATGGGGATTGTAAAAAAAAGCATTGTAAAACAATAATAAAGAACATAAATGATTTAATATTATAAGTATTATGCTATTTAATGAATTAAGTATTTAAAAGCATTTCATAGCTTCAAAATTTACTGTTTAATTTTAAACTTTTATCTCTTCATTTATTTTCACTGTTTCAGTTTTATATATTTATTTTTTATCCAATCATGTTACAAATTTTATTAATCTTGATTATTATTTGTTAAAATCAACTGATTTATCTAAAAATACTACTTTAATAACAGAAAATGCAATGATAAAACTATTTCATCTTTATTCAAAGCTGTATGCAAAGCCAAAATTTGCATAATAGTATAGTAAATATATTATAATTTGCTTCTACAATCTGTGCTCAGTCTTTATTATCAAAATAAAATAAATTAATTTAAAAGTTAGCTTTTTTCCATTCTTATTCCCTAAATTGTAAATGGTTGATTTAGCTACAAGTTTATATGTGAAGAATGTGATATGAAATCGAAAAATATAAAGAAGCATAAGTATGTAAATTATTTTCTAATGATAGCAATGTTTTATATGTAAATACTCTGAGAGCAAATTTATTCATGTTAAAAATTAATTTTATAATGTGAAATATCTTTTCTTATGGTAAGGATATTGAAAATTTTGCAAAATTATTCATGTATATAAAATCCATGTGAATGTTTGTCCGTAAAGCTGTCACATGATTTCTGTAAATATTTGTCTGTATTGCTGTCGTGTTTCAAATTCACAACCAATTAAAAAAATCTTATGTTTGTCCATAATGCTGTCAAATTCACAATTGAAAAAAAAAAAAACTTTAATTTTTTTTTTTATAAATAAATAACTATACCTAACTAAACTGTAATTTATATTATAAGCATTTTATGCAAATGAAGTAATTCCATCCTTTATATTTGATAATCTGTAATTTTTATAATTTTCCATAATGCTGTCAAATTCACATATCAAATATAAAAGGTATATTTTAAAATTTTAATTTAGCTTTATTAATATCTTGCTGGGGAACAGTGGCCTTTCAGGCCAAGTACATTTCTTATATTTATTTATATAATAGTAAAATCTTTTATTTAATTTATATTAAATCTTAAAAAAATTGTTAAAGTAACCAATTAAAAAATAGATCTTTAGAGATCAGGTGCATCTTGGTAGTATTATAAAATGTAAGAGAATCTAAAAATAAAATTTGAACGTATTTGTAAAACATCTAGTTCAGCTTTTTAAAAATAAATATATATAAAAGATTGACCAATTACAAAAAAAAACCTAACTAAAAATTAAAAAAATTGCAAAAATAAATAATTTAATATTATAAATTTTAAGCATTATATAATTTATGCACCAAATAAAATATAATAAAAACAAAGATTCAATTTAGTTTACATTTTGTAGTTTAACAAACTGTTTGCAAATATGAAAAGATCATGTGATATTGTTGTTGCCTTTGTGGCACTTAATATATAAGAAATTATATTTATTTAGTTATGAATGATAAATAATTTTCTTAATGTGTTTATTTTACATATGGAATAATTTTATGCTCTGTGCAGTTTATCGCAATGGGAGAATGATAGGTTCAAGAGAGAAGGGTTCCTGGATTGAAGATCATTATCTCACTTCTGTTGCTGAAAGATAGTATGATTTTCTAACCAACTATTTATTTATTTGTTTTTACACACTTTTTGTATAAAATGAAATTATATATTTTTATTATATTTGAATGTATATTCGTTTTTTTTTTTTTACTTTAAAGTAATAATAACAAAATAAAACATTAAATTATAATACAGGAATTTAATAAAATTTCAAAGAATTGATTATATAACATAATAATATACAGAATAAATTAAACACATCCTTTACAACTTTATATATACTATATTATATACTTTTCCATTCCTTTTTAATTGACTAGTTATTAATTAAATTTATTGAAATTTTATCAATGTTAATATAATCATTTAAGTTATGCTTAATATATTTCTTATATTTGTCTTCTTTTTGGATCTCTAATATAATATAAAGATTTAATAATTTTTGTAGCATTTATTTTATGTTCATGAATTGATTAGTGCCTTACAAATGCTAAAAGATTAATTTTTTAAATATTTTTAAAGAGTAATAATAATATTTTCTCAGTATTATGTCATTCAATAGATTTATTTCTTTTAACCACATACAGCACTTCACATTTAGTGCATTAATTCTGAAGATATTGTTTAAATTGTATCTTAATCCAATTGCTTAAAATTCAAAATGGCATATGTACAGTCTTAAAAGGTTAGCTGTACTGTTATGTTCTTTAGCTCATTTCTATTTCTCTATATTAATATCACCAATATTCTGTCAAATAGACAGGTCCAGAGAGTAGTCACATCATCAATTTATTCATTTTTCCATTTCATTCTCTTCCCTGTGTGACCATAGTAAATCATATCACAATGGTCACAATTAATTTTATATACAATTTGTTTTTGTGGTTTATATCATCTCTTAATTTACAATTATCTATTATTTTTTCTAGACTTTTATTGTTTGATCACTTCCTATTTAATTTATGGACATAAAATAGAAGCTGCAAAAATATTAAATCTTTAAATGGCATTAAAGATCATTAAAAGATAAATATCATAATTTAAATAACTGTATGAATATTTATACAAACATCAATAAATTTAGTAAATATCTGGTAAACTAAAAATGAATAAAAAATTATATTATATACTATATATAAAATCATAGACTACTATGTAAATTTGAAGCTGACTGAAAAATGTACCTCACAAATTATATTAAAGATCTAGAAAAAGTTGGATTTTCACATAACATTATATATAAAAAGATCAAGCAATTTCAAACTAAATTACAAACTGACATGGTCAAAAACAATAAACCCAGAATAATGCTTCCATACATACCATCAATTGCTAGGAAATATAAAATATTTGCTGAGTCCTTCGAACTAGGATTCCACCCCGACCATCAACAAACAGAATGATAAACAATACCAAAGACAAAATACCTTCTGATCAAATATCCCAAGCAGTTTATAAAATTTCATGTCCAATCAATGGATGTAGATTGGCATATTATGGGGAGACCCATGCCAACATTACAACAAGAACATCTCAACATCATTATTTGTACAGGAAAGCTACAAATAACGATGAAAACAGATCCATATTCTTCGAGCACCAAAAAACAACTGGCCATATGTTTGAACCCACTATAGCAAGGGTTCTGTGCACTGAACACAATGATGTGAAACAAAAAATTAAAGAGGCATGTTTTATTGCAAATGACAATTTTGCAATAAACCAGAAAGAATCATGCTTTGCAATCTCCAGAAAATGGTCATTATAAAATTTGCATAAAATTTACATAAACCACATTTAAACTTCAGTTAAAAGTAGGCTATGATTATGTAGACTCAAGGTCTCTGAAAGCATTAAGCCGTATAACTTTTTAATAAGATTTAGTCAAACTTCACTTTTTTGCGTAAAGCGCAATCTCAATTACTTACTAATCAAAGGTGAAGTGGAAAACTATTATTTTATATATAAAATTGTATATGAGGAAAAACTTAAATACAACCAGAATTTTGTAATAAAAATATGTATTTACTTTTAGGTATCATAAATTCAATTCTTTTCAAAGCATTGTCCATTTAATGCAATGCACCAGTCTAAATATGTTTTTAATTTTGGAAGTAGTTTGGAAACTCTTACAAAGAGATGCTTTTTAATGCCTGTCATTTTTTTCTTTACCACCTCTAAGTCCACAAAAAGAGCCATTTTTTCATTCAAGAGAATAAAAAGAAGTCACATGGAATGAGATCAAGTGCATATATGGCTAATGTATAAGCGGGTTCATGCTAAATTTCATTAAAATTGTTTTACACTTAAGGCTTTGTGTGCAAACACATTGTCATGGTGAAGATTATACTCCACAAAACAAGATGCTTACATTTTACTGCATCACAGAAAAGTTTCAGAATTCATAGGTTTTAAATGCCTGATTAATACAAATGAATTCTGAGAACAAATGCCATTTGCATCCCTCCAAAAAACAGCATAATCTTAAGATTGGACTTAACTCAGCATGTTTTTTGAGATGTAGTGAATTTGATATTTCCATTAAACTATTCATAAACTTGTATTCTTCCCAGAGCAACTTGCTTGTAAGCTGATTCAGGCATTATAACTATTTTGTCTGTTGCTTTCTCTAAAAGTGAACAGAATTTCACATTGTTTCAACTTTTTAGCCATTATAAAAAATGATAAATATGCAAAACACACTTTACAAAAACATATCATGTGTTACCATGAATACACACACTCCTAACATCATTTGGCAGACTGGTGCATAAAGGTCCCCACAACAGGGATCTAGAAGCAGAAGCCCATGTACTACAATAGGCATGTCTACCAGAAAATGAGATTATTTTTGGGTAACCCTTCATAGGATATGTTTTATTTATCCTGTATATTGTTATATTATATAGCAATTCTTTGAAATTTTATTCTTTGTACCATAATTTTATTTTGTTTTATTCATGTTCTATTTTTTATTGTGGTTATTTTATTTTCATCATAAAACACTAGATAGCGTTCTATCTGCAATAATTGATTAACATTCAAATAGATGCTTAATATTTGAAAAGGGCATAAAACTATGTGCTGATAAAGGCTTGTTATGCATAATTATTTATAATATATATTGTGCCCTTTTCTATAAGTCAGTAATAGTTCATAACAGTCAATTACTAAAAATTTTAAATTTAGAATATGGATTGAAAATATTAATAGTGTTTTCAATTTCATTCTCATAGTTTTGTAGTTAAATAGAGTTAAAAGGTGGGTGCTGGAGGGTTGCATTAGATCCTAAGATCTAGGTGCAGTGCTCTCAGATCCAAGGCTCCTCACTGATGAAGGCCAAAGCCAGAAACTAGTCTGGGGATATTGGATGAGTAGGCACTAGATAGGGATTTTATGCACAAGCCTTCTGGCATCCATTGATTGCTCTTGTTAGCACAAGATGGCACTACTATATGGAGAGTGTTGTTTTGTTTTGAATTGTTTAATAACAATTATTGTGCTAGTATGAGATAGTGATCATGTGATGTTTAGTGGTTTAACACCAATCCTGCCTAATAGGATAGTGGTGGCTATGGTTGTTAAAGAGCCAAAGACACCAAAATGTATGGGTACTGAATTGAGTTCAGACCCATATGACTATATAAGCTATTGAGCTTGGATTGAAAATATTAATAGTGTTTTCAATTTCATTCTCATAGTTTTGTAGTTAAATAGAGTTAAAAGGTGGGTGCTGGAGGGTTGCATTAGATCCTAAGATCTAGGTGCAGTGCTCTCAGATCCAAGGCTCCTCACTGATGAAGGCCACAAGCCAGAAACTAGTCTGGGGATATTGGATGAGTAGGCACTAGATAGGGATTTTATGCACAAGCCTTCTGGCATCCATTGATTGCTCTTGTTAGCACAAGATGGCACTACTATATGGAGAGTGTTGTTTTGTTTTGAATTGTTTAATAACAATTTTTGTGCTAGTATGAGATAGTGATCATGTGATGTTTAGTGGTTTAACACCAATCCTGCCTAATAGGATAGTGGTGGCTATGGTTGTTAAAGAGCCAAAGACACCAAAATGTATGGGTACTGAATTGAGTTCAGACCCATATGACTATATAAGCTATTGAGCTTGGATTGAAAATATTAATAGTGTTTTCAATTTCATTCTCATAGTTTTGTAGTTAAATAGAGTTAAAAGGTGGGTGCTGGAGGGTTGCATTAGATCCTAAGATCTAGGTGCAGTGCTCTCAGATCCAAGGCTCCTCACTGATGAAGGCCACAAGCCAGAAACTAGTCTGGGGATATTGGATGAGTAGGCACTAGATAGGGATTTTATGCACAAGCCTTCTGGCATCCATTGATTGCTCTTGTTAGCACAAGATGGCACTACTATATGGAGAGTGTTGTTTTGTTTTGAATTGTTTAATAACAATTTTTGTGCTAGTATGAGATAGTGATCATGTGATGTTTAGTGGTTTAACACCAATCCTGCCTAATAGGATAGTGGTGGCTATGGTTGTTAAAGAGCCAAAGACACCAAAATGTATGGGTACTGAATTGAGTTCAGACCCATATGACTATATAAGCTATTGAGCTTGGATTGAAAATATTAATAGTGTTTTCAATTTCATTCTCATAGTTTTGTAGTTAAATAGAGTTAAAAGGTGGGTGCTGGAGGGTTGCATTAGATCCTAAGATCTAGGTGCAGTGCTCTCAGATCCAAGGCTCCTCACTGATGAAGGCCACAAGCCAGAAACTAGTCTGGGGATATTGGATGAGTAGGCACTAGATAGGGATTTTATGCACAAGCCTTCTGGCATCCATTGATTGCTCTTGTTAGCACAAGATGGCACTACTATATGGAGAGTGTTGTTTTGTTTTGAATTGTTTAATAACAATTATTGTGCTAGTATGAGATAGTGATCATGTGATGTTTAGTGGTTTAACACCAATCCTGCCTAATAGGATAGTGGTGGCTATGGTTGTTAAAGAGCCAAAGACACCAAAATGTATGGGTACTGAATTGAGTTCAGACCCATATGACTATATAAGCTATTGAGCTTGGATTGAAAATATTAATAGTGTTTTCAATTTCATTCTCATAGTTTTGTAGTTAAATAGAGTTAAAAGGTGGGTGCTGGAGGGTTGCATTAGATCCTAAGATCTAGGTGCAGTGCTCTCAGATCCAAGGCTCCTCACTGATGAAGGCCACAAGCCAGAAACTAGTCTGGGGATATTGGATGAGTAGGCACTAGATAGGGATTTTATGCACAAGCCTTCTGGCATCCATTGATTGCTCTTGTTAGCACAAGATGGCACTACTATATGGAGAGTGTTGTTTTGTTTTGAATTGTTTAATAACAATTTTTGTGCTAGTATGAGATAGTGATCATGTGATGTTTAGTGGTTTAACACCAATCCTGCCTAATAGGATAGTGGTGGCTATGGTTGTTAAAGAGCCAAAGACACCAAAATGTATGGGTACTGAATTGAGTTCAGACCCATATGACTATATAAGCTATTGAGCTTGGATTGAAAATATTAATAGTGTTTTCAATTTCATTCTCATAGTTTTGTAGTTAAATAGAGTTAAAAGGTGGGTGCTGGAGGGTTGCATTAGATCCTAAGATCTAGGTGCAGTGCTCTCAGATCCAAGGCTCCTCACTGATGAAGGCCACAAGCCAGAAACTAGTCTGGGGATATTGGATGAGTAGGCACTAGATAGGGATTTTATGCACAAGCCTTCTGGCATCCATTGATTGCTCTTGTTAGCACAAGATGGCACTACTATATGGAGAGTGTTGTTTTGTTTTGAATTGTTTAATAACAATTTTTGTGCTAGTATGAGATAGTGATCATGTGATGTTTAGTGGTTTAACACCAATCCTGCCTAATAGGATAGTGGTGGCTATGGTTGTTAAAGAGCCAAAGACACCAAAATGTATGGGTACTGAATTGAGTTCAGACCCATATGACTATATAAGCTATTGAGCTTGGATTGAAAATATTAATAGTGTTTTCAATTTCATTCTCATAGTTTTGTAGTTAAATAGAGTTAAAAGGTGGGTGCTGGAGGGTTGCATTAGATCCTAAGATCTAGGTGCAGTGCTCTCAGATCCAAGGCTCCTCACTGATGAAGGCCACAAGCCAGAAACTAGTCTGGGGATATTGGATGAGTAGGCACTAGATAGGGATTTTATGCACAAGCCTTCTGGCATCCATTGATTGCTCTTGTTAGCACAAGATGGCACTACTATATGGAGAGTGTTGTTTTGTTTTGAATTGTTTAATAACAATTATTGTGCTAGTATGAGATAGTGATCATGTGATGTTTAGTGGTTTAACACCAATCCTGCCTAATAGGATAGTGGTGGCTATGGTTGTTAAAGAGCCAAAGACACCAAAATGTATGGGTACTGAATTGAGTTCAGACCCATATGACTATATAAGCTATTGAGCTTGGATTGAAAATATTAATAGTGTTTTCAATTTCATTCTCATAGTTTTGTAGTTAAATAGAGTTAAAAGGTGGGTGCTGGAGGGTTGCATTAGATCCTAAGATCTAGGTGCAGTGCTCTCAGATCCAAGGCTCCTCACTGATGAAGGCCACAAGCCAGAAACTAGTCTGGGGATATTGGATGAGTAGGCACTAGATAGGGATTTTATGCACAAGCCTTCTGGCATCCATTGATTGCTCTTGTTAGCACAAGATGGCCCTACTATATGGAGAGTGTTGTTTTGTTTTGAATTATTTTAATATGGTAATTGTATTAAGTCAATTATATCTTTAAAGTACAATTTGAAGCTAAAGAGAATACGTAGTATATAAAATCATTTAAAAAATAGTTATATAAAGCTTTAAATATTGTTGCATATGGTTGTAAAAGCTGGCCATATTAAATAACACAGCTATAAATATTAAAAGTATATTTAAAAATTCGATTTTAATAGTTTAAAACTGATAATTTAATAAATGCTATGTTTAAATTTATAATCATATTTAATAGTCAAAATTAATATAATATATTTTAAAAATAAACTTTGTGATGGTGAGAATTGTATTTAATTCTATATTTTCTAAATTGTTCTTCCAAATTTTATAATTATATTATATAATATAATAAGTGTATCAATTTTATTAGTCTAGGCAGAGAAATAGATTGAAAATCGTCTGTCAAAGTTATTGATCATGTGACTTGTATATTACATACGTTCACACACACGCTTGTTTGAGTTAATAATAAAGTTTAAAATATTTTGAAATTGCAGTATAGAATTGGATGGAATTGTTGCCTATCATAAAAGTAAATAGTATTAAACATTAAGTTAACTATCGTATAACATGCTTAAATGATGTAATAAAGATGAATACATTCATAATATAAAAATTAAATATTTTATTTAAATAAAAATAGATAAATTGAATATTAAGAAATAGAATAGGTTATTAAAGTTATTTTAAAAATTATTTTAAATGTTTAAATAATTTTAATAAAATAATAATTGAAGTAAAAGTGGAATTTTAAATAATATTTTTTAAATTTTATTACGTCATAATTTCTAATTTTGAAATTCAATTCTACTTGAAATTGAAAATATGTAAATTTGTTCTCAAGCTAAAGTAAGAATTAACCAATAGGAATAGGTATTTTTACAGACTATAAATATGATTTGCACGGGGTTATCGGGGGAGATTAATAATGTATTGAAACTGGAGAAAGGTAAATTATAACTATTAAAAAGATAGTATTTTTTAAAATTTTATTTTAGTCAATTTTTTTGGTACTTTCTTATTGTTTATTTTGCAAAAACTAATTGATAATTTTAAAGAAGTATTTTGCAAAAGAAAAGTTTTAAAAAATATATATATATTTAGAAACTTCGTGGAGATGATTTTCTAATTTTTTAAAGTACTTACCAGTCGTATTTTATCTAAAAATTTAACCTGAACTTTGCAATAAAGGATGGATATACTACGAAATAAAATGGATATAAATTGTAATACTGTAAAAATGTTTGGAATATTTGTTGATACAGCTTTATTAATGCATAACCGGAGAACTGTTTTGGTACATAAAAAAACCACAGCTCGGACATTATACGGAGTCTAAAAAAATGTATTGAAACATATTATTTATAAGCTTATCCAAGATTTATTTTTAAATGGTAATAAGATAATTATATATTGCATGAATTATTTTATAAAAAATGATATTCAAAGAAGTAAAATGTTATATCCTTTCTGAAAAAAAAAAAAATATTTTCAAGAATTAAAGAAAGAACCCAGGAGAATATGTTACAGAAGCGTTTTTGATATTAAAATATCCGGTCTTAGAATTATTTAAAAATGTATTTAGAAAAGATTTGTTTAAAAGTACTTGAAGTTTTTTTTTCCTATTTTTTAAAAGAGATTTATAAAAAATACCAAACGAAAGTTTAAATGTATCAAGAAGGAAACATATATAAAAAAGTGAACACATAGTTGAATAAAAGATGGATCCATGGAAATACAAATAGTACTTAAAAGTTTATCGAATATTTTAAAAGTTAAATTAGATGGATTGATGCATCGGATACACAGAGAATATTGGTAGAGAAGATTAAGAAGCTTCACGGGATTAATTAATATTATGATTTAATAATTATCATCCTAAATACTAAAACCAAGGATTATTTTTTATAAATTTTACTAAATGGATTAATAATTATTTTTATTTTAAACTTTAACGCGCTTGGAGGAGAACATTTTTTAAAACTCTAGAGAAAATAATAAACAGTTTGGACTTATCAGGAACTATCGTCAAGAAAATATGTAATTATAGTTTTGATTCCTTTTATTTTGTTAACCTAGTTTAAATCTAAATTTTTATATAAAATTAGGAAAAACATAAAAACATTAATTTATTAATATTAAAATTTTATAATATAACAATCTAATAATTTAGCTAAAAATATTTTAATATAAAGTGTATGGGTGTGAATTTTTTTTATATCTGCAATGCTCAAGTGGATAAAGGAAGCATTATGAGATAGGATTGATTTGAAAATATGCATACGACGATTTATTTATTTTTTATTAGTGATATAATCCAACATAACAAATAATTATGTGATTCTTTTAAAATTTTCATGTGATTGGATATTCAAATATTGTCTAAGTAGATTGTATATGATTAAACATACAGAACAATGAAGTAAGCAGACTTTTCTTATGGAATCATAAGATTGTTTAACTATTAATGAATTTTATTTATTGTTTTGTAAATGCAGATAGTTATTTATCGATGTAAGATGTGGAAAATCTTGAGAAATAATGTTGAGATAGTGGCTTGGAAGTACTTAGTGAACAGGAAACCAAGATGATGTTTTAAGAAATAGGATGTTATAAGGAATGGAAATAATATTTAGTCTTTATGTGAATATTAGCATAGTTAACAAAGCCCTATGAATGATACACATTTTATTTGGACAGTGTTTATATTTCTTTAAATATTTGATGTTCTAATAAAGCTGAAGAAATAGCTTGAACATCGTCCCTGTACTAGAGGATATTAGGCAGGTAAATGTCATACCTCTTCGCACTGTGCCATGATTTTGAGAAATGTTAAGAGTAATACTCTAGCTTTCTTCCTTAATCCTATGCATCTGTTTTCGCTATCTTTATTTCATGTAACTGCATCGTTCAGTAAGATATGTTTAAGAGAAATGATAAATAATTTAGAACTTAGGTTATGCTATCGTTTTGTATAAGATTGGTTTATTTGCTTAGAAGGAATAGGACTTATAATTTAAAATTGAAGATCCAAAGTATCCTAAGGAAAGAAAAGAATCATAGAATATATTTTGAATGTTATTTCGGAAATGAAATATAAACTTTTTTAAAATAAGGTATCTAAACAAAGATATTTTCTTTAAAGTGATAATAATTTTAAATGCTTTAGTATTATTTTTTTTAAGAGAAAATAAGTAATGCATATTTTTAAAATACAATAGTACAAAGTAAATTATGTAAACAATATGCATAGTATATTTTTGTTTATTGATTAACAGAAATATATTGATGATTACACTTATATCATACTAAAATAAGGCTTAAGGAAGAATATATTATGATTAGTAAACATTGTGTGATAAATACTAAAATCTAGTACTGAATTTTGGATAATATTTTGTGTAACATCTTTGACTTTGCAAGATGAAGTTTTTTTTAATATTTTGAGAAGTCCATACTCATTATAAAATTTTGTTTTCTATAGAATGTTTTCTAAGTATGAATTTTTTAAAATAAGATAGTTTAATAATATTAAGGATAAAATGCTGTTGCTAATAAAGTAGATAAATATATTTGTAATAAGTTAACCATAATGAGAAACCAAACAGTAACATTTTTTTAAAATTTTGTCCTAAATCTAAATAAAGATATAATTGAAATATAAATTATTTTTTTATAACCCGGTAGATCAAACTGTAAAGTAAAAAAGTTAAGGATATCCACTGTAAATAGTGTAAATAAATTGTTTATTTATTTGTTGTTATTAATAAACTTTGTTAAAATTCGTTTTCAAAATTTTGTGTCGAGTTATTTATTTCTCCACATCGCTGCATGAAATCACGATATATGCATAATAATTGAAACAAATATATAATTTTGCACAAAAGATAAATAGAGAATTATTTTAAGAATTTTAAATATTTTATTGGTATTCATTATAATTAAATAATCATAATCTTACATTATTTTATTGGTCATAAATCAGTTATCACAATATTATATTAGATTATATGCTATCAGTTGCCACACATATTTTTTTGTCAGATTATTAAAATGCTACCACATATTTATTATATCATTACATGAAGATATAAGATCATATTATATTATTTCATTATTTTATTATGGTAATAAAATTATAGTAAAAGAAAAGATATACAGAATTAGTTAAACAATGAAGAATATTATTACTGTTATTTATTATTATTAGTTTCAGTGTAGTAGATTATGACATAAAATCCCTTCTCATATTTTACTACAGTATTTTTATTAACTTAGAATAAACTTTATGAACCTGAGATTATTTTATTTGAGCTAGATTATTATAAATAGAAGATTAAGATTTAATTATTGGTTTAATCTTAGTGAGTAGAAGTTATTAAAGTTGTAAGAATACTATGAATTTGTTATTTAAAATAGTAATAAAGGGGGGATAGTGTTCCTATGCCATTGAGGTAGTATCCTGTGGGATATTGGCTCAATGTAATCTATCTTGTCACCTGTATTTTCACTTCAAGTCTCATGAAAATATTAAATATTTATTTAATTTATTTTTATAAACTGAACCTTATTCGTATCTTAAATTTGAGCTAGTGAAACATTTTAATTTTAATGCTGAATATTTTAGTTATTAATTATTAACTGATAGAACCCGTTTTATTTCATATCATATATTATCTGGAAGTGAAGATGCATGAGAGTACAGGTCAGAATATATATATATATAAGATTTGAAATACCAGGCACTCTTATACCTGGAGCCCAGTTGTAAATATAGAGGATTTAAACCCAGACTCTCAAACCACTTCAATCATCCACACTATCTCATGCTATGGATTCACATGCAGAAAAGATAAATATTCACCTATATATATATTTTGTGCTGAACCAGAACTAATCAGATGGTCCAGATTATCATCTCCTATACATATATGCAATCAGTGCTCACTTCAAATCCACTATATTTAATATATATACTTATATTGGTGTTATATATGATATTTTTATTATTATAACTTTGATGATTATGTTTAAAAAAAGGATATTAGAATGATAAGTTATGCAAGTAGTAGAAAAAATTGAAAAATAAGGGAGGCAATTTTAATAAAGAAGATAAAACCAAATATTAATAGAGAAAGGAGTTTAAAACAATCTTAGTATAAAAAATTAATATATATAAAGATAAAAAATAAAAGTGAAAACTAATAAAAAAAAACAACTAAATAAGTAGTTTGTATAACAGATAATAGAGGAGCTATATATAAATATAAAAAAAGGAAAATGAAGTAGGAAGGATGATAGGATAGAGAAAATGGTGGAGGAAAGAGAGAAAAAGTAGAGAATAAGGTAAGAAATAAAAAATAAAAATGCATATGAAAATAATTTTATAGAAATTAAGTAAATGAAAGAAGCAGGAATAAAATATGGATAAAAAAGGAATTAAGGAATGGAATAAGATAAAAAAATAAGATAGTATGTAGAAATAAGTGAAATGAAAAATAAGGCTAAATATATGAATGTAGTAATATAAGAAAGATTTCATAAATATTACATTGATTTTCTAAAATTATAACAAAGGTAAAAGGTGAATAAATATAAATATGATAATAATTAAGAATAAAAATAAATAAGAAAAATAAATGATAAAATAGAATTAAAAAGTTAAAAGTTATAGAATATTAAGTTTAATGAATAAAGTGATGTTAATAATTAAGTTGATAAAATTGTAAGATTATAATAGATATATGTATGAAATATGGTTGTATTGATATAATGTTTGGATTTTGTAGATCTGACAAAGACTGCTAGGAACAGTTGAAATTGTAAAGAATAAATAAGTATGTTTTGCTTTAAAGTGTAAAAAGAGTGAAATGTTAAAATAATTTAGTCAAAATCTTTCACAATGTTTCATTTTAATTTTCCTTTAGTATTCTAGAAGGGCTACTAGCATAATGGTTAGTAAACCCACTTGCCATGTCTATAAATAAGATTCAATTGTGGACTGGTTGAATCTCAAAGATTTTCTAAATCATAAATCTACTTATGACCTAGATTGTGAAAGGAACATTTTTTCACAATTCACTATCAATCTTTGGATTTTTTTAGATAGCTATCTCATAGATGATCCACATCAGCAGGAACATTGATCAGAAAATGGGTCACTTAACTTCTTTATTTAGAATATAAAAATTCCAGAGTTCATTTAGTCTGATGAGGGTCTGTGTGCTGCCTGTAAAAAAAAAATTATAGGACAAATGCCATAATCAATATTTTCTATTTTACTAATACTATTTTAAACTTTCTTTTATTGCATCTAGTATTCAATATATAAATCTGAATATCAATGAATTTTAAAATTAAAATTTGAATATCATATAATATTATCCAGAAACTATGGAAATACTAATCATTTATTATTTCAACTATTTTTCTTAATTTATATTTACTCTGAATGTCCATCCTATCTTCTCATGAAAAACTATTAAATCTTTATTATTTTTCCCTACAACTTTTCTGTCTTCTTTCATACAGCTTTACAATAACCAATTCATTTTTTTTACTTTCCGATAGTAAATTCTTTATTATCTTTGAATTATTTACATCATTAACATTTTATGAAGTTTTTCTTACAATATTTTGTAACATCTATAAATGATGGATTTGCATTGATGAATGGAATGGTGTGTTCAATTTTGACAAAGTTAAAAATAAACAATATTTGAAATAATGATTACATAAACTTGTCTATAATAGATAAACTACAACTTATCATTTTTACAAAATAAAAGTATCGTTTCTAACAGATCCAAGGTTTTAAAAATGTCACTTATTTTAGTCTTTTATTACAACAGGTGATTCATCATTTATGAAATATAAACCATATTTTATACAAAGAGTTTATTTAAAGAAGAATACTGTAATATATTTTTCAATGATGGAATTTAGTGAATGTCCAGGATATTAAAAATAATGCATAGAGCTTGCTGTTCAGAGAAGATAGCTACCAATCCTTATAATAATGTAATTTTTGGTGTGGGAATAGCATGGTAGATAATCAGATAGTGATGCTATCATAGCCCAAGCACTAGGTTTAAATATATATAGTGACATTTACAATGCCTGTTCAGAGACTGATGGATAATGGAAAAATGATAGATGGACATTTCTCCCACTTTAAAATAAATATTCCTTTACTGTAAACTATTTTTAGAATGTTTCTTTTATCCATTATTATTTATATTTATTTATGTTTATATTTATGTTTATATTTATTATTATTGATGCCATTATAAACTATCAGATTCGAGTTAAATTACCTCAATGTTTAACAAGATCTTAAGGTAATAATCATATAATTAGTTGCTCAGGAAGTCATATGATGTTTGAAAATTCAAGTGGCAGGTGGATAATTAAAGTCAATCAAGTTGTCATAAATATTACTGACCTTTGATAAATAAGGCATAGAACCATATCTATATCTTCAGAAGTCAAATTTTCAATGACATGTGAAGTCTTTGTTATATCTGCCACTCTGACTGTGCCAATGTTATATCCGCAAGTATGACTGTGCAGTCAACAAATAACTATGTTCAATTCCCACGATGTTCTCTTGCAATGAATGTTCTGCTGTGGATGCTCTCCAACGAATGGTCTGCAACAAATGCTCTGAACACACTCTGTTGTCTCTGCAATGGATGCTCTCCAATGAATGGTCTGCAATGACTGCTCTGCCATGGATGCTCTCCGATGAATGGTCTGCACCGAATGCTCTGCAACGGATGCTCTGAAAACGGATGCTCTCCAACGAATGGTCTGCAACGAATGCTCTGCCACGAATGCTCTCCAATGAATGGTCTGCAATGAATGCTCTCCAAAGAATGGTCTGCAAATGGATGCTCTCCAACGAATGGTCTGCAACAAGTCTATTTCTACAGTTCGTTAAAGTTCAATTCCCACGATGTTCTTTCAGGCTGGCTGCTACAAAAACGGTTCACAATGGGCATACCTTAGCCCCAGTCCAGTTTAGCTGTACACGAACTCTTCGTAGTAAGCACTGCAACTGACCTTAAGCTCCTTACAGCTTCCGTCTCTGCAACAGTCTACTTCACTTGAAAACCACTGGAAACTCAACTCTTTATTCAGCTGCTATCCAGACAGTTTCCCCAGGCTGTGGTCTCCTTCTGCTATACCCGTAAACTACATTTCCACTGGGTGCTGGACATTAACCACAAGCGCTGATGCTAGATATCTCCTACTGGAATTGAACAGTAACTCTACTGTAGATGCACTCAACACTGTCCGCTACTCCAATACTGTGTAGTTCTTACCCAGTCTTCTTATCACTTTCTGATAATAGCAACAACCAATTCATTGTCCAATAAGGTATGGTCTCTTAACCAGAAATATTTGCAATCAGCAAATATTTCTTGGAATTGTTGATCGCCATTACGTCAATGCCTTAATTAAATTCCTCAGTTATCAGAGTGCGATCTAAAAACAACCTCTTGAATAAATTCTAGTTTTTCCAGAGTGCACAAACATGTCTGCCATTTTTTCAAAACACTACAGTCTTATATATATATTAAAAAGAAATAAATAAATGAATTGACAAACTTTGATTTTAAACGGCATGATAATTTCAAAATAGATCATTATTTTCAACCATTATCAATCAACTATAAGATTAAAGTTTTAAAAATCATATTTAGATTTAAGTAACTCTAATGTGTGAATGTAATTAATAACTAAACACTGTAATGCAGTAAAAAAAATGTTATAGTTTTTGAAAGCTATTATCCTCTGTTTTTTTCCCCCAATTTCAAAGTATATAAAAATCAAACCAATATTTATATTCAAAAATAAAATAACATTCAAATGGTTAGTTTCTCAAAAGGTCATGTGACATTCGAGCACCAGAAGTAAATCTTTAGCTCTCAAGTTCAATACAGTTATCATTGGGCTAAATTCACAAGGCTATTTTAAGTCTCAAAAGTTTTTCTTCCTTGAATAAATAAGGAATTTTAACTACTGTAAAAAAAATAAACAGAAATCAATTAATTAGTTATAAGATTAAAAAAATGGAGACTCCACTTATACTAAGATATGTTATACCTAGATCATAAAATGGTGGAGTTTTTTAGCATATCAGTATTGTATGAATAGTTAAATTGTTAGTTTCTTGGAGGATATGAGATTTTGGGGCATCAGAAGTAACAAATTGATCATTGAACGAAAAACGTTTTTCTCGCAAGAGCGTCATTTTGCTACTATATCCAGAATATTAACGTACATAATCTTAAAATGGATATCTTAATAGCATAGTTTTTATAAAACATTTTCTTCCATCTACATTTAAAATTCTATTTCATTTAAACAATTCAATATATAATTTATTATAATATTATTAGTTTTTAATTAAATTTTCTTCTTTCATTTCTTAAATTAATTTCTTTTTTGGAAGTTATAAGCTTTACTAATTTATAAATTTTAAAAATATAAAATTGGAAGAATTGAAAATTCCATTAATCTTTGAACATTAATCTACTTCTGATAGCCTTTCTCATAGCTGGCAGGGTTTTGCGCTTTCAAGAGTCAAGTAATTATTAATAAAAACAAGATATTAAATCATACATGAGCAGATAAAAATTATTCAAGGTGGCAGTCTGAGCCTCGCTTTCATTAATTCTAAAAGCAATACAAATTCAAAATTAATCGAAGTATTCAATGTATTTATAATATAAGAAAGTGCATAAAATGAATAGTTCTTATTTTATATAGAAAAATTAAAATATCTGACGGTATACACGTGTTTTAAGTATATGTTCAAATAAAATAAGTGTAATCAGGAAAATATTTTTAAAATTATAATTACAATATTTTTTGTATTAATAAATAAAAATATGAACACAATACTCATCAAATTAATTCAAATCGAAGACAGAGCGTTTATTCTTCCCTTTCACATTTACTCTGGAGACAAAAATAGTTAGACATTCATTTAATAACTAATACACAAATGGCTAATTGAATCAACTATCCTTGGACTATCTGAAGAAAAACACCAAACTTATTTGAAATGTGGAAAAAAAATCGTTGAATCGCCTTAATCCAGACTATGGGAATAATAGGTGGATATGTAACCACAATATCATGACTAATCTTTATAATACAATTTTATAATTTTCAAAGAATATTTATTTTGTTATGATTAGTTGTGTGAGGGTTAATCCACAAAACATATCTTGAACCTATCAATATCATCACTGCATCAAGTATTACTTTTCATCTGATGCTATTCACAAAAGTCATTCAATTAATCACAATTTTAATTTATACTCATTTTCTTCCATTCTCTCTTGCATTGTTCCCTTCTTTTCCTACAGACAATATCACAGTTTTCTGCCTCCCTAACTTCACTTCATTGGTTCATATTTTTCTTATAAATAAATATCTTCTTTGACATAGTCTTTCTTAACATCATTGTAGTGTTAAATTCAATACACGTTGTACATCAATGCCTTATTCAATATTCTTTTTCCATGATGTTTGCATTAAATTCTTTACCCCAAAATGTCTCTCCTATAACATACAATGTTCAGTCCCTAGATTATTTCTTTTTTTATTATATGCAGACTATGATTTTTTGATTTCTATATCTTATTATCCATTTGTTGTTTTTTTCCTTGTTTTATTTAGCACTAACTAAACTTTAAATAAGTTTTTTGTGTGTGAAATAACTTTCTATATATATGGGTGTGTGTATGTGTGTACTGATGTATAAATATTTATTTTTTTAAAAAAAATCATTCACACCCATTCTTCTTTCCCTTAAGAACTATCTGATGACTGAGAAGAAAGACTATGGTATTTCTTTATTTTAAATTCAGAGGTAAAAAGCTAAGAAAGTCAACATGCTACCTTACACATGTTGCTGAATATCCCATCCAGTTGCAATAATAAAACATATGTTGTGAATATTATGTCTGAGACTTAAACACTTAATAAAAGAGCAATATAGAAACTTCAGATTACTTGATAAAGTATGGATAGATAGATATTAGAAGTAACAAGAAGAAATCAAAAATTAAATATATGGGCAAAAAAATAAATGGCTAGTACTGACATCATTGAAAAAAAAAACCCAAAAGTAAAAACAAAAATATTGAAATTTATTATAATGAATTGTTAAATGTTAGATATAGTTATGATTATGTTTATTATACTATTAAAAATTTTAATTCTAAATATAAAAATAATATTAATAATAATGTTAATTCTTCTGATAAAAAATTTGAATATCAGTATCATATATTTCGAATCAACAGGCAAGTTTCATTAAGAAAATTTATAAAAGTATATGTGACATTGCATTTTATGCATCACCTACATTAAATAAATTAATAAATAACTCAAAAGATAAAACCTTATTGACAAATAAAAATTGTATCATTTACAAATGGACACATAGGTGTGGCAGTGGATATATAGGTGAATCGAGATGCACATTGGAAAAAAGAGCAAAAAGAGCACTTGTTATTATTAAAAAGGGTTCAAAATACAAAACAAAATTATAATAATAATGGTAATTTATCAGCTTCCATTTTTTATGACCATAATAAATCATGTATATATGGTTTTGATTTTAATTATAGTAATGTAAAAATATTGGAAACTGAAAGAAATAATAATAAAAGAAAAATTAGGAAGCTATGTTAATATATAAATACAAGCAAGATTTAATCAATAGACAGGCAGCAAATGTTAAGATCACAGAATTATGGGAAAGCTGACATCATGGAATTATGGGAGAGTTGCCTTTCAAAGTATTAGTTGACAAAAACTACAAGGATAGTTGAAAGCGCTCCTAAGTGTCATTTATATATATATATATATATAACTTTTATAGTATATAGCTATAAGTGTCATATATATATATATATTATAAACTTTTAAGTAAAGAGACTATAAATTGACAAAATAAGGAAGTTTGCTAGTATGATGCAGAGGAGAGAAGCTAGAGATGGGAAAATTGAATTAATCTTGGAAAGACCTTCAGCTTGCAGTGGATTGATAATGATGATGATACATTTGTCATAAATTGAGTAATATGCCTGATAAATATCTGGAATCAATGCATTCCCTTACTTTTAAAGTTTATTGCAATTCTTGAACTATTGTACAATGTAAAATTTTCCAAACCAATCTCTCACTATATCAGCCATACCTGTTCAGCTAGTGAAGTAGAAAATTTAAACAAATGAACATCCAAAGAGAAATAATTTAAATGTTTTAATTATAACCAATTTAATTTGGGAGTCTGATTATATGGTGCATTAAAACTTCAATAATAAGTGGAAATAATTTATATCCACATTAATTATATACTTGAACAGATATAAGTCACTATAAAAATATATACATAATGTAGACTAATATACCACATACATATAATTAAATACAATGTAATCAATAAAGCAGGTCATATATAGCATGGCATTGCTTTTTATAAGCTTGTATTTATAAATATGTAATATAGGGAGCATACCAATAGCTCAAACAAGCTCTTACTGTTAAGTTTCTTATGAGTGACACAGGCAGAGTTATAATACAGTCTTTGTTTCATATTTCATAATCAATGCAGTTGCCTCAGGACATTAGCCTTCCAGAAAAATAAAGATATTTATGTATCACTTAGTATAGCTTGTAAGACTCATAAGTATATTGTCACTGAAGAGAGCCATACCTCGAAACCGGTCTGGGGATGGGGACAATCATAGATAAAGATTTGAATGCTTTCTCTTATAGCATTTTTTATATAAAAATAAATAAATAAATAAATAAAAATAATAAAATAAGCTTGTTTAGAAATATTGGCATGCTTTTTATTATATATATTAAACTATTAATGACAATGACTAACTAGTTATCAAATGGAAATCATATCACACAGCCTTTTTTGATTGTTAATATTTTATTTGTTTATGTAATCATAAGATCTGTGTTTGAGTTTCATTATTCAGGACATATATATATATATATATTGCAGTGGTATTTATTTACATAAATTACAGTTTGATTAAAATGTATTACATAATACATGAACCCATACAAGATATATTGATATACTGATCAAGATTTAGAATGATATACTGAAAACAGATGAATAAATGTTTATGGTTCAATATATACAGTGGAGCAGCATTGATCCAAACCCCTTGTGTATATTATTCATCATGCATGCTCTGCTGATAAGTTTTGATCTTAATAGAATGCGCATTGTTTATTATACTGCAAATGTATGGTACTTTTTAGCAACACATACATATAACACACATTGTTTTACATGCATAATATGCATATATAAATTAATATTTTAATTTGAACAAAAATTTAAAATTATTATAGCTTTTACTAATAAACCGAGGGAGCACATTTACATATATTAACTATGTGTGTATTCACTCGTGCATATTCACTCATGCATATTCACTCAAAAAAAACTACTATACCATATTTTTATTTTTTAAAACAAAATAAATAATGAATTTTCCAATTTTTACCACAATTGAAATGTTATGGTCGATATTCTTTTTTTCATTGACTTTTTCTTCCTTGTGGAAATGTAATAATAATCTTATTATCAGCAGACTGTAGCTGTTGTAGTCATGTTGAAATTCTTAAGTCTGTGTCTGAATCTATACAGTCCCCATTAGTTATTACCACCCATTTTAGATTCTCAAATTCTTTACACTTTAAGCTTTCTGATGCAATACAAGAATGTTTTATAATTTTTGTTTTCTACAACTAATCAATAACTTTCATTTTATCATTTAGAAAATATACCTTGTATGCTTTCAGTGTAAACCAAAAACCATTGCACTCAATACGATAGTGTTGAGTTATTATAAAAACAGTAAGGTGCATATATTAAAAAGATGAATGTCTTTCTCTTTCATTGTTAATAAATGTAAATGCATAAAGTGATGTGTTGTGATGTACTGTGGCTTCTCCTTAAACCAAGTCAAAAATCTCTCAGCAATAATATTCAGAGAAACCAATTAGCCACTTTATTTTCCATTCCCCACTCTAAGTTTTCCCATATTCTTCTCCATCTTATTTCCACAACATAATCTTTGTCAACTCTATGGGCTTTATATCTAAATCCCCCTTATCTTTTTCCAAACCCAACATAAAAACTAATAATTCACTTTCTGTATAATCACTTTGTTCATATTTATTCTTCCATAACTTCATTATATGTACCCTTTCTGTTTTCAAGCATTTACATTCAATTAACAGATACCTAATATTTTCTATTCCTTCCTTACACAATTTACAGACTAAATCACCCATATTTTTCCATTTACATGTATATTCTCTTGTTGCTAAAGATCCCATTCGAGTCTTAAACAATAAACAACATTCCTTACTATTATCATATATTAACTCCCACCTAATATTATGTTTACTTCTATATATATATTTAAACTCTTTTAACTCTGCATACTAGTTCTCCATCTCTCTAACTCCCTATTCTTTATTAATAAATCTATTCTTTTATTCTATTCCTTACCACTATAACACTCAGCAATCCTCCTAACATGATCATCCCATCTTTTGTACAAATATACTGATCTAAATTCTTTATCCAAATCTTTTGCATACTGCATTACCTTTCTCACCTATCTTACTGCCTGCCTTTTACTTGTAACCCATGGTGATCATGATATGTGTGTCTTGTTTTTTGATAGTCTTTATTAATGACTTTTTAATCAATAAAATTGAAGATAAAAATAATTTAATTGCATTTACATTTTTTTAATTGTAAATAATATCCTGCTTTTATAAAATTGAAGCATAAATATTAATACTGATTTTTATATAAAAGAATTATCAAAATAAAGAAAAGCGAATTCTTTACTTTATGAACTAAAATAAATTCATTTTATAGTACTCAACTTTCCATCTGCATATGTCCTTCAAAAATATTAATTGGCAAAAGTGTCTTTGAGACATTTACTAAAAACAAAAAAGTGTATGTTTCTAATATATCTGTGGTCTGATTTCTGGGCTCATGGATAGTTGTGATAGGATTACAAATAAGATAGATCTCATTGGAAGTTTCAGTTACTTCATATTCAATTAAAAACAAAACTATTTCATCATTGAAGAATTGTCTCCCATTTAAAATGTCTTGCAATTTCTATTCTATACTCATGCTACAATAAATATTAAATTTAATCATTATTATATTGTAATATTTTCAAAATAATTAAGGACTTGTGAATATACTGTTTAACTTGTATGACACTTCTGTATGCATTTAGTATTTAAATGCTATATAATTTTAAAATTATAGTTTTCATTTTATAATATAATGTATATACACACCCAAACTTTCATTTTTTTTAATTTACTGCATGATTTTGCTATTTTAATTTCCATGCCCTTTTCTGACTTAAATTATTTGTATAATTTTATTGTTCTACATGTTCACTAACTATTAACTCATTTAACACTACTATTATAATATATATATAATACAATACCCGTTATAAAAAATATTGTATAAAAAAAAATATTAACAGTAAATGCAATATTATAATTTAAATTCATTTGTAGTGCTTTCGATTATGTGGTGATCCTTGTCAGCTTTAACTGAATTTCAAATTTTTTAAACTTAATGTTACGTATATTTTCATAAGCTGTGTATGACCGTATAATTTGCCTATTAATAACATCATCCTTATATTTATCAATCAAAATTGCCTCTTTAATTTTCCTCTTTTTATGATTTCTTTCTTTCATTAATATTTTTATTTCATTACTATTAAATGTAAACCTATAATTACAAGTTTTTTCATGGTCAAAAAATACTGAAGCTGTATTAAATTGACTATTTACATTATTTTTAATTTGATTATATAATAATTGATGCTCCTTCAATCTTTTTTCCACAGAACACCTCGATTCACCGATATATAATTTCTGACATCCACATGAAATCTGATAAATTATATTACTTCTTTGCAATTTAGGAATTATACTCTTAGAATTATTAAGTATAATTCCTAAATAGCAAAGAAGTAATATAATTTATCAGATTTCATTTGGATGTCAGAAATTATATATCGGTGAATCGAGATGTTCTGTGGAAAAAAGATTGAGGGAACATCAATTATTATATAATCGAATTAAAAATAATGTAAATAGTCAATTTAATACAGCTTCAGTATTTTTTGACCATGGAAAAACTTGTAATTATAGGTTTATATTTAATAGTAATGAAATAAAAATGATAATGGAAGAAAAAAATCATAAAAAGAGGAAAATCAAAGAGGCAATTTTTGATTGATAAATATGAGGATGATGTTATTAATAGGCAAGTTGAAAATATGGCTATACACAGCTTAACATTAAGTTTAAAAAATTTGAAATTCAGTTAAAGCTGACGAGGATTACCATGTAATCGAAAGCGCTACAAAAGAATTTAAACTATAATTTTGCATTTACTGTTACTTTATATATATATATATATATATATATATATATATATATATATATATTATAAGGTACATACTCAGACTTTTGAGCTTTCTACATCTATTCAATCCATCTTAAACAACCAATATACATGACAACATAGTGTGAAAAAGTTAAATGATCTCCAATGTATATATTTTGTGCTGAACCAGCACTCATAAGTTGGTTCAGATCACAATTCTCCCACACATATGCACAGTCAGTAATCATATAATATTAAGATAGCAAATCTTCAAACTTTAATGGACAAGCTACAATCTTCTCCACTCTTCAGCTATCCATTTCATGGAAAATCTGGGGATATAATGCTCAAACCCCTTGTTGATGCTAACGTTATTGTCATACACATGTTGACCTTAAATCGATCTGACCCCTATAGGACTTCAATATCTCCATATAATTATACAGATGATGGAAGAGCAGAATACAGGCTGAATATGTAATATTTAAATATATGTATATTGTCTGTACGAAATTTAATGTAATTATAATGGGCTTGAACTCAGACTTTCAAACACCATACATCTATCCAATCCATTTTATTTAAATATTATATATATAATATTTAAATACATGTATATTTTCTATACTAAACTTAATATAATTATAAATGACTTGAACTAATACTTTCAAACTTTCTACAGATATCCAATCCTCCTTATATAAGCGATACACATGATCACATACATATGAAAAAGATAAATGATCTCCAATATACGTATTTCATGCTAAATGAGTACTCATCAGTTGGTCTAGATCACAATTTCCCACACTTATATACATATATGTAGTCATGTGTATCAGATGTATAAGATGAATTGGATATCTGTAGGGAATTTGAAATGAGTTCAAGTCCCTTGTAATTACATTAAGTTTAGTATAAAAATATACATGTATTTAAATATTACATATTCAGCCTGTATTGTACACATCTCTCTTCTATATAATTAAATGGACCTATTAAGATCCTATGTGTGAGGGGTCAGATTGACTTAAGATAAACATGGGTATGACAATAATATTGGCATCAGTAAGAGCTTTGAGGATTCAATCTTCAGGTTTTCAATGATATGGATGGCTGAAGAATTGGAGAGTGGGGAAGATTGAAGTTTGTCCATTAAAATTTGAAGATTTTCTATCTTAATATAAACTGAGCACTGGTTGTGTATATCTGTGGGAGATGGTGATCTGGACCAATTGATGAGTGCTGTCTCAGCACTAAATACATATGTTGGACATCATTTAGCTTTTTCACATGCATGTAGTTGTGAGTATTGGTTATATAATATGGATTGGATAGCTGTATGGAGTTTGAAAGTCTGAATTCAAGTTCCTTATATAAGTGTAATAAGGCTCAAGGCTAAATAGGTTTGTAAATAATCATTAAAACCAGTCAAATGGGGTTGCCTTGACAACAGTTTGAAATTGTTGGTTGTTATTGATATTGGGATTGTCTAAGTATTGACTGTGTTTAATGATATATATACACATATATAATAAATACTATATTTAATATTATCTTTGTAAGAGTAGCATAATGAATTTTCACAAATATTAATGCTCAAATCATTATTTTTTGACACTAAAGGTATTTTCTCTTAGCTTCTTGTTTTTATATACAATAAAAAATTCAGATGTCAACAACTTGCAAGAATGAAATTAATTGTATTTTAACTATTAACAATAATAATATAGTCAAGCATTGGTGGTCGAGGTCAGCGGTTGTGCTGGGTTAGTGAGTTTACTTCCCGGCTGATGCTATGATATTTGAGGGAAAAAAAACAATGATAATATAAATTTAGCCTAACTCTATTTTTCTAAGGCAAACTATTGGGAAAGGCAAATCAGTAATTAAGTTTGTGTTTATTTTGCAAATATTTAAAAGACAGTTACTTTCAATCTTACATGTTGTTGACATCTGTATTTGTTATTATAAATATCTAAAAGCTAACAAAGCATTCTTTGTCGGCACAAAGAAACTGTTTTGATGTTAATATTTGTGAGACTTTACCATACTGCTCTTATAGAGATTAAATATGGTAATATAGTAGTTATCTTAGTTATATAAAATCATAATTTATCATTATATTTATATTGAATTTATGTTTGTCATGGATTTTTAGTTTAATAAAAAATGGAAATTAAGAAATTACATTACGTTTTGATGTTTCCAGGCAACTATCAATAATTAAGTGACAATTCAGCTGAGGAATCCATCTGAGGCTACAGACGTTTTCTCCATTAACTTATAATAGCTTTTTGGAGGGGATTTATTGAAATAAAAAGGAACTTCTTTCACTTCAAACCTAACAAGAGCTATTATAGTTTAGTCTCAGAATGATTGTCAATTAGTAGTAATTGATAGTTATTCCATTTGAAATAAAAGAGGTCCCCTTTTGCTTTATAAATACCAATAAAAGAGCTAGTATAGATTAATGGAAAAAAATTATTTAGCCTCAGGAGGAGTGTCAATTAGTGATAAGTCATAGTTTCCTGGCAACAGCAAAAACTTAAGTTATCTCTACTTACATGGATATAATTTCTTAATTTCCATTTTTGTTTAAATTAAAATTCCATGACAAAATATAAATTTAACATATACAACTCTCTGGGAAGCCAGGATATCAATGATAATGCTATTCTTCTACATTCTCTCACCTATAAAGAAGCTTTCTGGGTTTAAATCCTTATAAGAACTTGGGTTAATGGGAAAGAGATCCTATTTTATTTTAATAAACCCCAACAAAAGAGCTATTATAGATTAATGGAGAAAACTTGTTTAGCATCAGAAAGATCATCAAATAGTAGTAATAATTGTGTTTCCTGGCAACATCAAAAGGTAAAATTATCTCTCTTTACATGGATTATATATATATATATAAAGTATAACTTTAAAATTTTTATTTCTAGGAATCTTATAATTAATATTTATAAATGCAGTAATTAGATATATATATATATATATATAAAGTATAACTTTAAAATTTTTATCCACTTAGGAGTGCTTTTGACTATCCTCATAGTTTTTGTCAACTAACACTTTGAAAGGCTAACCTTCCCACAATTTTGTGATCTTAACATTTGCTTCCTGTCTGTTAATTAAGACTTGTTTGTATTTGTATAACCTTCCCACAATTCTGTGATCTTAAAGTTTGCTGCTTGTCTGTGTTTTGTATATGATACAAACAAGACTTAATTAACAGACAGGCAGCAAATGTTAAGATCATGGAATTGTGGGATGGTTAGCCTTTCAAGGTGTTAGTTGACAAAGATTATGAGGATAGTCAAAAGCGCTCCTAAGTGGATAAAATTTTTAAAGTTATACTTTACACATATCTAATTACTGTATTTATAAATATTCAATTATAAGATTACATATATATATATACCAACGTTGTGAATTCAAAATAATTGACGCTTGTAAATCAAAATATAATATGTACATATAATTGTAATATCCGCACTTACGACTGTGCTAAGGTTATAACTGCAAGTCATACTGTGCGGTCAGCAAATAACGTTATACAATTCCCACGCTGTTCTTTTCCAAACGAAGCTCTCCAACGAATGGTCTATTTTGCAATGAATGCCTTGCTCTGCAACGAATGCCTCTACTCTGCAACTAATGCTCTGCTCTGCAACTAATGCCCTTCTCTGCAACTAATGCCCTTCTCTGCAACTAATGCCTTTCTCTGCAACTAATGCTCTTCTTGCAACTAATGCTCTTCTCTGCTGCAGTGTCTTTCAGCTACACCCATGAACTACATTTTCACTGGGTGTGCTAGTCATTTACTGCCAGCACTAACGCGAGATATCTCTGCTGATGTTAAACAGATGTCTCTCCAATATTGCTCGCTACTCACTACTGCGTGACTGGTCTCTACTGGAGTTGTCCTCTAATTCCTGCTAGATGTTACACAGTCTTCTATTCACTCTCTGACAACTGCAATGATCAATCAATGCACTGACCAATAAGTTAACGTCTCTTATCTAGAAACATTTGTAATTAGCAAATATTTCTAGGAATTGTCGATCGCCATTACGTCAATGCACTAATTAAATTCCTCAGCTATCAGAGCGCGATCTAAAAACAGCCTTACGAATAAATTCTAGTTTTTCTGGAGTGCACAAAAATGTCTGCCATTTTTACAAACACTACAATAATATTAAATCTGCATGATTAAAGTATAAGTTAATTTTGTTGTTAAAGAATCAAAATAGTCTTATGACAGTACTAATGATGTTGAAAATAATATTAACTTTCTATACTAATCTTTTTTATGCTATGTACAGGAGGTCCTTGACTTTCATACATTCTATTTTTGTACAGTTTGCTATTTTGTACAAGGGCAATAGAAAAGGACACAGGATGTTACAGAACATTTTATCAAGGAAAGACAATGAAGAGAATAATTATGGATTAGCCCAGGCACCAAGATTGATTACAGATAATTCCAGACAATAAAATTCATTATATATACATTAATGTAATAATTATTTATATATTTTAAAAAATTACACTTACTATCAGATTTTTAAATATATATATATATAATCCTGTCTAATAATTAATTTATTAATAATAAATAAATAAATTGACACTTAATTGCTTATGACACTTTTGTTTTTCAATTATTGCTAGAACACCCCCCTCCCCCCCCCTTTTTTTTTAAACATTAAAACATAATCCCTTCCATCACCTTTTCTCATTTTCATATAAATTTTAATAAAAAAGTATAAGGTAAAAAAAGTATTTTTAAATTTATAGAAAATGAAAAAGGGTGGAGGGAGCGGTTAAGTTTTAATGTTATTTTTAAGGGGGGGGGGGGTCCTAACCATAATTGAAAGACAAAAGTGTCATAAGCAATTAAATGTTCAATTTATTTATTTTTTTATTAATACATTAATTATTGAACAGGATTATATATTTTTTAAAAATCTAATAATAAGTATTGTATTTTTATATTGGACTATTTCCATCATCTAATATACTTATTGAATGTCTTTGGAAAAAATTAACTTTATTTAAATATTCCAAATACTTTCAATTGTTAGTAATAGCACATCAAACAGGTTAATATATGTACAACGTTTCGAGAGGTACTATTCTCCCCTCTTCTTCAAGTGTTTGACAGTACTAGTATAGAATTCGAACCTGGGTCCTTAGATTCTTGATTATTATTGAATTTTAAGGTAACGCTCTAACCAACTGAGCTATCTTGCCAAACACTCAGTTATTATATAAATGTAATTGGATTAGGTTATGCACAGTATGTAATACAATTTAAAAAATCTACAAAAGATTTATATTTTGAAGGTTGCTAGGAACCATTTCAATATAGACTAGGCTGCTGTTTGACTATGATCTTTTATCTAATTATCTGCAATTTCATATCAATATCAAGCAAAAGAATATTGCATGAAATTAAAAAAACCTAATATTAAATACTATATTATCTAATTTTGTGAAGTTAGAAGCAAAAATGAAATAATATTTGCTAATCTTTCATTATATTAGATATTATCCAATAATGAATATTATTTCTGTAATATAATTTCCCTACATCACTCTCATGCAAGATAGGGATTGGTTTCTATCACTTTTAATATCTTGTGGAAGGATGTAATTATAAATATATATCCAAAGATGTGTGAAAAAGATATATGATCCCCTGAGATGTGTATTTCACGCTGAACCAACACTTATCAATTGGCCAAGACCACAATCTCTTTCACATATCTTTATCATTGTTCAGTGTATATTATCATCATCATCATTATCATCAACTATTATCAATCCACTGCAGGATGAAGGTCTCTCCAAATTTAATCTATCTTCTCCGATATTTAGCTTCTTCTCCACATCACCCCTGCACACCTTCTTATTTTATTCATCCATCTCACATGTGGTCTCTTTCTGGGTCTTTTACAATCTCCTGGAAAGCAAAATATTACAGTTTAATTGATGTGTTAAACCTGATGTCCTTACAACTTTGATAGAAACAACTTAATTGAAGTATATCAATAATTTTTATTACACATTCATTAATCTAGAGATTATCCAAAAATGAATACTTTGGTAGTGTAATTTTTTCCATACTACTCTCGTGCAAGGTAGGCCTAGTATCTGTCCACTACACTACAAAAATATTATTCCTTATTGAAGTGATATTTGATTTGAAAAATGGACATATATTCCACTATAAAGACACAAATATTGAAAGCACAAATGGGATGGAATTCATATTTTGACAAAGAATTAAATAATGTTTACATAAATGATGAAATGTTTTTCATGAGATTAAAGAACATTCTGAAAAATTTTGTAAAAGATTTTAATGCTGGAATTGAAAAGCACAACATTAGAAAATGGAGACAGAAAAAGAACACACCCATTATGGATTTGTGAAATAAAAAATCTGAATATTATGATTTTTTAAAAAAAAAAAAATGCAAAACAGAGATAGGCATTGAAGTGTCCAAATGAAAAAACAGCAGAGGTGGTTTGTATAATACTATAATATATTTAATGGATTTAATTATATTTAGAAGAATAAGAAAAATGTAGACTTCCCAATTAAACAAGTAATATGCCTAGACATGCTAAGACACAGGCAATGGTGAAGCTAAGTAAAAATTGTATTATTAATTTGCTGAGTGTTTTCTAGAAGTTTTATCTTTTCATAATCGTAGCAAGTGGGTTGCATATATTGAAATATTTGTTACATATATTTTCTATCATGCTCATATAACCCAACTGTTATGATTACAAGAAAAAACTTCTCAAAAGCACTCAGCAAATTAATAATACAATTTGTACTAAGCTTCACCATTGTCTGCGTTTTAGTGCATCTAGACATATTATATGTAGAAGGTAATTATTCCTCCTCACTAGTGCTTTACTATAATATTAAACAATGATGTTAACTGCAAGGATTTTCTCACCCCATCTACAACATCGTTTAATATTATAGTGAGGCGCTAATGAGGAGGGGTCATTACCTTCTAAATATAATTACAATATAATACCATGATAATAAAATTGATTAATTATTAGTGGATTAAAATATAGCTAGAGAGACTATATTTATTAAGAAAAACAAAAGCTAATATCAGTAAACTTCAGAAATCATTCAAGGAATTTAAGGTTATCACAAATAGTTTTCAATGGTGGTTCTGACTTAAATGAAATTCATATGCTGATGCTTTATTGCTGCTCAAAGGTCCTCTACAAAAATCTGTAATTCCCCTGTGATTTTTTTAACTGAAGAAAAGTCATATATAAAGAATATGAAAATATCTTTAAATGATTCATTTCAAAGAACTGAATATCTGTAAAATTTCATTAAAAAAAGTTAACGGTAACCTAAGAAAATATGATTGTGAATTATCAAGAAAAGGTAAAACAGAATAAGTTTTAAAAATGTAAAATAACATCTCAGTATTAAAAGAAAAGTTGTTTCAATAATAGAAAACAAAATCAGCACTAATTATAAGAAAGAGGAATGACATCATGAAATCTGCGGAAGAGAAAAAATATACAATAATAAAGAACATGAAAACAAAATAGCTCTTACAATTAGAACACTGAATTTTGAAATACCATATATTTTATTAAAGTAGATAAGATTTGCAACTAAATCTGTAAAAATAGAAAAGCTTCAGGCGATGAAGAAATTATTGGTATATTTAAAAAAAAGAGGAAAAATAGATAAAAAGTGAGTAAAGCAGTGCACAAAATACTGAAACAATGAAAATATAAACAATGATTAGGAGAATGTAGTAATTATATTGATACTTTAAAAAGATAGAAAACAAGTATTACAGTCTTACTAGTATTCTTTCAATAATGGATGCCAGAAGGCTTGTGCATAAAATCCTCAATCTAGTGCCTACTCATCCAATATCCCCAGACTAGTTTCTGGCACGTGGCCTTCATCAGTGAGGAGCCTTGGATCTGAGAGCACTGCACTTAGATCTTAGGATCTAATGCAACCCTCCAGAAACCACCTTTTATCTCCATGTAACTACAAAACTATGAGTCTTAAACTGAAACCACCTTAATGTTTTCAATCCAAGCCCATTAGCTTATATAGTCATATGGGTCTGAACCCAGTTTAGTACTCATACATTTTGGTGTCTTTGGTTCTTTAATCACCATAGCCACCACTATCCTATTAGGCACACAAGCCAGAAACTAGTCTGGGGAAATTGGATGAGTAGGCACTAGATGGGGATTTTATGTACAAGCTTTCTGGGATCCATTGATTACTCTAGCTTGCTGTGTGTGGCTATACATATAGTGAGTTTTGCCTGTTTTGACAACAGTTATACACAAGCATAAGAAGTGGTGGTCATGTGATGTTTATTGGATAATTATTCTGAAAAATATTTAATAATATATAACAGCAGTGATTAGATTACATAACAGGATTTATTCCGTAGTTCTGAAACTTTTTAAAGCAATTTTATAAAAAGTATTTTGTGGATTAAAATGAGAAATATCAAAAGTACATGGAGGTTATTTAAGTCATCTAGATTTTGTAAATTATGTGGTTATTTTTGCAAATAATACATCAGGGTTTCAGGAAATATTACAAAAGCTACCAGATGAAAAACAGAAAATAGGAATAAAGACAATTGCTAAAAAAAAATTCAATAATATATATTAACATTTGAAAAAGAAAAAAAAATAGATTGATAGTAATGCCTCATCAGATTTTCAATTGGATGGACGGTTGAAGAGTTGGAGTGTGGAGTAGATTGAAGCCTGTCCATTAAAGTATGATGATTGGCTATCTTAATATATATCTGAGCATTTATTGCATATATGTGTAAAGATGATAATCTGGACCAACTGGTGATTTCTGGTTTAGCATGAAATATATATCTTGGTGATTATTTATCTTTTCAACATATATGTATTCAAGTGTATTAGTGTTACGAGATAGACGGGAGAGTGGTGGGTCATGTGAAAGTCTGTGTTTATATACCCTATATATTAAATATCTTGTTTGGTATATTAATACATATAAGATTAATATCATTTATGTTCTTTATTACTTTTTACAATGCTTTTTACAACCCACTGATGGTTTAGATTGCCACAGCAATCTTCTTCAGAACCCTATTTATATGTTTAAATCTGAGTTAAGATTTTAAAATATAAGTAGGGTTCTAAGTAGGGTTCTGAAGAAGATTTCTAGGGCAATCAAAACTATCAATAGTAGGTTGTAAAAAGGATTGTAAAAAGTAATAAAGAACATAAATGATATTAATATTATATAGATTTGGCAATTCAGTAAGAAATATAAAGTTATATTAATACATATAAAAACATAACAGAACTGCCTTTGTCAAAAATGACTTAATACTAAAAGGAAAAATGCTCATCTGTTTGAAATTCTTTTTTAAATAAACATATTGCACATGAATTGAAGAATTGGATATTTAAAAATAAAAGAAATATGAAAATGTTGATCCCACACAGATATGTGTATTGAAAGTAACAAGAAGGTATTGAAAGTGAAATATATGAATACAATAACAAATGATATTTTTAACATTATTTAAATAATTAAAAGTTGGAAATAGAGCTGTTTTGACAAATTAGCTAGAAAATATGACGATAGATAGTTGATGGTAGAAAAAGACAAGTGAAATGAATGGATCAGAAATTTTGCTGATGTGGAAAAAGGCTGTGGATAAGAGAAACTATATTAAACTTGGAAAGAACCACCAAACATCACATGTTCACCATTTCTTATGCTTGTTCATAACTGTTATTAAAACAGGCAAAACTCTCCATGGATGAGTAGGCACTAGCTAGGGATTTTATGCACAAGCCTTTTGGCATCCATTGATTACTCTGGCTTGCAATGAGTGGCACTACTGTATGGAGAATTTTGCTTGTTTTAGTAAACTTGGAAAGACTTTTATCTTATACTTGGTCTCAAAGATTTAGCCTATGTTTCAATGCTCAAGAAGCTACAATATGTCAATCAAATAAACCCATTAATGTAAGAGTTAGGGAGCATAAACATGCTTTAGTTTTTACATCATATTAGTCCTGATTTTAAATTGATTAAAATACTAATCAGATTGGAAAAATATGGTTTAAAAACTATGATAGAATCAATTAAATTTTTAAACAGACTTTTTGGGTGCTATTTTAAAATTATAATTGCAATTTGTAATGTTATAACTGACTATTTATTAGTCTGCATTCAAAACAGGTTATATTCACCTATTTAAGGAGGCTTATTTAAACTTCTTTGTATCAATAATTTCAATCTCTATGATCAAGTTGCAATCTTTAACATCTATATAAATATATGGGACAATAATAAAGGTTGCCTTGACAACAGTTTTAAATTGTTGATTGTTATCTATATTGGGATTGTTTAAGTATTGACTGTTTTCTAATGGTTATATATATATATATATATTAAAAACAAACCATATACAAATATTTATGTATTTACAATAGAATAAATTTATGGGCAAAGGTTTGATGAAACTATAACAGTAATGGTATAATAAGTTAATTTCAATGACATATAATTCAAATTTGAAGAGTGTCATATTCTAATAGAATTATGATGCCTATTCAGATATTTATTTTCAGGAGTGAAATATGATGGGAAATATTAATAGAAATAAAGGTTTAAGCTATGAGAGAGTACAACTGAGGTAGATTGTTGATTGCCAAATCTTGGTCATAATGTTTTCTGGTTAAAAATTTGAGAGTATACGGGTATAAATTGAATTATTCCTTTTGACTATATTGTACTTCTTATTGTCAAATATTATGGAAGAATGGATTACAACCTTATTTAGACACATTATTTTTCTTTCTTTTCTATCTAACAATACATCACATGATCTCCATTTCTTATGCTTGCACTACTGTATGGAGAATTTTGTTCTACCTAGCAATAATTTTAAAGAGTCACTTAAAACCATAAATCAAACAAAAATATAGAAAACTTTATATTTGCCTGAAGGTTTGTAATGATGGCATTTTAATATTAATTATATTTTGGATTATGCCACCACCTAATATTAAATATTGAATGTTTTTATATTTTTCTAAAAACATTCACTATTTAATATTAGACAATGAAAGTAATTCAGAATATAATTATGTTAACCATTTTCCAATCATGACTGACAATACCTGAAAAAATATCTAATGAAAAAACTTTAATTCACCCAAAGATTCATTATTACTTGAGAAATGGTTTTTAGACATCATACCTTTGATAAGGACGAGTAAGATTTTATCAAAACATTGCCATATTTCTGCAGAGAATTTATTTCTCTTTGGATAGAATCTTTGTGAAGACTTTAAACAGGATTTTTAACTCCTGATCATAAAAAATTTTCATTGCAAAGGATTCGTACATCTCAAAAACATAGTCTAAAATGTTATGCAAATTTGTTGATGACAAATATCATTCCAACTGCAGCTTAAAAACATTAAAATCTATTAGAAACTCATATACCTAATTGTCAAACAAATAAAATGAGTCTTCTTTTGTCTGATGTCCTAAGAACTTACCTAGAAGACAATTGTGACAATGAAATTTTATTCATCGCAGATGCAAATAAAGACTTACTGAACAAGGAATAAAATATCATTCTCGCAGTTAGCATTGCCTAAACTTGTCTCTTATATAAATTCTTAGGGTCTCAGACAAAAGAAATGCAATTTGTTTGATAAATTAGACATATGAGTTTCTGTAAGATTTTGTTGTTTCTATGGTTGTTGGAAACATCTTTAGATAAATAGATGGATAGATAGATAGATGGATGGATAGATAGATGGATAGGTGGATAGATAGGTTGGTAGGTAGGTGGGTGGGTGAGTAGGTAGGTTGGTAGGTAGGTAGATAGATGGATAGATAGATGGATGGATAGATAGATGGATGGATAGACAAATAGATGAATTGATAGATGGATGGATAGATGAATTGATAGATGGATGGATAGATGTATGGATAGATGAACAGATAGATGGACAGATAGATGAATAGATAGATAGACAGATAGATAGACAGGCAGACAGACAGATAGATAAAGATAGATAATAGACAGATATGCAAAACAGCTTTTACATAAACTACAGAACAAAAGTCTTTTTATCAGTCCTTCATAATAAAAGTAATGAAGGAAGCATTATACCTACTGCAAAATGGTAAAGATTTGAGCATTTTTAAAATTCTCATTCCATTTTCTAGCTAAGAATAGTATATTTTCATTTATTAACAAATACTGAATAATTAGGTAGGTATACTATAAAATGACTGTAGGTGAAAAAAACTCCACCCTAATCCTGATTAGAATTTGGGAAAAATTATAAATTTTATCCAGCCTGAATTTGAACTACAATTAACACATGGTAGACAGAAACCCACCACTATATCAAGAGATCCTTCAATATGCACATATTGCACAGTTTCTATTTAATTTCAGTAATTATACATATCGTGTTAAGGATTTACATTATATTTACAGATGTTGCTGTATGTATATTAAACATAATCTTAATGTACGTTTTTTTATCAAGTAAAGAGTGAATATTTACGGCACAAATTAACTTATCTTTTTATGTGTAAAATGATTTTCCTGGAAGATTAACAGCGATGACAGAATGATTTATCTAATAATAAGTAAATTGCATTATTCAAGTTTTCTCTAAAAGTCTGCATTATCTCTTGAAAGTCTTTTCAGAAAGATTGTGCATTTCTTGCTGTCCCTCGTGATTTAGTAAACTTTCATAATTGTAAATCAGTGCTTTCTAGAATTTAATTAATCCACCTCATATTTGGGCTTTATCATGTGCAAATTTCTATAAAGTTTATAATAGCAGACACATTTCACAAAAATAAATTAAAACTAAAGTTGCTTACTTTATTTTTTGGATTTTAAAGAAAATTTGACATCTGCCGCTATAATATATCAGTAGTTATCAGAGTTTACTAAATGAATGAAAAATAATGGTCTACTCTATAAAGAGATTATTTATCTCACCAGGTAGCGCTCAATAAATTGCATCCGGAAGTCGTATGTAAATGAGAGATACATTCACTAATTATACGTATTGAATGTAGAAAAAAAACCTGAATACACTGAAAATTTGTTTTTATCATATTTATATAATAAAATACATATTTTTTTATTTTTTATTATAATCTAGATAACTACACTGTCACTGACTTCGGATATCACAATATCTCGAGTACAAATTACCATCAAATATCTCTCATTCTTACAAAACCAGTTATAACTAGCCTGACGACTTAAACTTTATGGGTTGATATTAATTACATATAAATGCACAGTTAACCATGAGCTTAAATGTATGCACCCAATATATATATAAAACTATATTTTTAAAAATTACTTAATTTTTAGATAAATCATGATTTCGTCTTATAGATGTGATAGCCTTTAACAATGAATTTCACATATAAAGAAATCTGGTTGACAAAATTCTTATAAAATTCATTTAGCTCGAATATGTTCAAATAATACAGGTAGTAAATTAAAACATTTAAGCATTCAAAGTCTTAATTTAAAAAAAACGTGTAAAAAAAATCACATTTGTAAATGTAAATGAAAAAAAAAAATTAGAAACTGAACTCAATTGATATAGATAACTAAACTACTTGTAATATAACTATATCCAGAAAGGGCCAGGAATAGTCTTTATTTAAAAATATTGTAAGATATCAATTTGTTCCATCCAGTGCAAGCCTTAATAATCAATAGATGCAAGAAGGTTTGTGCATAAAATTCCTATCTAATACTTCCTCATCCAATATCCCTAGATGTCATCAGTGAGAAGCCTTAGATCTGAGAGCACTGCACCTAAACCTTAGGATCTAATGCACCCCCCCCCACAATGGTCACCATTTATCTATTTAATTATCATAAAGCTATGAGCCCCCCCCCCAAAAAAAAAAAACCAATAATGTTTTCTATTTAAGCTCATTAACTTGTATAGTCATATAGATCTGATCCCAGTTCAATATCTACACACTTTGGTATCTTTGGTCTTTTAAAAATCACTATCATCTTATCAATAGGATTGATACAAAACCTTTAAATCATCACATAATTTTGCAAATTTGGTATCACAACTGTTTGGAAAGTTTACTACTGTTTAAACAGCTTGTGTAAGCATAGGAAATGGTGTTCATGTAAAATTATCAATTTACTATATTATTAAAAAAATATCATTTTTATGTTTCTGTGCAAGTTTTGATATGTTTAATTACAAATTAATGGATGGTGTCAAACATTTAAGAAGCAATAATGTTACCCTTTTCTTGGCAAAAATAATAAGCATAATAGTAATGATGATGATGATCAAATTAATTCATTATAAACCATGCTATAATAACGAAAATTGATATTGATTGCAAAAAATATCATTATTGATTTTTCAGTCTTTTGATAGAAAAAGTTGATAAATAGATTAAATTAAAAGGAAGTTGCAAATAAGTAAACTGTAATTATGTTTATATTAAACTGTGCAGAAATAAATTCTTACTCTCTCTAGTATAAATATAAATCACATGATAACAGTTAAAGTTTAGTAAACCAATAGAATCTACAATCTGTTGTCACATGATCACCATTTCTTATGCTTACCCAAACTGTTTACACAGAAGCTAAACTCTCCATGAGTAAATAGTTTGTGTAAGCATAAGAAATGGCGATCATGTGCTGTTCAGTGGTTTAAAACCAATAGGGTCATGGTGACTCTGGTTATTAAATAACCAAAAACACCAAAAAGTATAGATGCCGAACTGAGTTCAGATCTATACAAACTGATGATCTTGAATTGAAACATTATTGTGTTAATTAGCTAATAAGGTAAAAGGTGACTGCTGGAAGGTTGCATTAGATTCTAAGATCTAGGTGCAGTGCTCTCAAATCCAAATCTCCTCACTGATGAAAGCCACAAGCTGGAAACTAGTCTGGGGATATTGGATGAATAGGCACTAAATAGGGATTTTATGTGCAAACCTTCTTGCATCCATTGATTATTCTGTTTTGCACTGGTGGTGCTATTGTATGGAGAGTTTAGCCTCTGTGTAACCTGTTGCCAATGGAACCTTTATAGATAGGAAATGGATTTTATAGAGATTACCTTGATAACAGATTGTATTGGTTTATTAAGTTTTGGCTATTATTATGTAACTTACATTCCAAAATCAGGTGGATATATATATATATATATATATATATATATATATATATATATATATATATATATATATATATATATAAGCATGCAGGTTTGGTACAGTGCTAAAATGATGTCTCTTGAGCTTAAAGGTCCTTGGATTAGAACTTAGTTATATTACCTCTAGTACACAAACTTTTTATAAACTCCTAAATCAATAAATTTATTCATTTATTTATAATTACTTCACTATAGGACAAACACCTTCAATATTTAGCAAGTCCCCTTCTTTACTGGAATAATAAAAACACATTGTTCACTAATAATTTTTATTAGTCATTCATTAGGCTAAAGATTATCCACTTAATGAATATTTCTGGGTAATTTTCACTGCACTACTCTCATTCAAGGTAGGGACTGGTTTCTATCCACCGTTAATACCTTATGCATGGATGTAATTATAAACATATTACAAAAGATATGAAAAAGATGGAAGATCTCAAGATGCACATTTTGTGCAAAATCAGCACTTATCAGTTGTCCCAAATCACAATCTTTTATAAATATTTTATGATTGTTTAGTATATATAGATAGCCAATTACTACAGTTTAATGGATAAGTGCCAAACTTACTGCCCTCACAACTTTGACACAAACCATGTAATATAAGTATATTAATAATTTTTATTAGTCATTCATTAGACTAGAGATTATCCACATAATGAATAATATTTCTGTAGTGTAATTTTTAATGCACCATTCTCATGCAAGGTAAGGACTGGTTTCTATCCATTTTGTGTAAGAGTGAAAATTACGTTACAGGAATATTATACATTACTCACTAACTACTGTGGGGTGAAAATATTTTTTCTAGTTCTTTTCCATTCTTATTTCTAATAAAAAAAATAATTAGATATCTATTTACCGATTTCTATTGAATAATTGGTTAGATTGGTTATGGACTGATCACCTCAAAGAAAGATTGTTTATAATCTTAAAAAAATCCAAGTGACTTGTAGATATTTGTGTGTGTTTGTGTCAAGATAAAACATTTTTTATTATTAAATAATATTTACCCATCATGGCTGGCTAATGGAAAAAATATTTAGTCTATTTGAAACCTAAAATCATTACCATGTTTTACTTGATCCAGACTTAAATGAGGTTGTTGGTATAACAAGCAGATACACTATGATAACATGAATTCTCCTCTCTCTTATACACATACATATATAGACAGAATAAGCAAAAAATAGATTATTTCATGGCCACAGAATAATATTTGACTAAGCATGATGTGGTATAAAGTTTATAAAGAAAATGAATTATTGGGTACATTCATAAATATTACAATAAAGCTTATATAAATAGTAATTAAAAGTTTATGTAAACAGTAATTAAAAGAAATTTATTTAAAATTAAATAAAAAGATTTTTGATACAGGTGGATTATTTAATTTCATGTCTGATTCCTACAAATCTAAATTTTTAATGTAACAAAAGAAAGAAAATTATTTTTGGGAATAAACAAAATATACTTTGTTAAAGTTATTTTCCGTATCTTTCTATTTTAAAAAAATTTAAACAAAAATTTTAATTAAGAAATTATTTTTAAACCTATGTTCTTTAATGAATGTAAGATAATAAAACATTGTATTGCAGTTGCCATCTTGTTTTTATTAATTAAGATGGAAGTGCTTACCTTTCTTCTGTGTATCTGTTATACATTTTTTAGTGTCAATACTGATGCTCAGTTTAACTATAAATCTTGCAGAGTCAAAGAGAAAAGTGATGCTAGCATACTTCATGACAATTGAGTCTGTGGTGACACAGATTGGCATGCCACTAATACTGTCTGTTAGACCATAGTTCAACATGTATATGCATTTACCACTTGCTATATGTAAAGTTTAAATAGAATCGAAAATAAACCTAAGTTGAAAGTGGCTAGCATTTATTTTATTTTTGTTAACCCAAATATTTTATATATATATATATCCATCTACATGTGAGACTAATTTATATAGAATATTTCTATAAGTATTTCTATAAATCAATCTATGTATGAGATTAGTGCAATCTAATCAAAATATTTCTATGAGGCTAATAACATTAAAAGCTGATTTTACTAATGTATAAAAAAACACAGATGAAAAAACCTATTATTGAGAAAGTCAATAATATATATTGTCACCTCAACTTTCTCCGCGCACTCTTTTACTTATTCAACCTCAATAAACTCTCATTTATTTCAAGTAGCTAGTCAATTGAATTTTATACTTTAGGATCAAATATATACCGGGGGCGCCAAATTGCAGCTATAAATTGTAATGCCCACTAGAGATCATCATCACTAGTCAATTTAGAGTCAATTTAGGACTATAGAAGATACTGGAGAAAGTAATTAAATTGTCTCTCAAGAAAATAATAATAATAATATTGATAAAACCATTCAATCTATGTGGTCTTAATTTCAAACCTAGCATTAGTCATGCAAATATTTCATGATAAATTTCTTATATAATTTATAATAATGAGACAATTTTCTTCCACAACTTTATTATAAATATCTGATCTCGAGTGGTACTACAGAAAATATTGTATACAGTTCTCATTTATATCTGACTGGAAATAACTCAGTAATTAATGCAGAGAACTCATAATCTATGTTCATAATATAAAATCATTATTTAATTCAGTATTAGATAAAAATTACCACAAATAAATTCTCCCCATTTAATCCCATTACTTTATTTTTCGTTCTCAGCATTTATCACTTTCAATAGCTACAATTATATAACACGGAATGTCTGTGTTATGTTCTCTAATCTGAGAATTCCTAATCTTATTTCTCTAACACACATAGATTTTTCGATCAAATATCAATTCATGATCCCTATTTTCATAATAGTAGAATAATTTATTATAGTATAATAATGTTGTTATAATAAGCTACTTGACTTCCAAACTAGCTCTTAGACTAATAATTGAACTGCTCTTTCTCAAGGTCTAGATCTGTCAAGAGGTGGCCATATAAGTGATTACACTGTAATGGATATGATCCCATATATGCTAAATAAATTTTAATACAAGTTTAATAATGGGAATCCCTCTAAACACCGAGAGCAGGAAAGGGGTTTTATGTCTGCTCCCAATATTCACAACATTACAATGAATCAAAAGGTTAAATTTATTAAACTTAACTTAACTATTCCCTGTCATCTTTATTCTATTATTTCTAATCTATTTTTAATTAATAACCTTAATAATTTTATTTTGCTAAAGTAAAATATGGAAGTAAACCATGGACATCAATCAGATAAATCAATCAAAATTTACTTATGAGAGTAACGTACGGAAATAATTCATAAAGTCAGATTATGCAAATTAATTATAACAATAAATTGTGTGAAAATGAAGTCTATAAAATGACTTATATAAAATGAATTATATTAATCGAATATAGAAATATTCAAGACAAAATTGATACTGTAAATCAATCATGGAAATAAATTATCAATATAAAATTAACTATGTGAATCGAATATGGGAACAATATAATAATGACTACTGCAAATCGATCATGGAAATAAAGTATCATTATAAAATGAATAATTAAATTTAAATATGACTAATATTACCTTAAATATAGGTGCTGGATATATAGATTCTGGAGATATTTGAAACACCAAAACACAAAACACAATATAATCTTATAACAATAATAAAACTTTATTACATGAAATAATAATGATAAAGATTAAACTAAAACACACCAAATTATAATATTGTTACACAAATATATGTTTCTGATCTATTAAGGACTATTATTCAAATACATGTTTGAGTTAATTAATTTCTTGGATGACTCACTTCTTGTTTTGACCCATTCATTTATTAAATAAATAATTAACAATAATAATAAATAAAAACGCTGGAAACAGAATTCCGTATATCTTTAGCTTTAAGAAAACTTATCTTGAAAAAGCAGAAAACCTACAAACCTCTACTTCCCCCCTCCTTTTATTGTAAACATTGTCCATTGGACTATTCCAAAATAATTCACTTCAATTATTTTAACTAACAATGTGAAATACTCTTACATTTCTAAACCATTTTATCAAGCAATAATTTTCACATTTCCAATGAAAAAGGATTATATGTCACAAAATTACCCTACTAATTTTGCCAACAGGTTTAAATTCAAAACCCACACTTTTACATTCATGCTTGTCAGATCTTTACGTTTTGACTGTATATCTCTTAATTAGGTCAGTATGTCCACTCAGCTTGACGACCTCAATTTACCATCATTCAAAAAAAATCAATACAGATCGGTTAGTTTCTTAATTAAAATCTTTGTCATTCTTCATCATACATATACATCTGACTGAATCCTTATCCTTTCCGGGCAACGTTGTTCTGTCCCATGTAAGAAAACTCTCTTCATATTACACATCACCATGCAGTGTCTATAACGTGCACACAGCCACATCTTGATAAGGGAAATAACAAAAACAACAACATCAACTTCAAACTTAAACTATTTGCTTGAGCCAGGGAGAGATCTTTCCTAAGATCCAGAATTGTGTAAAGAGCTTCTCTTAGACACCTATTCCCTATATTGGCTTGCAACATTTTCTATACTTAAACAGTAACTTTACTAATAATTCCCTATCTTAACAAATAAATGGAGAGAAACTTAGTCCTCCAACTGCCATGGTATCTAAATTAGGAGACAGCTATTTCCCATCTATTGGGTGGTAGGATTACTTTACATTAGTAATGACAAGCATTTATAGCTTTAAATATGCCCACACATACATCGATTCCAGCCTAGATAAATGACAAGACTAACCAGATCCCAAATCAATACATATATGAATTATTTCAATTTTAACCAGTCAAGCCAACAACATACCCAATATCTATATCAATAACAGATCAACACTCACAGCATAATAATGGGTTTTATGACCATCCTCTCATTCTTCATATCTACTATTAAGCACAAATTAAAATTTTGTTAAGAATAATAAAATATTTATATCATTTCTCTCTTTACTTTTAAGTCTAAATTTACGTGAGCATCTATACTTAAAATGGTATCAAAATCATTTTCTTTTCTTTCCTTCACACATTTTAAACATAAACAAAATATTAAATTAAATAATCTAGTGATCAGAGTGTGACATAGCATATAAACAAAATGAAATATAATAATAATAAAAATAATAGAAAACAAAACAAATGACATATTATATAAACGAAATAAAATAAAGAATAAATATCAACATTACAGATAGTCTCTTTAAACTTCTTTTCCTTCCACTGTCCATCAATCAATATATTTAGTTCATTCCACTTGAGATAGCAATATAATGGCACGTCAGACAGTTATTTTAATTAAATGTGTATAGAACGCACAGACAGTCATTTGAATCAAGTTAAATCAAAATTGTAGATAGTTATTTAAATCAAAATTGTAGATAGTTATTTTAAATCAAAGTGTAGATAGTTATTTAAAATCAAATTTGTAGATAGTTATTTTAAATCAGACTGCAGATATAGGATAGTTAATAAATTTTTAAAAAGTTCTGTTGGTTACCTTCCAGTTGAGTTCTTCCTAGGTTTGAATTCACTTTGTTCTCCATTCCTTTTCCTTTCCATTTAAAGGTTCAAATTATAGGCAATAAGTAGTTTGTGATTACTAACATGAATTAACTCTTTTTAAAACATTACAGAAGATTGTTGTAGTTCTTTAAACGAATTTTGAAGAGCCATATAATTATTATAATCTGAATTGGTCTTTTAATTTGATAAAAGAAATTTGACAATTCTCTCCTTGCAGGAAATTTTATAAGCAGACTGGATGAATTGTGACACTCAACAGAAAATATCTTATCACAAGTTGACCTCTTCATGATTAATTTTGAGAAAAAGAGATATGCACCATATTTAGAAGAATTAGAAATTCATATTTTGGTCTACTATACAACTTAACTTCATTATCAAATTCTGAGAAAGAAAATTAAAACTTAAAAAAAAAAATACCTTTAGAGATATTAATTTTTAGTTAGTTAGCTCAGTTCTCAATTAGCAAAAGTTTCTTCTTTTCTTTTTTCTTCCCAGTTTTTATAGGACAAAAAGAAAAAAGAAAACAGATGTTACCCCCCCCCCCAGTGGTTGTCTTTAAGTCTAATTAAAAAATCCCCACTCAGAATGAACAATAACTCTTTCTAAAAAAAATGTTACTTTCCCAATAACTTTGTCTGATCTGAAACCAGATCTCCTTAATTAACACATTGATCTTTCTAAAGTGTTACTTTCCTAATAACTTTGTCTGATTTTAAACCAGATCTCTTTAATTAACATATTGATGACCAATTTATGAAATTTAGTCAAGGAAACTCTAATTAAAAAATTAAGCCTACTAACAATTTTCTTGTCAAACAAAGGTTACATTCACTGAATCTAAATAATTTCTTACTTAGATTTACATTTTTAATAATTTAAAAAAAAAAAAAATATTATGTCAGTTTCTTTAAAGGAAAGAAAAAAAATCAAACCCATATATCTGTATCACACACACACACGCATGTGCAGACCATCAAATAAAAAATACTGATTATCCAGATTATATGAACACAAATATCCATCATAATTTCTTATAATTTCGAGCATAAAATCAATTATAATTTCTGATAATCACAAACATAATTATTTACCACAATCTCCTATAACTCCAAACTTATTCTCTAGGAAGAAACTGTTAACTAAAGCTACTGACAATCGATTCTCATCAACTCTTTAGTAATAGACATTCCATACAAACACAAACTGTCTCTATATATGTTACTTGTGAGCTATATAGCCATTACTTTCTCAAATAAAACTTAATTCTTCTTATAGCAAAAAAAAAAAAATTTTCCCCAATTACTTCATTTTATTATATTTGGTTTATAGATGGAATAAACCAAAAGGGTTACAATATATATATTGTAACGATCCGGAGAAGGTGACTTAACGTAAACTGCACTGCAGGGCGCCATCTAGGCATTTGAACCTAGAAAAATTTATAAAGTAGGCAGATACGTCAGTCAAAAAAAAAAAATTTTTTTTTTTTTTTAAATTTTGATTCCGGTCGTTAGCCCATGTCACTAGCTCAGTGGAATAGCAGAGATTTAATAAGATAATCTAAGAGTATATATATAAAAAAGAATAAAATAAGCCACTGCCAGTAATTAACATACAAAAATTTATTTATGCACATATATATATAAGATTTAAAATTGTTTTAGTATCAGTTTACATTTTAACATTTAACATTATTTTTAACTTTACTTTAATTTACATTTAATTACTATTATATTATAATTTTACATTTTAATTAAGTTCGCACATATAAATTTATGAAAGCTTGTTTATAATGTTGAATATAGATCGGTTACATAGATTTCACGGTCAAAAACATTTCAAAAGAAACATAAACGATCAAAATACAAAATTATTGATTACTGACAATTGCGGAGGGAAATTTATATGTAACCCAATAGTATTCACCATAAGATACTTGCATTGTCACCAATAACTTAAAAGACATCCGAATAAATACATTTTAGATACTCACCGTAAGGTATCATTATTTATCGAATGTCTATATATTTTGATCAAATATGAAAACCCAAAACATACTTAACCGATAACCAATCCATGCAAGCGTCTATAAACAACTTAAATTTAATGCATTTTTATTTAGGGTCAAGTATGAATAGACCACATAGATTTGCATTTGAAAATAAAATATTCTATCCCTATTTAACCTTAGGCTAAAATTCGCAGTCAAACTGGCATCAATTCATCTGATACATCGATGTATTCAATGTAATACGGAATACGGCAGCACCAAAAAGATTAAGAGAAGATATTGACTTTCATTAGATAGGAATATTACTTCTATCCAACGAGAAGAACAATAAAAAAAAACTCCATAGAAAGGAACTGCGCTCTGCGTCTTATAATTCCTTCCCTAGGCAAAACGGGAGAGTGCGGCGTATGAAGCGATTCTGCCAGTAGCGAATCTCCGACTACATCTACTAACTACATCAATATATCCAATCCATTGACCCAATCTAACAATGACACAAATAACCTAAGATTACCCTCCCCTAATATAACTTTACAAATCTATACAGCCATTCACGCCCGACTTAAGTTTAACATTTATATAATTAATTTAACGAAAAACAAAAAAATCATGATAAAAACTTAAAGAATAAAAAATAAATAAATGGAAATGATTTTACATAAATAAGAAAAAAAATACATCAAATAACACTATTAATAAAGAATTTAGTTTGGTCAGATAGGATCATATTGCAATCATTTAAATATAGAAAATTTTAATTTAATGTTCATTATTTATAAAGTTCTTACGGTTTAAAACAGTTCATCTTTATCTGTCGTTTGTAAGTTTGAACGGGAATTCCCACGCCGTCCTGAAGATATTGGTATACATTTAGCCGATGTTTTATTTATTCATTCGGAGGTTTTTTAATTTAGTTGGTCCTCAATGTAGAAAACGATAGTTCATTTCTCTTTCTTTCTTTGGCAAAACTGAAGTGATTGAATCGTGCGTCTCTTCAATTCCTTCTCCCGCACCTCCGCACTAACACCTATCTGTCACATCGTAATAATCATTATCACTAATTAATAATTTCCAAATTTTCCTTTTATACGTATTCGAAGGATTGACTTGGCATTATGTCATCGATGTGATGATCCTTTCGCTGAGGTCCGATTTCCCGATGGATTTCTTTCATTGGCTATTTGTTTCTATTGTTTTCCTATCTGACCGATGTTTTTACATTTAAATGCCCAAGGCTGGTTTACATTTAACTAATTAACAATCATTTCCATTTCTGATTAATTACTGTGTTTTTCAAGATTAAAGATATATTTTTATCTCTAAATCTTTTTAAGTTTTTGTTTTTAAAATACCTTTTCTATTTTTAATACAGTTTTATTTTAATATTTTTTTTTTATCTGTGCGATTTAATATATATGAGTTTAAGATGATATTTAATTTCAATTTTTAATTCTTAAAGAAAATTTTTAAATGCGAACTTTTTAATTTACTTTCATGTTTAATAAATATAAAAAAAAACAATGTAACGAACGTCTGTGCTCGTTACATATCAGTAAAGTTGCTTAAAAAAAATGATCAAAAAAAAAATATTTTACTTAGGGTTAGTAATTACGGTACACGATTGACGAAGACATTTACAAAACATCCGGTTAATAATTTTACAAAAAGACTATATACAAAAAGAAAAAGAAAATGTTGACTATCGCTTACCTAAGGACCATTTACGTTTACACCCCTCCCCACAAGAGTTCTATTTTATTTTATACATTTTATTTTTACACACGGCATGACAAGCAAGTTATTTTATAAATTATTTATTTAAGAAGGTTGCATTGAAGTAAATATATTTTGAAAGATAATGGATTTATACGTGTATATTTGCAGCACAATTATAAATACCACCAACTTATTTATGACTGATTAAAATGCTTAAATAGGATTACACTGAAGTAAATTCCCAATGGTACTCATCGTAAGGTACCACATTTCGATCATAAACTTACGTGGCTGTGCGCGCCTATACACGTTAAAGCATAATATATATCAACAACAAAAAAAAACATATTTATTGCAACCTTTTGACTTTTTTTTTTTTTTTTTAACAAAAATTAGTTTTAAAAATTTTTTTCACTTTCTTGTGTTTAATATATATGTGCAATTTCTTCTGGCAGTGCTTTTATAAGATTTAAAGTATACGACTTTATGTAAACAGATAAAAATATTTCATTTTGACAAAATTTGCTCAGGGTATATGTGGTTTTTATTAATAGATCGGCCCAAGTTGGGTGGCCAGTTGTAACGATCCGGAGTAGGAGACTTAATGTAAACTGCACTACAGGGCGCCATCTAGGCATTTGAACCTAGAAAAATTTATAAAGTAGGCAGATACGTCAGTCAAAAAAAAAAATTTTTTTTTTTTTTTTTAAATTTTGATTCCGGTCGTTAGCCCATGTCACTAGCTCAGTGGAATAGCAGAGATTTAATAATATAATCTAAGAGTATATATAAAAAAAGAATAAAATAAGCCACTGCCAGTAATTAACATACAAAAATTTATTTATGCACATATATATATAAGATTTAAAATTGTTTTAGTATCAGTTTACATTTTAACATTTAACATTATTTTTAACTTTACTTTAATTTACATTTAATTACTATTATATTATAATTTTACATTTTAATTAAGTTCGCACATATAAATTTATGAAAGCTTGTTTATAATGTTGAATATAGATCGGTTACATAGATTTCACGGTCAAAAACATTTCAAAAGAAACATAAACGATCAAAATACAAAATTATTGATTACTGACAATTGCGGAGGGAAATTTATATGTAACCCAATAGTATTCACCATAAGATACTTGCATTGTCACCAATAACTTAAAAGACATCCGAATAAATACATTTTAGATACTCACCGTAAGGTATCATTATTTATCGAATGTCTATATATTTTGATCAAATATGAAAACCCAAAACATACTTAACCGATAACCAATCCATGCAAGCGTCTATAAACAACTTAAATTTAATGCATTTTTATTTAGGGTCAAGTATGAATAGACCACATAGATTTGCATTTGAAAATAAAATATTCTATCCCTATTTAACCTTAGGCTAAAATTCGCAGTCAAACTGGCATCAATTCATCTGATACATCGATGTATTCAATGTAATATGGAATACGGCAGCACCAAAAAGATTAAGAGAAGATATTGACTTTCATTAGATAGGAATATTACTTCTATCCAACGAGAAGAACAATAAAAAAAAACTCCATAGAAAGGAACTGCGCTCTGCGTCTTATAATTCCTTCCATAGGCAAAACGGGAGAGTGCGGCGTATGAAGCGATTCTGCCAGTAGCGAATCTCCGACTACATCTACTAACTACATCAATATATCCAATCCATTGACCCAATCTAACAACGACACAAATAACCTAAGATTACCCTCCCCTAATATAACTTTACAAATCTATACAGCCATTCACGCCCGACTTAAGTTTAACATTTATATAATTAATTTAACGAAAAACAAAAAAATCATGATAAAAACTTAAAGAATAAAAAATAAATAAATGGAAATGATTTTACATAAATAAGAAAAAAAATACATCAAATAACACTATTAATAAAGAATTTAGTTTGGTCAGATAGGATCATATTGCAATCATTTAAATATAGAAAATTTTAATTTAATGTTCATTATTTATAAAGTTCTTACGGTTTTAAACAGTTCATCTTTATCTGTCGTTTGTAAGTTTGAACGGGAATTCCCACGCCGTCCTGAAGATATTGGTATACATTTAGCCGATGTTTTATTTATTCATTCGGAGGTTTTTTAATTTAGTTGGTCCTCAATGTAGAAAACGATCGTTCATTTCTCTTTCTTTCTTTGGCAAAACTGAAGGGATTGAATCGTGCGTCTCTTCAATTCCTTCTCCCGCACCTCCGCACTAACACATATCTGTCACATCGTAATAATCATTCACTCACTAATTAATAATTTCCAAATTTTCCTTTTATACGTATTCGAAGGATTGACTTGGCATTATGTCATCGATGTGATGATCCTTTCGCTGAGGTCCGATTTCCCGATGGATTTCTTTCATTGGCTATTTGTTTCTATTGTTTTCCTATCTGACCGATGTTTTTACATTTAAATGCCCAAGGCTGGTTTACATTTAACTAATTAACAATCATTTCCATTTCTGATTAATTTCTGTGTTTTTCAAGATTAAAGATATATTTTTATCTCTAAATCTTTTTAAGTTTTTGTTTTTAAAATACCTTTTCTATTTTTAATACAGTTTTATTTTAATAATTTTTTTTATCTGTGCGATTTAATATATATGAGTTTAAGATGATATTTAGTTTCAATTTTTAATTCTTAAAGAAAATTTTTAAATGCGAACTTTTTAATTTACTTTCATGTTTAATAAATAAAAAAAAAACAATGTAACGAACGTCTGTGCTCGTTACATATCAGTAAAGTTGCTTAAAAAAATGATCAAAAAAAAATATTTTACTTAGGGTTAGTAATTACGGTACACGATTGACGAAGACATTTACAAAACATCCGGTTAATAATTTTACAAAAAGACTATATACAAAAAGAAAAAGAAAATGTTGACTATCGCTTACCTAAGGACCATTTACGTTTACACCCCTCCCCACAAGAGTTCTATTTTATTTTATACATTTTATTTTTACACACGGCATGACAAGCAAGTTATTTTATAAATTATTTATTTAAGAAGGTTGCATTGAAGTAAATATATTTTGAAAGATAATGGATTTATACGTGTATATTTGCAGCACAATTATAAATACCACCAACTTATTTATGACTGATTAAAATTCTTAAATAGGATTACACTGAAGTAAATTCCTAACAGTACTCATCGTAAGGTACCACATTTCGATCATAAACTTACGTGGCTGTGCGCGTCTATACACGTTAAAGCATAATATATATCAACAACAAAAAAAAACATATTTATTGCAACCTTTTGACTTTTTTTTTTTTTTTTTAACAAAAATTGATTTTAAAAATTTTTTTCACTTTCTTGTGTTTAATATATATGTGCAATTTCTTCTGGCAGTGCTTTTATAAGATTTAAAGTATACGACTTTATGTAACAGATAAAAATATTTCATTTTGAAAAAAGAAATTTACTCAGGGCATATGTGGTTTTTATTAATATATCGGCCCAAGTTGGGTGGCCAGTTGTAACGATCCGGAGTAGGAGACTTAATGTAAACTGCACTACAGGGCGCCATCTAGGCATTTGAACCTAGAAAAATTTATAAAGTAGGCAGATACGTCAGTCAAAAAAAAAAAATTTTTTTTTTTTTTTAACTTTTGATTCCGGTCGTTAGCCCATGTCACTAGCTCAGTGGAATAGCAGAGATTTAATAAGATAATCTAAGAGTATATATAAAAAAAAGAATAAAATAAGCCACTGCCAGTAATTAACATACAAACATTTATTTACGCACATATATATATAAGATTTAAAATTGTTTTAGTATCAGTTTACATTTTAACATTTAACATTATTTTTAACTTTACTTTAATTTACATTTAATTACTATTATATTATAATTTTACATTTTAATTAAGTTCGCACAGATAAATTTATGAAAGCTTGTTTATAATGTTGAATATAGATCGGTTACATAGATTTCACGGTCAAAAACATTTCAAAAGAAACATAAACGATCAAAATACAAAATTATTGATTACTGACAATTGCGGAGGGAAATTTATATGTAACCCAATAGTATTCACCATAAGATACTTGCATTGTCACCAATAACTTAAAAGACATCCGAATAAATACATTTTAGATACTCACCGTAAGGTATCATTATTTATCGAATGTCTATATATTTTGATCAAATATGAAAACCCAAAACATACTTAACCGATAACCAATCCATGCAAGCGTCTATAAACAACTTAAATTTAATGCATTTTTATTTAGGGTCAAGTATGAATAGACCACATAGATTTGCATTTGAAAATAAAATATTCTATCCCTATTTAACCTTAGGCTAAAATTCGCAGTCAAACTGGCATCAATTCATCTGATACATCGATGTATTCAATGTAATATGGAATACGGCAGCACCAAAAAGATTAAGAGAAGATATTGACTCTCATTAGATAGGAATATTACTTCTATCCAATGAGAAGAACAATAAAAAAAAACTCTATAGAAAGGAACTGCGCTCTGTGTCTTATAATTCCTTCCATAGGCAAAACTGGAGAGTGCGGCGTATGAAGCGATTCTGCCAGTAGCGAATCTCCGACTACATCTACTAACTACATCAATATATCCAATCCATTGACCCAATCTAACAACGACACAAATAACCTAAGATTACCCTCCCCTAATATAACTTTACAAATCTATACAGCCATTCACGCCTGACTTAAGTTTAACATTTATATATTTTAATTTATCGGAAAACAGAAATCATAAATAAACTTAAAGAACAAAATTAAATAAATGGAAATGATTTTAAACAAATAAATAAAAAATACATCAAATAACATTTTAACTACTTTAGTCAGATAGGTAACTAATGCAATTATTTTAAATACGAAAAGTTTTTAATTTAATGTTCATTATTTATAAAGTTCTTACGGTTTTAAACAGTTCATCTTTATCTGTCGTTTGTAAGTTTGAACGGGAATTCCCATGCCGTCCTGAAGATATTGGTATACATTTAGCCGATGTTTTATTTATTCATTCGGAGGTTTTTTAATTTAGTTGGTCCTCAATGTAGAAAACGATCGTTCATTTCTCTTTCTTTCTTTGGCAAAACTGAAGGGATTGAATCGTGCGTCTCTTCAATTCCTTCTCCCGCACCTCCGCACTAACACATATCTCACATCGTAATAATCATTAACTAATTAATAATTTCCAAATTTTCCTTTTATACGTATTCGAAGGATTGACTTGGCATTATGTCATCGATGTGATGATCCTTTCGCTGAGGTCCGATTTCCCGATGGATTTCTTTCATTGGCTATTTGTTTCTATTGTTTTCCTATCTGACCGATGTTTTTACATTTAAATGCCCAAGGCTGGTTTACATTTAACTAATTAACAATCATTTCCATTTCTGATTAATTTCTGTGTTTTTCAAGATTAAAGATATATTTTTATCTCTAAATCTTTTTAAGTTTTTGTTTTTAAAATACCTTTTCTATTTTTAATACAGTTTTATTTTAATAATTTTTTTTATCTGTGCAATTTAATATATATGAGTTTAAGATGATATTTAGTTTCAATTTTTAATTCTTAAAGAAAATTTTTAAATGCGAACTTTTTAATTTACTTTCCTGTTTAATAAATATAAAAAAAACAATGTAACGAACGTCTGTGCTCGTTACAATATATATATATTACACATTATTTTAAAAAAATAATTCAAGAACTAATGAAAAATAGAATTCTGTTTCCCTACAGCATAAAAATTATAAGTATCTCACTTATACTTTTACAGATCTTAAAAACAGCTGATAAATAATTATACATAAATTAGTTAATGAGTGCTAGTGGAAACAAGTTTGAAATACGAAGAACAAAGGAAATCAAAACAATTTGATATTTCAATCAGAAAAGAACTCTGTTAAATAAAGTTTATTTTAGTTATTGTAGATTTTTTTTTTAATAGCCTTGATTAATTTAACAAAGTGGTCAAATTAAAACAGGCAAAACTCACTATACGTATTGCCACACACAGTAAGCTAGAGTAATCAATGGATGCCAGAAGGCATAAAATCCCCATCTAGTGCCTACTCATCCAATATCCACAGACTAGTTTCTGGCTTGTGGCCTTCATCAGTGAGGAGCCTTGGATCTGAGAGCACTGCACAAGCCAGAAACTAGTCTGGGGATATTGGATGAGTAGGCACTAGATGGGGATTTTATGCACAAGCCTTCTGGCATCCATTGATTTCTCTAGCTTGCTGTGTGTAGCAATACGTATAGTGAGTTTTGCCTGTTTTAACAACAGTTATACACAAGCATAAGAGATGGTGGTCATGTGATGTTTATTGACTTAAAGTGGTCAAATGTTATTATTGCCTAAGATTAAATGATGGATGAAAATGTGTTGAAATAATTTAACAATTGAATTAATTCTTATAATATAAAATGAATGTATATGTATCATGTCCTATATAGGTTCATGTATTATTTATATATAAAAACATAAAGTTCCTCTATATACTTTAAAAGCAAATTAACTATTTAACAATTGAAATGTTTTTATAGTCACATCTAAATGAATATATTTAAGTGCCATAAACTAAATGAAATTATATATTATTAAAATGTTTTAGCTTTATTAGTTTAAGACAAGTAATACATAATTAGAATATTTTTATATTAATAGATGAACCTATATATATATTATATATATATATATATTCTATTTATGATAACTTATCATTTTTATATATGACAGTGAAACACAATTTAAACAATAATATTACATTTATGTTTTATGGAGCTGTTTTTAATTTATTAAAATAATATTTATTTGCTATTTGTAAATAAATCAAAATCAGATATAATAAACTATACTTGTGATTTAAGATATTGGAGAATATTTATGTCAGGACTATCTTTTTTTTAAATTTTTTATTATTATTATTATTATTATTATTATTATTATAATTATTATTATTATTATTATTATTATTATTATTATTATTATTATTATTATTATTATTATTATTATTATTATTATTATTATTATTATTATTATTATTATTATTATTATTATTATTATTATTATTATTATTATTATTATTATTATTATTATTATTATTATTATTATTATTATTATTATTATTATTATTATTATTATTGTTGTTGTTGCTGCTGACTTTGTAGAGTTAACATGTGTTATTTGTCTCTCTGATTTTTGAATTCTATAATTCTTATTTGGTTAAGTTTTTTTTTTCCTATTTGTGATGCTATTATTAAGTAGAGTTTGGAGATTTTATTGATGTTGTTTTGTATGTATTTTATTTTCTAATGGTTTTATATTTCAATTTTTAGTTATTGATTTCTTTTAACTTATTTTTAAGTAGCCATTTTTTCTTTCTTTTTGATTTTTTTTTATCTTGTTTTAGAATTTTTTTTTTTTTATCTTAGTTTTTTATCTTTGTTGGAATTTTTTTTTTTTTAATTAATTGATTTATTTTATTTTATCTTCACTTTAGATTTTTAATTATCTTACTTTTTAATCTCTGTTGGAATTTCAATTAGTTTAATTTTTTTTTCTTTGTTTGGTTTTAAAACTTTAGATTTTATTATTATTATTATTATGGATAAATGTAATTCTTGTCATTTAGCTCTTCCTTTTGGTGGAAATTTTATAACTTGTCTGGGTTGTAATGGGAATGTTCATTTTAAATGTAGTACAGTAAGTGAAAAGACATTTAAAAATATGTCATCTACAAATAAAGCATTATGGAGGTGTAAAAATTGTAGAGCAGGAACTAATTTAAATTTGACTTTAAATGATGGATCTAGTTCTGATTCCTTATCTAATTCTTTAGATAATAATTCTAGTCTTGAATTACTTCAGCAGATGAATAGAAAACTTGATATGTTGCCTGTTTTACAGAATAATATTGATTCCTTATCTCAGTCTTTTGCTAAACTTACTTTAGAACTTGAATTAGTTCAAAATAATATAAAAATATTGATTAGAGAATTTAATGAAATGCAAGAAAAAGTAAAAGCACAAGATTCTTTGTTATGCAATTTGCAAAAAGAAATTTTTTATTTAAAGCAGCAGAGATTAGAAAACAATATTGAAATTGTTGGTGTTGAATATGCTAATGATGAAAATTTATTTAATATTGTTGAAAATATAGCTAAAAAATTAGAATTGTCTGACTTCAATAAAAATTATATTAATTCTATTTATAGATTAAAATATGGAGGTAGTTTTAGGCCTGTAATAAAAGTTAATTTTGTTAGTAAAATGGTAAGAGATTTATTCTTGTTAGGAGGTAAAAGAATTAAATTATATCTATCTGATGTTTTGCCTATTGCTACAGTTGATAAGCATATATATTTAAATGAAGATTTGTTGCCTGAAAATAGGAAATTATTTTGGAAAGTTCGTACTATGGCTAAAGAAAATAAGTATAGGTTTGTTTGGATTAAAGATGGAAAAATTTGGTTGAGGAAAGATACAGGGGATAGGGCTATTAGGATTGGTTCTGAATCCGATTTGTCTAATTTATGACATGGGTTATCTTTTAAAAATATTGTTACAGGAGAAGATAATTTGGCTATTGAAAATTTTAAGATTTTTCATATAAATATTCGTAGTGTGAGGAAACACTTTGATGAGTTGTTAATTCTTTTACATTCACTTGATTATTCATTTGATATTATAATTTTGTCTGAGATCTGGATTAAGGAATGTGAAAAAGGACTGTATGAGTTAGAGGGATATACATCAATTATTAATTCTAGAATTAATAATAGGTCAGGTGGAGTTTTAGTTTATTATAAATCAGTGCTTTGTGTGACTTCTATTGATGCAGTTTTTGATTCTTCAGAGTGTCTTGTTTTAAATTTCATTTTAGGTTCTGACAAATTAACACTTATTGCTCTGTATAGGTCTTGCAGTCATACAGTTGAAAGTTTCAATGATGAACTCAGTGAATTACTTACTAGATTAAATGATAAATTCATTATTCTTGTTGGTGACTTGAACATTGATATTTCTGGTGAAATTTCTGTTGCTGCTCAACATTATTTAAATATGCTGTCACTTTTTGGATTTATTCAATGTTTATTTCATCCTACACGTGTTACATCTTCATCATCTTCACTTATTGACCATGTCTTCACTAGATGTCCTGAAAATATTCTTTTGAAAACATCTTTTTTGGATTGGTGTCTTACAGATCACAGAGGAATTGTTGTTACTTTTAAAAAGAATTTTTCTCATAGTAAAAAGTGTTTTAAACTTTTATCTCATGATCGTTTGCATTCCTTAATTACTAAATATGATTGGAATTTAATCTTTGAGTTGAATGATGTAAATTGTGCATTTTCATTCTTTGTTGACAAGATGAAAGAGTTTATAGATTATTGTTCTTTTATAAAATATATAAAAAAGAAAGATTTGAAGAGACATGATTGGATTACAAATGAGTTAATATCAAAAGTTAACAGAAAGAAGAAATTGTACAAGCTTTTCAAAAGGTTTCCTGCTAATGAAGAATTTAAAATTCAGCTAAGGGTTCTTGATAAAGAAATAAAGAAAGATATAGTCAAAGGTAAATTGTTCTTCTATTCTACTCAAATTGATTCTTTAAAATCAACTAAATTAAGCAACTTTTGGACTGTTGTTAAAAAATTTATTTTTAGGGAAGGATTTTCACAAATTTCTAGACTAAAGATTAATGAAATATCTATTGATGTTTTAAATAATTCAAAACTAATAGCTGATCATTTCAATCAATATTTTGTACATAGTGTGGAATTGTTAATGAATAGTTTTGAAAATAATTGCAGTTCTCATGTTTTTCAATATGAGAAATCTATCATGAATTCTTTTGTTTTTAAAGAGATTGAAGATTGTGAAATTTTAGATTCTCTTTATAAAATGAGACATAAGAAATGTGTTGGTTTGGATTGTATTTCTGTAAAAATATTAATTGAAAATGTTTCCATTCTTTTACCAATTTTATCTTTTTTATTTAATTCTTCTATTGATTCAGGTATATTTCCAGATTGTTTAAAATCTGCTGTTGTTACACCTATTTTTAAGAGTGGAGATAGGGAATGTTTGGAAAACTACAGGCCAATTTCTATTTTATCAACATTGTCTCAAATTTTGGAAATGTGTGTAAAAAACAGAATTGTTTTGTTTTTTTCAAAAATATAATTTATTTTCAAATAGTCAATTTGGGTTTTTGCCAGGAAGATCTACAGAACTGGCTTTATCTGAACATGTTTCAGTCATCACTGAATCTTTAGAAAAAGGTTACAAAACTATAGGCATTTATTTAGATTTGCGGAAAGCATTTGACTGTGTTCCACATGATATATTAATAATTAAGTTACACCATTGTGGCATAAGGAGTACTATGCTTGAATGGTTTAAATCTTATTTAAGTAATAGAAGCCAATTTGTTAAAATTAATAATTTCTTGAGCAATTCTGAAATAATTAGATATGGGGTTCCTCAAGGTTCAGTCCTGGGTCCATTGTTATTTACTGTTTATATTAATGATCTGCTTGATCTTTCTCTTCATTCTAACATTTTTTGTTTTGCAGATGATACTGCTTTGGTTACTTCAGCAGTTTCATATAGTTTACTTGAGAAACTTGTGAATGAAGATTTATTTAAAATTACACAATGGATGAACAATAATAGATTACTGCTAAATATTAATAAGTGTAATTACATAATATATTCTCTTAAAAATATTCCAGCAAAAGACTTGTTAATTCAATTGCCTTATGTGAATCAAACCTCTTGTCAGAAAATTACCAGGACTTCAACAATTTCTTACCTTGGCTTGGTTTTGGATGAGTATTTACATTGGGATAAACATATTTTTTGGCTTCAAGTAAAATTAAGAAAACTTAATTTCCTTTTTTATAGATTAAGAGATTGTTTGAATAAATCTATCCTATTAAGTATATATAAGCAAATTTTCTTAAGCAGACTTTGTTATGGTATAACTTTATGGGGTGGCACTGCAGCATATTTTTTGAAGTCTTTACAAACACTACAAAATTTTACATTAAGAATTATTTTGTTTAAACCTTTGGACTTGTCAAGATTTGAATTATATAAGTGTGCTGGAGTTTTAACTATTCATCAATTATTTTTAGTGAATATTTTGTGCTATTATATTAAATATAAAGAAATGAATAAAAATAATTCTTCATCAATAATGGTGACTAGATCAAGTGATTTTGATTTATTATTTGAACCAGCATATTTTAAAACTCATTGTAGGTATCAGAAATGTTATCTTGGTCCAAGATTTTATAATATTTTTATAAGGAACATTGGATTTAATGTTAATGACCTATCAAGGAAAACATTGAGAAAATTCATTATGGACTGGATTATAATTGATGATAATGAAAAACTTTTTATTTCTATTTAATTATTTTATTGTATATTAATGTTTTATTTTATTTGCACATGTACTTTTGTTAAGCTCCATGCGTGATTTTTTTATCACAAGAAGATTATATGTTTAATAAATTAAATTAAATTACTATTACTACTACTACTACTACTACTACTACTACTACTACTACTACTACTACTACTACTACTACTACTACTACTACTACTGCTGCTGCTACTACTGCTACTGCTACTACTACTACTACTACTACTACCACTACTACTACTACCACTACTACTACTACTACTACTACTACTACTACTACTACTACTACTACTACTACTAATAATAATAATAATAATAATAATAATAATAATAATAATAATAATAATAATAATAATAATAATAATAATAATAATAATAATAATAATAATAATAATAATAATAATAATAATAATAATAATAATAATAATAATAATAATAATAATAATTCAATTCAATTCAATTTATTCTATGAAATAAAACAAAGTACATCACAAATATTTAAAAACTCCAAACAAGAAAAATCTTGTGTGTGGAATTTACATGTAAAAATAAATTAAATAAAAATACAATCAAAAACTCAAAAGAACAGTTTAGGAAATAAATAAAATTAAATAAATAAATAAAATAAATGCCAAAATTAATACATACTACACAACCATTGACACAAATATTTTTTGAATGATATATAAGAAATATTATTCAGATCAATATAATAATAATAATAATAATAATAATAATAATAATAATAATAATAATAATAATAATAATAATAATAATAATAATAATAATAATAATAATAATAATAATAATAATAATAATAATAATAATAATAATAATAATAATAATAATAATAATAATAATAATAATAATAATAATAATAATAATAATAATAATAATAATAATAATAATAATAATAATAATAATAATAATAATAATAATAATAATAATAATAATAATCAATTCAATTCAATTCAATTTATTCTATGAAATAAAACAAAGTACATCACAAATATTTAAAAACTCCAAACAAGAAAAATCTTGTGTGTGGAATTTACATGTAAAAATAAATTAAATAAAAATACAATCAAAAACTCAAAAGAACAGTTTAGGAAATAAATAAAATTAATTAAATAAATAAAATAAATGCCAAAATTAATACATACTACACAACCATTGACACAAATATTTTTTGAATGATATATAAGAAATATTATTCAGATCAATTGAACATTCATATACAAATTTATTAAACAACTTTGACCCAGAATAAACATATTGTCTTCTACTAGATTCCTTAAAAAATTTTGGTAAAGGTAATTGAAATTTATTAGAAAGACGAGTATTTAGAACATAAACTCTAGAATTCAGAAAAGGTTTAGCACAAAAAATATCAAAAATAACTCTATATTGATATAAGTGATTTACATCAAATAAACCAAATGCAATATAAATATCTCGAACAGAAGAGGAACGAGATCTACCAAAAATAATGCGCAAAGTATAATTTTGCAAAACACGCAAAGAAGATAAAATATGTGGAGAAGCATTACCCCAAATAATGATATTGTAAGATAAAATACTCTGATAACAGGCAATGTAAATAAAAATGAGAGCAGACCTAGGAAGAAATTTAACTAAATAATAAAACATATAGTTTAAATTACGTAACCGTTGACAAAGATAGGTAATGTGATTTGTCCAGGACAATCTGGAGTCAATATATATTCCCAAATAACAATAATTATCTACCAAAGGAATATTCTCACAAGTACATATACTATTATAATGCAAAATATACTTACAGCAAATTTTAATCTTAAGAGAAAAAAAGTACGCTTGTAAGAAAAAGAATAGCTTTTGTTTTATCTAAATTGACCAACAATGAATTATATGCCAACCATTTACCAATTGAGTCCAAATCCTCATTCACTAATTTTTCAAGAAGATTATAAGAAACAGCATTGCAAGATAAAGCAATATCATCAGCAAAACCAAAAATCTTAGAATGTAACTTCAATGAAAATAAATCATTAATATAAATTAAAAACAATAGAGGACCAAGTACTGAACCTTGCGGAACTCCAGAATTAATCAAGACAACATCACTGATAGTACCATAAATATTAGTAAACTGTTTCCTATCATTTAAATAACTCTCCAACCAACTACCAATAGATCCACGAAAACCATACAAGTAGCAACGCTTAATCAAAATATTATGATTAACAGAATCAAATGCTTTAGATAAATCAAGATAAATAGCCAATGTTTTAAGTTCCTGATCCAATGAAGATGTTAAATACTGAACATGATGTTTTAAAGCATCTAATGTACTTCTGCCAGGAAGAAAACCATATTGATAGTCAGATAAAATTTTATTTTTAAACAGAAATGACAACATTTGATCCCTAACAATCATTTCCAATAATTTAGAAAAAACAGAAATAATAGCAATTGGCCTATAATTGACCATAAGAGTAGAATCACCCTTTTTATAAACAGGAGTAATAACATTAACTTTCAGACATTCTGGAAATGATCCAGACTGCAAAGATAAATTAAATAAATGAACTAAAATAGGCAAAAATGCAACCTTATTTTCTTTAAGCATCTTAGGTGTTATACCATCTAGTCCAAAAGAAGTGACATTTTTTAAACTATCAATTGCTACAGACAACTGAGATTCAGAAACATCAGAATATAAAAAAGAATTCAAACTTGAATAAGAAGACAAAATCTGCTCAGGCACATCACGCATCGATAAATTTACAAAATACTCATTAAACCGATCAGCTAAATATTTTTCATTATTCTGTAACTCAATTAAACTTTCATTATATTTAATACATTTAATACGATCAGGAGAAGATTTTTTAATCAAAGAATTTATTGTTCTCCATTTCAAAGAAACATTTTTATCACTAAGAAATTCTTGATAATATCTAAACTTCAACTTTCTAATATCAGACTTAATTTCAACATTAAGTTTTTTTAAAACATCTGATGAGCCATCCAAAGATTTTAATACATTTCTCTGATTAATTTTACATACCAGCGCATCTGTCACCCAAAGAGATCTTCTTCTATTCTTACTTGTCAATTTTAAATGAAACTTTGCTTTAGCAATTAAATCTAAACAAATAGCTTGGAACCCCAAAAATGCATCATTTACATTATCTATCATAAAAATCTCATCCCAATTCTGAACAGATAATAAATAATTCAATTTAGAAAAAGATAATTTCTCAACATATGCACAAACATTAATATTATCCATACAATTCAATATTTTTAATTCAGTAGCAAAATGATCTGTAAGAAATAATTTAGAAAGAGACGAATCAGAAAATAAACTGCGGCTTAATCTAACAAAAATATGATCTAAAAGAGATTGAGATATAGGAGTAATACGCGTAGGTGAAAAAAGCGTTTGACTAAATCCATAGCTATAAAGTAAATTTAAATAATCTATAGTAGACTTACAAGCATTATTTAACAAATCAATATTTAGATCACCCATTAAAACAGCAGATTCTGAACCCAAATCTAATAACAAAGAATCAAGTTCAGTAACAAAATCCAAAACTTTACTTGTACATGATCTATATATAGCCAAAATAGAAAGCACACATTTAGGGAGTCTCAAAGTTAATAAAATACATTCTGCAGTATTAAATGTTGGAATATTGAAAGAAAAGTCTAAACCGGTTTTTATAAAAACCATAACACCACCAGATCGTAAATGCATACGAGGAGAAAGTATACTCGTATAGCCATTCAAACTATATAAATTTTGTTCTTGTAAAGAAATCCAAGTTTCCGTTAAAATAATTATATCAAAATGAAATAAAGGAAAATTATTTAAATAAACTACAAGTTCATCAAAATGACATCTAATGCAGATCGTAAATGCATACGAGGAGAAAGTATACTCGTATAGCCATTCAAACTATATAAATTTTGTTCTTGTAAAGAAATCCAAGTTTCCGTTAAAATAATTATATCAAAATGAAATAAAGGAAAATTATTTAAATAAACTACAAGTTCATCAAAATGACATCTAATGCTACGTATGTTTAAATGAAATAATTTAAGTGAAGCAAAATCTTTTTCCTGAGAAATCAAATCAGAATTTATCATAATAAATAAATTTCAGAATGACTCCAAATCACTTTCATTTCTAATTAAAACACGAGGAGAATTATAATCTTTTCTCACATACACTGATCCATTATGAATGAAAGCAAAACCTTGACCAGAACGTAACTTCTGTTTCGCCAACCATAAAAGCCTTCTATTGAATGGAGTCAAACGCTGATTAATATAAATACGTTTGTTATTATTAACCCCAGGCAAAATTTGAGAAACTGTTAAAACAGATTTTTTATTTATTAAAAACTGTATGGCAGAATTTCGTGATTTAAAACGAGCTACAACAAAACCTGGAGCTCCTGATTTATTTTTTGTACGAAAAACGTTTTCCAAATAATAATAATAATAATAATAATTAAATATTTTAATGATTTATTACAGTGAATTTATTCAAATGTTAGATTTAAGTATTTTATCATCCTTATTCGTATTCATATATATTTATCAATATTTTGCTATTCAAGTAGCTACTGTCATTCAATAATGAATTTGATGTTTGTGTGTAGATTCTAAATAATTCTCTTTAGAAAGCTATGGGTCACATTAGAATACATATACCTTATTAATAAGGATATATAGCTGCTTTAGTCATGGACAGTACAATCATTGTATGAAATAATTCAGAGCTGAGCTGTCGATTATTTTTATGATCACAGAATTTTATATAGCATTTAATATGTGCTTAATAAATAGTACTTATTTGTGTATACACAGTGGGAATCATGGGATATTTTCAGATTTATAATATTATGCTTTGTTACTGGCATTTGCTTCATGATAATGATTATCTTTAGATTTTATATCCCGACTTCTTGAATTAAGTTTCTAATAACATTGATATGGGGATGGGTCTATTACATGTATTTATAATTCAATAAATAGGAATAGTTCGTTTTGCAGGAAAGATTAATAAAATTATAAATATACTACAGCCTTGCACTGCTTTCGACCGGGCAGATCATATTCATAACATAAAGTCAGATATGTAAAACATATAAATTAGTTAGTATAAAATTTATATACCATTTGCATAATAAAGCAACACATAAATCCTTTTTATTTATACACGAGTGTTATTTGTGCTAAACCATGCTTCTTTGTATTTTCTCTTTAGATTAATACTCTCAATGCAAACTACTTTAATGTTCATCAGATTGAAATTGTGACCAGAATCAATCTCATGCTCCAGGAATAGTGACTTTATATTAGGGTCTGTTTAATTATGCATATATATTTACTGTGCTAACATAGTGACACTATTGGCATAAAATTCACCACAATAAATTATGTTGCAAATGGGTTCACTGCACTTAATTTTGTAAATGATCTGATCCAAAAGCAACTTATTTTTGGTGATATTCAATAATTGATTTAAATTAGGAAGGGTTCTGAAACTAACATTAAATTCTTCAAAGCAAATAATTTTCATAATACCCTTCCTATAAATGGAAGGCTAATCCATCCATTAGTATTGTTATGATTCAGAAGCCTGGTGTTTATTGTGGAATAACATTTTTTGAGGTATTAAACAATTATGAGCATACTTTACTTTGATTAAGCCTTTGATGTACTTTTTGATATTATCTCTCCTGTCGGCCTCAAACTGCAAAGCTTTTGGTTTCTGTGAAAAAAGCACTTAAAGCCAAACAATGTGTGTGAGGTGGGAGTGTGTGAAAGAGGGAAATAGCATTGCAAACATTGAGAGATTTAATGATCATTTTATAATTAATAATCATCATTAGAATGTTGAATATTCCATAATCAATTTTTTTTCCTTGGATGCATTTTCATGATCTATGGACCTGACCAATGATGAAAGCAGTTTCAGATCATCTGGTATTTTAATGATAGTTTTTTCTTCAGCATAAATCAACACATCTTCGATGTACAGTATATATAAAGACAAGGTAGCTGTGACAAAGTATCTGGGATCTTCTTGATTTTTTTTAATATAATGCTACACACTATACTACTAAGTGGCAACCCCATGGACCTCCATTGTGTAACATCCATCATTGAACAGAGCTGTAATGTATCCATTCATCCATCTAAGGGCATTGACAATAAAGTTGGTCTTGTTTGAATATAAATCTAATTTGACTAATGTATCGTGGATTATGTCAATAGTTTGTGGATATGATATTGAACTATATAATTCCACAATATCTATCACATGACCACCATTTCTTATGCTTTCTTATAACTGTTTTAAAACAGGCAAAACTCTAGCTTGCTGTGTGTGGCAATACGTATAGTGAGTTTTTCCTGTTTTTCCACAATATCTAATGAAGCAAGCTTATACTGGGGGTAAACATTTGTGATTTTAACAGCTGTGTGCAATAAATGAAGATTTGATCTATAAATTCACCAAATCCTATATAATCTATGAGCCATTCGGCTATTACATTTATGATAACATTTTTCATCTTGTTACATTATGTATATATAAATTTTGCAGAAGTTAAGTTAATGTACTGAAACAGATATGCTGTTTCTCATATAAATATTCAAAAGACCCCCCCCCCCATTTAAAAACGTCTAGCGTGGTTCAGTCTAATTGGGAACGCAATAAAGCTGTGATTTGTTAAAAAAAAAAAAAATCATATTTTTAATTTTGTGATTGATGGATTTGAATAAAATGTTATATCATCTTATTTTTTTTTATCTGTCTCAATAAAAAAAAAAAGAAATTAATTATCCAATCATTAAAAAGAAAGAAAAAAGATACTTGAGTTAAACTGAGGCAGTATTCAAATTAGGCACGTCGTCGGAAGAAAAGAACTTTTTTTTTTCTCTCATCTTACACAGAGAGGCAGAACATATTAAATTTTTTGTTTTAAAAAAAGTGTATTACTTAATTCTTTTGACACATTAAAATATAACTTTAACAAAACGTGAAAATGGAAAAAGAAAGCTTTACTAGAAGAATTATAATAACAATGGGGTAATTTAGCGGCTTCGCTCTCTCCACGCTGTGCCATGACTTTCCATAAATGAAATAACCTGCCTTCTTTTTGAGTAAACTGGACTGCAAAACTGGAAGGTAATTATGTTATAAGAATGTTTAGACATCTTTACCATAAATTATAAATTGACACCATGAAATATCTACATAAAAATTATTTTCATGAAATATTAAAACATTTTTATCATGTGTTATAAAATGAAGTTATGAAACGATTGCATATATTTTGTTCAATAAAATATTAAGACATCTTTATCATACATTATAAAGTGAAGTTATGAAATAATTACATAGAATTTGTTTTGTAAAATATTAAAACATCTTTATCATATGTTATAAAGTGAAGTTATGAAATAATTGCGTAGAATTTATTTTGTAAAATATTAGAACATGTTTATCATACGTTATAAAATGAAGTTATGAAATAGTTATACGCAAATTTATTTATAAAAATATTTGAACGTATTTACTATATGGATTAGAAATGCTTCAATTACTAAATGATAAATGCTCCACAAGCCAAACAGAGTTTATGTGTATGAATATACTCTTATATTTGACTAAATTATAAATGCTTCAATTACTAAATGATAAATGCTCCACAAGCCAAACAGAGTTTATGTGTATGAATATACTTTTATATTTGACTAAATTATAAATGCTTCAATTACTAAATGATAAATGCTCCACAAGCCAAACAGAGTTTATGTGTATGAATATACTTTTATATTTGACTAAATTATAAATGCTGCAATTACTAAATGATAAATGCTCCACAAGCCAAACAGAGTTTATGTGTGTGAATATACTTTTATATTTGACTAAATTATAAATGCTGCAATTACTAAATGATAAATGCTCCACAAGCCAAACAGAGTTTATGTGTATGAATATACTCTTATATTTGACTAAATTATAAATGCTCCAATTACTAAATGATAAATGCTCCACAAGCCAAACAGAGTTTATGTGTATGAATATACTTTTATATTTGACTAAATTATAAATGCTTCAATTACCAAATGATAAATGCTCCACAAACCAAGAATTGCTGAGCTTAAATGTTTACCAATCAATAATAATTCATAAAATAATGAAATGCTGTATAAACCATAAATGCTTGACTGCTTCTAAGGTTCTTCACATAAATGAATTCAAAATGAACTATTGTTGAATTAGAATATTTCCAAGCTTCTTCTCATAAAGGAATTCAAAAATGAACTATTGTTGAATTAGAATATTTCCAAGCTTCTTTTCATAAATGAATTCAAAATGAACTATTGTTGAATTAGAATATTTCCAAGCTTCTTCTCATAAAGGAATTCAAAAATGAACTATTGTTGAATTAGAATATTTCCAAGCTTCTTCTCATAAATGAATTCAAAATGAACTATTGTTGAATTAGAATATTTCCAAGCTTCTTTTCATAAAGGAATTCAAAAATGAACCATTGTTGAATTAGACTGTTTCCAAACGTCTTCTCATAAATGAACTTGTAAATGAACTATTGATAAAAAAAAAGAACTGCTTCTAGCTCTTTCATAAGTAAAATGAAAATGTGTTATCATGTGGATATAAATGAATTTTGTTAGAAATTGCAAATTAATTGTTATTTAATAAATTTAATTTTTAGTGTGAGGCCTTATCTGGCTAGCCTACTCATAGACCGGTTACATTTGGCACCCTACTGTGAGGCCTTATCTGGCTAGCCTACTCATAGCCTGGTTACATTTGGCACCTTACTGTGAGGCCTTATCTGGCATAGGCCGGTTAATTTGCCGCCTTACTGTGAGGCCTTATCTGGCTAGCCTACTCATAGGCCAGTTAATTTGCCACCCTACTGTGAGGTCCGATCTAGCTAGCCTACTCATAGGCATAAGCAGATCACGATTCTGTGATATGAACAGTGCATATGATGTAGTGATGTAATTTGTTCAGGAAGGATGGAAAAATAAAAGTTTAAAAGAAACAACACAAAAATGAATGGCATAAAGAATGAAACAGGCATTTCAAAGAAGATGGAGTAAAGTCATGGTGTGGATGGAGAGAAAAGCTTACTAAGTCAGAAAACAAAGGAAAAATGGTGAACATAGAAACTCAGGAAACAGAAAAGATAGCCATGTTAAGGCAGCTATTAGATATGGTGAAAGAATGAATAGAAAAAGAGGATAAACAAAGAGAAGAAGATATCAAACAGAGAGAAGAAGATAACCAAAAAAGAGACAAACAAAGAGAAGAAGATATCAAACAGAGAGAAGAAGATAAAAAAAGAGATAAGCAAAGAGAAGAAGATATCAAACAAAGAGAAGAAGATATCAAACAGAGAGAAGAAGATAACCAAAAAAGAGATAAGCAAAGAGAAGAAGATATCAAACAAAGAGAAGAAGATATCAAACAGAGAGAAGAAGATAACCAAAAAAGAGATAAGCAAAGAGAAGAAGATATCAAACAGAGAGAAGAAGATAACCAAAAAAGAGATAAGCAAAGAGAAGAAGATATCAAACAGAGAATAGAAGCAAACCAAAGAATAGAAAAATGAATTAAGGAAGCAGTGGAAAATCAGAATGAAAAGTTCAACCAGTTGATAAAGGAAATAATTCAGTCTAAAAAATTGAATGAGGAGGAAACTTTGGAATTCCCAACCAAAGATATTTTAAAGGAATCACAAATTGAATATCCTATTACTGATGAAGCAAAATTTGAGATTGTTAAAAAGGAAGAAATTGAAATTACAAAGAGTGATCTTGAAATTGTCAGTCTACCTTCAGGAAAACTTCTGATTGTGGAATATACCTCTAAAATTGAAAATAAAGAAACAGTATATACAGAAGCTGAGAATGAAATTGTATCAAATACAGTAAAAGAGTTTCAAATGGATGAAAATGAATCTAATAAAGCAAAATTAAAATCTTCTGATCTTCAAGAAGATGAAAAACGTGAAAATGAACATAATCAAAATATAACAAAGGGACTGTCCAATATAGAAGAAAATGTTTCAGAAAAATTGTCTGATATATGCTATGAAATAGTAAAGGAGATAGAGAAAGAAACCATAAAATGGAAAGAAAAGTGTGTTAGTCCTCAGCCATATGTAAAAATTATAAACAAAAGCTTAATAAACTCAAATCAAAAATTGAGTACAGAAAAAAAATATATAAAGACAGTTATTAAAAATATAGTTGCTTACGCAGGAAAAGACACCAAAAGGGAATCTGAAAACTCAGGATTTATAAGTGTGAAAAAAATTAAGCAACAAGAAACTTTTATAAATACTAAAAAAATAATTATTATGGCAGAAGAACCATTTAAAAATAAACTTTTATGTAAAAATGAAATACCACCATGGAAGAGGAACAGGAGAAAATTCACAGATGGTGTTCATGGTCCATATCGGACGCGTATAATTAGAAGATCAAACAGTAACAAGGATCTCCAAAGAAAATACAGAAGTGAAGAAGCAAGACACCACAGTAATGTTAAACATGATAAATTTTCAACAAAGAGATGATCCAGAAGTATGTCACCTCATAATATAAAAGAGGACTATAGGAGAACTGATCATGATCCTCAGTCTCCCCAAACCAGGTTGCAGTTATAATTCAGAATAAAATAGAGATAGCTGATGGGAAAAGTTTGTGAGTGTGATGTAGTGATGCATGAACTTGTGTTTTTCATGTTGAGATGGTGGATGATTGAGCGGAGCTGCTTGGATGCATTGTGTTATGATGCTCCAAAGTATATGCTCGGCACTATCCAGACCTGGATGTTGTGCTCCAAGAGTAGTCCAGCAGTGCGTATATATAGGTCTCATGGATAGGCCTTGGTCTCATGGATAGGCCAAATGATAGCCCCTAAGACTCACCAGAGCTGAGCAGGGTGGGCTGAGTGCCAAATTGATTTTTTTTCTCTGGCTCCTATTCTTGGTTGGATGATACTTCTAGGTACAAGAGAGGTAGTGCTTAAAAATGAGATATTTTCTCGTGACGTCATGAGGCGGTGTGTACTGGTAGTTTGTGCTTGGCCATCTACTTATCCTGGCATTGGAGGCTATGGTTCATGTATTCACTTTTCCAGCTCATCTTACCCATTCATCAGCATATCTAAAACCAGGCAGTACTGAGAAATAATGTGTATAGTATATGGAATGAAATCGTACTTCCAGGCGATTTCATCCCAAAATTTGGTGAGGGGTAATGAAACAGATATGCTGTTTCTCATATAAATATTCAAAAGATCCCCCCCCATTCAAAAATGTCTAGCGTGATTCAGTCTAATTGGGAACGCAATAAAGCTGTGATTTGTTAAAAAAAAAATCATATTTTTAATTTTGTGATTGATGGATTTGAATAAAATGTTATATCATCTTATTTTTTTTTTATCTGTCTCAATAAAAAAAAAGAAATTAATTATCCAATCATTAAAAAGAAAGAAAAAAGATACTTGAGTTAAACTGAGGCAGTATTCAAATTAGGCACGTCGTCGGAAGAAAAGAACTTTTTTTTTCTCTCTCGTCTTACACAGAGAGGCAGAACATATTAAATTTTTTGTTTTAAAAAAAAAGATGTATTACTTAATTCTTTTGACACATTAAAATATAGCTTTAACAAAACGTGAAAATGGAAAAAGAAAGCTTTACTAGAGGAATTATAATAACAATGGGGTAATTTAGCGGCTTCACTCTCTCCACGCTGTGCCATGACTTTCCATAAATGAAATAACCCGCCTTCTTTTTGAGTAAACTGGACTGCAAAACTGGAAGGTAATTATGTTATAAGAATGTTTAGACATCTTTACCATAAATTATAAATTGACATCATGAAATATCTACATAAAAATTGTTTTTATAAAATATTAAAACATTTTTATCATATGTTATAAAGTGAAGTTATGAAATAATTGCATAGAATTTGTTTTATAAAATATTAAGACATCTTTATCATACGTTATAAAGTGAAGTTATGAAATAATTACATAGAATTTGTTTTATAAAATATTAAAACATCTTTATCATACGTTATAAAGTGAAGTTATGAAATAATTACGTAGAATTTATTTTGTAAAATATTAGAACATGTTTATCATACGTTATAAAATGAAGTTATGAAATAGTTATACGCAAATTTATTTATAAAAATATTTGAACGTATTTACTATATGGATTAGAAATGCTTTAATTACTAAATGATAAATGCTCCACAAGCCAAACAGAGTTTATGTGTATGAATATACTCTTATATTTGACTAAATTATAAATGCTGCAATTACTAAATGATAAATGCTCCACAAGCCAAACAGAGTTTATGTGTATGAATATACTTTTATATTTGACTAAATTATAAATGCTCCACAAGCCAAACAGAGTTTATGTGTATGAATATACCTTTATATTTGACTAAATTAGAAATGCTTTAATTACTAAATGATAAATGCTCCACAAGCCAAACAGAGTTTATGTATATGAATATAGTTTTATATTTGACTAAATTATAAATGCTCCACAAGCCAAACAGAGTTTATGTGTATGAATATACTTTTATATTTGACTAAATTATAAATGCTTCAATTACTAAATGATAAATGCTCCACAAGCCAAACAGAGTTTATGTGTATGAATATACTTTTATATTTGACTAAATTATAAATGCTGCAATTACTAAATGATAAATGCTCCACAAGCCAAACAGAGTTTATGTGTATGAATATACTCTTATATTTGACTAAATTATAAATGCTTCAATTACTAAATGATAAATGCTCCACAAGCCAAACAGAGTTTATGTGTATGAATATACTTTTATATTTGACTGAATTATAAATGCTTCAATTACCAAATGATAAATGCTCCACAAACCAAGAATTGCTGAGTTTAAATGTTTACCAATCAATAATAATTCATAAAATAATGAAATGCTGTATAAATCATAAATGCTTGACTGCTCCCAAGCTTCTTCACATAAATGAATTCAAAATGAATTATTGTATAAACCATAAATGCTTGACTGCTTCTAAGCTTCTTCTCATAAATGAACTCAAAATGAACTATTGTTGAATTAGAATATTTCCAAGCTTCTTCTCATAAATGAATTCAAAATGAACTATTGTTGAATTAGAATATTTCCAAGCTTCTTCTCATAAAGGAATTCAAAAATGAACTATTGTTGAATTAGAATATTTCCAAGCTTCTTCTCATAAATGAATTCAAAATGAACTATTGTTGAATTAGAATATTTCCAAGCTTCTTCTCATAAATGAATTCAAAATGAACTATTGTTGAATTAGAATATTTCCAAGCTTCTTTTCATAAAGGAATTCAAAAATGAACTATTGTTGAATTAGAATATTTCCAAGCTTCTTCTCATAAATGAATTCAAAATGAACTATTGTTGAATTAGAATATTTCCAAGCTTCTTCTCATAAAGGAATTCAAAAATGAACTATTGTTGAATTAGACTGTTTCCAAACGTCCTCTCATAAATGAACTTGTAAATGAACTATTGATAAAAAAAAAGAACTGCTTCTAGCTCTTTCATAAGTAAAATGAAAATGTGTTATCATGTGGATAGAAATGAATTTCGTTAGAAATTGCAAATTAATTGTTATTTAATAAATTTTTTTTTTGTTACTAAAAATTAAATTGGTTATCCAGTTGTCCAATTCTGTTTTGTTTTATTGCATCACTCATCAGTTATAGCACTGGTTCATGAGAATCTCATGCTTTCTGAGCTACGTCTGACATAACTAGACCTAGGCCAGTCAGGTTGTAGTGAGACGGAACTCTAATGGCGCTTTTTGGGAAACCAAACATAGAAATATTTAGATGTTTCCAGTCTCTATGGTACTACATCCTCTGATGAGCAGGAAATATTGTTGTAGGAGGCATTAACATCTGCATTAGGAATGTCAATTGATAGTTCCTTCCTACAGCATGCTCATCAGAAAATTGTTACAACTGTCGTAATAAAAGGGTTGTATGGGGGTCCGGTTACAATACCTAATTCTCTTTTTACACTATAGATTGGTTTCTAAAAATTATTTGCAAAAGAAATTTGTGTAAAAAAATATATTGTATATATGGAAAATAAGGAGATTGGTTCCAGACCTAAGAAATCAACAAAAATAATTAAATAAACCATATGAAAAAATTCATTAGAATGTTATATTTTTAGTGTGCTATCAAATTTTTCTTTATACACATTGAACATAAATAAAAAATGAGTTGTAGGAACATAAATTTCATTAAAAAAACAGCAACTTGAAAGTGATAGCACTTATGCCAAAACACTCACTGGTTGCTCTCCAAAAGTCATTGAAAACTTTAAATTTCAATTCCATGTTATAAGTAAAAAAAAAATTGAAATAAAGATTATCAATGTAATTTATTAGAGTTTATTACTTTTATTTCATTTAACTTTTTGTTTTTAATTTAATAACTAACACATTTGAAAAGAGAAATTGTAGGCCACCGGGACTGTACATTTATCAAAAATACGGGCAACAACTTGCTTGCCCATAAAATAGAAAAGCATTCAAGGTTTTATTCTCTGTCACTATTTGACAATAAAACGCATACATTTGTGCATGATTGGAAAATCAATGCTATCTTTAAAACTTATGATGTATAATTTACCATCTATTGATTTTGAGCAACATTAATAAATATAAGTTTAAACAAATTAATTAATTAAATTTAAACAAAATTAAATTTTTTAATATCAATACCACAAGGGCTTTTTAAAAAAAAAAAACAAATGTCAAAATACAAACAAAGCATTAATACCAAAAACGTATTTCCCTTTCAAAACAAAACGATAAATATGTTACAGTGCAGACAAACACATTTTTCTGTCTGCATGAATATTGCCGATAAAGGGATTTTTGTTTTAAAATAATGAGAAATAAAAAAAGAATGCCAAAAAAAGAAACTTGCTAACCTACATGGGCATATCAAACATCATAATGTACTAAGCAATGTACCAACTTCATTTATCAGTTCTAAATATCTAACAGATGCTGAAATTTCTGTTCTTGAAAGAGGATTAAACTTTGCCATAACATCATATAATATCCCGTTATTAGATATAATTGCAGTCATTGAGAAAGTCATTCAAAAATTGCCTTTAGAAGAAGCAGCAGAATTATACTGGAGAATAAAAAGAACACTTGACAAGCAACAAAAACTGAAGTCAAACATATCCTATGGTGAGAGGAAAGCAATTAAATCTCTCAAAGTAGATAAATCTATAATTATTCTCCCTGATGACAAAGACAATGTAACAATTGTAATGGATATAACTGATTATGACACCAAAATACAAAAACTCCTCACAGCAGGCCAATGTAGAAAAGTGGTAAAAAATCCAATACTGAGTACAAAAACAAAGCTACAAGCATTACTCAGAAAGCATCACAAGTACTCCACTGATTCAGAAAAAAGTAAAATAACATCATATTTCAGCAAAATTCCTCATCTTTATGCTCTATCTAAAATCCATAAGGATCATGTTTCATTAAGACCTATTGTTAGTTCTAGAGATTCACCATGCCAAAATTTGACAAGATTTCTTCTCAAAGTTCTAAGTCCTTTGGCATACAAGATTTAATCAAAAACATGAAAATTGAAAGAACTGACTTACTGGTAAGCTTTGATGTGGAAAGTTCATTCATGAATGTACCATGTGAAGAAGCATTGTCTATTGTAAGAAAAAGATTAAATGGTGATAATAATTTACAAACCAGCACAGCTCTTCCTGTTGATAGAATAATGGAACTATTAACATTCTGCATAAAAACAACCTACTTTCAATATAACATAGAATTCTTCCAACAAAAGCAGGAATGGCTCTCGACTCATTATGGTCTCCCCTGATTAGCAATATTTACATGAAAGAACTTGAAACCTTAGCCATAAAAACTACTCCAAATCCACCTAAATTTGGATTCACTATGTGGATTATACATTTGTTGTATAGCCACATGGTGAAGCACTGCTACAAACTTTCTGGAAACACATCAACAAGATATCCCCTTCAATTAAATTCACAATAAAATCAGAACAAGAACAAAAATTGACATTCTTAGATGTTCTTGTGACAAGACTCCCTCATGGCAAAATCAAAACAAAAGTTTACCAAAAACCTATACATACAGGAAAATACCTAGATTATACATACAAACACACCAGAAACACAAAACATGGAGTTATACTATCACTATAGAACAGAATAAAAAAAGTTTGTTTAGAAACCAGCAATTTGGAAAAGAAAAGAGCTATATAGAATAAGCTCTTATGAAAAATGGTTATCCATCAGTTATTATTAAGAAAATGTTAAATAGAGAACAAAAAGAAAACAAGAAAAAAGACAATTATTGGTACTGTAGTGTACCCATACATTCCAAAAATAGCAGACAAATTAAGGAAAATCTGCAATCAGTATAACATCAGAACAGCTTTCCATAGCCACACCACACTACGAGGAATTCCAACATCTATAAAGCAAATAATAAAAAGAAAAAACTGCATCTATGAAATACCATATGAATGTGGAAGAACATATATTGTTGAGACCAGTTGTCCTATTGAAAAGCACTTGCAAGAACACAAATTGATAATGTGTCTAAGGTAGCAGAACATGTATGTGCCAATGAACATATGTTCAATTGGGAAAATACAAAAATATTGGATAGAGAAGAAAAGGTACAAAGAAGAAAATTTAAAAAAGCTGCTCACATGACAATGGCAAAAAATCCCATAAGCCAACCTAGTGTGACTATGCATAATGTATGGAAACCACTAATCAACTTTGCTTATAGGAAAAAGTGGAGAAATCAGGAGGAACCTCATAGATAAGTATATGAAATTACAACAGATTGTTTCCTTTGGCAGTATGGCTCAGTTTGTTAGAGCATTACCTTAAAATTCAATACTCAAGAATCTAAAGACCCAGATTCAAATCCCATGCTGGTCATGCCAGCAACATCTGAAGAAGAGGGGAGAATAATAACTCTTGAAGTATTGTGCATATACTAACCTGCTTGATAAGCTATTACTAATAGTTGAATGTATTTGGAATATTTAAATAAAAGCTAATTTTTTCTAAATACATTCAATACACATATTAGATGAAGGAAATAGTCCAATATAAAAATACAACTAGAACATCATCATCACAAACCTTCAGGAAAACACAAAGAGATGAAACTTTTTTTATTTTAATTAGATTATAATAACAGACATTTTTTTTTTAGTTTTGTGACAACTTAACCCCAGAAACAAATCTGTAAATAAACACTAAATTGAAAACATTTACAATATGAAAAATAAATTATTTTATCTTAAATGAAATTATTTAGAATTTTAAAAAAAAGTTTGATAACAACTTAACACCATCTAAAAATTACTTTGAGAATATAGGATAATTTTTTTAAGCCTTAGACACCTTTTTTCTTTTATCAATTGTGTTATTTTAAATTAACTTGTGTAGAAAGGATTTTTTTTAAAACCATGTTATTTCAAAATCATGCAAAAAACAATTGTGTATAAAGAGAATTAAGTGTATTATATATATTGAAATTTTATGTAGTGTAAAGGAATAAAGAAAAAAACATTTAAATCACACATTATCTGCATAATTTGTAATAATACATGGTGTGTGTGGGGGGGATATACTTAAATAATAAGGGTACCAAACTCTCCATACAGTAGTGCCATTAAATGCAAGTTTTATAATCAATGAATGCAGGAAAATTTGTGCATAAAATCCCTACATAGTGCCTACTTATTCAACATCCTCAGACCAGTTTCTAGCTTATGGATTTCATCAGTGAGGAGCCTTGGATTTGAGAGACTGCAACTAAATCTTAGAATTTAGTGCAACCTTCCAGCAGCCGCCTTTTACTTATCTGGATAACTATAAAAGTTAGGAGCCAAGATGAAAACATCATAATGTTTCCAACCCAAGCTCATTCATTTATATAGTCATACAGATCTGAACTCAGTTCAGAATCTATACATTTTAGTATCTTTGGTTTTTAAAAATCACAGTCACCATTAACCCATGGGCAGGATAGGTATAAAACCAGAACAACATCACATGATCACCATTTCATATGCTTACACGTGATGCATGAAAAGTTTGGTACTCTTATTAGCAGCATGTGTAAGCATATGAAATACTGAACATGTGAAGAAAAATAATATATTGCCAAACTTCAATTTTCAACTAAAATGAAAGACCCAAACAGAAATTGATTAATCATTAGATGCATAGGGATAATGAGATAATGCTGCTTTAAATTTACTGTGATCACCAGATATAGCTTTAAAAATATAGTGCTACCATCATCACACAACTAATCTATTTACCCCCTTCATGCATTCATTATTTTCCAACATTTTAGCTGACTCTCACATGGTACTTAGCTATAACACATGTAACTAATATATATCCACTTATATCAATGTTAATGATAGCACAGAAGAGATGAAAGATGGTCAACCCTAAATTTTAACAATATAAAATAATTGTGATAAAACAAAAATAATAGCTTCTAAGTGTTAAAATATAATATAAAGGTGCATTTTACTACATAAAAAACGTACAAATATAAAATATCTATTATAAAAATTTATATACACAGAGGCAAATCTCCATACAGTAGCACAACTCAGTTCAAGTTGTAGTAATCAATGGATGCAGAAAAGTGGTTTGTGCATAAAATCCCTATCTAGTGGATATGCACAAACCTTCCTGCATCCATTGATTACTCTGGCTTGCTCTGAGTGATGCTACTGTATGGAGAGTTTTGCCTCTATGTAAACAGCTTGTGTAAGCATAAAGAATGATAGATGATCATGTGATATTTAGTGAAAAATATATATATACTGTGAATATTCAGATTAATCATCAAAATATCTAAAAAAATAAAGAAGTTTGTTGATCTTGTTTGGTTTTTCTTTTACTTGATAAATGGATAATGGGAGATCTTGAAAATATAAGTTTAAATTGATAACCATGGCAACTTAAAGCTTTTTAAATAGTATTGTTTACTGCTAATTCTAGCTTCAAAATACTAAATTCGTTATAAGGCAAACTCAAGAAAAACATATAGGCAAATAATTCAGTGTGATATAAAAGTTTACTTGAATAGGATCAATATTATTTTTATATATTTTAATTTCTGTTACTGCAGTCACCATAGTAACATTATTACACATAATTCAATGTTTTTATGTTTCATGTATATTTGTTTATAAATTAATTGGGAAAATATTATTATTAAAAAAAAGAAAACATATGTAAATTATTTATATTTATAAAAGGTATCAAGGTTGTAATATCAATTATGTATTTGGGTTTAAAAATAATAGGAAAAATCATATCGAACTTTTATTTAAATGTATCCATTTTTCTCCAAACTTACATCATACTTGCAAAACAAAGCAGGAAAACTGGAACATATCGTTTGCCATAGAGCTTTATTTGAGTGAATTTCAACAGTTGTTATGACAGCCATAACATCAGAAATAATAAGATATAAATAGTCAGAAAAGACTGTAAGAGGGGTTCTCATCTTTTTTGTCATTGCCAAGAACAGATGTGTTTCTGTGTTCTTTTAAATAAAAGAATTCTTCAATAATTTTGAAACTGTTAAACTATAAAAATTTAGAAGAATAGAAACTTAAATTGTCTGCCCATTCATTCGAATGGAAGCTGGTAAAGAAGTTCCAGAGAGGACAACAACAAAAATGTGAGAAGGGAAACCTATTTAAAAAAGAAAAAATGTGTTGTATGAAATCTGCTATTTTTTAAAACAAAAGAGATTCCAGGTTTAAAAATCTGAATATAACTACCATTGTATTGGATGGATACTATGTTACAAGCTAAGAAAATGTTCAAGATCAACTGGATTAATTTATATTATAAAAAGGTTAGTTAAATTCCACTTTTCTCTTTAAAAAGAAAAAAGAAAAAAAGGGCTGTTATTAAAGTTCACGGGATTATTCTATCTGAACATTATTGCCAACGAAAGGAAACATTTAAAGTTCAACTTATCTTCTCTCTACTCAAGGAAATAAATTCATCTCTACATCATAGGAATGAGGATAAATAAATTAAGATGAATCAATGGATGATGAGAATGGACAGACTTTTACTTAGGATATCATTTATTTTTTATGCATATGTGTGAATATTTTTATATATTTTTTAAAAGAATAATTTACATTTTATTTTATATCATAAATAATGTACATTTAGATTTAATAGGGTTTACGAAATGAAGGGCTCAGAGAGATTCATTTACAGATTATTTAAACTCTTGCGTTAATGCGACCGATGGTTTTTTAAATATTCAGTTTGAATTTTGTATGTTTTAAATTTTAACTTAAAATATCGGACAGAAAAGAAGTTTGAATATAGTTTTATTTTACATTTGTTCAATTATTATGTTAATGAACAAATAGAGATCCATTTTATTTAATTGCACATAGTTGGTATCTATTATCTAGAAAATTTTATTAAAATATTCAAAATCTCTCCTTCCGTTCATTTGTTTTTTTTTCTCGTGTCATTATTGTTTAGCAACACCTTTTTTAGAGTTACACACAGAAATTTTTTCACTTTTATTAATTCAATCAATCACAAATATCGGATAATCTTATGTTGTATTTGATTAATGTTACATAATCCAATAAATTGAGTTGATTTAAATGCTATAAACATGTCTAATTATTTTTTGGGATTGTGTAAGAGGATTTTGTTATTTTTAAATTCGTTTCAAGATTCAAACTCAACTCAGTAAGTGAACTAGAATACAAAATATGGTATGTTTTGCATATTATCATTTTTAAAAATTTTATTCACATATAAATTTTATATTTATTTCTGCATTCGAATATTATACATTATGTTTTATTTTAGTTAATATTACCGGTAAGTAATATCATTAGCTTAGAGTTGATTATTTCTTTGCTCAGCTAGTCCCGAAATAAAAATCTAGATAGATCATATTTTGTCATTGGTTTAGAATAACTTATCTTAAATATTTTTAAATTTCTCTAAAGCGAAGAGTACAAATTTAATTGAATGTTATCTTTGAACTGGAATAAATATCAATTATAGTTATATAGTTTAATTGTTACCAAAACCAATTTCATATTCGATTATTTGAAGATTCAAATAAATAATATTAATAATTATAAGTTAATAAACATCCAATGGAAACTTAATATATCTTTTATATGGTGTGATTGAGTATTGTAGAGTTAGAAATTAGCTAATAGATTTGTTGATAATAAATTCTCGTGGAGTATTCTATTTTAAAATATAAAGAAAGCAATAATTATGTATCGCTTTATTGGAAGATACGAATAAATTATTTATACATTACGTTATAGTGCCTTATTAAACTAGATGTAGATTAATTTGTTTAAACATTTAAAGGAGTGCATAAGTTTTCAAAGTGTTTTCCAAAATGATATAAAAACTAGTTGATTTCAATAGAATATTGTTAATTAAATATTAAAGTAGAAATAATTATGTATCGCTTTATTGAAAGATAGGAATGAAATGTTTATACATTATATTTAGCGTTTTATTAAACTAGATATATATTTGAGCCAAGGATTATTTTGTTTCAACATTTAAATAGTGCATATATTTAAAATGTTTTGTAAAATGCAATTGTAGTTATTTAGAAGCTCATCTGTTTAGATAAAACGCAGTATCATTAAATATTAAAGTAGATTTGAATTATTATAAAAACAATAGATTAATAAAGTATGTTGGAATCTAGTTTAGTTATTGATTCGAATTGACTTTCAGTAAATTACTAATCAAATAGTTAGCTTAATCATATATTATTGTTTATGGCAATGATATACGATTTCACTGCTTATTGCATTTTATTTTGTAATTGTGATGGATTTGTTGATATCTAGAGCAGATAATCTTATTATTATTTCGTTTTACAGATAGCTTAAATAAATTGGGCTTTAGTAGAGATTATTAGTGTTTTATGATGGTTTATTACATAATGGCGACCCGATTGAGCTAAATTAGATTAAATTAGATTTTTTTAAGATTTTTGATCAGATCAAATCGATCCTCATCCCCATCATTAGCATTGACAGATTTATTCAGTTTCAATACTAATCAAAAAATAAATATTTGAATGCAATTTATTATTTAAAATTACAATTAAAACTAAGTGATAGTAATAATAAAATGCTTCATAAATCTAACATTATATATAAAAAAAAAACATTAAAGAATTTGTCAAAATAAAATTCTCACTTAAGTACCTTTGCTTTTCAACATTTCTGAATTGTTGAGCTCACCCAGAAATGGAAACATAAATATATGTATTGTTTACCTACTCTTTTGATAACTTCTGTGAATTCAATTTGTTATTCCGACAGTTGTTTCCTTTTCCTTCACCAGATATCTTCCTTCTTTTGGGGATATTTGTCTTTTTAGAAATGCAAAACTAATCACGGTTTTAGTAATCTTGTAAATAATAATTTATTTATTTTTTACAAAGACTTATATGTGTTCAAAATAAGAGTCATAGATCACATGACCCTATTCTCTTAAGCTTGTTAAGTTATAAACAATGAGGATTGTCAATTCCTCAACAAGCTTTATGATAAATGCTTAGCCAGAGCCAGCATATAGCTATTTGAGTTGGATAGCTGGGTTTGAAGACATGTAGATGTCTGAAAATTTCAGATTTTCCACTCAATAGATAACTTTTAGCTAAGTGCTTAGCTTTGGGTTGGTATTTTTAGATCTAGTGTCTGAACCTACCCTGGCACCTCTCTGAGGAGTGCCAAAGCACGAAACCATGGTCAGGGGTTGGGGGGTCCTGACAGAGATATTTTAAGTGCTGCCTGGCTAAGCATTTATCATAAAGCTTGTTGAGGAATTGGCAATCCTCATTGTTTACTTATATGTGTTAAATTGAATATTTTCATGGATTTTATTATGATGTAAACTCTGGACAAAAAAAAAAACTATTATGGATTTCTAAGGGAAATTTGTTTCATCTCAGGACTATCGATTAGTAATTGATAGTTTTCTAGTAACATTAAAAATGAAGTTATTTGTTTCCATGGATATAATTTCTCAATATCCTTTATATACCTGATAATAAAATATGTGCAAATATTTTATTTAATATATATATATATAACATTAGTTATTGGTCTTTATCTCACAGTATCTTCTTCAAATTTGTCTCTATTTAACTTTTTAAATATTTATAGCTATCTCTCATTGTAGATCATAGATATTTATCTGTTTTGCTTCCTCTTATTATCCAGTATATATTTCATAACTCTCTTCAAATACACACCTATTACATTTTTGCTTCAATTTTTTTAGTTTCTCTAATAAATAATCTTTTTTTCATTTTTCAATATTTATAAATAAAATAATCTCATCCTTTTAACTTTTCAATTCTTTAAAATTCATACTTAAAAAAAATCCCAAATATATAAGCATATATTCAAATGCATATGCGCATATACTTACGCACGTGTTATAAATATACACGCATAGATTCATACACACCCTGATATCCAGAAACATAGATTGGGCTAATTATGAAACGAACGTATAAAAAAAATGTATTCAAAATAATTTTCGCAGTAATAATAATAATGTTCAAAATTGATATCGAAGAGTTTTAAATTCTTTAATCGCCTCAGTCGAAGATAGTAAAAATTAAAAAAAATCCTCACTTTAAACGGAACTTGCCCACTTTGATGCCCAAACATCAACTGACTTTCTGGGTAAATTATGCGATCATTCAATTTTAATTATATCAAGAAAATTTGCCGTTATTTTTAAAACAATAAATAAAATATTTGTTTATAAAAAGCCATAAATAATTGAGTTTTTATTTTTAATGAAGCATATAATTAGAAAGATTATCAACAATGTATATTATTCATTTTTAATGAAGTACAGAATTATAATAAATGCAAATTGTTGATAAAATGTGCAGGATTTATATGGCATATTATATGTAAATATATAGTGTCTGCTGAAAGAATTATTATGAAAAACAATATTTTTTTTAACATTGTATTCGTTATGCTCCATAAAAGTCGTTAAAAAATTTAAATTCAACATTTTAAAATAGTAATCAAAAACAGAGTTATTTCTATATAAACAGTTGAAAAAGAAATTTACTAAAAATGTGTGCGGGTTCTTTTTTCTCTACTATTTCTTTAATCCCAATGAAGACAATGTTAAGTGAACAGATTAACTCTGGCTTTTCATTGCTCTTTCTTGTTTTTTAGCTAATAATATATATGTTGATGCAAATGTGTTCATAATAAAATCGTCAAATATTGATCATTAATGTAGCAAAATGTCAACAATATGAACAGACCTCATCATTATTGTGATTATGGATGGTATCCAAAATAACTTGCTGGTATTACATATAGCGCCAACAACAATTAAGACTAGTGAAGCGTTGGTGGTCGAGAGGTCAGCACAGCTGCCTTACAAGCAGTTGTCCCGGGTTAGCGGGTTCGCTTCCTGGCCGATACTATGATACATGAAAAATAATTAAGACTATTCACCTAATAATATTTTTCTGCATAATATTAAACTAACTTCACCAATTTACAATTAAATAATTAGCCAAAATTAAATTGCAAATCCATTACCAATGGTTTCTCAACCAAGACAGACCTCTCAATAGCTTAAGAAGTCTGCCTTGGCAGGATAACTATAGTTGTGGATTTCAGATTGATTTTGAATAGTTATTTAGTTGGAAATTGATGTATACTTAGTTTATTACATTGAATAGTTTAGTTTTCAGCATTTGATATGTTATATATATGTGCATAAATGTGATATATATATGTGTGTGTGTATTAGATTGTTTTCAACAAAAAAATTATTTTTACCATTCCCAAATAACATATTTATAAAGATCATTAAAAATTATTTGGAATCAGCGATAATTCTTACAAACACATGCATACATAAAGAGGTTCATGTAACACATACACAAACATACACAAGATATATGAGGTACTTGTGTATTTTCCTGTATACCAAGATGGCAACTCATATTTTTGATAAATATACAGTTTCGGGAGCATACAATTTATTTTTTCATTTTCTATTACCAAATATGTGTTACTTGCTAAATTAAAAAAATAATAATAACAAATTAAAAAAGATTCCATTAAGAAGGTTTATTAATTTTTTTTTTTTACTTATAACATGGAAGTGATATGACACTCCGAACATTGCATACTTTAGCATATTTCTTTTTAAAAGTAGTATTTTTGCAAAATTTTCATAATGATCAAAATTTGGAAATATTAAATATGACATTTCTCACCAGCCATTTTATTGTAAAGATTTCCTGAGTCCCCAAAACTGTATATTTATCAAAAATATGAGCTGCCATCTTGATAGACAGAAAAATGTGTAAGTACTGATGAATGCACACTTTTATACTGCACAAATATGCAGAATTACTATTTCTAAAACTGGCTGGAAAAATATAATAAAAAAATAAAAATAAAGTAAAACAATTTTTGCTTTTTGGGTTGAGAGTATTTAGTTCCAATTCAATAAAAAGTTGTCTGTAACTTTTCCCATATTGTTTACTATTCTGAAGAAGTGAAATTAACACAAATTTTTTGTTCTTGTTTATTCTCCAAATAATTTCTTCTTTAGCCTAATTTTTTTCTTTATCAATTTTTTTTCCTGGCTTATTTATTTTCATGAATAGAAATGTTTTCTTTTCTGGAGTTGATAATAATCAAAAATCTATTCTAATAAAATTTTCAATGAAACTCAATATGCGATGGAAATTGTAATAATTGTGGTAAAATAACAAGCTAAGACATTTATGCAGTGATGTGCATAAGCCTAATTCATGGCAAATGTAGTCTCTAAAAATAATCTGCCCACAATTAGATAAAAATTATTACCTGAGCAATACTACTTTACCTGAATTGCCATTTACAGGTAACACTGATCTTGAATTTAATGAAATACAAACTAATCTAGAATATAACACTAATAACATTTTGACAGGTGAATCATTTGAAGATAGCAATTTTTAAGATAAGTCCTAAAATTTACTTAATGATATTCAGTCATAGTTATGCATGACCCAGAATAAAAGTGACACACTAGATCCAGTTCTATTCTTCAATCAAGGTATCACACATATTAAACATTTTATAAAATCCAAAATAAAACCCATTTGTGAAGCACATGATGAAATTACCTTCTCTGCCTATGAAAATAGAAAGAGGGCTAAAATATTTGACTCTAACATCAAATATGCCAGCAAGAAGCATGTCACCAACATTTCTAAAATATAATCCAGACATTAAAAATACCACAAAATATGTGTGTGGACTGAACTTTTATAATAGAATCTCACAGATAAGTCAATTTCTACATAATCACCATAGTGATATTTTTATCATTGCAGAAACAAACATTTCTTTGTCAACCAAACTAATTATTGCTAATACTCCAAACAATAAGTATATATTTATATTATAAAGACTAATCAAAATTATCCCAAATTCGGAACTTAACCAGACTAGCCAAGAAAATAAACTCTAAAACACATGGTTTAACTGCTATAAACAGACTTCTCAAGTGTAAAGAACTACATATTTATACTAAACATTACCCACAATTCCACTTATTCCTATACACCCTTAATAGTAAAAGAACTTTTAAATAAGTCAAATTGCTTCAGAATTATAATAATAAAGATTCTTTAATTCTTTTCATTTCATTTCTCTCAAAGAAGACAACCTTAGCTTCATCAAAATTAATAGTGTGGCCTGTAACTTTTTCATGGATATATAAAGCAGAACTAAGACATTTATTTCTACCTCTACTTTTTTGGACCTTTATTCTTTCATTTATGACTTTGGGGTAATTTTGATTATTTAGTGACTAGTTTAGCTTTATTCTTTTAATGTCTAAAGACTAAGTATACATTTGTACATAAAAAATCAGACCAGCATAAAATGAGATTCTAATAAGCATGGAGCTTTCTCTGAGAAGATTAAATGCAATATTCATATCAGTTAATGCAATCTTTTTTATCTTTATGTTTCAGATACAACAGTATTACCTTACAACAATATATTCATGGCAAAAAAGCCAAAGATATAATGAACATTATTTTCATTTCCTATGGCAAAGCCTGGCATAAAAATCATGTGTGATAACTTTAACTGCTCTTATAATGAGCTGCTATCTGCTTTGAAACTAAAGTTCAACCAACTAGGTTGCTATTTTTACTTTCCCTTTACTCTCCAAATACTGTGTCATATATTGAAGGGCATCTCTTCTTCATATCTTCTACTAACCTCAAAGCATAATCCATCTGCCTAGTTTGTTATTTCCTGATCATGCACGCATAATTCTTGCACAGAGTATTTTTGAATTAAAGTACAAGTTTATAAATGTACATTCAAGTGTCAGTTTCCCAGTGAGTTTAAATTAACCATTGATAAAATCTCTAACATAGTAATTTCTGTCCACTGCAGAATCTCTTCCCTATTGAAAATATGTATACTACTAAAAACAATTCTACACAATGCTGTTCTATTCAATTAATATACTATAAATCAAATAATCTTATAAAACAATGCAGATACTAATTCAACTCTTCAAGCTATAATGCAATTTAACAATCCAAAACTCCTCATCTATAAACTGTAAAATGAAGAAACCAGCTAACTGCTCTTTAAAACCAAAATGATATGACATTTAGGCTTAGAAAAATAACCCTGAATCTTTCAACATTAGTATGAACAACTACAAATTAGGTAAACTCTCCTTTATTTTTTTAGTATCCTCATACTGCAGAAGTATGATATACTCATGTCAGGTGCAAACGTAAATAGTGAACTTCTTTAAGTAAAAATCTACTCTAAAGGTAGTCACTCATTGTCAGCCCTCTATTAATCATGGTACACAACTTTAATTATATTTCAAAACAACAAATTCGTGAATATATTAGGAACTAATGATCACATACTTCTTTATTAGTTGATCTTATTTTGACTAACATTTATAAGCACTTAAACTATATCATTATTCCCATCTTACATAAGTGTTATAATCAGCTCTGTTCATACAAATGTTAACCTTTGCCTTAAAGAGATCATTGGCTCCCTATCTTTTAGTACCTTACCACACTGGAAGATATTGACTGATTATTCTGAAAAAAAAAATCATTTTATCTTTCTGAAGTATTCTTCTTCATCTTACACAATTAAAGCCATGTACACCTCAAACTATCATTTTGTACAAGTTAATCCAGTTTGTGTAAGAAAACAAAGTAACAATTTAAGTCACATGACAAGTTGACTTCAATGCCACTTTTGATATCATAAACTGGAAGTATTTGTTTAGTGCATTAAGAAATCTTCTGCCTAATCATACACATTTAGTTACCCTAAAAAGAATTGTCTTACAAATACATATGTTAAGCTTTAAAATCACCAGCATCTTAACATTTTAAATTTGGCTGTGATATTTCACAGTGCTTACCACTTGCATTATATTTATTTGCCATATATATGGACCCTATGAATCAAAGAAATCAATCAATGAACAGATCTCTTACTTCCTCGTCTGGGAATAACTATTAAGGTGATATCCTTCGTTGATGTTATCTTGATAATCTTCAGAGTTTCTTAGAGTGTTCCTCTTGTCATTCATATTTCAAAAGCTTATGGGATATACAATAAAAGTTTATAAATCACCATGTGGCAGTTATCTATCAATCATAAATTACCATCATTTTTTCCAGAAATTTTATTTATCTTTTTTTGCAATTCCGAACAATATGTTTAAGACACATATATTAAATCATCGCTTGAATGATCATAATTAGCAAGTTGAATGCAAAAACAAAAACCTTCTGCCTATCCTGTAGAAAAAGTTTGCAATGCTATTCTTGGTGATATATTTGGTGTCTATAGTACAAGGATATATTTTTTAAAACTTCTGTTGAAATCTCATGTCTATAATAAAGTCATACATGTGGGGATAATCTTTTTATCTTCTATCAATCACAACTGGTTTTTGTATCTATAAAGAGGTCTTAATCTATATGTTTTTAATCCTTTGTTACATATATTAGAGATAAAATATATATTGCAAAATTAGTTACTCCAATCCTAAAAGCTACTCCCTCATACATATGATGCTTGCTTTACTTCCATAAGTAGATTGTTTCTTTTTTACTAAACATGGCTCTATTGGACTGATATAATATCAAATCTCTAATTGGTGTTTCATTTAAAGATTTAATATATTATTATTAAAAGGAGGTTGCCTTGACAATAGTTTGAAATTGTTGATTGGTATTGGCATTTGCCAATTGCCAAAGATTCCAAAACGCATATGTTTTTCAATCTTGGTTGAAATTTCTGTTTAACATTCTATTAGGCATAATTCCTACAAAATTTTTCTCATCAACTGATTTAAATTAAACCTTAATCCCACTTGGGTCTTGTGTAATAATAACTCAGAAGATATGTTACACATTTTTCAGAACTGTCCATATTTCTTATCCTTATGATTTTTTATATTTGACAAGGATATAACAAATTTTACGCAATTGCTCAAGAAAATATTACGCAATTGCTCAAGAAAAATATTAAATTCTTTCATCTGTTCAATGCCGCTGTAATAATTTATAATCTTAGACTCCATATTTAATAACAGGAAACACATTACATTGAAAAAAATAGAGTAATGTGTTTTGATTACAAAATTTTTCACAGTTAATATATAAAATCTTTATGAGTGTGTGCAGGTATATCACAAAGTAAAAATGAAATAACGCTCTAGAAAATTTAGTATGCATGACAAAAAAGTTATGCAAATATAAAAATTAACTAGAGTATGCTAATTTACAAAGAATGAAGAAGAAAGGACTAATTATGCAAATTAAGCAATGTCAAATAAAAAGTCCACAATGAGTTGTACATGTGGGCAATATTATGTGGCAAGTGCAATGCTGTTTGAGTAAAGCTGTGTGCAACAGTGAAGGTAGTCAAGTAATGTAGTGTCACCCTGTGTGAACTGGGCATGTGTAGATTAGTGCAGAGAAGTGTACAAGATAGTACAGCAATAAGAAAATACAAGAAGCTTTTCTATTTTATCTTCAAGTTTGATTAATGTTTTATCAACCAGAAAAACACTAGTTGAAGTTACTAATAGTTTTACTAATTCATTTATACATTTATATTTAGATTAAATAAAACTCTTGATGTTAAATATAAGCTTTTGTTATGTGTATTTATTTTGTAAAAATAAATTAATTTGTATTTAGTTGGCTAAGGTCAATCTTGTCTCTGACATCAATTTGATACAATTAACATTTCAAGGACCAGTATAAAGAATTAGTTTGCCACAGTCAAAAAGCAATTAGACAAATCATCATGGAAATTAGCAATTGAGATTCTCTGCATTATAATATAGTACTAAGGAATAATGAAGGCAGACATTTTATAATAGCTCAATAACTCCATTTGATATAAGGCTGCAGAATCATGGTTTATGTGAACCATGCTGAAAAGTATATGATAATAAATAATATTTATGGATAATAAATTGAAGTTACTACATTAAGGTGGATGTCAGGAAAGGTCATGCTGCAAATTAGAAATTGTCTGTGTAAGCCAAAAGTGACTGAGGATTACCCATACAATGAATTGGTATAGAAGTTAAATACTCACTTCAAACCCAAGACATTAAGGCATATAGTGTATCTATGTTTTGAAATAAACTTTTAGCAACAGAAAACAGATGAGAGTGAGCTGATAAAAGAAAATATCTTCATAGATGAACTAGAATATATGTTATTTATCAGTTGCTATGGGGTGTGTGAAATAATAAGCTCAGACAAGTACTATTAAGGTAATCTGCACTTGTGTATACTGGTGCTCTAGAAAGAAGAATAGTATTTCAGGCCATCCTTGAAAATGCATTAGAATTCCAAAATACAGTGAACAACAAGATCCAAGAACAGATAATAAATAGTAATACTCTGGAGGATTGTCTATGTTTGTAATTGATGATGCAGTAAAATAAATATTTAAAAAATATATAGATTTAAACATGAAAATTATGAACTGAAAGATCATTTATTTAAAGTTTGTCAAAAAAAAAAAAAAAACAGAAAAAGAGCAAACTGGATTACCAGCAAATAGTAAATTGGGGCGAGAAGTCTACAAGAGTTTAACTGCTGATACATTAAATTTATCACACATGAAAATCAGCCATCATATATTTTTTATCAGAATTGAAATAAATAGTATTGCAAGTACATTTTGTATCACCCAAAAAGATTGATTACCTCTTATCTCCCAAAGCTATCAAAAGAAGATGTAAAAACAATATACCAATCAATAAAATGGACTTGGTTGCTACAGGTGTGAATGGAAATTACATTGACATCAAACAGATAGTTGCAATCCAGTAGAAGTCAATAAGAGAAATAAAAATGTGTTGTTGTACATTGTATCAAAGATTTGAGATCAATATTAAGCTGTATTTGTTTTTAAACCTTTTGTTATAAGAATTAAAATTATCAAGAGAGTACAGATAGAATCTAACATATGGAATAAATTTTTCCAGTTGTTCTACAGTACAGCAGAATTTCCTAGTGCATATAGAGCTAATTAACAATGCACAAACAGTCAACTATAGTCCAAGAAATATACCATTTATTCTAAAATCTAAAATTGAAGAAGCACTGTATAAGCTGATCAAAAAATATAATTTTATCAATGGAAGAGTCCACCTGGTCAACACCTATAGCAATAATTCAAAAACTGGATGGTAATGTATGACTATTGCATAATAAAGAACAAGAATATAAACAGAAGAGCATATCCAGTGCCAAGTGTTAGAGAGACATCAGCTTCTTTACAAAAAGCTTCCCTTTTTGCCAAATGTCATCAAGAACAGCCAAGCTGCTAATCATAAATACACACCTAGGATTGAATTTAACAAATTGTCTTATGGAATAACAATAGCTCACTGCCATTCAAACTAAAATGAATAGTCTACTAAAAAGATTAGAAGAAGTTTACACCATATTTAGATGATATGTTGATAATTGCTGAGACTGAAAATGAGAAGAAAATGTGTTCACATTGTATGCAAAAAAACTAATGTGTCAAAGTGCATATAATCTACTAGACAAATAAAATTTCTTAAACATATTACTGTAGATAAAGACAAATATCCAAACCTATAAAGGTCAGTGCAGTAAAAAATGCTCTGAAGTCAAATATGTCAGGGAATTTTCAGAATTACTGAACATTTTTGAGTGCTCAGTTTATATTAAGACAATCTTCAAATGTTAATGGACAAGGCTTAATTTTCTCCACTCTTGAACTCTTCAGCCATCTGATTTTCAATGATATGGATAACTGAAAAGTTGGAGAGTGGAAAATATTGATGCCGTCCATTGAAGTTTGAAGACTTGCTATCTTAATATAAACTGAGCAATGAGTATATGTACGTATGGAAGATAGTGATCTGGACTAACTGATGAGTGCTGGTTCAGCATAAAATATTATATTGGAGATCCCCTTTTTTTTTATATGTATGTGATTAGGTATATCAATTGTATAAAATAGAGCAGACAGTTTTAGGGACCTTGAAAGTCTGAGTACAAGTCCCTTCAAATTACATTGTTTAGTATAGACAATATCATCATCATCAACCATTATCAAGCCACTGCAGGATGAAGGTCTCTCATTCATCTTCTCCAATATTTAGCTTCTCTTCCTCACATCACCCTGCACAGTTTTTTTATTTCATCCATCCATTTCACATGTGGTCTCTTTCTGTGTCTTTTACAATCTCTTGGAATCCAGCTTAAGATTTCAATTGTTCATCTGTTATCATCTCTTCTAGCAATATGTCCATCCCAACTGCAGTTGTCTTTAATTTTTTTCAATGAGGTCAGTAACATGTTTGTTCTCTTACACATATTTTGTGTTTTCGATCTCTTCTTGTTACTCCTAATATGCATCTCTCTATACTTCTTTGAGTGGTCTAAAGTCTCTGTAATGCTCTTTTATTAAGGGTTCAAACAGGTAAAACACATTTATTAAAAACCTTTCTTTTCAAACACATGGGCATATTTCCTTTTAGTATCAAGTTATTTCTACGAAAAGCACTCCAAACAAGTTTAATTCTATGATTAATTTCATCCATTATGTTTCCTCTGTACTAATAATCTGACCAAGATATCTGTAGCTGTTAACTTCTTCTAACTCATCATAATCAAATCTTTATGTTCATATTTTGACAAAATCCATTGACAATATATATGTATTTAAATATTACACATTTAGCCTGTATTTTTCCCATCCATCTTCTGTATATTTAAGTGAACATTAAAGTCCTATATGTTAGAGATCAGAGTGATTTAAAGGCAGCATAGGTTTGACAATAATACTGGCATCAAAAGGAGCCTTGAGTCTTCTTTTCTCCGATTTTCAATGATATGGATGGATGAAGAGTGGAGAAGATTGAAGCTTGTCCATTAAAGTTTGAAGATTTGCTATCTTAATATGAACTGAGCATGTGTGGGAGATGATGATCTGGATCAACTGATGAGTGCTGGTTTAGCATAAAATACATACATTGGAGCTTTATCTTTTTCACATGCATGTGGTCATTTGTGTCAGTTGTTTAAGATAGAGTGAATAGTTCTAAGGAGCTTGAAAGTCTGAGTTCAAGTTCCTTCTAATATATATATATATATATATAATTTAAATATATGTATATTGTCTATACTAAATTTAATGTAATTATAAACTTATAATTACATTAAATTTAATATAGACAATATACATACATATATTTAAATATTATATATAGACTATATTCTGCCCATCCCACTTCTGTATAATTAAATGGATATATTAATATCCTATATGTCAGGGGTCAAAGTACTTAAGGTCAACATGGGTTTGACAATAATATTGGCATCATCAAGGGCTTTGATCATTCCCTCCTTGGGATTTTTCAATAAAATGGATGGCTGAAGAGCTGGAGAGTGGAGAAGATTGAAGCTTGTCCATTAAAGTTTAAGGATTTGCTATCTTAATATAAAGTGAACACTGATTGTTTATATGTGTGGGAAATGGTTATCTGGACCAATTGATGAGTGCTGGTTCAGAACAAAATACATATAGCAGAGATCATTTATCTTTTTCACATAATTTTTGTACATATTTTTAACAAGCTTAGTTTGAGAATTTAAACACATATAGAATAGATATCCATTTTTTTTAAATTAATACCTTGATTTTTTAGACTAATGTTGTATTTTTTAAATTGACATTATATATATATATATAACCACTTCCAATCAGTGCTCTTGTAATTTAATCACTTTCACAATGACACAACCTACCATTATGAAATTTTTAAAAAATCTAAGATTTGCTACTTTATGCAGGATTGATACTTTTGATTTACAGTATATATATAAACTTATAAATAAATATTAGAAAATACAGTGTATTTTCTATTTATCTATAAGTTTATGTATATTATTTTGAAGAAGTACAGACATCGATTTGTAGTATTATTAATATATATATATTGTGCCCTTTTGTATGGGTCACCATCTAATTTTTGTGCTAATCTATTAAAAATTTTAAATTTAAGATATATTTGAATATGTGATGTTAATTTTGCTTATGGTAATATTTCAAAAAGGTTTAATTAAAGCAATCTATGAGTATTTGATATGTGAAATTGTGCTGATATTGAGAGAGACATTTTAAATGATGATGATTATAATATATGGTTGGGAAAAATGGCCATAGTCAATACTGCACTAATATATTTAATAAATAGATATTTAAAGTTAAAAGTGTTTAAAAGATAAGTAAAATTAAATGCATATATTTATTGTTGATAAAATAATATTATAAAAGAATATAAATATTTTAATTATTGTAAGTACTTAAATAAAAGACTAATATTTGATTTTAATAATATTGGATAATTATTTTAAAATCTATTATAATATCTTATTTTTTTTTTTTTTTTTTTAAAAATATTTATTTTAAAAAATGCAATTGTTAGTTATTTTTAGATTATGAGAAGCGTTTCTTTTATTGTAAAAAGAACAGATGTTTGTTAAATTTACACACACATGCATGGAAGTTATTTAGTAAAGTTGCAAGACTGTTTTAATTATGTTGTAAAATTTATAAATAATACGTGAGTTATCACGAGATTAAAATAAAGATATTTAATGTAAAATATTAAGTCTGATTTTAAAATATTGTTTTAAAAATATGACGTATAAAAATACTTAGTTTATTTAAAAATAATTTTATAAAAGTTAAAATTAAAATCAAGTAAGATTATATTTTAAAATGTTTAATAGATTTAAATAAACGATAAAGATTATTTAAAAATTTAATAATGTAATAAATATTAAATATTAAATAAGTCATTATTTATTTTAATTTTGTGTTGTTGGTAAATATGTAAATAAGCCAACAAGTTGATTGTTTAATCTACCAATCAAATGGGAAGTTTCTTCCGGTATAAAAGCTCAATTCAATTGTTAAGAGAGGACTTCGTGATTGAATTATCAAGTTAATTGTGCTATTAAAAAATAGCTAAGTAAATTTATAGACGCTCTAAAATCATTTTTAAAATTACAAGAGTGTCGTTATAAATAATCTATAAAAGTTTTAAATAATAGACATGCAGTGTTAATTTAAATTTTCCTATCAATCGTCTCTAAATTGAAGCTCAATTTACATGCAAATGGTCATTGGAACATCATATATAGTGAAAATATATCGGAAACTTTATACTAGAAGTATGACAAACGCTGGATTAGTTCGGAAAATTACAAGATGGAGAAAAGTAGTATTTTGGACAGTATATAATTTTAAAAGCTAATTACTATTGCTTATTAGAAAATAGATATTTTAAAGAATAAAATACTTCTTTATGAAGAAAGTATTTTTGCAAGCTATAAATTTGAATATATATCTTAAGTAAAGATATTAGAAATGAAAGTAGCTTTGAATGCTTGCCTTGTTAAGTCTTTATGTTTAAAAGACTGAATGTTAATAATTTAAAGGCAAGTCAATTGAAATATAATTAGCTAAAAATCTTAATATAATAAAATTATTATATTGAAATAATTTAAACGCGGGTCGTTTATAGATAAAGAAGATTATTCTTACCTGGATTTTTTTTTTTTTTTTTGTTAAGAAATGCGCAAGAAATATGTGGACGTCCCAGTTAATTTAAAATAATTAAATGATAGTTTTTCATAAAACTAAAGACTAAGCTAAAATAATAATTTTTGAATAATATTTTAAAAATAACTAAATCAGGATCCTATAAACTATTTTAATTTTATTTTATTTTCTTGTGGGGAACTTATTTTTAAAAAAGAACATTTTTGTTTTTCATAAACTTTTAAAAAACACGTGGTGGACCGGAAACAGGAAATGGTGTTCTAATGAATATGTGCCTACGATTAAAGAACTTTATGGTGAAAAGGAAACATCGCTGGAATTATGTAATATAAATTTTGTTTTATTTATCTAATATAAAAGTTAAATAATATTAATCTATTAAAAATAAGATAGGTACATTTCTTAAAATAATAACTAAAGTAATATGATAATTAATTACATAAGTTTATTTTATAATTAATATAAAACATAATATGTTAAAGAATGATCGTAAGTGTAAATGTGAATTATTTTATGAAGCTGTAATTCCGAAGAATATTGGAAGATGGACAGTACATTAAGTCATTATTGATGGTAAAAAATTGTATAATAATAATAATTTTAATGTATTTAATATGTTTTCTTTAGATCAACCGAATGATATGTTATTTTGAATGAATGTATGATTATGTTAAAAATACACACATTATATTGGCAGTGACAGTTTTATTTAAATATGCATAATTTGAATTTATGAAATAAATACGATGCAACATTACATAAGAAGCTTAGAAATAATTATATGATTCTTTCATTAATAAACTTTGATATTTTATGTTATAGTATTAGAATTATATTTATTATTCATGGGTAATTATTTTTATTGCGAGTTAGGAATAGATTTAAAAGTCTGTATTTTACTGTTGTTTTATTGGATAAATTATGTTAAGTTTTATGTAGAAGTTTATGTTTGAATTAAAGGTTTACTGAATATAGATGAAGTATCAATAGTATGGATAATTAGTATTTATTTAAATTAATGATTATTTTCCGGAAAGTTTAAATAAGTTTTAGAGGATGTTTTTGTAGATAGAAAGTTATTAAGAAGGAGTAGTATAACACATAAAGTAAAGTAATAATTTCACATAGAAAAGAATCATAGAATTTATCTAATATAATACTTTATGAATTTGAAATTGATGAATAATTAAAATATTATTATTTTAACAGTACATATATGTAATGCATATTTGATAAAACATGTAACATGAATTGCAATAAGTGAAATATAAAATTATAATCAATTCTTGGTTATTACATTACAAGGATACATTAGTTTCTATATTATGCTATTAAAGTAATGTTGATAGTAAAGTAAACACATACTAGTACATGATGAAATGAATAGCAGTAATACTTAAGTGATGTAGCAATTTAATTAATAAAGTTTAATTGTTTACATATGCTATATAAATATTATTTATATAAATTTTCTGTGTAATAATTAAAGTTTACTGATATTTGTTTAAAGTCTAAGTTTTTGAAAACATACTTCAATGTTATTAGTACAGCATTTTAAAGAATGTATAATTACTTATTAGGAGTATGAATTTACAACAGTGTAAACATATTGTATTATTATTTTCTTATTTTATTTTCTTTGTTTTCATAATTTTGAATTGTAAATATTGTAAATAAATTCTTAGTTGAAGTTAATGTAAATAAATTTGTTTAATTTGTTTTAAAAGTGTGTCGAGTTCATTATTTTGCACCACAGCATTTGACAGCAGATAATTTGAACAAACATAATATTTGCACAATATGAATTATTATTATTATTTAGAAATAAACACAATATTTTCTTGATATCATTTTATAAGAATTGATTGATATTAACATATAATATTACAAGGGTCATAGAGTAATTATAAGGCATAATATAAGAATACAATATTATTTATTGCCACGGATTATTAAGTTGCAAGATTTTAATCTATTCCGAAATTAAGATACTATATGAAAATAAAAGATATACATATGATTATTTATTTATTGAATACTTAATAATATAACAGAAATAGATAGGATTAAGTTATACCTTAAGACTAGTAGTGAGTATTATTATTATTAGAATAAGTTAGGTGTATTTAGGTTTGATATAAAATCCCTTATCATACTTATTTACATGAATTATCATTACTTTAAGATAATTAGAAGAACCTGAGATTATTTAATTATATTTTAAAAATTAAAAGTTAAGATTTATTTATTTTATTACATTTAAAGATAATTTATTTTATTTCAAAGCCATAAGAATGCTGTAGATGTAGTAATAGGATAGTAAGGAGGTAATAGTATTCTTATGCCATTGAGACAGTGTCTTGGAAGATATTGACTCAATGTAAATCTACTTATTGCTTTGTAACTTTACTTCATAGTCTCATGATTTTAATGAATACTTATTTAATTAGTACATACTATAGAAATATATTGATTTTGATAATTAATAATAAATTTAATTAGAATATGATAATATAAAAGTAATTAAAAATAGATATGCAAATTTTAATTAAGCATTATAATTTTAATTGAGCTAGTCGTATTTCAAATTATATTATACATCGAGAAGTAAGGGTACAATATATATATATATATATATATATATATATCCTCTTTCTTGTAACAGCATAATTAGCAATTCATAATTTAATAAACCAGCAGCTATTGTCCCTATGTACATCAAGATATTTAGTACCTGTATTCTATTCCTTTCCAGTTGTCTATTTAAAACCATTTATTTATTCACAAGGTAACTTATAATATCTTTACATCCACAAATAAAAATATCATCAATATATATATATAAATTTTAATACCTGTAATATTACTATCATTGAAAATGGCCTTGTATGTTGACTAAGCAAAGTAACAAATTTATGCAACCATAGGCAGACCCATGGCCAAACTCAAGACATTTTATAGTTTTTATTTTTAAAGGGGCAATGACATTTTGTTCAATAAATTTTGGGGAAAAAATTAATAATAAAGTTTATAATTAATTGGAAAATTTCTTTATTTATTAGGAAATGTTCAATTATTTTTATGTAATCTATTCTATCACTGGAACCTTATAACTCTATCACATTTAGTGAAACAATAATATCATTTTCATTAATCATAATACTCTTAATTTGTCTATAAATTCAAAAGATGAAGCAATAGTTTCTGCATCAGATCCTGAAATATACCATATTATTTCGAATGTAAGTGATGTCAAATTTAAGCTATAGTATGATTTTAAAATTGGAAAAAATATATTAAAATGATTTTATAATAGGTATCGAAAAATAATAAGCATTTTTTATTAATTAGATAGAAACTGAAAAGGAAACTCCCAAATAAACTGCTATGTGTGATTAATATACTATGTGCGTGGCATGCATAGATCATAAAACAAAGATGCATTCATTGGAAGTGGGAGATCAGCAGAGATAAGATATTAAAATATTCATTTTAAATTTAAGCTACAACCTAATTTTATATTTTTAAAATTTAAATAAAAAATGTGGCTTAAATTTGAAGCAATACAGGTTAGGTTGGGATTTTTAGAAGTAGGATTGTAAAGAGCTCTGATGATGACTACAGGACAGTCGAAACTGGTAGAATAAAATTTTGATATAAAAATAGTATTGATAAAGTGTTTAAGAAAGTTATAAATGGTATGATATTTAAAAGTAGAAATCAATACATAGAAAAAGGAAGAAGAAGAAAATTAATACAGGCACTTAGCAATTTATTTAAATGTACAGATCATCAAAATCCATCACAACCTTTTAAAGGATTTTCATCTTTGTATATTTTTTACATTTTCAAAAATATAAGGACATACAAATCTTGAAGGATGCATTTTATAGTATATATTATAACATATTGCCTTTTTAATACAATATTAATACATTTCCTTTTGGCTATACATATATTTTGCAATTAAAAAAAAACTAAGCTTATCCATTTGTATTTTAATTTTATCAATATATTGACATCTAACCCAATCTCAAATCTTTATCTTATTTTAATCATATCATTTTGCCAATTCTAAATTTTTATTTAAATTCTGATATAGGAAGTTATTACAAATTTCTATTTACATTATGACAAGAAATTTTGTTAACAATTTCATCATCAATTGGTACTGTTCATTTTAAACGAATTTTGAACTGCAATTAGCTCCAGATTATACTCCTTCTTTGTGCCCACATATTTGTAACCCTAATCTGAAACATGTTTTAAAACATTTATATCTGAGTATCAGATAAATTAACAAAGTTTATATTGTTATAACTCTATGGACTTGTATCAAATAAAAAATTCTTTTTTAAAAAAAAAAATCTTATATAAATTGATTTCTAATACTTTAAAATCATACTAACAAAATAATTTAAAATTCATACTAATAACACGATTTATTTAAATATATTAATTGCTGCAAGTCAAATTTTATTTGAAATATATTGTAACTGATGGAATTATTAATAAAATTGCTAGTTTGTATTTAAAATTAGTAGAAAGAAAAATTCATGGCTACTTTCTATATCAGAATTTAAATGAAAACTTGGAATTTATAAAATGACATGTATGAAAATAAAATAAATATTTGAGATTGTTTGATGTCAAAGTGACAATATATTGAAAAAATTAAAATACAAATGGATAAACTTGATCTATTTTTCATGGTAGAATATAATATGGTTGGTGAAAAAAATGAAATTTATTAACAACATTTTAAAAAAAGCTGAGAATAAGTCTATATGTAATTTTGCAGACTATGATTTCTATTTTTCAATTTCTGAATGTCTTTGTAGATTTGAAAATGTAAAATTACACAATGTTAAAAATTCTTCAAGTCTTATAATAGACTTTGGTGGTTTATTTATTATATTATAATATATATCCATTGATAAGTTCCTGAAAGACATTTTAGGATATGATAAGAAGACTATTGATTAATTGCTGGAATTATTAACTAGACTATTGATTAATTGTTGGAATTACTAACTAAAATGTAAAATATTATGATGAAAATTATTAGTTTTTTGGATATTCTTAATTACAACATTCCATTAATATGTTAGATTCCATAAAAATTATTGAACAAGCCTTATAAATAAATGATTTTATCAATATATTTATATATTTTTTTATTGATACTTTAAAATTTATTGATGTTAATATTGCTGCTTCTTTTGAAAATATATATTATAAAATGTCTAAAGTTTGACCCAAGAATCTGCCTATGATCAACATAGAAGGATATTTTCAATGGTAGTAATATTGCTGGTGTTAAATTTACATGAGAAATATTTGACGATATTTTTGTTTTGGACATGAAGATAATATAAATTCCCTTATTAGTAAGTTTATCAAGTTAAATGGTTTAAAATTAATAGAGAATATACTATTTTGGAAAGATTATAAAGAAATACCGAAAGTAAGACTCTGTGTTTGCATTATTACTTAAATGATAAATTTAAATTATTTAACTTATAAATAAATAAACTTATATTAGTTGTATGAATATGACTGACATGGGTGAAAGCAGTGGTAAGCTGTACATTTTTCTAATAATTTATAATCTTTCCAAAATAGTGTACCTTCACTATTAATTTTATATTCAGATTAAGGAAAGAAGTAATCTAATTGAGTGAAAATGGTTTAAGTAGATAACTTCAAATATCTTAATGTATATGTGATAAAATTTGCCGGTTTATACACTTTTAATGTTTGTACCATTTGTCAATTTAGAATACTCAAATAATTATTGCCTAATTTATTTTCTATAAAATTTATATAAACTTAAGAGCATCTGACTTTTTATTATTACTATAAAATTTATGGTACATGAGTATTAAAGTGCAACGCGTAGCATGTATTAGGCCTACTGCATCTGGTCACATTCGTATCAATCTATTGATAACTTTGTAATCTTGTGATCTGACAAAAATAACATGTACCCAGATCTTGTACACGACTTTCTACTACATGATAATCATTATCTAGGATATCCCCCCCCCCTGGCATGAAGACACCTGGATATTTAAAAAAAGATAAAATCAACATTTTTTTGATACTATGAGTTTCAAGATAAAGATTGAATGAAGGGTTTGGCGCTCTTTTTTTCTGACACATATCGTCTGTCCATTGTAATTCACTTGATTCGTCTTCTCATTCTGCTTAAACGTTAAGAACGTAATTCTACTTCTTGTTACCTACCTACTCTCAAACATGATATTTGTTTACTTTGAGCAGAGAGATAATGTCCTCATTATGTAAACAAGTCTATATTTATGTCATTGATAAGAATAATTTTGTGGCCGTATCATTAATCTGCATTACGCATGAAACATTCAAAATATTTCAGAAGAAAGAATAGATGTATCTATAAACATAATATGCAAACGCTTAAAAACTAAAAAAAAAGTCTTTCTGAAATATTATTAATTTACAGCATTACCGTTACAAATTTGTTCTACTTTTTGAGCATTGAAAAAACTTCAGAAGCTTAATTTTTCGTTAAAAAAAAAAGATCGGTATATATACAAGTAGAATTATCTTCTCTATTTTAGCTAAGTATCTAAAAAAAAAGCGTTCTTTAAACAAAGTGAAGTACTTTTCGAAAAAAAAAAACTTTTTTTTTTGGAAGTTAACATTTTTCTAATGAAAATATTTGGATCTAAATTACTAAAGGGAGCAAAAGAGAGAAGGCGAATATTTATAGAACGAAGTATTATGCTTTCTTTCACAGAAAGAAAAAAGTATTTGAAAAATGTTTCCATTCTTACAATGAGAATGATTCGTTAACAACTTGTTATAATAAGGTTATAAAATTATAAAAGAGATTTGTTAGGACTTCGAACCTCATTCACATATACACATTCCGAATATAATGTAACATATAGTTCATGGCAAAAGTTTTAAGATATATAGAAAGATGTGTTTGTATGTTTTAGATAAAAAACAAACTTGACAGTAATCATCAATAATTATCAATCCACTGCAGGATGAAGGCCTTTCCAAGTTCAATCCATCTCCGATCTTTAGCTTCTCTTCTCCACATCACCCCTGCACACTTTCTTATTTCATCCATCCATCTCACATGTGGTCTCTTTCTGGATCTTTTACAATCTCTTGGAATCCGGTTTAAGATTTTCATTGTCCATCTATTATCATCTCTTCTAGCAATATGTCCAGCCCAACTCCACTTGTCTTTTAAACTTTTTCAATGAGGTCAGTAACACCTGTTTGTTCTCTTACCCATATACTGTGTTTTCGATCTCTTCTTGTTACTCCCAACATGTATCTCTCCATACTTCTTTGAGTGGTCTGAAGTCTCTATATAATGTCTTGACAGTATAATAAGATTACTATGCAGTAGTACTAATACTATTCATTTTAAACTCTTTAATTATTGATCTACTTAAAAATAGATATCAGTATTCAACGATTTACTCATTACTGATAGCAGAAGTTACGAGAGAAAGATTTATTTTGAAGTTTCAGACTTTAACATAGAGGTTGCCACACTCATACTCAGAGGTTCAAATCAATATCAGGAAACTAAGGATATTTTTCCAGGTTCCATGCTCAGTAAACCATTCAATTTTTTAATTGGAAATGAGTGCCTTGATTATTCTTAGTTAAAAGTAAAACAATAATAGAAAACTGCTAAAACTCTCATGATCATTTCCTTGATAAGCCTTTTTGTCTTTCCCATTATTTTTTCTCCATCCCTTCCCTCTCTTATATATATATAAGACATATTTTGCGGGTTCATCCTTGTTAAAAATTTAAGTATTTATATAATGATATTCTGACTTTACAAGTCATCTACTGGGTGATAAAAAGTAGAAAGACGGTTGTAGGGGCGCTACAATCACTGATTTAAAAAAAAAAACCGTTAAAGTTCCACCAATAGCAAAAATGTTAAATTAAAAATGTTTTTTAAATAAATCTTTCCAAATAGGAGGAAGTTTGCATGTATCACCTCGCTTATTGATACAATCTGGCCTTTTAAGCATCTCAATGGCTTCTCTGATTTTGCACTGGTACAGATCATCACATCTGGATATGATCCTGGTACTAGAAAAATCATATCCATATGTGATAATCTCTACCAGTGCAAAATCAGAGAAGCCATTGAGATACTTAAAAGGCCAGATTATATCAATAAGCGAGATGATATATGCAAACTTCCTCATATTTGGAAAGATTTTTTTAAAAAAACATTCTTAATTTAACATTTTTGCTATTGGTGGAACTTTAACATTTTTTTTTCAAATCAGTGATTGTAGCGCCTCTACAACCATCTTTCTACCTTTTATCACCCAGAACATGACTTGTGTGATCAAGTTGAAACATCAGTATATAAATATTTAAATTTTTAACATGGATGAAACCGCAAAATATGCCTTTTATATATGCAACCCATGAAAATCTTCGTATCAACATATATATATTGAAACATTTGGGTCTCATCCTATAGGGAATAATACACACATACATATATAAAATTAAATACTGTGAACTGCAGCACATATATGTAAGAAAAGCACTATCTTTAAGTTATTCTTGAATATAATTTTTAACTGCACTTTTTTCTTCACAATCTCTATGCCCCCTATTGTAAAGTTTAGTAACTAATAGAAATCAAATAATAGTGATGACCTATTTAATGTCCCCTGACTGTTTCAAACTGATGGCTTCCATCAGTGATGACTTTTGATTTTTAGAACAATATAGTTTGATATTTAGAATCTAGTGCATCTTTCTAGCAGCCTTTATTTACTTCTCTTTTAACTATTAAGTTATCAGTTCTAATTGAAAAATATGTAAATGTTTTCAATCTAAGCCAGCTTGCTTGTATACTCATATAAATTTGAAACCAGTTCAGTATCTATATATTATGATGTCCTTAGTTTTTTAACAACTATAGACACTCTTATCCTATAAATTTGTATAAAACTAATAACATATTATATGATCCTGTCACATGACTTCAACTTATTCATCAGTGCTTCTACAGCATACTTTCTTCTTCACACCCTCTTTGCCATTGTAAGCTTTAGTAACTAATAGATGTCAGATGATAATGCTTAATAAATCTATCCAATGCTGTTTATCCAATATCTCCAGACTGGTTTCAGGTTTATGGCTTTCATCAGAGAGAAACCTTGGAAGTTGGAGTCCATGTGACCTTTAGGATCTAATAGCAGTTTTTGCAGCAGTCATCATTCATCTCTCTTTTCAACTATCAAGCCATGAGCCCAGACTTGATAAGGGTTTATTAATCAACATCTTATGGCATCTATTAGTTACTAAAGCTACAATAGGTGGAATAGAGATGATAAATAAAAAAGCTGAAGTCATGTAATAGTGTTATGTTTTATTGTTTTTATATCAATTCTGGTCATAGAATAAAGCTGACAGTTACCAAAAAACTAAAAACACCATAATATTGTAACTCAATCTCATATTAGGCAGCCAAAAACATAACCAATATTACTATGCAATATAAATTAAGTAAAGATGCAGTCCTTATTGAACAGTATTATATTTTTGGCCATATTGGATTAGCCAAAAATGAAATGGATAAGGATTAAAGATAAGATCAAATTTAATTATGTGTATTGGTAACTAAATCCATAAACTATTTTTTTGTAATCCAAATCCAATATACAAGACTATAATTTTATTATAATATTTTACCCATAAGTAAATTTATATAAATCAGATTTACTAAGATTCATACATCTATAAGGCATCAATAAATGTATAATTCAATAAATATGTAATTGAAGGACTAAATATCTGTAAGTTAATAGATATGTAAAGTGAGGAATAGGTGAATCAACACCTCATGAAAGAGATTCAAACAGTTCACTTATTGATAATTATATACAAATTTATTAACATCATAACATAAAGAAAAAATGTGTTAACAATCATAAAATTCAAAATCTATTTATATATTACAATTTGCCTTGACTCTATTGCAATCTCTAACATTTCTATCAGCATTTCTGTAAATGATATTCTAAACTATCTCTACAACCACACAAACCAATGGTTATTCACATACCATCTTTCACATTAACATTCAGACATAAACATATTATAATGTTTGAGAATGTTCAAATGTCAAAAGATATCACGAAAGTATTTTTTAAAATCATACATCTCTTCAGATCAAGTAATGTTTCTTTATAAGGTTATATATGTTCAAAAAGAATATTAAATATATATTCTTTAGATTACTTTAGTAAACTTATTTATAGGAATTAAATTAAGTCTTAATTACTTGGCCTAAATCTTAACTTTGTTTGAGAAATATTAATAGGTAAAATAAACTAATCCATTGATATTCATATTCAACACCCCCCAATGCCTCACTTTTTTAATTCTGCTACGATTATGATATCTGGTTGTATCAAAAGTACTTAGTGTCAATAAATCTTTTTTATATAGTCATAACCTGCTTTGTTGTTGAATGTTGTGACATTTATCTTTCATTTCATTATAAAAAATCTACAAGTGTTGGTGTTTAGAATTATGTTATATTTTAAATTTTGAAAGAGAAAAGCATTTCTAATAGATGTATATTATTTCATTTTTTTCTCTTTACATTATTTATAATTGAAAGTAAAATTAATAAATTTCGAGAATTCACTTTATTATATAGCATTTGTCGATCCAGCTGACATCTTTTGTCATTCTTTCAACTACAGTTCTTTTTTCTTTTCTACCCTACATAGAATTTCAGTGATGATAATGATAATGATGTTTTCATGCATATTAATTCATCATCATCATCAACCATTATCAATCTACTGCAGGATGAAGGTCTCTCCAAGTTCAGTCCATCTTTTCCGATCTTTAGCTTCTCTTCTCCACACCACCCTTGCACACTTTCTTATTTCATCCATCCATCTCACATGTGGTCTCTTTTTGGGTCTTTTACAATCTCTTGGAATCCAGTTTAATTATCCTTAGATAATTTCCAGCTATTTTAACTTCATTAGATTCTTTCTTTTCATATATATATATATATCCTGACAGAGATGGTTTTATATCACTTAGCATAGTATTAACACTTATGTTACATAAGTTTTTTGATTGTCCTTCATTTTACAACTTTGCAGATATTAATCAAGAAGAATTCCATGCCCTCCCTTTTTGAAAAATTACCCCAGTATCATTATTATTTTTACAAAAAAATTGGTAAAGGTAATGCTTTCTGATGTAAAAGTAATGATCTGACTAAAGTAAAAAAGTTTATCTGGTTACTAAGATACAATATTTTCTTTTGTTTTATAAAGAGTTGCTCAAGGAAGTTCTTTTATATAATGAAAATAAACTGTATTATTCAATATGATAAAATGATTATTTTTATTTTAATTCAAATAAAATATTTTTTTAAAAATTAAGATGTATATATATATTATTTTAATATTCCATTTACACTTACATTTGTTTTTGCATTCATTCTGAGTTTGAACCTATTTCTATCTAAATATTTATAATTACCATAACTATTTTAATATTAACTAAATTAAACATTACATAAACAACTGTTTTCTTTATTTATGATTTAGTAAAACAGATGGAAATGTGATATACTACATATCACATATTCAGATCCTTAATAAAATAAACAATATAATTCAATTTATAATACTAAACTAATATTAACTTTCTAAAAGAAATCTTTTACTTATAATTTAGGATCATCTAAAATTTGTGTAACCATAACAATAAAATTTCATTATTAAAAATGTATTAAATATGTTCAAAATATTACAAAATCATCTATATTAAAATCCCTGTTAGTTTTCCAAGGCTGTAGATGGTCCTGGAGCAACACATTTTATAGTGCTATCTTTGCTGTATTCTTTGGAAATATGTTAGCAAAATTTTGAGCTTGCAAGTAAGCTTCATTATATAAATTCATAGGCTCTTTGTAAGGGCTATTATTATACCTCCTAGATTTATATCATGGACAATTATACCATGGTTGGTCTACACATGTACTCAAAATCTGAAATTCAAAAATACATGTTTTAAAATGTTCATTTCTGATTCCCCCCCTCCCCATAGGTTATTGTTGTAAGCCTTCAGAATGACATCATTTCTTCTTTAATTTTCATTTATTTTAAGTTTTATATCCCTTTTAATATTATCAATTCTTTAAAACAAAAACTTCTTAAATTGTTAGTGAAAATTAACAAACTATTTTAAAAATCAAGAAATTTAAAAACTGACAAATTTCAAGAAAATTGCAAATAAATGAACAAAATATATCCTCATGTAAAAAAAAAACATACAGAAAAAGGTTTTCAAAATTTTATAAACAATATGGCTGTTTCTTCAACTACAATTGGGGTTTAATATTTAACTTTTTTTTTATTTAAAAAATTTAGATTTATTGATAATAGGTATATACAAAAGTTTTCAATGATCGTTATAAATGTTTATATTGTTATAAGTTCTCCAAGAGTTTGTATAGAATGAGGCAAGATCTGATTTGTTTGTTTAGTCAGATCATAGGTCAGAGAAAATTTAGTGTGTGTTTGAAATGTTTGAATTTATGTCACTTAAAATAAAAGTGAGGTGGAGTCCAAAAATTAATTAAGTCAATCACTTCTTATAAAAAATAGGAATTAATTTAATTAACTTTTGGATCTCTCGTGCTTTTATTTCAAGTTAAATGTAAAAACTCCAATTGAATATAAAATATTTTTTTATACTTTTATTAACTACTTTTTAGCATTAAGATTATAATCAAAGATTTGTTTTTAATTTCAATTTTAAATAATGCTAAAATACTTTTAAAGTTGAAAGTAAAATCATGTGTTAAATCAAGTTGTTTACAATATAGTTTATTTATTCATCCATTACTTTGTATTTTAAGAAATTATCTAAAATATTTTAATGTCATCTTGCATTGCTAGTAATTTATAAAAATGTACCAAATTTGAACAAATATTGAATATAATCATATTAAATCCCAATTTTAAAGTGTTACTTTCACTTCAATAAAAGCGTTTAATTAAAACAAACTCCCAAATAATATATATATATTGTGACCTTCTGAATGGGCACAAGTAATTAAAGTATACTGTGTCAGTGGTGAATAACCACATTTAACTAAAAAAAAGTGAAATAGTGCTAAAATTTAAAAATTTTTCTGTTGATGATCTAAAACCTTATATGTGAGTTGCTTATGAATGTTAGTGGGAATTTTTATAAACATTTGTTAGTATTATTATATTTGATGAAGTATTTAATGCAAGAAAGGGGGTGGATTATTTCAGAAATTGTTGATATGCAAGTTAGGTTGATGTAAATTTATATTATTTATTTGTGGAATAGTGTTTGATAATTGTTTAGATGGTTTTCTGATCTGTTTATTCATTGGCACACCCATCCATGTATAAGTAATATAGCCAGTGAAGTATATTTAACTCATAGCCATATCAGTCATATGTTAGTCAGGATAATTTAGTATTCATATAGCATCATATGTGTATGCATGTATGTCTGTATCATCTTTAAATTTTATTTTATATTTAATTACAATATAAAATTTTACATTCTACAATAAAACATTTAAAATTACAGTAAATATCTAATAACAGATGTAAATATATTTTGAGTAATTAATGGATATCTGGATTAGTGAATTATTTGACAAATTAAATTATATTATCAACTATTTTGTTTACTAATTAACTAATATTCATTTATTTCAATAGTGTAAAAGATTATTATATATATATATATATTATTTGGTTTGATTGAATTTAGAAAATCAAAATTTTTTTTTAGGAAAAGAAAGGGTGGATTTTTTTTTAGGAAAAGAAAGGGTGGAGCTAACCTTTGGAGGATAAGATGACCTCTTTATTGATGGAAAAGAAATGTATTTAAATAATAGTTAGTAATAGACATTCAGTGATTATTCATTCAGTCATTTGTTCATTATCTGCCACTTTTTCTTTGTGAATTTTTTTTAAATCTCTTCCAGAAATCAAGTCAGTTAAACACCAAAGTGTGAATTTTTAAAAATTATTTTCTTTATTGAATTCAGTGTGGGAATTCTAGCTACCAGACAGCTTTAAGCAAGGATGTCAGGCTAAATTATAAGAAAGGTATATTTTCTTCATTTCTTTCCTCTCAGTTAAATGTTAAATTAACTCTATCATCTTTAAAATGTATGTATATGCTGATAATTTTAATCTACTTTGTTTGCTTATATCTTTTATTATTACTAAGAAAAAAATGAAATTGCATGAATGTTCTAATCTTCTAAAGAAATTTTGTGAACTTGTAATCTTTTAAGGAAATTTATGCAGGACTACTTAACAAAACCTACCTTTGACTCTCCATTTAAATTTTCTCTAATTGTATAAAAGTCAAGTTAAAATGGAAGGATTTGATTATAATATTATTGTGCTATATATTTGAATTACTCCATGATAATAATTATGCTTGTTATTCATGCTTATAAATTACTTTATTAATAAAACGAATGTGTGGCTTACAAATAATTGATTAATTACTAGTATTTATTAAATATGACATGTTTAAATCAAGTAGAAGGACATTAATATTACATATTTCTTGTTTTCCTTGATGTATGGACTTATTATAAAATAAAAAATTATTGCTTAAGGAATTGTAGATCTACATGAATAATTAATTAACAACAGATCAAAATAATTATATGTGTGGTAATTTATAAAGCTAATGCTTACTTTTAGGAAAACTGCTAAGTTATCGTTAAATATATTGAAAAGTTTCCAGAATTAATTAAAAGATAAATATAAAAGACATAGCTGAAACTATCTATTCACATCTCTGTTATTATAAAGATTTATTACTACTGCACATGCTATATTAGTGAACCCTATTAGCTGTTACTAAGAACATTGGAGATTGCTGAATTAAATTTAAATTGTAAATGTTTGTCATATAGGAATTTGTTTTTATGTTTTATGTTTACTAACCATACTCGTCTGGAATCATCTTTGTTTGGAATCATGTCAATCAGGAAACTTTATGTTTAAGAAAGAAAGAAACTTTACAAATGAATTTTTTTAAGTTAAAAGAAGAGTGATTTTTTTTTGTTTGTTGCTATTGATATTCCGTAGACAGATTTATTATTTATGTATTTGATTATTTAATTTTTGTTATTTTCTTGACTCCTAAATCATCTCGGATTGAGCATATTGCAAAAGCATTACACTGGTAAATAATTATTATTTAAATATAATGTATTATAATAAGTTATATATATGATTTACATGGGTTTATTGAAGAGAGGTATATATATATTTTTTGTCTTGAAGTAAGCACTTGGCTTAGAGTAATGTATGAAAGAAATATTGTATCAGAAATGGTAAACCGTGCTGATAATAATTATTGCCATTTAAAAGTTTAAAATAGTTAATAGTTTGTCATAAACTAAAATATTTTTTTTTAATTTCAATTTACCATTTACTTTACCGTAATGTTTGTGTATTATATAATTTAGAAATTATTTTCTTACTCTTATTCATACGTATGTGTGTCTGTCTTATGCAGTTATTTTATATGATTAGTAAATATTCAGTTTTATAACTGTTTTTCTCTGTTAATTTCGAATAATGTCATATTCTAAAAGAATTGACGGAATTAGTGACCTACTGTATGTATATTTATTTCCCAATGTATAGAATGAAAGGTATTGAATAGCTCTGAGAAAGAAAGTTATTCTTGATACATTCTGTTTATTGGGATTGAGGACTCTCTCTCTTATTATATCTAAGTATTTGCCATGAGTGAAGTAGATTCCTAGATTGCCTATGTATGCATTATAAAAAGATATTTTATGAAGTTAAGTGTTATTTTTCCGTCTGGTGGTGAGACAAGGTTCCATGCCAATAGGTACCTCAAAATTAGGTGGGCAAGCCGATATTTGTCATTAGATTTATTAGCCAAAGAGCTTATTTATTCCTCATGTGCTTAAAATTTTCTTGAATTTTATTTTTTGTGTTATCATAGAATCATAGCTATGTGTAATTTAGTTGGTGGTTAGATAAATAGATTAAATTCTTTATTGAATATTAAAGTAGAAATGGTGTTATATTTGTTGGTTGGTCTATGACATTATCCACAGTAAAACACTTATTTAATAATTAACAAGTAAATTGACAATACGTAAATATATTGATTTGTCTTAAATTATAGCATAAGATGTGACACACACGTAATACAAATAATCTTGCCGACATGCGAGTATAATATTAAACTTACACATCAGGAAATATATATTTTGAATTCTATCATGCTTTAAATCATCAAATCATTAGAATGATTATTTTTATTTTGAATGTATGAAAGATATTTAAAAGAATTATTTTATGGAGCTATTTAAAGTTATTCTCTTGACAGCCAAAGTTAGTAATTTATTTTATGCCAATAATTGATAGTGTGACCTCTCCAACTTATATGTTTGTGCACATAATATGACATTTATTTATTCAGTGTTGTCTGTTAATAAAAATGTATTAGATAGCCTAAATATATTTAAAGTCAGAATATTAGGGCATTACTTTATTTGTTAACTTATGTTCATAAATGTCTAATCAATAGATGATAAAATATGTAATAGAAATGATTTCAAACCCAGGTTAGCAAACTTATTTATGAGTTTAGAAATTAGGACAAACAGTCTCACCATGAATTAGCTATATCTATTTGGATTTCAGATGTAAATAAATGCTTTGTTATTTATTCAAAACTTTGTCTCGAGTTGTCCTTATATGCATTCGTATTCTAGTTTCCATATATCTATTGCCACATAAATACATTGCTTTGTAAATTTGATAATAAACATACTGAAGTCTGATAATATTGTTCTCTTGATCCAGACATTATATGAAATACTTTATCATTTGGATAACTTATAAAAAGATTACATACTTAGTTTATTATTTAGACATTGAGGTGAGGTTAAAAGATACCCTATTTCCTTCATTATCTAATTGCTAGTCCAATAAAACATTATTCAATTTATTCCATTATATTTTTTATTTATTTATAGTTATAAATTACTGGATAATAAAATTTCTTTCATCAAATTGTATTACATATTCCTTGAGATCTGATTTCATATTTCCAAATTCACATTAATTTAGCTATTTAGATTAAGATGTGGTAGATAGTGAAGTTGTTTAGTATCATTTTTTTTTGTTAAAGTTAAATTGAGCTAATGATGGAAGAGATCAAATTTGAAATTATATTTATTAACTTGGACAAATGAAACATTGCTGGCCTCCATCATTTGGTTGATTAATAAATGAGGCATATATTTTATTTTAATGGTTTGTAGTATTTCTTCCTTCATTTTTATTTATATTCTATATGTTATTGACTTCCTATAACCCTCCACTGATCTAAGCTATAAGTTAGACACAAGTAGAAGAGTCTCAGCATTAATTCTAAGTCAAATAAAATGTTAATTTATTCTATTCATTAATAGAATTGGTGCCCTGGGCATTTGCTCATATAATGTGTAGGTTTGGTATCAGATAGAGGGGTTATAATATATATCATGTAAATTATTGAAAACTTATTGAATTGATAACTTACTCTAAATTTGATATAAAAATATTTGAAATTTCATCCAGCCACTACTCTGTATACTAGATAACCTATCTAAAATATTTTAGTATCATGTTGCATTGCTAGTGATTTATAATATATTGAACCTTGATTTTAAAATGTTATTCTAATTTAAATAAAGTGTTTATAAATCAACCAACAATAGATTATGACTTAAATAAAAGCATTTAAAAATGAAGGTATATTATAAATGGAATTTTATTTTGATTTATTTTTTTATTTATTACTTTGAAAATTAAAGTATTTTCTTTTATAAAAAAATCAAAAATCAAATGGTTTATTGCTCAGGAGTTCATAAGAAATTTAAGCATCAGAAGTGTCAGGGTTGAAATTGATCTGAGAATATCATGATTTAGAATCTGACACGGCACCAGTGTACTAAATCATATTGAGCATATGTGTTAAATAGTAAAGATTAATAATACTTTGCATAATTAAATCAAATGACCCACCCTTGTCACATATTTTAAAATAATCCCAAAGTGGTAGCAATTTATTGCTCCATTTTAATACAAAAATGATTTTTTTTAGATTTTTTAAACACTTCCTTTTTTTTAAAAAAAAATATTTTGTTTCAGCTGAATATGTAATCTTCTTCAGAGATCTGTAGTCATTTTATATGCTTCTTATATTATTTTATAAAATTATATTGCATTATAAAATGTTAAATATCAACCTGGATACATTTTGCCTTTGGATTTAAAATTACTATAATTGTATGCAAATGATACTTGTGAGCCTTCCTGCAAATCAAGATGGCACCCAATATTTTTGATAAATATACAGTTTCTAGGGCTTACAATCTCCTAAAAATGTGTTAGTTGTTACATGAAAAAAAAATTTAATAAACTGATTGTTAAATTTAAAAAAAGGTAATAAATTTGCATAAATTTCATTAAGAATCTTTATTTCAATTTTTTCTTACTTATATTACATTGGAACTGATAAGCTGATCTTAACATTGTTGTACTTTATTCAATTCAGCATGTTTTTTTTTGTTGTTAGCAGTTTTTTTTTTTGGCGAATTGTCATAATAATCAAATTTTAGGGCCAGTCTATCATATAATGTGAAGCAGTGGAGTATTTCGAAAAGTATAGTATTGTACCCTCTGGAAAAAGGTGCATTAATGGTAATGATATAAACTTTACATTCAAACACCCCTAAAAGGGCAATGCAATATGAAATCTTGTTTATGTAGAATATTCCTTCATAAAGGAATGTGTTTTGAGGACTCTAAAATTCTGTTTCTGAATGCACTCAGATTTATTTACTTCTGGAGTGAAGATGTAATGTCAGTTGAATGGAGGAAAAGATCAACTGGATTTTGCAATAACACCATCACATACTGGAATGATTACCTGAGGAAAATCTGCATATCTAGCCTTTTATCTCAATCATCATGCAAAATCAGAGGGCCGAACAGAATTGTTGAAATCAATGAAACTTTTTACCAAGAGTAAAAAATCAATAAGGGAAAGTACTTCAACAGCTGTGGTTATTTACTGGTTTGTGCAGAAAAACTAATGAAAACTTTATTGTAACTGTTCCAAGTAGAACTGGCTATTCATATGGATGTGATAAAACTAAATGCTGCAGATGAATCTACAATTTATTCAGACTGTTGGAAGGCATATGAAAGTGATGAATTAAGGCATGCAGAATTTGGACAGTTCCAATTTAATCACTGGTAAAACATTGTTGATTTGGCTGAAGGTGAACATATGAAAAACATTGAAAGACTATGGGGACTGGTCAAATGGAAAAATAAAAAACACTGGGGAACTGTGTGGCAACACCTCGATTCTTATTTAGCAGAATTTATGTGATGTTGACTGCTCCACCAACAATATTCATTTGTGGTGACTTTGGAGGCCATTAGGATTTCACATCACCAACATGAATAAAGTGTAAATATTGTATGTATATATTTTTTGTTCATTTTTCTGTTAATACACAATAAATAAATAAAATGTAAATATTGTAATTAATTTTTTCACAATGATTTCTTTTTTTAACATAACAGTAATAATAAAAATTAAAATATAAATATTAAATACATTTCCTAGAAGCCATTTTTTGTAATTATTTTTTATAGGACTATGAAACTATATTTATAAAAAATATAGGCTGACATCTTGGTTTACAGAAAAACTCACAAGTAACACTCAAATATAATATGCAATAATTAAAACAAATTAAAATAATTTATATAAAAGTCAATTGAATCTACATATTCATTCCTATTAATTTTCATGTATAATTATATAAATTTACATATTTTTATAACAAATTGCATAACTATATACATTTCATATATTTTATATTTTTCTACTATCAATTTTAATTATATCTGTGAATAGATTTTTGTTTTAAAACTGTTATTATTAGATTTTTATCTTTAATTTAATATTATAAAATGTTTTTTAGATTTCTGAAGAAAGCTGCATATTCGATTGAAACAAATAAAAGAAAAAAAAATGGTTAAGAAGTGCAAAAAGAGAAGTTGTGTTTCTAATTTTTTTTAAATGTATTGCATGGAAATCATATTATTTAACATTAAATTGTGTATCTTGTTTAAATTATGATTTTTTTTCCCCCATATGTCATAGCATCGGCCGGGAGGTAAACCCGCAACAACCGTCTGCAACCAACTGCTTGCTTGCAAGGTGACTGCGCTGACCTCTCAGCTAGTTTAAAAAATTATTTCTCTCTTGTTATTTTTTGTCATAATATTTATCAGTAGCATGTCTGATAAGCTTAGAACGAGAAAGCAATTAAATTGTTTTTTATAATTAATTAAGTATTTATTTATAAAGTATTAGTTATAAATTAGTATCTTTACAAATTAAGTTAATCCTCATTAATGATTAATTTTTTTTTTTTCAAAGTTTTTTTGTGATTATTTAGTTAATATTTTAAAAGTTCTTTGTTGACATTAATGCTAATTTTGGTAGATCTCTAAATCTAGTAGAATTTCAGACATGATTTTTTTTTCTATGTGTCATAGCATCGGCCGGGAAGCGAACCTGCTAACCCGGGACAACTGCTTGTAAGGTGGCTAGCATCAAAAATAATCTTTCTACAAATATACTAGTAAAAAGTAAAATGAATCTTAAGATGCAAAATAATATTACTTATGAAAAGGCAGAATTTAAATTTGTAGCATTTATATATAATCAAGAAGTTTGTTAATATCTTCGCTTTTAAATCGTTTAAAATATGAATGTTTATTATTTCATTTCTTATCTTCAAAAAGTCAAAATACGTTTTAAATTTTCAAAAATGTCTGAAGAACATTTTATACAAAAGCTTTCTAATATTTGGGGATTAATCAATTTGAAGAGAAAAAGTAAATTTAACAATTCTTTAAACCGCTCATCTATATGTAATTAAAAATTAACTAAATTTTCAAAGAAAAATCTCCAGTAATTGCTTTTTGAATTATTTAAATTATCAATTCTAAGGCATTCTTTTTTCCGATGAAATTTACATAAATATTTTGTTTGACTTATCCAAGTAATTTTCAAACGGGTCACAATTTACAGTTAATTGTTTATTTAACTTATATATTTTTAATAAATAATATCAGTTTTATTTTGTAAAATATTATATAGAACATCAGTCAAAAAAAATATCAGAAAAAATAAAAGCCTTTTAACAGTAGTTGAAAACATTTAAATGTGTTAAGTAACCATGTGACTATGGCTTTTTTTTAAAAAGGTAAGACTGACTGTGCTTTAACTTGAACCTAAGATTTGGGGGTTGGTCAGATAAACGACATGAACAAAAGGCAAAAAGTGATTTTTATAAAATATTGATTTTTGGGTCCTGATTTAGTTTGCGCTCACGGTCATTTTGAAATCTAAAAACCACCAGTGACACATCCAACCGAGAAATGATATAAATATTGAATAAAAGTACATTAAATTCATATTTTAGAAATTATAAACTAGTAAAAATAATATGCTTTATGTTATTAGGTTTTTTTTTTTAATTTACCTTCTTAAAATATTTGAAATATGATTGCCAAAGCGAGGAATATGCAGACGAGGGGGAAGGATGGTTTGGCCGATCATCCAAAAGATGCAGAAGTCTGATCAAACCAAGCTTATAATTTCCAAATACTAAAAGATTATACTATATGCCCATATGAATTAAAGCATATTTTTACTAGCTTACAATTTCTAAAATATGAATTTAAAATACTTTTATTCAATATTTGTCTTTATCGATTGATGTGTCAGCGGTGTTTTTGGCTGGTCTTTAGATTTCAAAATGGCCACAAGGACATTAAATTGGCACCTATTTTTTTTTTTATTCAAATAAAATTAATTATTTTATTAGGTACATTATCCCCTCTTCATAGTGATAGTTTCATTTTTGTGATTTATCAATACTTTTATTTACATGGATGATCAAACATGACTGTTTTGGCATATTTTTAAAAAATCAATCCCTTTTTGATTTAAAGCTCAAATTTGCAAATACAATTATTGGGTCTTTGAACTTGGCCAGTATAAACTTGCACGAATGGGCAAGACAAAATTAATTCTCTAGACTGTGACACACACATGTGTCTAGTGGCTTCTTTTGAAAATGCATGTCATTACCATACCTAAATATATGGAACTTACTTATTCTATAAGACTTGGGTTGATTTGTTCTGAGCAGTCAGAGTTCAATAAAGTTGTGTGTGTGAATGCATGTGAAACATATACAGAAACATAATACTAATGAGAAATTTATTAAATACACTTATTATTTTAAATTACATGATATAATAATAATGAATTTCTAACTAATTGTAACTGTAAGTTAAAAGCTTAATCTAGGATAATTTATCATTCATTATGAAATACATGTAAAAAACTAATGGTTTTATTTTATTTTTGACAAAGATTTGCTAACAATTTTCTTGAAAACGTACAGTATAAAAAGGTAATTTCTAAACAAATTCTTCTTTCTTGCAAAGATTATTCTACTGATTGGTCAGAATTTCAATAAGATACTATTGTTACTATTTTTCTGATGCTATGATCTGAATTGTCAGTCAAAAATTCAAAATAGATAGGAATTTTCTTCATTTGATTAAATTAACAAAGTTGACACAAAGAGGTTAAAGATTCTACAGAGTTTTATTCATGAAGAACCTGTCAGATTTTAACTGAAATTGTACTGGTTGGTAAATAAAAAAAAATATAAAGCCCGTTTTTATTTCTTCCACAAACAATTTCATACCATTTAAATCTACTATTTATTTTACAGCTTTATCTACAATTTGTATAATCCCTAAGCAGTATAAAGACTACTTTTTATCCAAACATTTATTCAGCCGGAATTATAAGTAAAAGTTGGTTTATATATTTATCCATTGTTAATTTATGATAATAATGATTATTAAAGCAACATCAGTTATGATGCAAGGAAAAATGTGTTTTTAAATCTATTGTAAACTTATTTCTTATTTTTACTTTCAGATTATAAAATAAAACCACTAAATCTAGTTCAAATTATAAACACAAATTCTGCATTCAAAAGATAAAACCAAACTAAAATTTGAGAGAGTAAGGTCATCAATCAATAATCATATCTGGAAATGAAACAATATACCAGTAATGGTGATAAATTTTAAACAGAAAATTAATATTAAATGGATTCATAAGTTCACAAACCAGTCAGGGGAGAAATGATTGTTACATGTGAAGTTTTTGCAACTGGAGAAAAATTCACTAAGTGAAAAAGTTGAGAAAATCACATGAAAGAACGTGATACAAGTCAAGCATTGTTAGCTGAGAGGTCATCGCAGCCACCTTATAAGCAAGTAGTTGTTTGCAAATGGTTATGGGTCACCTCCCGGCTGATGGTATGACATATAAAAAAAAAGAACAATTTATGCTTCAATTGCATAATCCTATTGAAAATTCTGATATAAAATATGATGATGCTGGTACTTGGCCCTAAGTAATTTCAAATAAACCTTTAAACATCACATGATCACTATATCCCATGCTTGCTCATAACTAGATCTAGGTGCAGTGCTCTCAGATCCAAGGCTCCTCACTGATGAAGGCCACAAGCCAGAAACTACTTTGGGCATATTGGATGAGTAGGCACTGGATAAGGATATTTATGCACAAGCCTTCTGGCATCCATTGATTACTCTGTCTTGCTTTGAGTGGCACTACTGTATGGAGAGAGGTTTGCCTATTTTAATTTCAAATAACCTGCAACAAAAAAATAATATAAACTATTAATTTTCAATAATTCCAGAAGGAATTGCCAAGAGATTTTAATGGCAGAGAGAATTTCAAGATTCTTTATATGAAAACAAAAAATTAAAAACAAAAACATTTTCAAGAATAATAATTAATATAAAATACATCAAAAGAAACTCTTTACTATCTACTATATCAGGGGTTGGCAAACTTTTTAACATGAAGAGATAGTTCATTTAAGTATCTTTCCCCCATTAAAGAGCCACAAGCAAAGAGATGAAAAATATGTTAATGAAACATACGAATTTATGTATGACTATGAATATATTTGAATGTTTATTTTAGTGATAGAACATAATACAATCTGTATACATCCTAACTAAAATAAAAAGTCTCTTATAAATAAATAAATAAAAACAAAAATTACTTTCACAGTTTGATTTATTCACAAATTTCTAATATTTAAATATTCTATTCTATAATAAGGCTGAATTCAAGAGAAACATTGTAATGTGCATTTTTCTCTCCTATAATTATCAAAATATCTACCTACAAATTACAAGAAAAAAAAAATCATGTTAATGTTATCATGATAAAAAGAGCTATGAGATTGGAATCAAAGAGTCACATTTTGGCTCATAAGCTGAAGTTTGCTACCCCTGGACTATATCACATTTGTTTGTAACTTGAAAAACAAAAATGTAAGCAGTTTAGCTCAAAAAAGATTTTTACCTAGAAATAAACCTTGGAAAAAGTTGTATGATATTCTGTCTCCTCACAAAAATAATGATGAACACAGGAAACAATATTTATCATGGAAATTTTTTTTTCAGTTATTAAAAGAGCATAGAATTGTTAAAAGCTTATTGAAAGACAATTAAGTGGAAGCATTTTTGAAAGAGATTTTTAATGTAAAATTTTTTTTGTCTTCTATAGATTTAGTGTTTCATAGAGAGAACACAAAGACTGGAGATACTCATAGTAGGAATATCTTAGGAATTTTAGACTTGTTATGACAACATTTAAACAAAATTCAACAAAATCAGATTGAAGGTAAAAACATGAAAAGACATGCACATTATTTTTATGGTATTTTCAAAATGAATTGATTGACTTTTGTGCAGATGAAGCTCTCTGAAGGATTCTTGATTAAAGAAGATATTTTAATGAAAAGATAGTAGATGCAACATCCAAATATCCCTCACAATGAACAAAGCATCCTAATTTTAAGATACATATTCCAAAACCTCAGATTCAAATTACTTCAAACTGAATGATCATTTCATTGGGTTCATAATCTTTACAAGAAAGACTGGAGAAAAAATAAGTAAAAATTACTTGAAATTCTGAAAAAAAAAAAAACACCCCAAAATAAAATATATTTCTCCAAGATTATTTATGGAAGGCTATAATAAGGACACAATATGCATGATAAAATAAATTATGTTAAAATCAACATCCTAAGAAAAAAACAAAGTTGTCTTGTTCTCTTTCTGGAGAGTGCAAAAATCAACCTAGATATTATAATATTTTGGGAAAATACATAAATATTCTATTTTTTATTTGTGGAAACCTCTGCATACATGCAACATTATCTTTTCAAGTTACAGAAATAAAGTGGAGTGAAAGATTTCAAAATGTGTATCTGATTGCTAAACATTATTTCAGTCTATTTGCTGTGCTAGATGTCATTCTTGTAATTGTCACTACATAATGAACTCTTCAGCACTGAACACAACTAAAGACTGGGAAAAAATATTTTAAGATTTTATAAAGATCTGCTATGATAGCATTTTGGTAAATATATTAGCAAATAAGTAAAGAAATATTCTTTGATGTCAAGACCACATTTATAAGAGACTTAACACAAGTCATTGCAGCACTTACATAACTTACGAGAAAGTGTTATTCAAAAGGTAAAAGTAGTTGATAAATCTTCAGGGTGCAAACTCTATTTCCCCAAAAAACCAAAAATTTCTACAAAATCTGAACATGATTTCAGAATTTCCATAGTTTTCTTAATACTGTATTTTATTATCAGTGATTTAAAGACAGTTTTTGAATCAGCTGTTACTCTACATGAATTATTTTTACTCATTTTGATCTTCCAGAACTTAGACAATGGTTGACTTATTTGCAAGAGCAGACAACTTATGAGAAAGATTTGTCAGAAAACTCTGTATCTTAAAAGTATTTACAAAACTATTTTAGCACAGAAAGAAGTCTACTTAGACTTCTGAATGCAGTTTTATGACAAAACTATAAGGTGTATTTGCCATTATATGCCTCATCATTAAACTGTTTTGTGCAGTACCTATTATGGTTCATTAGCTGAAAAATCGTTCATCAGACTGAAAAACTCATTAAAATATAGCAAAGTAACATTATTCAAAAGCAATTTAATTATTTAGTATTTTGTGCATCAAAAATGATTTAGCTAAGGAAGTTGTTTTCAACAAAAGCTAACTTGAACAATTTTCATTATGTTTTTATTACATAATCCATATAGTTTTTCATTAAATATAAATATTACTTTATCATTTAAAGTAACTTAATTTATTCTAAATTCTGTAGAACATCATACTACCTTTAACCTTAATGATAGGTAGGGAACCTGCCAAAGATTCTGTCCTAAAAAACATCACATGATCACCATTTCCTATACTTACACAAGCTGTTATTAACAGTAGCAAACTTTCCATACTGTAGTGCCACCCAGTGCAAGCCTTAGTAATCAATGGATGCAGAAAGGTTTGTCCATAAACTCCCCATCTAGTACCTATTCATTCCAAATCCTGAGACTAGTTTTTAGCTTGTGGCTTTCACCAGTGAGAGGTCTTGGATCTGAGAGCACTGCATCTGTGATTTTGATAAACCAAGGACACCAAAATGTGTTGATGCTGAAGTGAGTTCAGATTTATGTGACTATACAAGTGAATGAGCTTGGATTGAAAATATTAAGGTGTTTTCATCTTGAGATTCTAGTTTTATAGTTAACTAAATAGGTAAAAGGAGGTTGTTGGGGGGCTACATTAGGTGCTTAGATATAGATGCAATGCTCTCAGATCCAAAGCTCTTCCTTAATGAAATTAACAAGGAAGAAACTAGTATGGGGATTTTATGCATAAACTTTCCTGCATTCATTGATTACTAAAGCTTGCACTAGATGGGATGATTGTGTTAAGAGGATTATTGAGTGTTATAGTAGTAAGGAATGGGATAAAAGAAAAAATTTATTAATAAAGACTAGGGAGTTAGAGAGATAGAGAAATAGTATGGAGAGTAAAAAGAGTTTAAATATATATAGAAATAAACAGAATATTAGGTGTGAGTTAATATATGATAATAGTAAGTAAAGTAGTTTATTGTTTAAGGCTCAAACGGGATCTTTAGCTACAAAAGAATATACATGTAAATGGAAAAATATGGGTGATTTATTTTGTAAATTATATAAGGAAGGAATTGGAAAATATTAGGCATTTTTTAATTGAATGTAAATGTTTGAAAACAGAAAGGATACATATAATGAAGTTGTGGAAAAATAAATATGAAAAGAGTGATTATACAGAAAGTGAATTATTGGTTTTTATGCTGGGTTTGGGAAAAGATAAGGGGGATTTAGATATAAAGGTTATAGAGTTGACAAAAATTATGTTGTGGAAATGGAATAGAGCAGATTATGGGTAAATTTAGAGTGGGGAATGTAAAAGAAAGTGGCTAACAGGTTTATCTGGGCATAATTGCTGAGATATTCTTGACTTCGTTTAAGGAGAAGCCATAATACATCACATCACATTCTGACCTGAAAAATGACTTCCGAAGATGAAAGCCATGCTTGTGGTATATTGAATATCTCTTTTTCCCATTTGTCAGAACTTTTTAAAATCATTTTAAATAATGTTACTAAATATTGCACCAATCCAAAAATTATTTCAACAAATTTTCCTCATCTCACTACACTTACAGATGAAAATATTCTTTTAACTTCTTTATTCAGTTCAGTGATGTACTTTATAAATTATCAACCAAGAATACTAAGTTTCCAGTAATTTATGAGCATAGCAAGAAAAAAATAAATTTTGGAATTTTTTTCTTACGTTTGTTTGAAACCTTGGCAAATCACTTATCATTACAACAGCATCATTATAGATTTTCTCTTATAATTGTATATTTTTAAAGTTGAAATACCACCATGGATAATATCTATGAATTCAACACAATGCTTATGAATGTGTTTTCCTGAGTGTTTGTGATGATGGTGTTTTAGTTGTATTTATATATTGGACTATTTCCATCATCTAACATAAGTATTGAATGCCTTTAGAAAAAATTAATTTTATTTAAATATTAAACCACTAAACATCACATGCTAGGACATTACTGTTATTAAAACAGACAAAACTCTCCATATAGTAGTGCCACTCAGTGTCAACCAGAGGAATCAATGGATGCCAGAAGGTTTGTGCATAAAATCCCTATCTAGTGCCTACTCATCCAATATCCCCAGTCTAGTTTCTGGTTTGTGGCCTTCATCAGTGAGGAGCTTTGGATCTGAGAGCACTGCATTTAGATCTTAGGATCTCTTATGCAGAGTTTTGCCTGTTTATTTAAATATTCCAAATACATTCAACTGTAAGTAATACCACCCAGGTTAGCATATGCACAACATCCAGGTTCAATTCCCATGCTAGTACTGTTATCAGACCAGCAACATCTGAAGAAGAGGGGAGAATAATATCTCTTGAAACATGCATATACTACCAATAGTTGAATGTATTTAGAATCTTTAAATAAAATTATTTTTTTCTAAAGACCTTCAATACTTATATTAGATCGTGGAAATAGTCCAATATATAAATACAACTATTGCTTATGAACTTTCCTATTTAAGTATCACGTAAATGCATTTGTAAGTATGTAGATGAAATTGAAACAAATGTAACTATAACTCCCTGTGAGAGCTATGTATAAACTAATACTCACACAACAGTAGATGAAAGGAATAGAATGATACCAGACATTCTTATAATGTGTTAATAAATGAATACTTAAATAGTATCAGGACTAAAAGAATAAGTGGTACCATTTATTTTTTGGATGAATATTAGTTCATACATAGATGATGGGGGGGGGGGCATTACTTCTATTTCAGTTTCTAAATACAGTTAATAATTGTGAAACATTTCTAAACTCTGTAGTTTTATCAAGTAATATGCGGCTAATAATGTATTTTTATGGCATTATAAATATAACCAAGCATATCTAGCATTAAATCCTTCTGTACTTGTTTCAGCAATCTCAAAAATTAAACTTACAGAATGTAAACAGATATAAACATTCCTTCCTAATTACTTAACAATTGCACGGTATCAATATAGTTGTTTCTGCTGCAAGAATAAATATCTTCTCCACAACTAAAAAACGTGCACTCATATATTCTAAAGCAGGGGTGATGAACTTCTAGCCTATATGCCAAGTCTGATCCCAAAAGCTCTCAACCTGGTCACCGTTTTCACAAACGTATATAAAATGGGCATGTACCAAACGTCTATTTAACAAGCATATAATGCAGTGCAAATATTGAATTAAGAGTTAAAAAAAAAATTTATTTTCTCAACTACATTTTTTTCTCTCTCCAACTGTTGTAATAGTTCTAATTCATTCCATCGAGCAGCAATATTCCAACAAATTATTTATATTGCATAGTCTATCTGATTATGGATTTAATCTATGATTCTAAGGGCATTTTGTTTTTAAAGTGATTTTCACAGACGAATGTATATCTAACAAAAATAAATCTCGAATTTTATTTCATTTTATTACTATTTTGCCTTTTTTTTTTTATTAGGATCATTACACAAAATAAGATTGCCACAGAAAATTGTGCATTTGAAAAGAAATTGACCAAAGCATTTTGTGAGAGCAAGTTATTCCAAAAAGAAAACCTATCCACAACATAAAAAGAAAGATTAAAATATATGTCATGAAGATAGCTTCAGGGTGGATTAGAAAAAGTTAATAAATATGGTACCGTCATTAATGATGTTATTTTATTTTAATTCACAAAAAACTAGGCTCAGTTTTAAAAGAGGAACATTGAAATTGGCTTGCCAGTTGAAAAGGTTGCCCACCTTTAATGATTAAAGATAAATTAATCGAATTTTTGATCAAATATAGTAGGCTATTTTTTAAATCAATAGTTTTGTATGGCCTGCGAATGAGATTATAAATACCCAAATAGCCTTTGGCAGAAAAAAATTCTCATTCCTATTCTGAAGCAACATGTTTCTGTAATTAGATGTTCCAATATTTTTCATTTTTTAAATCTTATCACGATAAATCAAAATACTTTGAGCAATTTATGTATTTAAAAAAGAATTCAATCAAATATTTTAAATCAATTCCTCACTATTAAATGATATTGAACTTTAAGCAAATTATTTAGGATATTGAAATCAGCTGAATTCTCTATGGTTTTTTTTTTTTTTTCGTTTTAAAAAAAAAAAGACAACCAATAAAATCATTTAGTCAAAATAAGAGCCATAGATCACATGACCCTACATTTGTTTTTCTTTTTCATTTCAACAAAAATTTTATTAACAATAAATAGTGATTACATACTAATAAAGGATAGATAAATGAATAAATTGTACAATAATATGATTGTATAATGTTCTATTTGTCCTGGCTAGATTTTGTTATGAGAGTGCAATTGTTATACTCTTATGTGGTTAGGTATAGTGATGAGATTCTAAGAACTTGTTTAATGGAATAAGCATTTTTTATATAAACATGAATATTTTCTTTTAGAATTTCCTATTCTATAATGCTGGGTAGGTGGGAGTTGATAATCAGGAAAAGGAAAGAGCAGTTAAAGACCAGGTGTCATCAAAGACTTTACTGGAGGCCAGGAGCTGGTCACGTTTCTTGATTTTTTTAAGCGTTTGATAAAACAATAGTATGATTTGTGGCGGGGGTAATTCCATGAGAGTTTTGCATCTCACTATCCATATGGAATAAAGGACAAAGGTAGAAAGCCTTATTATTGGGAAAAACCCATTGTGAATGGCATTTTCAAGTGAGAAAATCATATCAGGTCTTATGTTGGAATTGATTATAATTATATCTTTCAGTGTTTTAAGACTTGGGCACCGGTGTATAATATGGTCTATGGTTTCATCTTCACGAGCACACAGACCACATATAGGGTCAATGCTGGTAAAACCTCTTCGATGATAAAGGAACCAATTCGTGGGAAGCGCATTAAGATTTATTTTAATGATGAAGTCAAGGAATTTGGGTTCCAGACTCCATCTTTTGAAGTGTGAAATGAGTCTTTGGTTGGTTACTTTTAGGCTGGTTTTAATGGGTTGTTGATTATAGTTGATTATATTGTATGCTTCCCATAAGGTGATTTTTTTGTTAAGGTTAAAGGGCATTATTGGGTTATAAAGTTGTAGGTGGTCTATTAGGGAGGCTATCCATGAACTGGCAGAGGGTGGAGGATGATCTGTCGGTGTAATTTTTTTTTTTAAGTCTGTTTCCAAGTATTATGTCATAATAGCTAATTTTAAAAATGCTAAATACAGATTTTAATTTGTGTATTTAAATTTTTCCTTTTTGACTTGGGTCACTATGATTTGCTATGGCATTGTTAAAGAAGAATCAGTTATATAACATTTATCCATTTTAAACAGGCAAAAACTCTCCATATAGTAGTGCCACCTTGTGCTAACCAGAGTAATCAATGGATGCCAGAAGGCTTGTGATTACACTGGTTAGCACAAGGTGGCACTACTATATAGAGAGTTTTTGCATGTTTACTAACAGTTATGTGCTAGCATAAGATGGTGATCATGTGATGTTTAGTGATTTATCATTTTATTTAGATGGGATTTACACTCTATAACATATGCTGTATTATTGTGCTAATATCTCAATGATGGTTTGTTGAGTATAAAGAGTACTCTCAAACCAAAGCATAAGATTAGAGACTTTGAAAAGATAAGAGCAGCTAAAAAATAGTCATAAATCACATGACTCCACTTCTTTTTTAAGTTTGTGGGAAATATACAAAGAGCTTTGCTAATTGCTCAACAAGCTTTGAAATAAATGCTTAACAAGAGAAAGCATTTAAAATATCTCTATCTGAACCCCCCCCATCCCTTGACCAATGGTTTTTATGCTTTTGGCACTCCTCAGAGAGGCACTAAGACTTCTAATATATGGTTTGGCTAAAGATCTCTCAGCCCCATATAGCTATTTGAGTTAGATAGCTGGGTTTGAAGACATTTAGGTGTCTGAAAACTTCATTTTCTACTCAATAGTCAACTCTTAGATAAATGCTGGCTTTGGGTTGGTGTTTTTAGATCTAGTGTCTGAAGATATCCTAGCGCCTCTCTGAGGAGTGCCAAAAGCATGAAACCATTGGTCAGGGGATGGGGTTTCAGATAGAGATATTTTAAATGCTTTCTCTTGCTAATCTCAAAGCTTGTTTAGCAATTAGAAAACTCTTTATGTATAAGATCAGCTGACTTATGTTTGTACTTAAATTCACTTACATAAACCAATCTAAAACATCTTTGATTGAGAGCATGTAGTTCTTCTGTTAATCTCTTCACATCACATCTTTTTAAAGTCTCTATCTTGTGCTTTGGTTGGAGAGTATTCTGTGTCCTCAACAAAACATTGTTGAAATATTAAAACAATAATACAGTGTATATGTATTGGATGTAAATCTCTTCTGTTTAAAATTGCATATGAAAACTACGCTAATAAATTAAATAAAAAATAACTTTTATCAATATTTTTTTCCATTTTGAAAATACAGTAATTCTAAAAAAAAAAAATTATACAAAATACCCACAATATAAAACAAAGAGAAGACTAAAATATTATTCTGATCTTGTTGACATATGATAAAGCTTAATAAAAATATTTTTAATAAAACTTGTATGACAATATCGAATTTACCATATTACATAATTCATCCAGGACATGAGACAAAATATTTTATTATAAATATCTTTGAAACACTATCATATCACACTGGTATGACATTATATCACTTTGTTAATTTAATTGCAACATTGTTTCTGATGAGAAAAAAAATACTGCGTAGTGAGTATATTCAAATTACATTATTGCAGCAAACAATGGCGGAACTTCTTATTACTGTATCCAATTCAAAAATTGTTTCCATGGTGACAATACTATAAAACTACTGTGTATACCTTTGAATTACTGCAATACCACTCTAGCAAGTAAAACTACAGAATAACCTATAATTTCACAGATTTAAAAAAACAATTTCTTACACTGAGACAAAATATTGTATATGCTATTAAGTATATCTTTGAATTAGTGTCACACGATGCCAGCAAACAATTGTATAATTTTTTATATAACAATATGGATTTCTTTTTTTTTTTAAATTAGTGCTTATGTTTTATATATGTGATTAAACAATATTATACAAGGTCTTCAATTTGAAAATGATGGATTAGCTGTATTCAAAAGAACTATTAAATAAACAAACACTTAACATTGCACATTTTTATGGAAAAAAAGTTAAAAAAAACTAATATGATAAATATAAAAATATATAAAAATGAAAATGTGACTACAATAAGAGAAAGCAATGTGTCCCTTGTCAAACGTTGGTGGCCTAGCAGTTAGCATAGCTGCCTTCCAAGCAGCTGACCAGGATTCGCTTCCCAGTCAATGCATTTGACATAAGAAAATAAACAATGCTCCCTTAACTCCTACAGATAACATACCACTGAAATGTATGCATGTTACATTTTCTATATAAAGACAGAATACAAAAGTGTCTGAAAATCAATACTATTTGATAGTTTGCTATTGTTTGTCAACATCCTAACATCTGAATTATAATAAATAATTGGTAGTTAAAAACAACATTTTTATTCTCCATTCATTTGACATATAATAAAAGATACCTGAACAGAGGGAAGTTAGTAATTACAAACACCATTAATACAAATGGAGACATAACAGATTAAATTAATCATAGAATTAAACTTGGATGGAGTGCTTTTCTCAGAAATAATAGGATTAAAAGGAAATATGTCTATATGTTTGAAATATAAGCTTTTCAAAGGGTGTGATTTACCATTTCTTACTTATAAATCTGAGACTTGGGCATTTAACAGAATAGTATTTCAGAGACATCAGGCCACTCACTAAAATATGGAGAGATGTATATTAGAAAGATACATGGGTGAGGGTACAAGTATCATTGACATGATTAAAAGAATACAGTCTGAAATGGTGGGCTGGACATATTTCTAGAAAGATAGTAGATAGTTGAAGTTTTAAATTATATCCCAAGAGATTATAAAAGACCCAGAATGAGACCACATGTGAGATCGATAGCTGAAATAAGGAAATTTGCTAGTGTGTTTGGGAAAAAAGAGGCTAGAAACTGGATTAAACTTGGAGAGATCTTCATCCTGCAGTGAATTCAGTTGGTAATGTTTGGAAATGATGATGATGACTTGGATATAGATAAATTATAAAAATATACTAAAGGTAGAAGATTGGCATTAGTGCTATATTATAAATAAATAAAAAAGTGAAAAAATTTATTATTAACAAATATATATAACTAATGTTAGAATTAAAAACATGACATACAGAGAAATTTATTAAATGACTTATTAAACAATCGCAGATGTAAATATTTCAAGTTCATTTCTCTGCAATTAGATATGTGTTAAGAAAATATTTTTTATAAAAAAACAAAAGCAAATACTAAATAAAATAAATATTTTAACGTCGCTGTGGCAGATTTTAATACTAAAATTGGCAACCAATTGAAAGAAAAGGAGGTATATATAGCTAAAACATTGTTTTCAAAACATTCACCCTGATTTAGATACATATGATAAAATTTAAAACAGCAAGAACAGGTAACTAAGAATTACTAACACAAATCATAGAATGATGTGCGCGCATACATCTGTTTTTAACAGCTAACAAGTTATGCATAGAAACTGATATGAATTATTAATTGAAATTAAATAAGGATTTAAAAAGCAATGTTTTATTTATTTATTCTTTTCTTTGAGAGAGAAAAAAAACATTTTATTAAATTTCTGTCTAATTTATTTTAAAGTTGATTAGTTGTTTTCCAAAGCGAATGCTTTTGCTGCGTAAAAAAAGATTAGTTTTAAAAAATAAAATCGCGAACAAAGAATCTTCTGATTAAATCCTGTAAAGGTGTTAATGAAAATTCTCTGTTCCAGAATTCCACCTATTCACTATGAACTATATGCAAATGACACCTTCGATTAAAGTTCTTATAAAGATGAAAAGATAAATAAATTTGCATATAAAAAAATATGTTTTTCCATCTAAAGTTTTTTATGGGCTGAAGTGTCAAAAATTTAATGAAAACATTATGATAATGAATAACTAATTATTTTGAAAATTAAAAAAAAAAAGTTTTTTCCTTCTAAATTTAATATCACCAATTAATAAAATCTTGAAACTAAATTTTCAAAAGATATTAGGTGCAAAAGTAAACTGAATAGCTGCCTACAATTATTTTCCTTTTTAATTCACAAACTGAGATAAGCGGTATACATATGTTGCATTCTAAAATAATGACTATAGTTCATCATTATCATCGTCATTCATTGTCAATCCACTGCAGGATGTACTTCTTTTCGAGTTTAATTTAATTTCTCTGTTCCATAACATCACATCAGCAAACATTCTTTTTTCATCCATCCATCTCACATCTTGTCTCCTTCTAGGCCTTTTACAATCTCTTGGAATCCCATTTAAAGTTTCAACTATCTACTTATTATCATTTCTTCTAGAATTATGTCCATTCCCGCCCCATTTCAGTTTATTAATTATTTCAATGACGTCAATGATAACTGTTTGTTCTCTAAACCATGAATTTTGTTTTCAGTCTCTTCTTGTTACTCCTAAAATACATTTGCCCATACTTTAATGAATATTCTGAATTCTCTGTATTAATATTCTGTTGAGTGTCCAAGCCTCATATCCATAAGTAGTAACTGGTACATCACGTCTATTAAAAAACCCTTTTCAAACACAGACATATTTCCTTTTAGTACTACGTTATTTCTACTATAAACATCCCATTCAAGTTTAATTCTATGATTAATATCAAACATTATTTTCATATGTATTAATAATCTAATCAAGATATCTGAAGTTATTAACCTCGGATTAATCAAAGATTAAAAACAATACAAGCAATCAGGATTTCACTTTTGGCATACCTTTAAACTAACCGTGCTAAATTATTTTGGAAGGATTGTTCTCAGATATAAGATGGAAATGCAGTTAAAAAAATATTCAAATCGGAATAAATTATAATCTGAGGAAGTAATATTTTCTGAATGCCTCAATCCATCATTATATATATATATATATTTAGAAATTACTCAGTTGATTATGAAGAAGCCGACTTATTTTATTCATTATGTAGAAGTTTATCATTCTATAAATGTTTTTAACGTATTTTGAATTTGTAAATTATATTTTAATAAAAGTATAGTGTGCTTTTGATAGAAATAACTTGATACTAAAAGGAAATATGCCTATGTGTTTGAAAAGGATGGTTTTTAACAAATGTGTTTTACCAGTTCTTACTTATGGATCTGAGACTTGGACACTTAATAGAAGAGCAATACAGATACTTCAGACCACTCAAAGGAGTATGGAGAGATGTATGTTGGGAGTAACAAGAAGAGATCGAAAACGCAATGTATGGGTAAGACAACAAACAGGTGTTACTGACCTTATTGAAAAAATTAAAAGATTGAAATGGAGTTGGGCTGGACATATTGCTAGAAGAGATGATAATAGATGGACAATTGAAATTTTATACTGGATTCCAAGAGATTGTAAAAGACCCAGAAAGAGATCACATGTGAGATGGATGGATGAAATAAGAAAATGTGCAGGTGTGTTGTGGAGAAGAGAAGCTAAATATCGGAGAAGATGGATTAAATTTGGAGAGACCTTCATCCTGCAATGGATTGATAATGGTTGATGATGATGATAGTGTATATACTAAATTTTAGATGTAATTAAAAGGGATTTGAACACAGACTTACAGACTCGTGTGTATCGATTATATAAGATGGAGTGGATAGCTGAAGGGAGATTGAAAGTCTGTGTTCAAATCCCTTCAAATTATATTTTAATATCAAAAGTATATTTTGGGTAGATCTAAGTATTGTTTTTCTACATAAATAATACATGTTGCATCATTACTAATTATATATTACTATAGTTTAATTTCCAATAAGTTAAACGCATACATACATTTAGTTAGTGTTTTCCTTAAGATTTGCGATGATGGTGTTCTAGATGTATTTTTATATTGGACTATTTCCATCATCTAATATGCATATTGAATGTCTTTAGAAAAATTTAACTTTAAATATTCCAAATACATTCAATTGTTAGTAATAGCACATCAAATAGATTAGTATATGCACAGCATTTTGAGAAGTATTATTTTCCTCTCTTCTTCGGGTGAGGTTGGCTTGATCAGTGACAGTACTAGCATGGAATTCAAATCTACGCCCTTAGATTCTTGAGTATTGTATTTTAAGGTAATGCTCTAACTAAAATTTAAAGAAGCTGCTCACATGACAATGCCAAAAAGTCCCATAAGCCAACCTAGTGTGACTATACATAATATATGGAAACCACTAATCAATTGCTCTTAGAAAAAAATGGAGAAATCAGGAGTAACCTCATAGATAAGTGTATGAGATTTCTAATGAGTGTTGCCTTTGGAAGGATGGTTCAGTTGGTTAGAGCATTACCTTAAAATTCAAGAATCTAAGGGTCCAGGTTCAAATCTCATGCTAGTACTGTTTTACTTACTATTTATGAATTTATAACTCATTCTATTGATTTTGGTTTATAAGAGGGTTTAATTCTAAATAAATATTTCAAAATATGGTATAATTTTTAGTATTTATACCATTTTCACTTTTAAAATGATAAATTTGTTTAAGCATTGGTGGACTAGTTGTTAGGATAGCTGTTTTCTAAGCAGTTGTCCTGTGTTCGTTTCCGGTTGACGCTTTGACATATATAAAAAAGATAAATATGTTAATGAGTGTTGACCCTGTAATGAATTAAAATATTCTATTATTGAAATAAAATTACTGCAGTAAATTGAATGCTGATTTTAATGTAATTTTGTAAATAGAAACTACGGAATCTTTTTGTTATAATATAGTGGGGAAACTGTTCTATATTATCCTATCCATTCTAATGAATATTTAATTCTAAAGGTAAAGATTCTGGGATTGATTCCAAAGTTATTTCTAGTTTTAACTATTGATAAGAATAGTAAGAATAGTTAGTTTCACAGATAAAGATTCTGGGGTTGATTCGAAGATTATCTGAAGTTTCATCCATTGTCAAGAATAGTTACTTCTAAAGATAAAAGTTTCGGGAGTTCATTCCAAACAAAGGAAATGAATAAAAATATTTCAGTCTTATTGAATGAAAAAAATTAGCTTTGCACTGTGCTGTTTGAATCGGAAAAGCAATTATTATGTGAAGAAAAAGGTAATTTTATGCCTATCACATAATTCTTTTCATTTTTAGAAAATGAATGCACACTATTCACTAACTAAGGCAATATATGTTTAACTTTATACAAATAATAATAATATTTCAGCACTGAACTAAAGCTCTATATTTTTATGAAAACTCATATATATATATATTTAATTATCAATTTATAAAATATATTTTTTAAAATTGCATTTCTAAAATTTATCACCGATATACAAGTATTAATAGTAATAAAAAGCTACAAATGAAATTATATCTCAATAATAATATTTCCATGTTTCATCAGGAATCCAATCGACGAACTTCATTGTATTGCAAAATAATGCCGCAAAGTCATTACAATAGAGAATTCAGAATAAAATTCCATTAACTCTCTTGTCAAAGTTTAAAAAAAAAATATTGTCTTTTCTCTTGTATCTCTGGTAATTAAATGTTCATAAAAACTGTTGAAACATAAACAGAGTAGCTGCTTTCATAGCAATAGCTGTAGATAATTTTAATAATTATTTAAATTTACCATACAAATATAAAAAATATTTCTGCTCTCTTACATTGTCAGTGATTGGTGAATAAATACAAACTAAAAGCTTAAAGCACAAATGTAAAAAAAAATAATTCAATTTTCGATGGATTTTATTATATATATGTATTTTTAGCATATTTGAATAAATACTTTTTCACTTTAATGGTTTTTTTTTAAAATAATAAAATATTTTAATTACGTTATTTTTTTATAGCTCAGATTACGTTCGCATTGCAACTACCACGAGTGAGTAATATTTTCAGTAATAATGAAGTAATTACGGTCTACTAACTATCCCGGTTGCGATTTAATCCAATACTGATGTATTTAAAGTCAATTCGATTCAATAAAGTTTCATTTTCTTGGTGATAACAAGTCTAAAATTAAAATAAACCAAGGGCTCAGTACAATTGTTTCATGGTATCTTTATACTAGCGTATGTATATTGTCAATATGATTTGCTTGCACTTGCTTGTTGCAGTAGCAGACAAGTTTAAAGTCCCATAGGCCTATTAACTCCTGTGCTCAAACTTCTGGTGACCTCCTGAACAATTACGACATTTGATTATTTGTTATTAACACATTAATTTTCACCGGCTAGCTCAAATAAGTTAGAATTTTTCTTTATTCGTTAGTTAAGAATAAGCAATATTGAATGATTATCTGACATGGCTGCAGACTGGTTCTTGATAATTAAGCAATTCCTCAACTATTTGAAAGAAAGTTTCAATCCTTATTCTGAGTATGCACTCTAGTTTCATAAGTATAGAAGATTATGTACTAACACTATTTGACAAGTTATATTTATCAAGCTTAATTTTCAGAAAACATTTGCTGGGCATATTAATTTCTTCTATGGCTACATAAAAAAACGTTTATGATTACAAAATAATAGCAAAATATTTTTAGGAAGCAAACAAAAATATAATCAAATAATTAGTTGCAATGGGGGTCATGTGACATTCAAACATCATAAGTGATAAGTTGAGCTTCAATGCAGAAACTGCAGTAAACTTTACCAGTGAAAGGAATCAAATTATATGACATAAATTATAATTTATATTTATGTGTGTCCAAAAAATATTGAAGCAACAGCAAAATTTACAATTACATTATAAACTTTATTATATTATTTACATTTATTTTGTTTCCACTTTTACTATAATGGTTTTCACAACAGTTTACAGTACTCTATAATACAGATATGAAAATGCAATATGGATTTGTGATGGTAGAATTTTTCAGTTCAAAGAAAGATCTCCAGAATGTTCTTAATGTAAAGAATACTATGCACAAAAACTTTTGGTTTAACAATTAATGTTCAAAAAATTCAAACGATTTAGCAGCCAAAGTTGGATCTTTTTATTTTAATGGATGTCAGATTAAAAATATGAATCAGTTTAAATATCTTGGTAGATGTCTAAGCAGAACAGTATGCTTAGATATTGAGGGTGTACAACATATTCCAATATTCAGCAACGAATACATTTAACATGTTAAACTCTAGGGTATTTTATTATAGTGATAAAGTTCTTCAGCTGGTAAAAAGTTGCTTACAGAGTTGATATTCTATCAAATTTATTGTATGGGAAAATTTCATTTAAAGAGATTCCACAATATTTTAAAAACAAGATGGCAGACAGAAACATACACGGACATGGCAAGTTAATAAAAAAAACATATAAAAAATTATTGTTGCTGAAAATATGAAACAAATCACATTTATTTTATAATTTTGATGCAAAGAAAAAAGAAGTATATACTTTAAAATAAAAGTAAAATCCTGTGAATCGTTACAGATTTTAAAAATAAATTATTTAATAATTTTTAATCTGGCAGAAAAGGAATGCTTAATTGGATTTCTTAATACATATGAAATTGAGATATGACAAAAAGAATAAAAATAAGTAATTTTAATCTAATTGAAGTTAAATGAAAACGAATACTAAATAAATGATAAAACAATATAACTTTTAAAAATTCAAGCAAATATTTTGAAGTATTTGTGAAAAACAGCCTTTTATGATGTAAAAGTAACATTTCCTTGCCATTCCCATAACCTGGATTCAAATCGGGGCTGAATAAAACAAAATTGTTTACATATTCTAAAAGGGCTTAGAACTTTTTTCCAGTTAACTGGCTCATTATCAATCCATTCAACCATTCTATATTGATCAGTAAATGGGCGTCTAGATATTCTTAATTAAAGGATAAAAAAATTCAAATTTTCAACTAGAAAAATTTGATAATACCTTCTTCTTCTCTGATTATTTCTGAAGAGATGTTGGGAGTTCATTGACCTAAAGTGATCAATTTAAAATCTGTTTTATCATTATCTTATTTATTAGCAAGCTAATGGGGTTCAGTAGATAGCCATAAAGTGAGATTAAAGATTGTAGCAACCAATTATGATATAAGTTAGATAATTTAAAAATATAATAATAGAACTTTTATATATAAATAAATTAAAGCAAAATTATCTTAAGCAGGAAAAGATATTTTGGAGAAATACATAAATTCAATTAGAAGTTGCATATTCAGATAGACAGGTCATTGATACAATATTGATAGTTTGATACAAGTTCTCTAACTAAATAATATCAGTTGCCAAGCAACACTTTAAAAAAGTAAACATATAATAACTGGACACAAAGTATCTTATTTATCATATTCTGTTATAGAAAGTATAATAGCAACCAATGACTTAAGAAATAATACAATGCAAGAAATTAGCTTTCTGTACAACAAGAATAAATAGATGTGTAACCAGAAAGCTTGTAATATAAGAACTGATCTTATTATGATTGTAGCATAAGTGTTCTTTATATGATCATTAGGCAGCAAAAATAAACATGCAAAATGTGTGATTATATTATTTCATAAGAATCTGTATAAATAGAAGCAAAGTATAGATAAAAACTGAGAAGGAAAGAAAGTGTATTCAATGAAAATTCTTTTTTTATATAATCCCACAGAGCAATATAAAGATCATTTAAATGATCTTATAAATAATTCCTTTTTCTTAATCTGTGCCAATCTATTTTTTATTTTTATACAAAACTCCAATTTTTTTTTGTTTTATTTTGTAATTATTTACATAAATAATATTTATCTAAAAGACCAAATTCCATGTCTTCATCAGATTCTTCACCTTCTTTCTTTTTCTCTTCCTTTTTCTCTTTCTGAGCAGCAGATTTTGTATCTATTGCAGCACTGCCAGCTACAACTGCTCCACCTGAAGGAACAGAAGCCTTTTTTTCTTGCCATCGCTAATTATTTCCTCTATACTTTTTTCATTAAGCTGAGTAAGAACTTTATCAAGCTTTGCCGTATCAGCTTTAATACCAACACATCCCAAAATTTTTTTCTAGATCTTTTTCATGGAGGCTTCTCATTACCTCCAGGGGCAGTTAACAAATAAGCAGCTGTGTAACACATTTTTAAAAGTCTTCAGTGAGACGCAAAATGAACATGCTTTATCTTTAATGGTAAAAAAGGTATAAGAAAAGAATGTTATTTGCAAGTTCATTTTTAAAAAATGATTTTTTAGGAATCTGGTTTGTGAAATATCATAGTAACATTTTCAGATTTGGTTGTTCCATAAATGGGTTTATATTATCAGTATTGCATATTTGACAAAGCTATAACTTATTTATGGGCTTATTAAAATTTATTACAATTTCTGATATAGTGGAAATTAAAGACCATTTAGTTTTTGTTAGCTTTTCAGAACAAAGCAGTGATGAAATTGACTTTTTTTGTATTCGAATTATTATTCAAATGTGTTGAATATAGAAACAGTGCTTATTGATGCAACAATAGGTGTTACTATTTGTCAGAAAAAATATTTCAGACTTTCAAGCCCCTTCACTATCCACACTATCTCATACTACTGATACACATGACCACACACATGCATTGCTATTAGTTAACATAGATCATATGGTGCTTTATTTTGTATATTTTTATTTTTTAACCTCATCATTCTGATAATTTTATAACTAACTACACGGTTGTCTATGAGCATTAAAAATTTTGTTTTACCACAATATTCATTCCTTTTCAGTGGAAAATAGATTCCAAATAAATACAATGAATTAAAATTGAATTTCATAAAAATTCATGTTAAATGTCCAATTATATAAAGGACAAAAAAGATATTTCAAATATGAGGTGTTATTCAATGCATTGCTTAGGAATAAAGAATTATAAAAGCATATTTGAAAATTTTATCAAAGTTTAAGAAGGCAATAGAAGAAAGACGATTAAAAATCTTAAGGAAAGAAATAATTGGTTATTTGGTAAATAGAAGTAGAGAAAGAGGAAAGTTTGAAAAAATGATCTGTATGAATCTGCTTTAAATAAGAACGTTGGCAGTAATGATGATCTTTATGTAATTTGATTCACACTAAACTGTCGTTATTACTATAATACTTCTTTTTTTTTATTAAATCTAGTCCACAGCTTTGAAATATGTTATATACTATCAAATATATAAAATGATTATATATCTTCAAGCAAAATTATTGAATTAAATTTACTATGATTTTTGACTAAATTAATTATTTTCTTAAATTTATTTTTATAATTAATACAAAAACAATTAAATATATCCTCCCCATTATATAAATTTTTGAGAGTTACTTGTTATATTCGCTTATATACCTCATATAAGCATATAACATGTTCCAATTTTTCCAATAAAAATTTTAGATTTTTTATTTTTGAAAAATTATTACAAAAAAATATTAAAAAGATACATATATAACGTGAATGCAACAGGCATAAAAAAGTACAGTGATATATCAGCGAAAATTTGGTAATATACTTTGATATTTTCATTTAAAAATATTATTGCATAGATGGCTATTTGTATTCACTAGGTTAAATACAATTTATAAATTTTTGTTTGTAAAAGTTATTTATAATTTCGATCCAAAATGCCTTTTAAATACATTATTATAAAATGCTGATTTTGGTATTTTACGGTTGCATCAAATTGATATTAAAATATAGTTTCAGTTTAACTTGTTTGACACATTTTGAATGAAATATTTGAAGAATCAACATTATCTTGCTTTATATTCTTTCAGCATCAGTTTTCCTATATATTTCATTTTATAGGTTGACATTTAAGTCCTGAACTTAATTAATGTTCTTTATGCTTTTATATTTAGTAATGAATTTTTTATAACTTATTATCTTCTATTATTTATGATCTTTTTTTTCTTCATATTTATAAATGAATTTGTATTATTTAAAAATTGGATTTTTAGTTATTTTTTTAAATTATGTTTTATATTTAAGTATTTTTACTCTTTTTGTGTATATATATATATATATGGGAGATAGTAATCTGGACCAATTGATGAATGCTGATGTAATTTAAAGTGATTGCTATCTTCATGCTCTCATTTCCATACACTTACGATTTGCCGATACATAAATGTTTGGGTCAAAAGGATGGGTGGATTCATTCCATCTTTTCTAAAAAAAACTATATCTCATGTCTGGAAAAGTGAGAGTATTCATTTATAATTTATCTTTAAAGCGCATGTGCATTGGCTTAATCGCTAATATCACTATTAGTTTGTTTTAATAAAAATGTTTATCATTAATATAACATTTTCATTGTATGTTCTTAATTTTGGTTTATTAGATTTTATTAAGGAAATGTTTTGAGAAATGTATAAATTACTTATGCCAACATGTTCATTTAATAGTCGAACCTTGAGGAAAATTAATACACAAGATTGTGACCAGAAAGTGAAATCCCAATAATATTACATTTAATTACTTGCCTTGAATCAGTGGGATGCAATGCAAATTAGTGGGTTACTGGCCCTGATGCCTTCTTAAACAAATAAAAAACTGATTCCATGGCAATTCAAATCCAAATAAAATATTAGATCAGTTAATCAGAAAATGTAACTGTGTTTTAGAAATACCTGAATTCATACATGAATGGAATAAATCTTACATAGTTTGATTAACTAATGCATTATTCTGTATAATGTATGCACCTAATTTATCTGTAAACAGTACTATATATATATATATATATAATTCATGGAAAAATGAATCCAGGCTTCTTCTGGGGCAGTGAACAAATTCTCCCCAGTGTCTAGTGAGAAAAGTTTTTGATATATTTTTTCTGAGTCATGTATAAACATTTAGCCTGCAATCAAATGTTACACATATTAAGACATATTTTTTCACCTATTCTAAAATCCACTTCAGGACACATAGGAGATATAACAATACTATCATAGTTTATTTGTTGGGATCTTTTAGTTTTATTGGTCTCTGTAATATGTATAAATTTTAACTCCAAAAGCAGTCAAAGAAATATTCATTTTACCAATACTGTCTTGCATTTTAATATGGCACTGTGCGGTTCAGTGTAGTGGTTGAGTAGCAGATTCTGGCATTTAATTATTTTTATTTTATTTGAATATGTACAATTTAGTTACTCTCAAATTGGCTAAATTCAATGTACTTTAATCTATGACACTATCCTAGGCTAAGTAATGATAAATTATTCACTCTAGAGGTACTTGATACAATTATTACTTTTGCTTAGTGTAACATTTGACTAAGCACAATGCGATGAATATGAATAGAGATCTATTAAGAATTTGTCCTTGCTGCTAGTTAATGAGCAATTGATTTGCATCACAAGGCTAGGGAACTCCTATAGTTGAATTTGATCATTTATTTTTATGACAAATGAAAGTATTGAAGATTTTTGTAACTTGACAATCAACAGTTATTGGAAGATAAAAAATGTTTTTAGCATTTAAAAAAAATGGCTTTATTGTTCAGATGTTCATAAGAATTTTGAACGCCCAATTTGTAAGTGTCAGACCTTTGATCACAAGAATTGATCATGGAACCTCCCAATCCCAAGTTCTACATCCTACCAACTGCACCAAACCACATAGGGTTTCAGCATTTATAATAATGCAAGATAAATACAGATTACTTTAACATCTTTGTTAATATTAGAAAATTTTTGATTGAATGATAAACTAAATGAGATTGGTTATTCTCAGTTTTTGCATATTATTTAAAACATTTGAATTTATTGGTCTATAAAGTGTACGGGATTTGAACCCAGCTTTTCAAGCTCCCTTCAGCTATCCACTCTATCTCATACAACCAATACACATTACCACACATATGTATGAATTAGAGGAGATAGCTAAGGGGAGCTTGAAAATCTGGGTTTAAACCCCTTACAATTATGTCTAAACTTCAAGTATATTAAATTATACTCAAATGCTAGTTAAAGAAAAAAAAAAACAATTAGTAAATTGCCGAAGATTATTTCGTTTAATTGGCTCCTCCAGTGATCAAATATTATATGATCTCTCAAGCATTATTATAAATTTGAGATAAATATTGCGCTAATGCAATTAAAATGTTAACAAAATAAATAAATATTATAAATCAATGTACTTTTTGTTTTCTTATTTAAAAAAATTATAAATTCCGCAAATTGGTTTATATTTTTAAACGTATTAATACATTAGGTTTATAATTGACTTTGAAATCTTTTTTTTTTTTTTGTTAATTAAATCATGAAAATGTTAGCACATATGTATGGATCGTTCACTATCTCAAAAATATAAGACAAAGTACCGAATATGATATTTTCAATTATCAAATGTATATGGGTTTTTATAATGTAATTATTGTTTTTAATGCAAGTAATAATATGTTTTAAAGAATATATGAGCAAAATGAATAATCAGAAATTAATAGAATATCTTTTATATAATTAATATATTGTTTAATCGATCAATTAGTGAATTTTTAAAATTATGAAATACTAAAATAGTTTAATATACAATAAATCATTCCGATTTTTTTCTGTTGTACCCCACTTCTAGTTTGTCAAAGATAATCCTCTTGGTGTATTTTAGAGAAATATAAATAATAAAAGATGTGACAACATGTTGGACTATTTCCATCATCTATCATTAAATGTTGAATGTCTAGAAAAATTTTCCAAATATAAACAACTGCTAGTTATAAATATACAGTGGCAATGCTAATATAGAAATCAAACATATCCTTAGATGATTGAATATCGAATTTTAGGGCATTATCACTGGTCAGGCCAACTACACCTCAAGAAGAGAAAAAATACTACTCCTCCACTCAAAATGTGTAATCTACTAGCCCGTGTTGTTTTTACGTTATTATTTTAATGGCTGTTTTATATTTGGAAAAGTTTAAATAAAGTTGAAATTTTTCTAGACGTTCAGCATTTAATGATAGTTGATGGAAATAGTTCAACATATTATCATATCTAAAATACCAACATCACAGATCTTCAGGAAAACAATAAATGATAAAATTTAAATATTTAGATGAAAATTAAATAAAGAAGATTTATTTATTAAGTTTATGTGTTTTGCTACTTCATTGCTGATCTCAAATAATTATATAAAATGTATATTTTAATTAATGAAATGAAACAATTTATGACTTTTTTTGCATTAAATTGCTTATAAAGAAATATTAAATAATGATGTTATTATAATAAATAATAACAGCAGAACCGCATTTTTCGGTTGATTTAATTCTGGTTCGACACGTGCTTGCTTTTTTTTTTTTTAAAAAAAAAAAAACAAACAACTAATAATAAATACAATAATATTAATTTTGTTTTCTCTACCATTATCTATTTCCTGAATGGCCTTTTTAAAAATATTTATTATGGGTCAGGCCTAAAGTCTTACGTAAACTTTTTCTATATCTTTATATAATTAATTAGATTAATAGTGGGCTGGATTAACGTGTTATTACGATAAACTTGTTTTATGTTTATTTGATAATCTCACAGGTGTTCACACTTTCAGAAGGTGTAAATAAAATGATTGAAACTTTGTCTATGAATATATAAAAATTGTTTTAGAAAAGTATAATAGTGTTAATAGTACTATATATTTTTTAACGCTATTATTATTACTTTTCATCATTTAACTGTTCAATTAATTATATTTAGACAGTCAATTAAATTAGAAATAGAATAAAAACTTTCTAAAAAATAATGATACATAAAAAGTATATAAATATATTTGTAATTTGATCATCTTTTTATAAAGATTGAATAACATTATCAGATATATAATAGTCCAGTTAGTTTAAAACAGATGGCCATTAATATTGCACACACAATCTCATAAATGCTAAAAAATTTACTATACAAAATATTATGTAAGTAAATTGACAGAAAAGATCTCTCCAACAATGTATAAATAACATTAACATCTTGTAGAAATTCATGTTTAACTCTCAGTCAGATAAAAAGAGTCCTATTTTGCCTAAAATTCAAGAACTTATATAAAAGACAAGTCTAAACAATGATCCCGAATCCGATCAAGCTTCAACTCATTCGCCGTGATTTAACACCTTACAAATGACGTTTCCGTGGTTACACATGGGTCTCAATTTCTTCTACGAGCCGGCTCTGAACAGAGATAGGCATGAGAGTCAAAAAGTGACTAAATAAGAACTAACCAGAGGTTAAAATAGACTACTTAACACACTAATTAATTTAAAACCAAAATGATTTACTATAATACATATCACATATATATAAAATAATAAGGAATTGGATTGGAATCAGACTACGAACAAGAAAGATATGAAATGAGTTTTATATTTTAATTTAGATAGATTTATTAAAACAATAAAATCAAACAAAACAAAATGACAATAATTATATAGTGTTAAGTATGTGGGAACGATAGTAGGTGAGGTTAAATTATTACAGCAATCTCAATTTAACCCTTTTAAATGGGTGTGTGTGTGTACGGTTAATAAGATTTATGCCTATAATAGTTAATATGCCAAATCTTTTTTTCACATTATAGTTTGCTAATACGACAAGTGAATATGCTAGCCAAAGATGGACTATTCATTACAGCCTTCATATAGCTGTTATTTATATACATTCAAAAATGAGTGACAAATTAAGCTCAAGGTGATGCAGATTCAGCCTAGTAAACAAAGATTCAGGTTTCAGATTAATGCTGAACAGTCATTTAATAAGAGAAAAGAACTGGATACTCTAGATCCATATATATATATATGCTATGGCACTGACTAAAACATTAAGAAATAAGTTTGCAGTGTGGGTGGGTAATTGTTCATGGGCTTTTGTATCAAAATGCATGGTGACTGGATGGCTTGCTACAATTAAAATATGAACAGTCCAAGTTCAGGAACTTGAATAGGCTTTATCAAAACGGTCTGGATCCTCATGTTCCAGTTCTAATAAAAGTAGCCATATCTGAACTAAAGGTGGATGGGAACAACCTCCATCATGAACCTATCAGAAAATGCAGCAAGACACAATGGGCTAAGTGTACTTAGTAAAAACACACAATGCACAAAACAAATGCTAATAGGTATATTTAAAATTAAATGCATCTAAAACAGATAGCTTTTATCAGTTTGGCTAACAGAACCCAGTTCTTAAAATAGCATTATAATTACACTAACTCAAAAGGGCTAAAACTAAATTAAACTTCTATTGCTATTTTTCCTTTAGAAAGTTTTCTATATCTTTCCTATTTTATCTCTCCTATTTATTATATTTTCACCCACATCTATCAATAAAACAATCAATATTATACCTCATTAAAGATTTGATGAGAAAATATTTATAACATAATTTGGATTACCTCTCCCTCCTAAATAAAAAACATGATTTCAGTTCACCAAACTTTTTTTTGTTATGAAAAGTTTTACTCTTTCTTCATTTTACATGAACAGTTCAAAGAAAATATACTCTTACAATAGGAAATTCATTATGATTACATCCAACAAAATGATGATATATATTATAAACTATCATTAAATGAAATTTCCTTATGCTTTTAATGCAACATTAACATGAGTTCATATCTTATTTCCTTTCAGTAAATATGGCAGAATGATAGTACAACATCTGAAAACAGTGGCAGCACTTTTGATTCCATTCTACATTTCAGTATCAAGGTTTAATCTCTTTACTGAAAGGCTACTAAGATATTTAAATTGATAATTATAAATTTATTTAAATGCACATTGATTACTTAAGTAATATTCATTAAGGCTATAGCCTCAAACACATGCGTATAAAAATGCGATAGTAGGGACCTCTACAGGTCTTAAACCACAAGCTTACTCTTTTCTTCCAAAGAGTAAGCTTGTGGTTTAATACCTGCAGAGGTCCCTATTATCGCATTTTTATATGCATGTGCTTGAGGCTACAGCTTTAATGAATATTAAATTGATAATACAAACTGATAACTGCCCAGCTAAAACTTATTGATTTTTTTTACTAAACCAAGATTTTTTTGAATGCATTGAAGACATTATATAGATCATTTTTTAAAATGGCAAGAATATGCTTATGGTAGTATTATTCCAGAATCAATAATAGATGTAATTATATAAACCAAGAACATAGAGCTTTTGTTTCTAATCAGTTCAAATTAAAAATTCTACTACAAAATCTATGACACAGATTGAGATTTGCTTTATAAACTGTTTCAAAGATTGCTGTCATAGTGGGAGGTGGTATATGTACTTATTTATCTTCAGTTTTTCTTTCAAATGCCTCAAAGCTTCCATTATTGGCAATAGTCATTCCACTCAGATCATGTAGAACATATAATATGAATAAATTTCAGGTATTGCATGCTTGATTTTTCAAAGGTTTTGATTAAATCAATAAAAGCAATGTAAACAAGGCAAAACTCTCCATATAGTAGTGCCACCCTGTGCCAACCCTGCTCTGGTTGGCACAGGGTGGCACTACTGTATGGAGAGTTTTGCCTTGTTTATAAATAATTATGTGCTAGTATAAGAGATGGTAATCATGTGATGCTTAAAAGCAATATATTCTTAATTTTACTCTTTTTTTGCTTTTATATGATCAACATATCTAATGGTTTTTTTAGTTCTCTAAAACCACATTGAGTTTTATCAAAACACTCATCTAAAACATGAACAAAATTTTTGAAAAGACTTTTTTTGAAAAGAATATCAATACTCGATAACAATTACCACAGTATTTCTTTTCTCTTTATTTGACAAATTGGATTAAAATAAGCATTCTCATGATCGACTAACACAATTGTATGAATTCGTTTGTATATTCCTGGACAATTCACATACTTTTCAAGTTAAATGTTACGAGAACATTTCAAACTTTTTGCCATATATTCCACAAACTGGCAATTTTTTTATTTTTAGGATTACAAAGAATTATTGTAATTTTAAATCCAAATATAGCTTCTACGTAGAATAGATATATCATTGTAAGTGATCATCTAAATTCTTTTATCATGATTCAAATGATGATAAAAATACTCTCTCCATCTGCTTGAAACATGATCATTACCATATAAAAGAGTACCATAATAGAATACTGATATCAAAAAAGATAATTACAATTTTTCTGGGCATAAATGACTAAGTTTTATTTTAGTCAAATTACTAACAGTATAATTACACTTAGAGAAACAATCAGGAATCTCTTGAGTAACCCCACAAATTTACTTATATTCACAACACAAATAAAAATTTTATTATAACAAAAATTCTTGAAACATATGATTACGGTATCTAAAAAAGTTCCAAGATGCATTTCTGAATAAATCTTTAATTAATCCATGTTACAAACTTTTTCTTTAAAATAATTTTGTGCCATCTAAAAAAATGTAGAGTTCAAAATTTTGTTAAAATTTAACATAAGTAGAAGTTATTTATAAAGAACAAACATTAAATTTCCTATCAATACATTTGGGATATCTATATTTTACTCTAATTATTATCTTGGTCTTGGGGTGTATATGATCTGTCTAACATTTTGTGACTAAAAGTGCTTATGTATACTCACATCTTTTATATTATAATTCATAATGTGGTAGAGTTAAGAGCATGGATGAATTCAAGATTTTTTACAATGATTTTTCTGCCTAAACAAAATATTTGTAAGAAACAATTGATGATTTGTACAAAAACTCAATAACACATCATTCAAATTCACAGTGTTAATACTATTCTTTCCATAAAAGTTGGGACTATAATTTGCTGTTTTCATAGATTGTATTAATATCTCTGTAAAAAATATTTATGTAATAAAAATCCAACAAGAAATTTTTCTTTAAACTTTCTTAATCTAAAAACAGAGTTTATTATTACATACTTTTTTTTAATATTATCACTCTATACTGACACATTTAAAAATTTTAAGAATAAAATAACAAATTAGATCTTACAGTGACTCAGACATATGAAATCTTCTTTCCTTCAATCACTTGTAAACAGCTATTTATCCATTAAACAGTATTATTCTGAAAACAAATTTTACTAAAAGCAATTATATTGATTTTAAATTTCATATATATATATATATATATAATCTTATAATTAAAATATTTATAAATACAGTAATTAAATATATGTAAAGTATAACTTTAAAAAATTGTATCCACTTAGGAGCGCTTTTGACTATCCTTGTAGTCTTTATCAACTAACACTTTGAAAGGCTAACCTTCCCACAATACTGTGATCTTAAAATTTGCTGCCTGTTTGATTATTAAGTTTTATTTGTATTTGTATATTAGTATCGTTTTTATTTTCCTTTTGTTGTTATTTTTTTCAATTTGCAATATTTTTAAGTTATTATAATTGAAGTTAAAACTATAAATACATGACTTATTATGGCCATTTGTATACAAATACAAACAAGACTTAATTAACAGACAGGCAGCAAATGTTAAGATCATGGAATTGTGGGAAGATTAGCTTTTCAAAGTGTTAGTTGACAAAGACTACGAGGATAGTCGAAAGTGCTCTTAAGTGGATAAAAATTTTTAAAGTTATGCTTTACATATATCTAATTACTATATTTATAAATATTCAATTATAAGATTAGTATATTGATTTGAAGAAATACAGACACTGAATTATAATATTATTACATATGTATAACCATTAGAAACCAGTCAACACTTAAACGATCCCAATATAGATAATAATCAATAATCTCAAACTGTTGTCAAGGCAACTTCCTTTTAATAATATAGGTGGAATATATATATATGTTGACATGATTTTTAAGGATTACATATATAAATGATATACTTTGTGAGTTTATTCATGTATGGCTTTTGATAATTACTATATCATTGTTTTGTTGTTTACACAAACCATCATCTGGGTGATGAATAAGATATTATAAAGATGTTTGCAGAGGTGTTGTAAACACTGGTTTATAAAAATGCTAAAATTCCACCAATAGAAAACAGGTATACAAAATTGATTAAAAAAGTCAAAAAATTTTTAGTTTTTTTTTTTTTTTAATTCTTCCAAATAGAAGGAAGTTTGAATGTATCATCATTTTTATTGATATAATTTGGTCTTTTTAATATTTCAAAGACTTCTCTGATCTTATATTGGTAGAGAGTGTCACATCTGGATAGGATCCTGCTATTAGAAAATCATGACCTAAATTCATAACATGGAATAAGAGTGCTGCTGATGATGAGTGTTTCTTAATTGCATTAGCATGTTAATCTCTAGTACTGATGTGATGAAGTGACTTTACAAATCCCACATGAAACTTCATAAACTCCATGAGCCTCAAGACGGATACAATGTTACTAATTTTTTGGCAAGTAGTATATGCTGTTTTTATATTATAGCATTTTAGTATATGTCCAATATTGTCTGCAGTTCCTTTTATATATTCTATTAATTTTAACAAAGGCATAAAAAACAAAGATTTTTAAATATGTAGCACTTAGAATACATAAGATTTGTTACTAGATTTTACAAATGATTCACAATAGGTTATCCATACAGTGGCTACTTAACGATACTGCAACTGTTATCTTTGTTAATCTTTTGTATTGAAAACAATGATCTTTAATAAACAGCTTCTACCATATTAAGGTTCTTTCACAAATGGCATTAATAAAAACTTCAAATTCTATATTAAGTTTATATTAACCTTAAAAAAAGTGTCACAGTAATGTAATATATTAAAGGCAATACTTACATATTAATCTGGTAATAAAATTTTAATCTTCATTAAAATCATTATGATTATCTAGGATTGCTAAATATTCGATAATATTTAATTAAAGTACTTTTATAGAAACTGTATGATGGAAGTTCAACACCCAGGTTTGTTTTAGTTATCCATGTACAAGGGCCTCAACAATTTGTTTATATTTATTTTCTTAAAAAAATATTACCGAACATGTGTTACTTACTAAAACTAAACAATATTAAAAAAATAAATTATAAGTTACTGTTACTTTTAAAAAATATTACTAAATGGCTTATTAATTCCATTTCACAACATATAATTACTAAATTTTTTTATGTATATGATACTGTACGAACTTAAACACATTGTGTATAAATGTTGCCATTATTAGGCAGCATTTTATTATGTTTACTATAGTATTATTTTTGAGCTTTTACTTTACTTGTTTTTTTTTTTTTTGTGGAAATGATTAAAATTTAGGATCTAAAATAAAAAGCATAGGGAAAATGTGAGACAACACATAAATTCCTATTTGGCAGAGTTTACATTGCGCCAACTGCATAAAACTGATGCACTTGTGACAATGATGCACACTATTAAAGATTTCTGCCAACTGACATGAAAAATCCATGTTTGTAACCACCTTTGCTATACTTTCTTTGATCTGATTTTCCATTTGTTATTTATATTAAATTTCCTTTAATTACAATCAGTTATAGTTTTGTGTATTTTCTTTTGTCATTGAGAATCATATGAAGAAAAATAATATTAAATATGGTAGTTTGTAGTCAGCCATATTGTTTGCAAGATTTTTTTTTGACACTTCTGTAAATAGATAGTTAAAACAAACACAGCTGGAAAACTTCCGGTATACAGCTTTTACAAAAGTACCTTAATTAATTAAATAAAATTAACTTTCAAAGATAAGTTGTTGAAGATCTCTAGAATATTTTTATATCTACTATACATTCTTTATTAACTTCTAGGTATCAATTATGCTTCAAAGATGACCATCTTTAGTCACGTAAATAAATTAACAATATAGAAAGTGAAGTTATTTACAATTATTGTTAAAAATGATTCTTCAAATTTTTGAAAGTTAGATTTACTTAATTAATTAAATAATATATATTATCAAATATTTAGCAATCGTAAATAATCCTAAGTAATCAAGACTAAAATTTTATTGCTGGACTAATACGTAAATTACCTTAAAGGCAATATTAATACCATAAATATTTGAATTTTTTTTAAAAAAAATTTAATGCATTTTCAGTGTTATGCATCTTTGTTAAAGGCACTAAAAATTCAATAAGATTGTATTTAATATTTTCAAAGTTTTTTCCAAAAATATGATATTAATATAACCTTTAATGTATCAAATGTAATTAAAATGATATGCAATGAGTGCCTTCTATAACCAGGCTTCTTAAACTGTGGGTCGCGACCCCCAGGGGGGTCGCGAGACTACTGAAAGGGGGTCGCAAAGATCTGATACTTTTCAATCATTATAAATAAAATTTTAAAATTAGTATACACACTACGTACAAATATAAATACAAATAAAAATCATACAAAATACTATTGTAGTTTTATTATAACTATTTTTTGAAAAAAGTGGCAATGCAAAACTGTTATGTAGGGCCTATAAATGAAAATATGGAAGTAGCATTTAAAATAATAAATACAACGCGCTCCTCGATTTTCAACTGAACGTTCGACATTGATGTCTGGCCGCTGGCGTCAGTGTTTGCAAGATAACAGTGATTATAAGTACCCAGACGCCGCGTCACCTTACAGCTTACACATACAATACGGAAGCATAATCAAGCTAGGCTAGGCGAATCGGCATATTATTTTTATAAAAGAATAATAAAAAAAATTAAATGAAAGCTTCTTTTTCGGCGTCTTTGTGATACGGTGCCTTTGTGCGCTGCACACTTTGAACACGCCATGCGTCGGGGTTGATCTGATCGTAATTTGTTGTCATTGCACTGGTAAAGATTCGAGTGTAGTTATTTTTCTGTTTGTACTTCAGTTTGGACTCAGCTTTGTCTTCGTAGTGACATGTGTGTATTTACTGTGTAATTTTCAGTTGGTGTTTTTAATTATTACGTTAAAGTTGAACTACATTTTGTTTAATTATTTATTATTTAACCATCATGGATAAATGGCTAATTAAAATTCCAACTAATAAGTCTGCCACGCCGTCACAACCAAGTTGCAGTGCTTCAAATCCGACTTCTAGCAAAACAAAAAAAGAAAATATGACGAATCATATTTGCAGTATGGCTTCACATGCTCTTCTCACAACAATGAAGAACAACCAGTGTGCTTAATTTGCAAAGAAGTTTTGGCTGCAGAAAGCATGAAACCGTCAAAACTGCAACGACATTTGAATACTAAACATGCAACGTTATCAAAAAAGCCAATAGAATATTTTGAGCGTCTTTTGCAAACATCAAATAAAGAAAAGAACACTTTGGAGAAGTATGTTACTTTGAATGATAAATATCTATTGGCATCGTATGAAGTTTCGTATTTGATAGCAAAAACGAAAAAGCCTTTTACTATTGGAGAGCAACTTTTACTACCTGCAGCTATAAGAATGTCTGAAATTGTTCATGGAAAACAGTATGCTGCTGAAATTAGTAAGATTCCATTATCAAATGACACTGTGTCCAAAAGAATTTCAGACATTAGCAATGATCAATTTCAACAGCTTCTTATGAGGCTTAAAGACAGCTCAAAGTTTGCAATACAACTGGACGAGTCGACAGACATTTAAAAAATGGCACAGTTGTTACTTTTTGTAAGATATATTTATGAGGGAAGCATTCATGAAGATATACTGTTTTGTCGTCCTCTGGAAGGTCATACTCGTGGAAAAGATATATATAAAAAAGTAAATGAGTTTTTTGAAAAAGAAGGATTAAATTGGAAAAATTGTGTTGGTGTGTGCACGGACGGTGCTGCAGCAATGACCGGACAAGATCTTGGTTTTACAGCATTTGTTAAAGCTGGAAATGATCATATTACATTTACACATTGTATGATTCACCGAGAGGCACTTGTTGTTAAAAAAATTGCACCAGAATTAAACACTGTGTTTTTTGATGCAGTCAAAATCATCAACTTTATTAAAAGTCGAGCACTTAATAGTCGATTGTTTAAAAATTTGTGCATTGATATGGATTCGGATTATACAAGTTTATTGCTACATGCTGAAGTTAGGTGGCTATCAAGAGGTCGAAGTTTGAAACGATTATTAACTTTAAAAGATGAAGTTCTTATATTTCTAACAGAGCAAAATTCTAATTTGGCCGATTATTTTCACGATAATTTATGGCTTCTCAAGCTATGCTATTTGGCAGATATTTTTGATAAAATCAATGATATGAATTTATCAATGCAGGGAGTCTGCGTTAATATGTTTATGTTAAAAAATAAACTTGAGGCCTTTGTTAAAAAAATTCTTATATGGAAGAACAGAGTGGAAAGTGGATCGCTCGAAATGTTTCCATTTACTGACGAGTATATAATTAGTAACAATATTTCAAAAAAAGATACTCCTATAACAAAAATTATAGTTAATCATTTGAAGGATATGGAAGTTTACATGCATAGGTATTTTCCCAATGATATCGATACACAACAATGGATTTGCAATCCATTTTCAATTGAAATGGAAGAAATTAATTTTTTAAACTTAAAAGCACAAGAAGAATTTGCCGAATTAACAAGTGATACTACCTTGCGACTCAGATTTTCTCAAGTGCCTGTGCATGAATTTTGGATAGAAATCAAATCAGAATATCCCCTACTATCGGAAATGGCAATGAACAAATTACTGCCATTTTGTACAACATATTTATGTGAATCAGCCTTTTCCACATTAACTTACATAAAATCAAAATACCGTTCAACTTTAATAAACGTTGAAAATTTATTACGATCTGCACTAACTCAAATTGAGCCTGGATTTAATTATTTGTGTAAAAATAAACAATCACATCCGTCACATTAATATTGTTTGATGTTAATAATATGTTTTTATTAAAAAAATTGTTACAAAAGTTTATTTTTTCTATTGAATAAATTTATATATAGTTTTATGTCATTCTATTTATTGTGTTTTATTACGACCGATATCCCGTCAACGTTTCCAATTAAATATATGTGAAATGAATGGGTACGTATTCTTTAATCCTTATTTTATTTACATTGTAAAATAGTGCGATATTACATCTACATCTACGGTTAATATATATTTCATTATATGGAGGAGGGGGTCGTTTAAAATTTCCTAAGCTTGAAGGGGGTCGCTATATAAAAAAGTTTAAGAAGCCTTGTTCTATAAATAAATTCACTCTGTTATGCTCAATTTATGAACTTTATTTTCTTTCTATATGTATATATATATTTATCGTAATAAATGATACATATTACATATATTACTTTTTGTGTTTAATCTCAAACCAATATTACAACCAATATTATCAATTATAACTACACAGATAAATCAAGATATATGTAATTGCTCAACATGATTGATTTTAATTAATTTTGTACATCTTCACAATCAAACATTCACTTTTTTAAAAATTCTTTTAGTGTAGTTATGATTAATAACTTTGAATACATTAGTTTGAAATTAATAGCCTCCTCCCTATTACCTGGAATTTCTAATATTTATTATCAAACATCATTGTAAAAAATGTACATATATATTTTCAAGCTTACATATGTATTATTTTTGTTTATTTCTTTCTGTTCTTTCTTCCTTAACTTTCTTATACGTAAAACAAATATAAACATTATATACTTGTTTTTAATTAATGAAATATATCTCTACTTTACAGACGCAACTAATTTGTAAAGATATTTTCAAGAGTTTAAAAAAAAAAATCATTATTTAATTAAATAAAACTCTTTTCAATATCCGAATACATTACATTTAAATTTTTTTTAAATATATTCAAAACCGTTTTCAATGCCAATTTAAATATTAAAATGAAAGGCTTTTGTCGTGTCAGTTTTTTATTCCTGAAATCTTTTAATTTATGATCAAACTAAAAACGTTTTCTTTCATGTTTGCACAATATGTAAATAATTAAATATTAATTAAATATTTCTACTAAGTTTGCATTAATAGAAATTATTCATTATACAAATTTATTTGAAAATATTTGATAAAACGTTATTGAAATGAAAATAATAGTAAAAGAAAAGATAGTGTAATAAAGTACGTATATAACATGAAACCGATCCAATAGTTGTTTTGGTTAAACAAAAATCTAATTATTATAATAGTTAAAATTTACTTAAATAATATAAATATCATTAAAATACTTATTAGAAAATGCATGCGTATATACACATCTACAGAAGGCATTAAAAGTCCTTAGTAAAAATATGGGGTGAATACGAAAAGATTAATTCTGGAAAAAAAAAACAATTGGTAAAATAGGAAAATGGGGGGGGGGGGTAAATGTCAGTTGAGAAAAAAAAGTAGAGGTCGTGTAGCTATCGTTCAAAGAGGGCTAGAGAATGCTACTAAAATTTTCACATTTTATTTATTTTAAATATTTTTATATTTATGATAAGAATGAAGAAAGAAAGCAGAATAAAAGCTGCACAACTTATTGGATTGCAGTAATAAGAAATTTTTATCCTTTCGCTCAAATAATTCTAATGCTGTTCTTAGGGTGCATTTTAAAGAAGTCAACATCAAATTGTAATGAAAATCTTTTTACCAAATATATGTAATACGTTTACTATAGAATTTAAAGTAGAACTAGAAAATCATTTAAAAATATTAATAACTTTGAAAATGATTCAGATCTGGAACAAAGATAGCTGGTTCAAAAAAAAAAAAGACAGAGTTTTATCGATAAATTTTCTACTGAGATAATACAATGTATGAAGAAAAAAAGGAATAGGAAATATTTTACAAATATTCCATTAAAAAGAATTGAATGTCAAGAATTTTGTAAATATGACACGAAAGAGTTAATATTACTACAAGAAACTATAATTGTGAATTGCCAATGTCTTAAAAGTGTAAAACAACATTTTGGTATTAGAAGATATATATATTCATGTGTCAAAGCATCGGCCAGGAAATGAACCTGCAAACCTGGGACAACTGCTTGTAAAACAGCTGTGCTGACCACTCAACCACCAACGCTTGACAGAATTAATGAAATATTTTTTCAGCAACAAAAAATGAAACTATTATTAAAAACAGACTGATATCCTGAAATGTGGAATTGTCAAGTATTTTAAACGAAGTGAGATAAGCAATTTTATTCACAAAGGAAAGCTCCAGAAAATCAGGGAATTATTTTGATATTTCAAAAAGAGAAGATGAAGAAACAGAAAAATTGTTGGCCAGATGTCTAAATGATAAATATGTTCTAGATAAGTGAAGAATGCAGTAGAAATATTGTTAGTTAACAAAAGTGATTCAACAAAGTATTTGAAATTAAAGACTTATCAGTCTTCTATCAATTTGATACAAAATCTTTACCTAAATAATTACAACTCATCTACAATAACTTTAGATTCTAACCAATCAAAAGAACAGCTAGATTTAAGTGATTTTAGCACAATGAATCATATCCAAGTATTGAGAGATTATAGAAATAATGAATATGAATTGCCATTATACTTTCGTATTGTAGATTATAAAAAATATTTGATTCTTTAAGCATTTTTATGATTAAAGGTTTGAGTCATTAATGTATAGAGGCAGAATAAAGTCATATCACGAAGAATATTTATCAAAATGAAATGGCAATAGATAAATTACATTGTAACACTAATTTTTACTAAGGCTTTAATGACTTCAAGAATATGCGTGTAAAATGCAATATTAGGGACCTCTACAAGTCTTGATCACAAGCTTAAATATTAGTAAATATTACTTATGTAATTAATGTGCATTTAAATAAATTGTAACACTAAGGAAATGGACATTAAAAAGGTACATAAGAAGATCATTCAATATCTTCAACACATTTTATGGATTTTAAAAGAAGTATTTTGTGGATTAAAATGGAAGCTGAGAAAAAGTAAATTATTTAAGTCATCTGGATTTTGCAGATGTTGTGAATATTTTTACAAATATTACTTCAGCGATTCAAGAAATATTGCAAGGGTTATCAGATACAAATAAGAAAGAAGGATTAAAGATAAATGCTAAAAAGTCTAAAGTCAAATTTAATAAATTTTCTCAGAAGAAAGTAAAGACTGTCGATTGTGAATTAGAAGTTAACAACCATAAATACCTTGGTCAAATCATCAGGTTATATGAAAACATAATCGATAAAATTAATCATAGAATTAAATTTGAATGTAATGCTTTTGGCTGAAATAACTTAATATTAAAAGGAAATATATCTATATGCGTAAAAAGCTTTTAATATGTATTCAAACAGTTATGCTTAGAGATCTGAGATTTGGACACATTATAGAAAAACAATACAAAGACTTTGGACCACTCAATGGAACATGAGATTATGTTAGCAATAACAAAAAGGGATTGAAAATGAAACACATGATTGAGAAAATAAGAAGATGTCAATGAACTTATTAAAATAATTAAATGGAGTTGGGTTTAAGATATTGCTATAAGTAATGATAATAGATGAATAGTTGAAGTTTTAAAATGGATCACAAAAGACTATAAAAGACATAGAAAGACATCACAAATGATGAAGTAAAGAAGTTTGTACATGTTCTGTGGAGAATAAAAGCAATGAATCAGAGAAATTGGATTAAACTTGCAAATATCTCCTTGCAATTGATTGATTTTTTGAAAATGATGATGATAATTGTTTATACTTTTAACAAAGATGAATATTTGCAACTAAAACTTTATTAAAGCAACAAACATCAACAATCTATTAAATTTACATATTACATAATAACTAGAACTGATAACTATAAAAAAAAACAAGGAACCACTAGAATTTTTAAGTGACACTGTTTTCAAATCATATAAACACAACTATTCATGACTGTATATATAAAGAAGCTATAATTCAAATTTACAAATAAAAAAGAAATCATTTCATTCTGTAGATGAACAAATGTTTCCAAATTTGAAATACAAATACAAAGAGAAAAATCAATATAAAAGAAGATATGGAAATATATGCATAAAAACAGTTCATTTTATCAATTCACTTTGGGATCATCCATTGAAAGCATGAGTAGTTAATGGACTTCACACAACAGGGCTAATCAAGTCATGGAATAGTTCATAGCCTTCATCAATGAAAAGCATTAAATTACAATATCCATCTAGTTTCCACTTTTTTTTCATATGTCAAGTATGTTGACCGGGAAGCGAACCCAGGCCAGGTGCTTGGAAGGTAGCTATGCTAATCATTAGGCCACCAACACTATTAAAACAAATTTCTGGGTTTTAAACAATCTAGTTTTATCCTTTAACATTTTGGAAAAAGAATATTCTTATTAAGACTAATGCTAGAGTTTTATCTAAGTTGATTTGAATGCAAAACTTGAAGCTGTTTAAAAGTTTTAAAATATTATTTTAGATAGCATAAAAGTAAAGATAGTAGCTAGTTCAGTATAATACAATACTCTTCATAAATAAAAGCATATTGCCCAACACTAATCTGAGAATTTGGTTGTCATATCTCATTCCCATTAATTATTCATAATTACTACATATGACTCTGAAATGGACATTAAATGTATGCTAGAAGTCATGATTTGTTGGGAAATTTTTGTATAATTTGTGTTTAGTCAAAATTAAGTGTGCATATAATTGAACTAGATTGCAGTTAACATCATGTAAAAGTTCTCATTATATAAAAAACTTGCAATAAAGACAAAACAGATTAAGTTGTTACAAATCTTTAAAAAGACTAATTTTATACACTTAAAAAAATTCAGTACTTGTTAATTTTCAAGTAAACCTGTATTTTTGATAAATGTACAGCTTCAAGGGCCTATATCTACTAAAGATGTGTTAGTTGTTAAATTAAAACAAAATTAATAAATTGATTGTTAAATTTAAAACAATATTCTAAATTCCAATAAATTTCATTAAGAAATTTTATTTCAATTTTTTTACTTATAACATGGAAGGTGACAGAATGCTCTTAACATTATCATACTTTGGTTCAATTCAGCATGTTTCTTTTTGTCAGGTTTTTTGTTTTTGGTAAATTATCATAATGATAAAAATTTGGGACACTTCCTATCACAAAACATGATACAGTGGACTATTTCCAAAGATATGTCATTCTTCTCTTGTGAAAAGTTTGCTTAAGGGTTACAATATGATTGCATACTGCTGATATAAATAAAGAATAAATATTGTATTTATCTATTTTTTTCCATTTTTCTGTTAATAAAAAAAAAACACCTGTAAATATAGTAATTAATTTTTCCATGATTTCTTTTTTTTAAAATAACAGTAATAACAAATAAAATGTAATTATTAAACACATTTCCTAGTAGGCATTTTGTTTGTTAATATTTTTGGGAGCCCCTGAAACTGTATATTTATCAAGTGTGAGCTACCATCTTGATTTACTTGAAAACTCACAAATACTCAAAATTCTCTATAGAACTGCTCAGAAATTGAAATGAAACTTGTGAACTATCTGTATTTTTATATTGGACTATTTCCATCATCTAATATGAATGTCTTTAGAAAAGTTTAATTTTAGTTAAATATTCCAAATTCATGGCTCAGTTGGTTAGAGCGTTACCTTAAATTTCAATAATCAAAAATCTAAGGACCCAGGTTTGAATCCCATGCTAGTACTGTCACTGGTCAGGCCAGCAACACCTGAAGAAGAGGGGAGAAAAATACCTCTCAAAACATTGTGCATATACTAACCTGTTTGCTGTGATATTACTAACATTTGTTTGCTGTGATATTACTAACAGTTGAATGAATTTGGAATATTTAACTAAAATTAAACTTTTTTAAAGACATTCATATTAGATGATGGAAATAGTCCAATATAAAAATACAGCTAGAACACCATCATCACAAACCTTCAGAAAAACATTGTGAACTATATCTCTCTGAAAGTTTTTGATATTTTACTTGTAATTATAAATATAATGAGTATGCTAATAGCTCTAAAGAAGTTTTTTTTTTTGCAATAAATGCCACAAGAGAAAGCATTTAAAAATCACTATTTAGCACACTCATTACATTTACATTTGTAAATACAAGCTAATGTATAATAGGAATTGTGGACTTAATCAGTGAAGTATTGAATGGCTTCATGTTCTCAGATCTAACTGCTTCAGCTTCACCTATTTATATAGAAAGTAGGTTGAAGTAAAGAAGGTTTTCCTCTTTTCTTCCAATGTGTAAGCTTGTGGTTAAGACCTGTAGAGGTCCATACCTTCACATTTTTAACCGCACAAGCTTTAGGTTTATTGCCTTAGTAAATATTACTTAAGCCACATGATGTATGACTTTATTCTCTTACTATTATAGTTTTACCATGTAATTTAATTCAACAAAGTATTTTTTCTTAGTCTAATTGTAATATATATATATACACTAACATTTTGAATATTAGTTTAAGAAAAAATTCATTACAAATTACTTTTACTTGTAATTATATATGGGACTATTTCCATCATCTAAAATTTATTGTTAGATATCTTTAAAAATCTCAAATTTAGTTAAACTTTTCAAATATATTTAATTATTAGTAATAGTATATAGGTTGGTGCATAACACAGTGTTTCAAGTATTAATATTTTTTGTTCTGCAAATCTTTTAGATTTGACTAGTGACAGTACTAACATGTGAATTGAACCTGGGACCAAAAACTTATAAACTGTTTAGACAATAACTTAGTTAAATTGTTATTAGTGGATGAAGATATAGAATAAAAGGCCCCCATAATACAAAAATGTATAGTGATTCTCCACTTTGTCTACAATTGATCAAAAGTCCAATAAAACATAACGAATGAAAAATTATAAATCACACTTATTTTGGCTATTATAACTCATAAGAATACACTAACTATAAGAAAATGAAACTTCATTGAAATATCAGATAATCACTTCTATGTTCTGCGTAGTTCAGTGCAGTGGTAGTGTCAGACGTTGAATCCAAGGTTCTACTTTTTCAGTACTCAACCTTCTTATGAATTTCCAAGCAATAAAACCATTCAATAATTTGTTTATTTAATCACTTTTAAGATTTTTTAAAATGTTTTTCAAAATCAAAATCTTTTTAAGGACATGCTAACAACCTGCTTTCTATTCTGAAAATTCCATCAAGGACTTTACATAGTATTTGACAAAGCTTAATCTAATTTTATTTTACAAACATGGAAGAGATATTAAAGCAAGGACTCCCAACCTATTTGACCCCAGTACCTTCTTGGCTTTTAATAAATTATATGGTATTCCCTATAACAAGAAATAAAAGTAATTAAGTTCTCATAAAATATTTATTCTGTAAAAAAATCTTAACTGGGCGTTTTGAATTATCAGACCCTCAGCAAGAAGAGAGTCTATTCAACCTCACTCTGTTTATGTCAAAAGAGACCTTAAATGTTGCTGGTGTGACAGCCAGACTGTACTTACATGGAATAATTTGGAAATGTTGATAACGTAATTATTTTTGGAATATTTACCATACCCCCTGGGCCTATGGATACCCCAGGTTGGAATCCATAATCTAAAGTTTTCTCAGGTTTAATTTATATATTTCAATTTTTCGTATTTTCACATCAATTTGGATTAACTACAAATCTTTAAATATATCATCCCTTAACGTTTGATTATATATTTATGTACACTTATCTATTTTATGAGTTAATAATTACTTTAAATTCTGCTCTCCAATTCTATCTTACTTGTTTAGTTTTACATGTCTTTTATTATTAAAATAATTTCACTCAATTCATATGTATATATTCATTTTTATTTCATATGAATAATAACGTTTACAAATACTTTCATAATTATTTAGTATTTTCATGTTTTCTGTTTTTTAGAATTCACCTGAACAAAAAACTATTTTAAATTCCTTTTCCCACTTTCTTTTATAATATATTAGTTATATGCAGAAATTTTTTTTTTTACAGAAGTGTTTGCACACACAATCTCAAATAAATCCAATCACGGTCTTAAAAGATTACAAACAATCGTTTAATCTGCTTGGATAAAACAGTTCCTGATTAAGTCTCTTTTCATTATATAGAACAAATTCTTTCAGCAAACAACATAATATTTTTTAGGGACTTAATTAAAAACTAGAAGGACGTAGACTCCCGAATATTTTTAATGAGCCTCCATATTCGTTCATTCCATAACTTGTCATCCGAGGATTCAACCACAGTTAACGATTGGTCAGCTAAAATGTATAACTAGAAAATCATTTCTATTGATATTTTTGAGACGTTTTTGAAAACATTCACTAATTGTAGAAACATTTTATTATTGGAATGAATTAACGTAATTAGTATTCAAAAACTGTATTTCATGATTTAAATATTTTCTTTTTGTTTGTAAAAACAATCATGTTAACGTATTCAACCATGTATAAAAAGACAATTATTATAAAATCAGCGCATACTGTTGTAGAATAGGCATATTTATATCATTGCCTGATAAACAAATTGCAAAAAAAAAAAATCAATTATGTTAAGAAAAACAAGGGTTTTATTTATACAAAGGAATATCCATAATTTATATATATTTAAAAAAATCAGAAATATCAAAAAGAAATCTGTACCATAAATACTTATTGTTTTCAGTTTTTTTTCTTTCTAATTCAATTCCTCTCTTCGGTATTTTATATTTAAAATCTAGAAATATTTTGTTTCTTTACCGATATAAAGATAGAAAACACTTTAAAATTATAATAACTTCTAATAAATTATATAAAAAAATCAATACTAAACTAGCACAATATTCTTTTTAATGGAGATTTACATTAACAGCTATGTTTTTCTGATGAGAATAATCTATCAAATACATTTTCTTCTAATGTCAAGTTATATATAAAAGGGTTAATAAAAACACATACATAACTTCTATCTCTCTCTATATAATGACAAATTAATCATAGAATTAAATTTGGAGTGCTTTTCTAAACACTTCATATAATAGATATATGGGAGATAGTGACCTGGGCCAACTGATGAGTGCTAGTTCAGCACAAAATGAATCTTTGGAGACATTTGTCTTTTATTGTATCTTTATTTGTATGAATTTAAAAATAATGGGGAAGTATGGAGGTTGTTTAATGTATCCATAAAGATATTACACATGGGAAAGAGAAAGGTGATAACTCCATTTGTGTGTATGTTTAGAATTAAAAAATCAGATATCTTAATCTTTAACTGAGGTTTAAAGTTTATATCTGTACTAGAGATAATCTCTAGTTTAGAAAATGATTAGTAATAATCGCTATTGTATTTCTCTGAGGTGGATGGTGTCAAAATTGTAAGCGGAGGGAGTTTGACAATGGTAAATAAAAATGTAAACATATTTTAATATTAAAACGAAATATAACCCGTGTTGAAAAAAAAAGTTTTTAATAGATGTGTTTTATTAGTTGTTACTTATGGATCTGAGAATTGAACACCTAACAGAAGAACAATAGAGACTTCAAATCACTTACTAAAGTATGAAGATATATTAGGAATAATAAGAAATTGAAACAAATATGTAACAATGATATCATTAAACGAATTAAGACTCCGAAATGGAGCTCAGCTGGACATATTAATTTAAAAAAGATTGTAATAGATGGACAGAATAGTGGATTAAACTTGGACTTTCATCCTATAGCAGATTGATACTGGTTGAAACTGATAATTACTAGCCGATATGCCCACTAATTTATGGGTGATTTTATGTTGTGAATACAATTTTAGTTCATTCATACATCATGGATAAATAAAAAGAATAGAACTAAGGTTAATTGTACCAGTTAATACTTTTATATGTTAAAAAGTGCAAGGACTTGGTATGACTCAGTGCCAAATAACATGAAATAATGCTGCTTACAGATGCTCATGAGGAAATAATTTTTTTGTACATCAACGCTGGTAACCTTCGAGATTTGGTTTTGTTATTATATATGTTGTCTAATAAGGCAATTACCAAACTGGCTATGGAAAGAACATTTTGATCCTCAAATCGAATAATCTTTGCCAACAATAAAATAATTAAAATATTTTTCCTGGCAACAGGCACAATTAGGGACGGGGGGGGGGTTGTTCTGAAATATATGCAGAATATTATTACTGCAAGTTGATAAAATATTTACAGACAGTTTATTTCTATTTAATGTTTTAATTAGATATAACTTATTATCCATTATTGCAGTTAAATATTTTTGATCAACTTTAGATCTGTCTGAATTATCTGGAAGGATCAAAACTTTTCATATTTTTTCCTGATAGTGACATAATAATTTGGTTAACTTCAATAAAGGTTGTATCAAAAAGTAATATTTTTATTGCAAGAACAATTTGATCATCAGAACCAGCTTTAAACAATAACAAATTATTTTAAAATGCTTTTATTTGCTCCCAGGAACAGTTGTTACAATTCAAATTTTCTATACATTATTCCTTTTGAATAGATATATTGGCCTAGGTGTGCATCACTGATAAAATATAAAACCTCACTGAAAATGGGGCTATATGAAAAACATAAACAAACAATAAAATTGATCCATTAATTTCTGACTATAACTCGACAAACATTTTATTTTATGCATGTAGATATGTATCTACAACACACATATACTGATATGAAGATATCTTCTTGACACCACATTAGCAGTACAGTATATGAAGCTGGTGTTTAAACCAAAGGGTTTAAAATTATGGGTTATCATCAAAACTTTGTCAGTAGAAGTGACATTTATGAAAATGTCTGCAATGTTGATATACATCCCACATGTATGAATGGATTTCACTCCATGAGATAGTTAAAATAATTATGTAGAAAAAGATTTAGATAATATATAATTATTTGGAAGGGGAATACATGTTTAAAAATTAAAGAAGAAACTGGATATTTTGATCATGAAAATTATTTTTTACAATGTATGGAAAGGTAAAATATTGACAACTAAGTATTTGCATTTGTAATATAAATTAAGATTGTTTTAAAATTAAATTTACAAAATATTAAAAATTATAGTTTGGTATTAAAAATTTAAATGTGCAAGTTAATGCACCTGTTTATGAAAATGATTTTAAAAAATGGCAATTAATAGATTAGGACCAGTGACACTAAATGACATCTTTGACATAGATAATAAACTTATTATAAATAGTATTGACTGAGATGTAACTATTGAATTAACATTGGATTAGCGTTAAGCTGCAAAGAGAAATTGGAAAGAATTTATATATTATATACCAGGGGTGGCCAACTTTTGTGTTCACAAGATGTACTTTTTATTTTAAAAATGTGTTGCGATCGACTTGTCATAGCATAGTCTAAGTGGAGGGAGATGTGAAATAGTACTATTTATATATATATCTAGTAAAAAATAACAATTATTTAATGGGCCAAAAAACTCATATCCGGGGGGGGGGGGACTTAATGCAACATGAATAATTATTATTAATTCAAATTAGCTACATTAAATCAAGATTAAAAATATTATTTTCAGTAATGATACGACTTAGTGGACTTCACCTATCTAGAATTGAAAAAAAAATTTAGAACAAAAAACTTGAAAATCTTGATTTAATTTGTTTCATTCATTACCCGACAGCTCTTGCCAGATTGGCCTTGCGATCAATCAAAAATGGCTTTGCAATTGACTGGTGGATCACGATCGACTTGTTGGACACCCCTCTATATACCATTATCCAAGCTATCAATAATTATTCGCTGCAGCAGTTGAATTGTAGCATTCCAACATCATATCTTAACTTTAAGGATAAACTACCAGAATGACTAGCCAATGGCAGTCTTCTTTGGGATGTTATTTTACCCCTAGCCATGTAATCTTGCTCAGGAGTTTATAACAAGTTTAATCCCAGAAGTGCTATAATTGGAGATGGTTCAAAGATCTTATGCTCCAGAGTCTAACACTTAGCCACTGCACTAAACACTGCAGAGCAACTTGTAATAAATGTGAAGGATGAACATCCAGGTAAATCTTAGAATGCCTAAAAAATTAGCTGTCATCATTTGCTAACTAGTGAGTTTATAAAAAAAAAAATAGATTTGTCCAAAATGTTGTCTTTCACAAGATGTTGAATCCTAAAAAAAAATATCATCAGAACTTTAGTAAACAGGCAAAACTTTCCATACAGCACTTTGTCTGTTTAATAAGTTATGAGCAAGCATTAGAAATGGTGATCATGTGATGCTCAGTGGTTTAACAACTTTAGTAGTAAAGAAGACTTGATATATGACTGTCATTAGGATCAACATTAAAAATATATTGCTAATTTTGAGAGTTCTATTAAAATTCTACAAAATATACAAACTATAAACTGTAAATCAGGGATGAGAATTCTTTAGTAGGACAAAGGTCAGTTGTAATTTTGCCCAATTGTTGTGGTCTATCACCTATATATTATTCCACAATAATTACAAATATTAATTTATGATCAAAAAAATTTTATTAAAAAAATCAATATATTAATTCCAAGTAGAGGCTTAAAATTTCTTAGGTTGTCAAAAATTTGCGCATGCTATCAGCTAATCTTGAATATTTAGGTATATAATTACTACTCATGCATAGAATTCTAAATATTCTCAAGATAAAATGAGATTTTAATTTAATCATATTTGTCAAAATATAGACTTGCATAGGTACATAGCACAACACTTTAAACTAAGTGCAACTTTTTAAAAAATTGGATTTTTTTTTCTGCAGACTAAACTTCAAAAGCGATTTTTAGGTCCTGAACTGTGCATTTATAAAATTCTTGCTTTGCAAAATTTCATTATCCTCCACAGATAAAGAAAATGATTAGTTATATTTTCAATCATTTGTTCACTCATGAAGGTAATTAATTATTGATTCTAGTCTGAATTCTTAAAAACATCTCTCAAATTCAAAAGGCAGTTGTATTTATTTTGTGGAATATACTTTCATTTTTGATAATTTGTCAAATATTTTTGGACAAATAACAGCTTTATTTTAAAAAGTACAATTATTTCAGCTATTATTTTGTTTCTACCATGAAATGGTTAATTTTGAAGATAAATCCTTAAAAGTAGACTTCTTTTGAGATTAAAAATCAAACATTGAAATATAACAATTCATTGTACTTAGAATCATTTTTTAATTGAACACTTAAACATTTATTTCTGAAGATTTTTTTAAAATCTCAAATGGGTTCAATTTTATGCAGATTCCCACAGTGACATATTTAGAATTTTGTAACAAGTGGATTGCTGATAAAAAAATGCAATGATACAAAAGAAAATCAGAAAAATTATCCCTGGTATACATAATTAAAAATCCACTATTCTAATTATTGATAGCTCCTATTAGTTATCATTGATCCAAATTTTTTTCCTCTTCTACATATTTTGAAAACACTGCAAATATCATTTTTGATATTTATATCCTAAAAAATCTTTCATATAAAAATACAAAGATGAAAAATATTAAGTAATGTCGAGATTCTTAAAACTATAAGAAAAACAAATGCAGCTAGTTATATCTTGTTCAACTATATGATGTGTAACAGATTTACTAAAACTTGTATGTCTTTAATTGTGAAAATATTTCAATTTTGTTCTCGAATAGAATTGCTGGTTTCTAGAAATTTTTATTATTTCTCCATCTGCAAAAGATTTATATTTTGTTAACACATAATTCACACAAAATGATGTTACTATTGCAGCGATAGATTTAAAAATGGGTTTTAAAAAATGATGTTAACTGGTTGCGATTTAAATTTTTTTGTTTGCATAATTTGCTTTTTAACAGCAAATCTTTATCAAAGCTGGCATGCATGGTTTTCAAATATCTTTCAACATTTTCTTTAGTGATACACTTGCATGATATATATCAAACACTTTGCATTCATCATTGTAAAAAATACTGTTCTTCCCATTCTGTATTAAAAGTATGCCCATATTTTTTTTTACCTGACATTACCTCTTTTAAAATGCTATTTTTAAAAGATGAATGCCTTAAATCATGCATCTGCCACAACAAAAGTTAATGGCTTCATGATTAACTGAATATATTTAATGCTGCCCATTGCACCTTTGCTTTGAGTAGAGAATGCATTTTGAATGAAGACATGTGTCATCAGGCCAATTCATTAGCTAGTTTGTTCAACTATACAAAGCCACTTTATTTGTGAAGGGCTGATTCTTGCCTGTTGCAACCATATATGTGTAAAAATGTATTTCTTTTATGTACTGCTATCTAATCTAAGTTAATATAATTCAGATGGTCATTCTCTTGATAGTTCGTCAGATGACTACCATTCGCATCTTGCCTACCCTGGATGCAGATGAAAATTTAAATTTTTATAAAGCATATATATTAAAATATCTTATTACTTAAATTATTAACTTTGAACATTTTTTTGTCATTTTAATATTCATAATTATTGTTTCTAAATTTATTTGTGATTTTTAAAATATCTTGATGAAATATCCATTAATTTGAGCATAAGAATCAAGGTGAAACATACTCTTAACATTTTTGTTATAAATTATGCAGATGTAGCTTTTATATATTTCTTGGACAAAGTGTTCTGAGTTGATATTTGTTGTATATTAAATTTTTGTGTTAAGTAATCTTTGTTCTCCAATATATATATATGGCGAATGTCTGGTCATACTAGTCTGTTATATTCTGAAGGCTGTATTAGGCCCCCAGAGAATATAAACAATGGGCTCATGTTAGAAAAGTACTGAATTATAGTAGAACCAAGCTATCTAAGGAATTGGATATTGGTGCACTCATAAAATGACTAATTACACTAGAAATAAAGCAATGACCGGATGTTACCATACAATCTTTCATTATATATATTCCCAGTTGTGGAAATTTTGTGTCCCAAAAAAAATGTAAAATATCATACCAACATATAGTTATAGATATACATGTTCATGTTACATCACCATTCATTCAAAAAATAGAGTTCATAATTTCATTTTAAATGTTTGCTTAATTTATAAATTACTAATTCAAAGTCAATTAGCAAAAATTAATCAAGGCAAAAAAAAAAAATCTGTATATTACTCAATTTAATAAAAGATTTGTTTAAATGGAATGAGATAAACTTTATATAAATATATTTTTGATTATAAAATAATTAAAAAGACTAATAATATATTGTATTCATCACTCTTGGTTTCCTGTTTTTTCTGGATTAGCTATTTTATCACATTTAAAGTCATTTTGTGGTAGTAAAAATAAAGTATTTGTGATGATGCTGTTTTCATGATCTAATATTAAATATCTTTAGAAAAAAATTCAAACTTTATTTAAACTTTCCAAATACATTCATCTGTTAGTAATAGATGTTAATATATAATTTTAATTGGTATTATTCTATTTCCTTTCTTCAGGTATCATTGGCCTGACCAGTAACGATACTAGCATAGGAATCAAACCTTAACTTTTAGATTCATGAAATATTGAATTTAAGGTAATACTCCAATAGATTATTAACATTCTTTACATCATACTTTCAATAAAACACAGAATCCTTCCAACAAAACCAAGAAATGACCATGAACTCACTCCTAATTAGAAACATTTACATGGAAGAAGTTGAAACCACAATCATAAAAACTACTTCATATCTACCTAAAGTTTGGCTTTGTATTGAAGGACCATTTATTATATGACCACATGGTTAAGAACTATTACAAGCATTTTTATCAACAAATCTTCTTCAATTAAATTCTTAATGGAATCAGAACAAGAACAAAAATTGACATTTTTAGATGTCCTTGTGACAAGACTCCCTCATGGGAAAATCAAAACTAGTTTATAGATCCCTATCCATCAGAAAGAACTTATATTAACTATTCACTCATACCAGAAACAAACATGGAGTTATATTAGCACTATGGAAGAATAAAAGTTTGTTCAGAAACTAGTAATTTGGAAAAAGAAAACATTTACATATAATAAACTTTCATAAAAGTGGTTATCCATCAGTTAAACAACAAAAAGGAATATAACAAAATATTGTTATTGTAATGAATCCATATCTATCAGGAATAGCAGACAAACTAAAAAAAAATCTGAAATCCATATAACATCAGAACAGCTTTCCAAAGCTACATCACATTATAAAGGAATTCTAACATCTATAAAATTTAAACATGAAATGTTGAAAAGCAAAAACTGCATCTACAATATATATAAAATGTACATTGATGAGACCAGTCATCCCATTAAAAATTGATTGAAAAAGCACAAACTGATAATTAGAAGAGAAAGCAGACATATCTAAAGTACCAGACCATGTATGTACTAATGATCATATGTCGAGTAGGAGAATACACAAATATTAGAGGAAAAAGTACAAAGAAGAAAATTCAAAGATGCTACTTGCATAGTAATTACTCCATAAGCCAGCATAGTGTAATAATTCATGTCTGGAAGCCACTAATTAACTTTGTTCTTAGAAAAAAAAAAGAGAACCGAGGACCTCTAGACAAATATGAGATTTCTACTTATTCTTACCTTTGGAAAAATAGTTTAGGTAATTAGAGCATCATTTTAATTTAATATTCTTCAAACTTAAATGTCTAAGTTTGATTACCATGCTAGTGCTGTCACTAGTCAGGCTACCAATCCTTGGAGAAAATAACATTACTCAGGATATTGTTTTATATTAACTTGTACGATACTATTTTAATTTTTTTTTCTAAAAACATTAAATATTTAATATTGGATAATGAAAAATCTAGTATATACTTTAAAAGAACTACTGTGCAGTACTGTATAATTAAGCAACAATTATAATTTATTTAAAATGTTATTTATAAAAAAAATACTGCGACATAAATGAAACTTCATAATTATACTGTAATAATTTTGTACAATATTATAAACACTTCTATATGAAGTGAAGATTGGAAATGCATTTTTGTTACATAACCCTCAAAAAGTAATCACGAAATACATTTAGTGGTCTAGCGTTGTTTAACATTTGACTACTGAAGAGAGCACTTTGCACTGGAAATGCATTTAAAAATTTAACTAAACTATTTTTAAATTTTTTACTCTGCATAAGAATCATTTTAATTAATTAAAAAGTCTTAAATATATATCACTTGTTATTTTATTATTTTAAAAAATATATTTTCAAGGCAAAACTACTTTTTATATTTCATTTTAACTCAACATAACTCTTTTTATTCTAAGGAAAAGTTCATTTATTCTTATTCAGTGACGGATGTACATTTCAATGATTCCTTGATTAAACAATCCAATAACTCAACTTGTCAATTTCAGCTTGTTTTTACTTTTTTATAACAGACGTAGCTGACAAACCAGTAAAAAGTGTATAACTCCCAAAGCTTGACGCAAGAGTTATTGAATAATAAAAAAATAGGATTAAAGATAAATGCTGAAAACACGAAAATAATGTTCAGTGGATTTTTTCCAGAAGAAAATAAACATTGATAATGATGAATTAGAAGATTACAACTACAAATATCTTGATCAATTTATTAATACTGATGAAAACATAATGGATAAAATTAATCCAAAAATTAAATTTGGACTGAGTTTTTAATACAAAAATTTAATATTAAAAGGAAATACATCTATATGTTTGAATTTTTTATTATCAATTCTCATTTATGGATCTAAGACTTGGAGTCTTAACAGTATGGAAAGATATATGTGAAAAATAATTAGGAAAGATCGAAAATGAAATAGATGAATTAAAGACCAATCAGATATCACTGACGTCATTGAAAGAATTAAAGACTGAAATGGAGTTGGATTAGAAATATTGCTAGAAGAGATAATATATAGATAGTTGAAATCTTAAACTAGATCTCAAGAGATTGTAAAAAATTAGAGAAAGACAATATGTATGATAAATGAAATAAGAAACTTTGCTGGTATGCTCTGAAGAACAGAGGCTAGAAACAAGAGAAACTGGACTAAACTTGGAAAGACTATCTTTGCAGTGGATTGATAATTATTAAAAATGATAAACAGAACCACCATTATCCAATTTTTTTGAACAATTCAATATTTTCATCACTAATTACAAAGAAGACTTGCAATTGTTTTTGCATGGTAATTCATGACCTGTTAAATAAGCAGAAATTACATTATTGAAAAATTATTCCTATATACTACAAATTATAACAAGTACAATAAAAATATATTAATGCTAAGGGAATCATTATGCTTATAATAACTTTAGGCTTTAATATAAATGCATAATTATGGCAGGCAGTTTGACACAGGAATGTTCAATTTGGGATTGGGAAGTCCCAGAAATGATTCTGGCACTCGAATTTCTTATGAATTCCTGAGAAATAAAGCCATTAATATTCTTTTTTATTGCATGGAGTGAAAATTTTAAATGCGTTTTCAGTGCAGAATTTCTTTGAAAGCAATTAGAAAATAATGTTAGACCATAATAAATTTAATGATTTAACATATTATTCCTCTATTATTTACTTTTTGATGAGAGTACTCTGAACTGGAAATACATTTTATTAAATTCAACTGTTTCATCATTAGTTACAAAACAAAAATACTTGTGACTGTTAGGATTATATTTCATGGCTTCTATTAATAAGCATAAAATATAGTATTGAACTAAGCATTTACTTATATGCACAATGATTTGCAGCAACTATAATAAAAAATATACCAATGCAAACTGCATCAGTCATTACACACATCATAATCATCATGCATGATTTGCATATGATGATGGGTGGTAGAAATTGCCTAATAAGAGGATCCATTAGCAAAGCATTCTACTTGTGTTACATAAAATTGTCATTTTAACATTTATGTTATTTGTTACAAAGATAAATAAAAGATATAGACACAAACATAATTTTATTAAAATAATTTATTAAAATTCGACAACAACGAAAAACTTCAGAAAAGTTAATACTAGCTGATCATCATTTCAGGAAGGTGTAAAGATGGTGAATCAAACAGCAAAGATCTTGAGGGTGGACTGGAACTGGCATCAGATGTGGCTTAATTAAAGATAACCAAATTTAAAAAAATACAAAATGCATTATATATAAAACAATATTATGTGTAATAAAATACTCCACCAAAATATATAGGAATGGTAAACATACTAAAAGCTAAATACAATTAAATACTTATTTATATAATTAAAATTATATGAGTTTAATAATTTTTGTAGGATGTATTCTAGTTTTGTTATGCATATATATAATATTTAATATTTTCATGCTTATATGATGCAAGCAAAGTATTTTGGGATTAAACCATGTATTATTTGGTATTACCTCCCACGTTTGACAAAATAACATCTCTCATTTTCAAGGTCAAGTTTTTACAGAAAAACCGTTTGATCTCAAATAGTAAGGAGATTGAGTGTGAGATAGAGAATGAACATGAAACTGAAGAAAATAAATATTTTATTAATCTACATATTCTGAATATTCAATTACTTCATGCTCATTCTCTACCTTACACTCAATCTCGTTATTACTTGAGATTTAACAAGTTTTGTTTAAAAACGTGATCTTGAAAATGGCGGATATTACTTCATCAAAACCTTGTGAAGTAATACAAAATAATAAACAGTTTAACTGCCAAACTACTTTGTTTTCATATATATATAAGCATAATCAATTAGTACAAAAAATGACAAGCTTTTGTTTTTTAAAAGAAAAAAAAATCGTTGAAAACTTCCAAGTAATATAATAAGGCATTTTAACTCCCAGATCCAATATAAATCATTCACTCTCTAAATCTATGCCAAAAATATCTTTTAACAACACCATTTTACTAATTATTAAAAGTTACTGAAAGTCTTATTAATTTTAAAATAATTATCTGAAAAAAATCAGTAGAACCTATAATGGACTACTTACTTTAGGTCTTTCAGTAGCTGTCAACAATTAAATAAATATTCCATCATCACATATTATATTTATTAAATAATAATACTGCTAAAACATTTCTATATCATATTTGATAAATGAGATATTTAAATCCGTAATTGACATTTCTTAATATGGATTTTTATCCATATAAATTTTTTTGTTGAAATCCGTGAGAATTGTGAATAAACACATTTGATTAAAAATAATGATCTTACTAAACTTTCCTTACAAAATTTTCATATATATAGCATATCATTGGGAATATATTGATACTGATTACGATAAAATAATGAATACTGGAATATACATTTAGTCGCAGATAACGATCCTATTCAACTTTTAATTGAATAAACATTATTATGTGCATTATCAGAAGACCGTTTGCTAATGAACTTAGATGACATAAGTAAACTGACTAAAATAGAATAACCCAAGTTTATACTTTAATTTATCAACACAACAAAAAATTACTTAATTTTGGTGACCCACCCATATGCTTAACTTTATATATATAAGGTACTTGAACTCAGACTTTTACACATACATACAATCACTGCTCAGTTAGTATTAAGATAGCAACTCTTCAAACTTTAATGGACAAGTTTCAATCTTTACCATTTCCAACTCTACAACTATCCTATCATTGAAAATCCGAAGAGATTGAAGCTTTCCCATTGAAGTTTGAAGAGTTGCTTTCTTAATATTAACTGATCTATGATTGTATATATGTGTGTGAAATGTTGATCTGGACCAAATGATGAGTGCTGGTTCAGCATGAAATACCTATATTGGAGATCATTTATCTTTTTCACATGTATGTGGTCATGTGTATCAGTTGTATAAGTTGGATTGGATAGCTGTAGGGTGTTTGAAAGTCTGAGTTCAAGTCCCTTATAATTACATTAAGTTTAGTATAGACTATACATATATTTAAATAGTATATATATATTCATAGTGTATATATATACATAATTACTAGAAAACAGTCAACACTTAGACAATCTCAATATCAGGAACAATCAACAATCTTAAATTGTTGTTAAGACAATCTTTTTTTTAATATTAATAATACTATACTACTAGTAGTAAATAAATCAGAAAATCATATAACATTATATATTAGTTAAAAAAAATTCATACTAACATTCTCTAATGACCAAGATTTAGTCTATTAACTAATAGACCTTTTCAAGTGAAATTTATATATAAAAACAGAAATAATCTCCATAAATCATTTCAAAAATCACCCATCTTTAATATCAAAGGAAGTTTTTATGAGAGTAATGGTCTTAGATTCAAGAGTTAACGAAATTTAATAATAAATCTTAAATTTGAGGTCATCAATCTCATGAAAATTTCTTTTGATATTATAGGTGGATGGTTTTGAAATGATTTACGGAAAAGTTATTCCTATTATATATATATATATAAATAAAATATCCGGGTTCATCTATGTATCATTTATTGTAATAAAATGTCTTATTAGTTAATGGCTATAATAATGAACGTATACACTAAGATTTAATTCAAGTTGTAAATAATCAAAATAATAAAAAAAGAAGGAACAATTATTAGAGTATGTATTTCTTATATAAAAGGAACTACAGACAATAATGGACATATTCTGAAACACTGCAATATAAAACCAGCATATATTACTTATCTAAAGATTAATGGTATTCTATGCAAGCCTAAAAACTCAATTCCTCATGCAAGTTCATGGAGTTTATGAAATTTCATGTGGCATTTGTAAAGCTTTTTATGTAGGTACAGGCAATTGTCACATCAGTATTAGAAGAGAAGAACATGTTAATGCAGTTAAGTGGCACTCATCAATCATCAGCACTATCTCACCATGCTATTGACACAGGTCATAGTATTGACTTTTCTAACACCAGAATATCTAAATGTGGCATAAAGTCAGATCAAAGAAGCCATTGAGATTCTTAAAAAATAATTGTATCAATAAACATGATGATATATACAAATTATCTTCTATTTGGCAGAATTTTTTTAAAAAATCATTAATCGAAATAATTTCTGATGTTTATTATTTGTTTTCTATTGGTAGAACATTTAGTATTGTTATACATCAATGTTTATAGCTCCTCTACAACTATTTTCATAATATTTATTACCTATTTAGTTGATAAGCAGCATGACCCAGCCAATACATTGGTATATATTTTTGCTACAATAGACTCAAGAGTTAAAGAAATCTGATGATAAATTTTAAATTTGAGGCTATCAATTTCATCTAAACTTCTTTGATATTAAAGGAGGGTGGTTTTGAAATGATTTATGGGAAGTTTATTTCTATCATATATATAAATAAAAACTTCTGAATAATATTTAATTTATATCTGTAGCCTGTAAAAATCTCTTTAATATATATATATGTTTTGTACCTAGTTGATTTTCTTTTAAGAGGGTTTATTTATTAATAGATGAATCATGGTTATTGTGAATTTTAATTAATATAATTTGTTTTTCTTGTATATAAAATCCCTAATTTCTCTGTTGTCTGATTGGTGAATGTTTCTTCATAAGGCTGTCACATGTCAAATTCACAACTATAAGAGTTATCTGTAATGGTCAAACATCAAATATAACAGGTATATTTAATACTTTAAATTTTAACATAGCTTTATTAATATCTTGCAGGTACATTTCCGAACTGCATCAAACAAGCGTGGTTATTCCAAACATTTTTTTTTTCAATTGTGAATGTCTCACACTTATTTATATAATATTAAAATCTTTTGTTTAATTTACATTAAATCTTAAAAAAATTGTTAAAGCAACTAATTCAAAAAACTGCTACAAAAACGACAGGTTATTAATAAAAACTTATGTTTGCTCATAATGCTGTCATTCCGCCATTAATAACAGTATTTTTTTTTATGAAGCAGTTGTCCATAATTATCAAAATCTTTTTTACATTTACATTAAATCTTAAAGAAAAAAACCCAACGAATTGTTAAAGTGACCAATTAAAAAAAACAACTTTTCCAACATCTGCAGTATATATATATAAATTAATAAAAACAGACAATACTAAACAACACCAATATCAATCAACAATCTCAACTATTTATATATTTGAAGTGGTTGGTGCCAAATTTATAAAAGTGATTAAAAGAACACAAACTGAAAATTAGAAATTAAAAAAAAACAACAGATGCATTTAAAAAAGCAGATCATGTGTATCCATAAATGTATATTCCATTAGAAAATGTCAAAAATATTGGCCAGAAAAGAAAAAAGCACAATTAAATTTGTTTATAGGAGTTGCCCACATGATAATAGCAAACAACATCACAGACCATTTATTAACTTTGTCCTTAAGAAAAAAGTGGAGATATTAGGACTCTCATAAATAATTATATGAAATTTCTATTGACTTGCCTTTGACAGAATAGTTTACTTGGTTAAAATCTTGCCTTAAATTCACATTCACGAATCTAAAGATCCCAGGTTCAATTTCCTTGCTAATACTATTACTGGTTAGGCCAGAAATATTTGAGAATAATACCATTTGAAACATTGTTTTATTAATTAATCTGTGTCCTACTAAAAACAGTTGAATGTAAGTGAAAATTTTAACTACAATTTGAATTTTTCTAAAAACATTTAATATTAGATGATGGCAATAGTTCAGCATACAACATGGGTTAATATATAACACAACATTGAGTGGTATTATTCTCCTCTTTTCTTCAGATGTTGGTCATCTAACCAGGATTTTTAGATTTATGAAATATAAAATTTAAGGCGTTGCTCTTTTAATTACTTTTCAATGGAGTGACTGTTTTCATCAATAAACATTATTCTACATTCACACAGTATTTCATAGATGCAGGTTTAACTTTTCAGAATTTTAAGTTTAAATTTTGTAGATGTTAGAATTTATCATACTGTGCTATGGTTTTGGAAAGCTGTTCTGATATACCTGGCATGTATGGATACACTGCTGTACAATTACTGTTTTTTTTCTTTTCATGTGTTTTGTTGCATATTTCAGTTTTCTTAATAAGAATTTATTCAATTACTGATTTCTCAACATACTGCAAAGTTCTATAATGATAGTAAAATTCCATGTTTTATATCCAGTCACAATTACATGTTTATGATCAGTATTTTGCTGTGTGTGTGTGTGGATTTTCTGCAGACTGTAGTTTAATTTTGTATGGGGAGACTTTGTCACAAAAACAACTAAGAATGCTAACAAATTTTATTCTTATTCTGATTCTATAGCAAATGTAATTGAAGGGAATATGTATAATAATATTTCACTGTACAGTAAGATCAGACTTTAAATGGATATGGAACAGAATTTATGACTATGGTTTCATGTTTTTCCATGTAAATGTTGCTAATCATTAAGGATAACAATGGTGAGCTCACAGTCATCCTTTGATTTTGTCAGAAGAATTCTGCAATGTATTGAAAGCATGTTGATATTATATAGATTTAATCAAGAAATAAAAATTGAAAGTACTGTCATATTGGTAAGCTTTGAAGTGGAAAGTTTATTCACAAATATAACCTGTGAAAAAAATTGTCTATTGTAAGAAAAACATTAAATATTAATAATAGCTTACAGGGTTGAACAATTCTTCCTATTAATACTATAATGGAACTAATACTTTGTGTAATAATACATACTTTCAAAACAATACAGAATTCGTCCAACAAAATCAAGGGAGGCTAACGGCTGACCACTATCACTCCAGATTTGCAGCAACATTTGTATAAAAAAAACTTGAAATCACAACCACAAATACTATTGCATATCCACTTAAAATCTGGCTTTCTTATGTTGATTATATAATAAAGCAGTACTACATCAATAACATATTTCCTTCGATTAAATTCACAATACAATCATAACAAAACAAAAATTGCCATTCCTATATATTCTTGCTGCAAGACTCCCACATGATAAAATTGAACACCCAGAAAAATACTAAGCACATACTGGCAGAAACAGAAAGCATGGAGTTATATTTTCATTATAAAACAAAGCAAAAAAAAATCTGCTCAGAAACCGGTGAATTTGAAAAAAAAATCTACATAAAATAAACTCTCATGAAAAATAGTTATCTACTAACCGTCATTAAAAAATTCTTAAACAGACAAAATAAAAACATCGAAAGTAAAAAACAATTATTACTATGGTAGTGTATCAATATATCTATATACCAGGAATAACAGAAAAAAAAAAAAACAAAGAAAATCGGCTATCAATATAACTTCCCAAACGAATAGCAACACTATGAGGAATCCTAACCTCTACAAAACCTAAACTTAAAATGATGAAAAATAAAAAATATATCCATGAAATATCATGTAAATGTGGAACAATAATATATATTGATGAAACCAGTCATCTATCGAAAATTAATCAAAAGAACACAAACTGATGATTAGAAAAGAAAAAAAAAGATAAATCTAAAGTAGCAGACGACATTTGGATAGAAAGAAAAAAGTACAAAAAAAATTCAAAGAAGATGGCCCCCCGACAATGATAAATAATACCATCAATCAATCTAGTATGATAATTCATAATGTTTGGAAGCCATTAATTAACCTTGCTCTTAGAAAAAAAAAAGGCAAAATCAGGAGGAATTCATAGACAAGTATATGAAACTTCTACTGACTGTTTTATGATAATTTTGAATGAACTCCTATTGATTGTTGACATTGATAAAATAGCCTAGTTGGTTGAGTGTAACCTCAAATTTAATATTCAGGATTCTCATGCTAGTGTTGGCCAGATCATGAACACCTGAATAAGAGAATAGTACCACTCAAAACATTGCCATATAGTAACCTGTACCACTCAAAACATTGCCATATAGTAACCTGTATGCTATTCCTAAAAGTTGAATGTATGTGAAATGCTTAAAATAAAGTTCGAATTTTTCTAAATACATTCACCAATTAATATTAGACGACAGAAATAGTCCAATATATAATTACTAATAAAATGATTGTTAATTCTTATAGAGATGGTTATTCTGATAATGAAAATTAATAATGGTATACTTCGGTTATAAGCGATTGTTTTACGTTTGCTGGGCTTTCAGGAAAGGAGGATGACACATTATAAATGGCTCTTGGAAAATAGATCATTTCCAGTGCCTACATTTATTTGAAAATGCTATATATTTTTAGTATTTATACATACATGCAGGTATAAGTATTTGTGACTTTATTCACAACGCTATTCAAATATCATTCAGTAAATAAATCTCTTGGATTTGACTAACAAAAGTTCGTACAAATATATTATATATATTTCTGGCTAGTTTCGAGATTAATTTACCTATTTCTGTATATACATTATTTCAACCCTACGATATTTCCCTAAATGCCATACATCAACTTTTTAAAAATTTAAAAAAAGGAAACAACTTCTACAATTCTATAATAATAGCAGAAGAGATTTGTACAATATAATCTCAGTTAAATAAATCTTGCACCCATTTGTAACAGATACCTCATATTTCTTCATAACGCCACACTTTAAACACATGAACGAGCGTCATGGCATGAACTCTAAGGTGTGTTTGAAAACTGATAATCAAGTTACATTTTAAAATAAAATTCACCAATGCTATGAATACTGTCTAATTTCACAAGCACTATATACATGCAGCGTACATTATAAAAAATATTTAAGTTTATTTATCATAAGTATTTGAAATGATAATATATGAAAAAAAGTTCATTTTATTACTCAGCAATTTGAAGATAATTTGTTTTGTTGCAGGTTTAAAAAAAAATAGATTGTTTAAACTTCACTATAGTATAAATTATAATGTGGAAAGGATATTATAAAAAGAGAAAAGAAATTACTATACAATGTAAAAAAAAAAAAACGTGATATGTTTTATTTTTCCAAAAAAATTATAACGACGGGTTTATAAGGTTTATGAAGAAACGTTTGCATTTTAATATAAAAGGAAGCATGGCTCACCTTGGTAAATGACATGATAGATGAAGGCCATTAATTTTGATAACAAAATAGAAAAGATATAAAAAATTACAACTCAAGTATTTAATATTAACAGCTAAAGTTCTGATAAAGATTAACTTTTTTTTTTGGTACTATTTATTGTTTTATAGTTATTTATGTCTACAATTTATGACAAAAGTTTTAAATTTGCGTTATATTGAATAGTTTCCAAGATGATTTTCTTTAAGCGATTACCTACTTTCTGCATTCTGCGTTGGACCTGTTTGCTCCACATATTTAGTATTACCGCGTCCCTTTCAATGTCAATAACTTTCAAAGATTTTTAAAGTTTTTATCTCAGCCAAGATTTTCTTCTTTTATTTAAGTAGCAGAAATTATAAATTACTAATAATTATACTTATATATAGATTTTTCTTCAAATTCAGGTTTTTGTAAATCAAAAGTAGTTTTTTATCAATCAAATTGTTTTTTTAAAATTTTAATTATAAAAACAATAAAACAATCTAGTCCACATTTAAATAAAAATAAATTTAAAAGGGGGGAGAGGGATCTCCTGCCAAATGAATAATAAAATTAAAATTTAATCAAAAATGAATGCCACTCCATCTAGTGAATCAGATTTGCCTCTGGCTAGACAGCAATTTCAAAAGTGTCCACGAATTATAAGATCCAATTCATCACAAACATTAACATATGTATTAAGTTCAACAAGTCCAGCTATTCAATCAAATTGTCGTAAGTATATCGTAGACCTCCACACAATTGCATAAATAAAGATAAAAAGGAAATTTTGATAAAATGTTTTGGAGAAGATAAATTGATTGCTGAATCCATCAAAATAGCAGGAATCAATAAAAAATGTTTATAGTAACTTAATACAACAAGGACAGTGGAATAATTGTGGGAAAAAACCTATGATGGCAAAAGAAATTTTAATCCATACATAATATTAAAAAATATTCATAGTAAGATTATGGAACGTCAACATTTCAACTTAAGCATGTCAATTATATAATGCATTGAAAGGTCTATGAATTATTTTAAAAAATGCAGCAATACAAGTAGACCAATTGTACCAAAAAAAATTCAGAAACAAAAGTTGTATGAATCATTTTTAGCTCAACAAGCCCCATAAACACTAAACATCATATGACCATCATTTCTTATACTTGCTCATAACTGTTATTAAAACAGGCAAAACTCTCCTCTCCATACATTAGTGCCATTCAGTGCAAGCCAGAGTAATCAATGACTGCCTTCTATAGTGCATGCCATTTTTTCCATACACGTTTCCACAGATAATAGAATTTTGGTGAGCTTACAGCAGGCAGTGGAATTGTTTAAATAGACAGTTGTCAAAGCTTTTAAAATTTAAATGTGTATGTTAAATTTTCATTTGCACAAAACAATTTGGAGGGTACTTTGGTATTAACCCACAAATATATAAAGTTTTAGATGTAAATGGTGATCATGTGATGTTTAGTGGTTTGATACCAGTTCTGCCTAATAGGATAGTGGTGGCTATGGTTATTAAAGAAGCAAAGACACAAAAATGTATGGATACTGAACTGAGTTTGGACCTATTTGACTATATAAGCTACTGAGCTTGGATTGAAAGTATTATGTTTTCATTTTAGACTCATAGTTTTGTAGTTAAGTAAAGATAAAAGATGGTTGCTGGAGAGTTGCATTAGATTCTAAGATCTAGGTGCAGTGCTTTCACATCCAAAGCTCCTCACTGATGAATGTCACAAGCTAGAAACTAGTCTGGGGATATTGGATTAGTAGGCACTAGATAGGGAATTTATGCACAAGCCTTCTGACATCCATTGATTACTCTGGCTTGCATTGAGTGGCACTACTGTGTGGAGAGTTTTGCCTGTTTTAATAACCCCCATAAACACATGAAGAAATAATATTTATTGATAAATCTAGTTTTAACTGTCACATTTGATAAGAAAAGGCATGATCAAGAGTTAATATATCTGCTTGCATAATATCCAACTGTTAGAGGATGTAACATTACTCTAATTGCTGCAATGAATATTCATGGCGTAACATGTAAACAGATCATTGCAAACTCCTCTGTTGTTGGTTAATTTTAGATAATGCTGCAGTCCACAAGATCCAAAAAGTGCACAATATTGTTGGTGAAACAAGTTATAAATTGGCTTTTCTCCTCTATATTCGCAAATGTTAAATCCAATTGGAAAAAATATTTTCTAGAGTAAAGTTTAGTGCAAAAGATTTGTTAGCAGATCCTGCAAAATAGAATGTAAATTTAGTGGATGTAATTGAAGCATCTGTTTGAACCATCATATCTGCTTATTGCAACAGTTATTATCTAGATATGTCAATGAGTTTGCCATTAGTTGTTGTGGGAGAGCCACTGCATTAATTTTATATTTTTGTTAAAAATTATTATAATTGTTTCATTGTTTTTATTAATAAAATTTACAAAAAACTGAATTTGATTTACGAAAACCTGAATTTGAAGTAAAAAACATATAAAATACCAGTTTCAGAGATCCTCAATATTTTCAATAATTAAAAAAAAAAAACAAAAAAAAACAAAACAGGTCAGATTAAAATGACAGATTATTTACTGAGAAATTATGAAGTAGAAGATAAATTGGATAGAATATAAACTTACAAACAAAAAGGATTCTCAAATAAAAAAAAAAAATTGTGTAAAATAAGAAAAAAACAGCAATTGACTAATGGCCTAAAAAAAGAAAATGTGTAGGACTGTGTATATCTGAAAATTAAAGCATTGAATAGAGAGGTTTTCCAGAATTGTTGATCTGATACAGCGGACATTTGGAAGATAGCAAACATAAAAGTTGCCCGCATTAATCATGCCAATCTCATCCCACTATCATTATGAACTTTAATAAATAAAGTCTTCATTAGCATTATATACAAAAAGCCAATTCATATAAGTAATAATCTAATAATAAGAAAAATGTAATCTTTCCAATTAAACAAGTAATATGTCTAAATGTGCTAAAACACAGGTATTGCTGAAGCTAATTACAGCTAATAAAATTAATGACTGAACACTTTTGAGAAGTTTTGACTACTTTTCTGTATATAAGTTTATTTTATTAATAACAATATAATACTTTAAAATACAATATATTATAACGATCGGGGAGGAGGGAGACTTAACGTATCTGCACTACAGGGTGCCACTAGGCATTTAAACTTAGAAAATTTATATAGTAGGCAAGATATGTAAGTTTTAAAAAAATTATATTGGTTGATTCCGATCGTTAGCCCATTGTCACTGATTCCGATCGTTAGCCCATTGTCACTAGCTCAGCAGAGAAGCCGAGATTTATATTTATATAAATTCTTATCTAAGAATATTTCAATATTAAAGAACAAAATAAGCCACTGCCAGTAATTAACACACAAACATTTATTTACGCACATATATATAAAATTTAGCATTATTATCTTAGTATGTTTACTTTAGCATTTCAAAATTTAACTTACATTTTTAACTTTGATTTTAGATTTTAATTTACATTTTTATTTTTATAAGTTCGCACAGATGGATTTATAAAAGTTTGTTTTATAATGTTGAGTATAGATCGGTTACATAGATTATACGGTTAAAATCATTTCAAATAAACACAAACGATCAAAATATAAAGTCATTGATGGAATTGCAGAGGGAAATTTATAAGAAACCCAATGGCATTCATCATAAGATGCCGCATTGACACCAATAACTTAAAAGACATCCGAATAAATACATTTTAGATACTCACCATAAGGTATCATTATTTACTGAATGTCTATATATTTTGATCAAATATGAAAACCAAAAACATAATTAACCGATAATGAATCCATGCAAGCATCTATACCCAACTTAAATTTAATGCATTTAGAGTGTCGAGTATGAATAGACTACATAGATTGCATTTGAAAAGAAAATATTTTATCCCTTATTTAACCTTAGGCCAAAAGTTCGCAGTTAAACCAACGTCAATCCATCTGATATATCAATGTATTCAATGTAATACGAATACGACAGCACAAATATACATTAAAAGAAGAAATTGACTCTCGTCAAGATAGGAATACTACATCTATTTGACGAGAAGAGTAATAAAAGAAAAACTCCATAGGAAGGGACAGCGTTCTCCATCATTATCTCTTCCATAGGCAAAACGGGAGTATGCGGCATATACTAGCGATTCTGCCTGTAGCGAACCTCGTACGACATCTAATTATACCAATATATCCAATCCATTGACCTAATTCAACTACGAAATGAATAACCTAAGATTACCCTCCCCTAATAAAACCTTCACAAATCTATATAGCCATTCACGCCCGACTTAAATTTAACATTTATATACTTTAGTTTAACGAAAAACAGAAATCATAGTAAAAACTTAAAGAACAAAAAAAAAAAAAATGGAAATGATTTTACAAAAGAAATACATCAAATAAAAGGAATGAATAAATAATTTAGTTTGGTCAGATAGAAAATACTATTGCGATAATTTCTGAAAGGTTTAGAATTTAGAGTTTGTTTTGAAAATGTTCATAAAGTTCTTACGATTTTTAAAACGTTCCTCTTTATCCGTTGCTTGCAATATTGAATGCGAATTCCCACGCCGTCCTGAAGAGATTTCTATCCAGTTAGCCATTTTATTTATTCATCTGGAGGTCTTATTTTGGCTGGACCTCAATGTAGAAAATGATGTCATTTCTCTTTCTTTTTTTAGCAGAACTGAAGGGATTGAAGAGTGTGTCTTTTCAATCCCTTCTCCTTCAACTCCGCACTAACATGTATGACCACCGCTATCACACATCTCCCTCAGCTCTTTCTTCATTCACTCTTTATAGTAGACTTTCAGATCCAGTGATCATTATGTCACGGTGCTGGTGATGGTCTTTTCGCTGAGGTCCGATTCCATGAGTGATTTCTTTTATTGGCCATTCTGATCCCATTGTTTTTCTCTCCTATCTGACCTTTGCTTATACATTTTAAATGCCCAAGGGCTAGTTTACATTTAACTAATTAAAACAATCATTTCCATTTTATGATTAATTAATGTTTTTTCCAAACTTAAAGATATATTTTTATCTCTAAATCTTTTTAAGTTTTTGTTGAAAATTTAGTTTTAAAACTTTTCCTTTTTTTTTAAAATAAAGTTTCGTCTAATAATTTTTTAATTTCTCATCTGTGCAATTTTATATATTAGAGTTTAGATGATTTTTTTAATTTACAATTTTTAATTCTTAAAAAAAGAAGTTTTTATTTGCAAACTTTTATTTCTTTCATGTTTAATAATAATAATAATAAAAAAAAAATGTAACGGCGGATGTGCCCATTACAATATGCTTATTTTCATATCAATAAAAAACATTTTCTATGGCAGTAATTTATTTATTTATAAATATGTGTACAAATTAATTTATTTTTTTGCAAAAAATTAAAGATCATCTTTGAAATTTTATTTGGATAATAGAAATTTTTGAAAAGGTATTGCACTTAATAATGTCAATGTTGTATTTTCTTTTTGTTCTAATTTTTAAAAATTAAAATTGTTGTTTCATTTATCAATATGATTTATATTATTTCATTATTTAGTTTGCTCAAGAACTTTTATTTTATGAATTAAAAATGAAGATATTTGTACATAAAATTCTTTGGTAATTAAACATCACATGATCACCATTAGATCATCCTAAGATCTAGATGCAGTGCTCTCAGATCCAAGGCTCCTCACTGACGAAGGCCACAAGCCAGAAACTAATCTGGGGATATTGGATGAGTAGGCACTAAATGGAGATTTTATGCACAAGCCTTCTGGCGGCATCCATTGATTACTCTGGATTACACTGAGTGGCAATACTGTATGGAGAGTTTTGCCTGTTTTCTTTGGTAATTATAAAGATGTTCATTAGAGCTGCCGGAGACTAAAGATGATTTGAAAAATGGAATTGTTTAGATAAGCAAACATATAAAATATATTTAGAACAGTTTATAAATGATTATCAATATTTTGAAGGGAAAATGCATTTTAGTTAAAGTTCAAGATTCCAAATATTAAGTAGTGAGTAAAATACCTTTAATCTAATCACACTTTGATTTACAAGTGCCAAATTTCCTTAATACACAATTATGACAATATCCTCTTTAGATAAATACTTTAATGATTATTAATAATCATTTATTGCCCTAAAGATTATAAATCATATTTAGCTCCAAATATGCTTTAAATTTTAATTAAAGATCGATATACCAATTATTATTGAACTAACCTACATGTTATCATTAATTCCATTTCATTCCTCTTTTTTTCCTTGGGCTAATTTTACTTATAATATTGGTGGAATAGGAGGAATAAGTATATTAAATTTAACAATAATGGATAAAATTAAATAGACAGAAATATTTACTGGTTTAGTACAATGGGAAAATAGGGCTTTAAAGTCATATTGACCTTTTGAGATGAAAATACAAATATATTAAAATGAGTTAATTATTATTAAATTTTTATACATATAAAAATGTTAAACTTTTAAAAATTATAGATAATTTTATAAAATTATTTGGTATTTTATTTTATATGAAACAAATGAAGTTTCTAATTTTCCCCTTGTTTATTAAATATAAGAATATTATATAGTCATTCAAGAAAGTATATGCTTTAATATTTATTATTAAAAAAAACAAGTTTATTTAATTTTGGCAATAGTATTTTAAATTCCAGCTTATTAATAGTCACAATGCAGTTTTAAACTATAGACTACTGCAAATACCACATTTACTTTTTTAAAGCATTTATTGAAGACACAATTTTCATAACTTTGTATACATATTAATAAATATAAAATGTCAAATACTCCATAAAACTAATCAATAAAGCTAAAAAAGTATAATAATTACTATAAAATAAAACTAAAAAAATTAAAAGTTATTAATTTTAAAATAAATGCTTTTTTTAATTATTTAAAACTATTCTACATAATATTTCCAAAAATGATATTATAATACTTATTAATCATTATTTATAATAGTTTCTTTTTGTAAAAATAGACATCATTCATAGCTTTAAAAAAATGTAAATTTCTTTTCTAACAAATAAAAATATTAGATTATATATTAATTTGTTTTCAGGTACTTATATTTAATAATAACATTGATAATGATATAAATCAAAATAAATTACTAACTGAATTTAGTTAATTTGTATACACATACATGTAAACACACATATATATTGTATATATTTATTATACAATCAATTTATTTTACAAAGTAATATTAAAAAAATGTAATTAATATTATACTGATAAACTTATTTTTTTATACAAAATAGTTTGCATCAAAACACATCTATAGGAAATGACATTTATGCAAGGATTCACCATAGCGATTATTATCAATTTGTACGCACTATTTTGATTACAATTGATTATTCAGTATAATGATTGTGGGAAAAAAAAATCAATTTTTTTTTTTAAATTGCCATTTTCAAAATGGTGCACATCTTGTAAAATTGATGGCATCATAGGAAAGTGACTTTGTCATCCAAGAAAAATGGTGTCATTCATGCTAAAAATGTATAGTGCATTTTATCTATTATACACAGTACAGTATTACAATATACAGAATATTGCTTATGAAATTAAATAAGACTAATGTATAGTACTTTAATTTATACCAGTGTCCTGGCAAGACAATCAATATTCATTAATAACATATCCAAAATAAAGTTTAATGGCTACAAAAGTAAAAAAAGTGTTTATTCTCTACAATAAGTAATCAAAAGCCTATTTTGATAGTGTTCAACAATCAAATGTATCAATATCATATTTTAAAATGTGTACATCAGCTTAAAACTGTATATTTATTTATTTTTATGGATTAAAATTCTTATTAATAAAGTTTTGCTTGTGGCAAAACTTATGAACATTGTAAATGTAAAATCCTAGTTACCATAATTGCAAGTTATATTGAGAAAAAAATGATTTCATGCATGTGCAATTAGTAATCAACTTTATATGATTAAAGTTACTAAAATGTATGTATAAAATTTCATTTACTACACAGTATTTGCTTAATTTTAAATCATATCTTAATTTGTTTCAGACATATTCAAGCCAAAGAAGCATTATTTTCAAACATAAAAAAATATAATGCTAAAAAAAAAAAAATACAAATTTCATTCAGCATAATACTCAAAATAAATTTTGGTTATATACTATATTATTAATCTTTAATTGTATACTATATTAATTAAAATATTCAGTCAACTAATTGTGAATTAAAATTTTTCAAATTAAAACTGCTGTCATTGTAAATCTAAAGTATTTTCAGTATATAAAAAAAGGGAGGGGGGAAATGATTTCATGAATTATGCAATTAATAATCAACTTTATATAATCAAAGTTATCAAATCTAAGTTAAAAATAATATTTGCTTTCTTGATTTTAAATCATCTCATAACTTGTTTCAAAACATAACCAAGACAATATGTTGATATTATCACAAATGTAAAAAAATATAGTACTGAAAAAATATACAAATTTCATCCAACAATTTTAGTAGTACACCTGGGTCTCTTTTTATGTGGATTTATTTAACGCGATTTTGAAGTGTGATCCACATTTCTCCGGAAGTCGAACTTCGATAATGTGCTATTACTTTAAATAATAAATTTCGCGCACTTATGTCATATTAAAAGTAATAGCACATTATTGGAATTCGACTTTCATCTTAGTAATTTCAATATTTTCAGTGCTTTATAATGTAAGATTTTATGCAATAATGAAATTAAAATCATGATTTCCACAATTTTATATATACACACATTAAATTTTACAAGATTATAATGTAAATTTGTTCAAACATTGTGCGTGTTAATTTTGCATTTTAAATCACATTCTGTTTTTGCTTTTTAAAAAAGAATGTAATCAATTATTAATCATTTAGTGTCAGCAAGTTATTTTTAAAAGGTGAGTAATAGCAGTGGGCACAATTAAAATTAAAAAATTAAAGACAAAAATAAGAATTTAATTTTTAGTTGTTAGATTACTTACTAATTACATTGTCACCAGAAAACCATTAACACAACATGAATGATATTGGTGCTAGTTGTATTTTCTCTTGTGAAGAATCTGATTTTTTACCAGTTTGCAAATGAACCTGTTTATCGGCAAATAACGATAATAATTAAAACGTGTATAAAAAATGTAAATTGCTGTACTGTAAATTATGCATAAAAATATATTGTTTCGAATAAAATTAAATATTATAGATAAAAAAAGTTTGTTTTGTATCAATTTTTTTCAAATTTGAAATTTTTTATTAGTCATATTTTATTTCCTTATTTTTTTTTTTACATTGGTGCTTTGCTTTTACTTGATTTTTGAAAAATCACAGTCCGTATCCCCCCTTTTTCAAGGTAAGTTACGTCTATTTTTGCGTGATTTCGTTTGTGCATGTTTTCTGAGGAACCTATCTATCACGTAAAATGAGACCCACGTGTATATTAATAATTACTTTTAAATTGTGTATTGTAATACACATTTGCTAAAATTTTCAGTTGAGAAATCTTCATGAATGATAATTTCAGTGAAATCAAAACAGCTATTGTCATAAATTTATTTTTGGTAAGAAAATAAAGGAGAGATATGATATTTCATGCATTATGCATTTAATAATAAATTTTTTAGGATAAAAATTCAATACAAATGGATTTAAGAACTATCATGCTTTTAATCTTTATTTAAATGACCGGTATTTCTGCGAGTATAATGTACTACATTATTCAAAATATTGTTAAGCCATTCCAAAAAAATACTACCATGCATAATAAAATGTAACATTTCATGCCATAAAAAAGACCACACAGCCAGAATATTTATATATAAAGTGCTGTTTATTTAGATTTGCATAGTATATACTGTAAAAAAAGTCTTAAATACTGATTACAATATACAAACGCAAAATGCATTAGATACATTTTTTTTTAATATGTCAGAATTTTTTTATTTTATTTTCAAAGTTAATTGCAATCAGGTTTTGGTAATGTACAGTTCTATAATTTGGTTACTCTTACAGTGACAATAAATAACAAGTCTTTATGGTCACAACAGTACAGTTAAGTGAAATATTATTAAGAATTGCTTTTTTAATTCTAAATAATTTCACATAAATAATATATGAGTATGAATTAAAAAAAAAGACACTTCAATATGGGCTTTTTATTTCACTGCAACGAGAAACAATTTTGCAGAAAAACACAAAAAATTGTCAATTGTGAGCTTACTCCCTTTTTCTTGGTAAAATTTTTCTGTACATTTGCATAATAAAACCATAAATTTTTTTTCTAGTGATGCTGGAACTTTTTTTAAGAGTTTACATCTACATATGTTTTCAACTAGAATCATAGCAACAATTAATACTACTGAACATTACATCACTTCTTCAATATATGGATCAAAGAATCTTTGCAATATTCAAAATATACTTCAACAACAAATGCAACATCTTGTCAATACTTTGAATAGATATCAACATTGAAAAGCTGTTGCAATCACAAATGGAAGAATTAATTGACAAGAAATTAAAGCAACTGGATGAAAAAAAGAAATATAATAATAAAAAAAAAAAAAATCAATAATTCTGTAGAGAAAAACCCAGACTTAAAAAAATCATGAGGCCCAGCATTTTCAAAGAATTTGAAACAGAGTTAGAATACTCCACCAAACCTAAAAATGCCTTAAATCAATAAATGAGACTTTATAAGATGTTGTACAAAAAGTAAATCAAAGAAGCAAATCAATTTTCATGCTAAACTTTTTTTTCTAAAGATTCTCTACCTCTTTCAAAAACTCCAAAATCATCAAAGGATTTAGAAGATGATAGACCCTTAGAATGAAAATGACTTAGAAAACTGGATAATGATGAGTGATGAACTATAAAAAACAACTAAGTGTTTTTTTCTTTTTATATAGATTTAAGTCACATTATTTCATATACATAATATCTACACACACATAACAACTTAAACATGCACATATTATACATTAGGAGATTTTTAAATTAATATATATATATATATACACACACACATACACTAGGCTGAATCATTTGTTAATACAAAATTTACAGATTATGGTATAATTTCTAGCCACAGTAATGAGAGAAATTTTTTTCCTATAGAAACCTATTATAATCTGCTTTTTATATAATAATCTTGTTTTACAAAGAGTTTTGGAGAACCAATTGTCCTCACTTAGCAGAATAAAAACATTATTTAATTTGATATACTGTAAAAATGTACAGACTTATAATTATCTATCAATTAATTTTAAAAATCTAAAATATTAATTCTCCAGGCTTTTTTTTTCTATTAAAAATACAACTATTACAATAAAAATATATCACCATTTTGAAAACTACATTGGAAAGAGAGATAAATCATGTCGAACATGTCATACTATATGCCATCCATAGTGCATATCATTTTTTCCATACACTTTTTCACAGATAATAGAATTTTGGTTTCTAAATAATGGTGAGCTTACAGCAGGCAGTGGAATTGTTTAAATAGACAGTTGTCAAACTTCTACAATTTAAATGTGTATGTTAAATTTTCAGTTGCACAAAATAGTTTGGAGGGTACTTTGGTATTAACCCACAAATATATAAAGTTTTAGCTATAAATGTATATTTTTAAATATAAAACTGTATTACTTACAAATGATGTAAGAGATCTATTTTATTATGGGAGCTAAAAAAATCACTCTGGTGAACTAAACCATTTAATATCTTCTAAAATGAAAAGGGTCAGTTTATATGACATGGATTGCTCATGCAAGGATTCTTGGTTGCCATGACATCATAAACGGAATCTTTGAATAAATATTACCGGACATAAACATCACCGGAATAATACATCATACCAGAAATAATACTAAAGGATCATTTGGAGTAATTAATTGATAAGGCAAAATGTTGATTTTTAAAAAAATAACCCTAATTATTTTTCTTACAGCAAACCTATAAATCTATTGTCAAATGAAACTTTTACTGAATATAATTTTAATAAATAATTGGCCAAGTTAATGCATTAAGCAACCAATGCACAAAAGACAAATATAACATTTTGGAGAAATATAATTTTCAGATTTGGGTACACTGTCGATTTTGTCATGTAAATGGTTATATTTGAGAACAACATATATAGAAAAAAGCCACCACTACCTTTTGAGAATTTAGAGATTTGCTGGATAATTTAATTAAAGTATTATACAGATATTACTAACATGCAATGTTTAGATGTCTAAAAACGGAAAATACTTTAAATCTAATAAATTATGAAAGATATAAATTAATTATTCAGAAAAATAATATTGTAAAATACAATAGATATATAACCGCCTACAAAGCATATAATCTTATTACTTGTTTTTAAGAATAACAAAACTAGAAATTATTTTCTTTCTATTTTAATACTTAACAAAACCTAATTATTCTCACCTGCAGTTTTGCAATTATGATGTAATTTAAACGAATTTAATTTATTACCATAAAATCAACTCATATTTCCTGGTAACAATTTATATTAAATAATAAGGAATTTAATTAACAATTGTTTTTGTTTTTTTTTGTTATTGAAGGATATTTAAAAATTACAAACATCTTGTAAATATAAAATTTCATTTTCTAAATCGAAAGATTTCGTGAGTACTAATGTATAATAGGAATTGTGGACTTAATCAATGAAGTACTGAATAGCTTCACAATCTCAGATCTAACCGCTTCAGCTTCACCTATTTATATAGAAAGTAGGTTGAAGTAAAAAAGGGGTTCCCCTCTTTTCTTCCAATGTGTAAGCTTGTGGTTAAGACCTGTAGATGTCCCTACCTTAGCATTTTCAACCGCACATGCTTTAGGTTTGCTGCCTTAATAAATATTAAAATGAATCAGATAAATTATTAATTCATCTTTAAACTTTCAGATTTAAATAAGGCTTTTTGTCTAAAAAATATTAAAGTATTCCTCATTTTATTTTTACAATGACAGTATTATAATAAATTGCTATAATTCATTCATTTAGGTTTTTTTTTTTTAAAAAAAGATGTTAGTAATGGCTTCTCTTCTTTTCATGCTATGTTATTCTATTATTTTATTTACATCCTCTTTTGAAAATAATAATTAAAAAACTATTCTCACTGAAAAGTTCATTATTAATTTCAATGCAGTATTTTTAATCAGAGCTTGGTTCAATAATATATATGCTAAGTTATTTACCTGGTGTCAAATGAAGCAATTAGGCAGTAGAGTACTATGATAAGTAATAACATTTGATAATCGTTAGAGGTAATTTGTCATTGCCTGCAACACTTTTAACACAATTTATTTTAACATTTCAATTTTGGAATTAAATTACAAATTTTAATGAGTTCTTTATATCATTAAGATATATAATTAAATATGAGATTAGTTTTATTAAAATTTATGCTCACACTTATTTTTAAAGTAATTACATTTAATCTATTTATACTTGAAAATATATAACTTGGCAAATATATTCCTGATTACGATTAAGAGAACTGTTAACTTTCAAAGCCTTAATTAAAATATGGGGAGAGGGGTGTTAATGGGTAAGAAAAAGGACAAAATAGATATGGTGAAAAAATATTGAAGGGTGAATGATGAAAAATTATAGAATTAACGTTTGTGGATTTCATAATTTGTCACTTTTAATTTGAAATCTTGTGACCTGAAATATTAATCGGTAAATGCATTAAAAATTTCCAAGAAAATAGCAAATATTAAAAATAACAATAAAACATGACTAGTTTAGACAATAATGAATCGTATTATACGATAATTTAGAGGGAGAATAAAATTTAATAAATAAGGCAAGAATACTTTCAATGCGCTAGCATCACAATCATGGTTATCAAACAAAATTATATTTTATACTTTCAAATGCCTTTATTTGTGCCTCAAGACAATTCAAGAGGCATAAGTTTTACAATGCAATCAACAAGAATCATTACAAAGAAATTTAGGGAGTGTCGGCGCGTGTCAAGCGCATCTGCACCCATACACTTGATTCAATGCATATGATTTTGAACATTCAAGTATAAATGTATGGATAGGTGAGTGGGATATTAATAGTTCCAGAAGTGCAGTGACACAAAATTCACCTGCCCTTCCAGAATTACACACATAAACCCAACTTCTTATGCTGAAATTATTGTTCACAAAACTGTCCAATTATACATGTCCATTTCTCCATTAGTTATTTGGAGACAAAAATGTCGTTATATTAACAGCAATGTTACACTTTCAGAACACTTCTATTCGTGTCTCATTATTATTTGGGATTTAAATTATGAGTATAATACTAATGTGTTTAAAGTATACCTGGTTTATTTATTAATTTTATTTTTTATTCTCTGTTGCAGTGATTTAATATTATATATATACATATTTATTTGTGGGAGCTTTAGTGTTATTGCATTACTCTATCATGTTCTAAGTTCCTGAGTAGCGCCCCCCCCCCCCCACACACATTTTGACATTTGTATGCAAGATAGTTCAGTACTTAGATATTCTTATCCAACGGGTCATGTAATTTAAAAGAAAACTATAAAAACAGACAATTTGCAAAGAGTTTTGCTCTGGGTAAGCTATTTAAGTCTGTTATTGTATTATTTATCATTTAATTTGATAAGTTTTCAGTTTTAAAAGTAAAATTAAAAACAAACCATTGACTTATTTCCAGATGATTATTTTGTATGAAATTAATCTAAAATTATTATTAATGGTTGAATATCATTATTTCAAAATGCTTGGTTCTTGATCTTTTTCGGATTAATTTTTATAAATGTGAAGAAAATCACTCAAATAATTTACAGCACTAAAAAGAAAAATAATTTAAAAAAGTAGGTTAATTTATTGCTTTAACCAAATCATTAATTAAAAAAAAATAAATAAACAGAATTAATTGAACAAATTAAATTTCTTGGTAAAATATTGTTTAAAAGAGATTAAAGGGAAAAAAAAAGAACAAAATTAAATCGAATTTATTAAACATAATTTAATAGTAAAAACTGATTTATCATTATTTTCAATAATTTTTGATCCTGATGGTCTCTCCAACTTTAATCCAGTGTCTTTGACCATAGTTTCTCTTTGTTGCAACGCACTAGCAAATTTCCTTATTTCCTCCATCTTATGTGTGGTCTGTTTCAAGGTCTTTTATCATCTCTTGGGATCTAATTTAAAGCTTCAATTATCATCCCTTTTAACAATATGTCCAGCCCAAATTACTGTTTAGAAAATGAATAATTAAAGAAATTTTGTATTGCATACATGAGAAACAATGCTAGCGAATTGCCACTTATTATGGGACATTACTTTGAGTACACAAACTGATGTGAAGATATTAGGATATTATATGTTTTGCTGTCATTGATTTTCAGAACATTTTGAGGATAAATGCTTAGATGAGAATTGCAAACTTTTCACTTTTAGATTTCATAAAGAACTGAAGATCAATAAGGAATCAATGGATCTGATTTTTTTAAACAATAAATTACACTACAGAAATATCATACAAAAATGATAGAATATTGATTCACCTCCATGAGAATAAATGTTCGTGCACAAAACTGACCAATTTTTTTTAAAAATTCAACTTTCTCACGAAAGAGTTTATCTGCTGTCAGTGCCTATGCTTGATAAATCATAATGGAAAATATAAAAATGACCAGACATAAGAACAGTAGTATCTTCTTGTTTTGAAAACATGTTGAATGAAGAATTGCAATTATTTGCTTTATATTTCTGAGAATCATTACATATCATAAATATTTATGTAGAATAGAAATAAATAAGTTTTAATCTTTTTTTTATTTTTTATAATTTAGCTTTTTTGTAAATGAATGCACTACGGAAATTATAATTTTTTATATAGATTTTACTATGATGATTTAAATTTTATGTTCAAATATTAACAATTTTTAAATTCATGAGTTATGCAAAAACAATATTCAATCTATAATTATAACATTAACTACCAAAACAATGTTAAAATTACAGTTAAACATTCTTTAAAAAAGATTGAGATAATTTTACAAAAAAATAACCTATTTTCAAGAAGTCTATTTTTTTTTATTTTTAAAAAATCCCAACTTCATCAGTTGTTTAGTTGTGCTTAATATAAATAATAATCATATGATACAAGTAGCTTATTTAAAAAAACGAAAAGACTACAAAATGAAATACAATGCATAAGAGTAACGCTTTTAAAAAGTTTTTCTGACGGTCAGTTAATTGTTTTTTTTTTTAAAACATCAGTACTTAATTTGCAGTTTTTCTTAGACTCAATAAAATATATTTTATTCACACAGCTCACATACTGCAAATTAAAACATAAATATGTTAAATAATGAAGTTAAATGCTTGGTGCAATTTAGCATAGTGATAGGTTACCCGACTTAGAGCTCTAACTTCTAGAATTGATTCTCATTATATAAAAATCTCAGCCCTGGTTAACTAAATGAAACTATATGATGCCAATCTGCCATTAGGGTGTTCTCTCACAAACATTTTACTTTTAGACTACTTTTTTATTAAATAATTTTCACTGATTTTTTTTTTTGCTAGTATATTCTGCTTTCCTTGCATACAAGAAGCCTTTATATAAAGATTGACCATAGAATTCAGAATCAATTTGTACTCATTATTTTGATTAACAATCAACTATTTGCTAAAGCAAGGACTATTGATTTCATAGAATATTAATATCAGAAAAGCAATACCATTCTCATAAGATAAAATGACAACCCATCCTCAAATAAGTACTGTGCAAGATTACATAATTAAAAACAAACTTACATGATGTACAATAATAAGGTGCAATTATAGTAAATAAAAAAGACTTACTTATTAATTTTTATTCAGTATTATTGTACTGCAGTTTGTAATCAGATTTCTAAAATATATAAAGGCAAATAAAGATTTCATGATAGTTTAAAAGATCCCTGCAAAAAAAAAATATTAATTTTATTCACTATGTAATTAATAATAAACTTTCACTATATACATTAAGTACACTAAAAATAAATTGAAAAATGTATACAGTATTTGAAATACAAGTTTTGTTTAACTAATTTTTATTTAATATTCTCATCCTAATAAATTTTTTTCTGTTCATTCCAAGACAAAAATCCTGCCCCATAAGAATAAACAATATTAGCAAAAAAAAAAAAAAAGGTTTTAACCCTCCTGTACTATGCTAGCATTCTGATAGATTTCTTTGTTCTCATTTACTTTAAGCTTTCAACTTTCACTCTAATATTAAACTATTATTATTTATTAGAATATAATAAATTTGACCTCATTTGAGACATATTTTTATTTAGAAATTAAATAAAATTTAAAAAAAATCTAAAGTGCTATTTCATCATCAAATTTCAAGTGTAGCAGATTCAATTTGCAAAATAAACGAAATCTTCTATCTTTGTTTTAAAAATCTGAACAATTTATTTTTAATTTCTAATAAATCTATCAATTTATACGTTAAAAGTTTAAAATATTTTTGTAATTCTTATGATATTGCTAAATGTTATAACAGACTATTTAATAATGACATTTCCAGATAGTTATATTTCTTGCCACCGTAATCTCTATAGTAACAATATTCAGATGAAGATATTCTTTTTATATTTAAAAATAAAACATTTCTATAAAAAATAAATATGTAATAAACATTTTTGATTTCCAATAATTGTTACTGAAATTATTACAAAAATGATCATAAACATTCCAACAAATCAAGTTTTTAGACCATCATAATATTTTCTTGAAGTAATTAATCTCATAAACTTTGAGATTGCAAAATACACAATAGGGACCCATCATTGGAAACTTTGATGACCTTCTTATTTGATTATCCTGACATCTTTTGAATTTTTTTGAAATTAAAATATTAAAAAAAAATATATGAGAATTTTAAAGCTGTGAAAAAAAAAAAAAAAAATGGTTCACAAAATTTCTCAGTAGAGATGAAAAATGCAAATACAATTTCTTGACTTCTGGCCAGAGAAAGTTTTGTAATTAAAAACACAATGTTAACTCATAGTATTAAAACTCAGTAACCAAATGTATATTAATAAATTTAATTAGATTGCATTTTTGTATAAAATAAAACAAAATTGCAGACTGTTAATTTTTAAAAACAATTCTGCAACAAAAAATAATAAAGTTTTATTCATTAGATAATTACAAAAACAAAAAAAAAACCCCATTGATAACAAAGTTTATCAAAAATAAATTAAAAACTTATTTTTTTTTATATAAATGCTTCACTTTAATTTAATGAATTGTGTGATTCAATAAAATATCAAATTATAGATCATAATTATTTCAAATAGGCAACTTTTTAAAAACTATTAGTAGAAAAAAAATCATAGCAACTGAAAAATAATTATTCGGTACTCATCTTATAGCTAAAGATGCCATTCTATGGCGCAGTTTTCGCGCCAAAACACATAAAAATGCTGTTTCCGTAGCCGACACGTTCGAACCCGTGTTTTCTATAATACAACTTTTTTGTTGTGCTACAGAATGCAGGCCACTATGTCGTGTCACAGTACAGCATGTATGTCGCATCGCAGCAATTACATTTTCCGAATTTGCACAGTTTATAAAATAGTTACGGCTTGATGAGAGAGTTTGTATTTGAATTGGATGGAAATGTTATTTTCATTGGATTTTTTTTTATTTTAAAGTATTGAAGTTTTAATTGGGAAAATGTTAATATCTATGTTTTTAGTGAGTTGCAATTAGGTAACGCGTCAAGTAACATACTGTTCGTAACATTCCACGAGACAAAGAAGAGCGGTACCAAAAAATATACAGTAAGAAAAGTACAAATATACACGATTTTTTGTAAATTTCATAAAAAGCAAATATTATAAACATGGTTAATAAGTAAAGAAGACATTTATATGTGTTTGTTGTTGTTTAAAAAAGTTTGAGTTTCTTTACTTTGTCCGAGTACGGTTCCGATTTTGAATTTTTTTATTTTAGCATTACAAACAACAGAACATTAACCCTAAAACTAAACCTAATCCTAAAACTAACCCTAAACCTAACCTAACCCTAAAACTAACCATAACAACTTATACTTTTTATTGTCATTCTATTTGAAGTAAAAAATATCCGTAATATCTTTTTTTACTTAAACAACAACAAAAAAAATAGTCGTAACACAAGTAAAAAAATATCAGATAGAAAATTGATAAAAAAAAGCTGTAACACAAGTAAAAAAATATCCGATAGAAAATTTATAAAAAAAAGCTGTAACACAATTAAAAAAATATACGATAGAAAAACACGAATCAAATTGTAATTTGTTGATTTTATTTTATATTTATTATTATCATTTAAATTGTATATGTTAATAAAAAATAATATTTATAAAAGACGATTTTGTTTTGTTTTTATTTTCACATTACAAAAAAGCACAAAAAAATTATTATAATCAACGGCCTGGGAATGGTCATATTTTATAGTTTTAGCGTGAAAACGGCACCATCCAATGGCATCTTTATCTAAAAGACAAGCACCAATTATTCATAGGTTAGTATGCTTTTTTATTAATGATTCTCTTACTAAAATGTTTATTCATTATCAATTTTTCAACTTTAAACCTTTTTTTAAAATCAAACATTTAATATTTACTGTATACTCTGAATTTAGGAGAACAAGTTAATTTTTTTGTCATAGGAAATCATTTTAATTGCTTATTTTTTTTATACAAATTTCTTGATTTATGAGATATTTTTGGAAACTAATTGCTATCATTAAATGGGATAAAGCTAAATTTAAAAAAATATAATGATAATTACGGATTTTTTTTTTTTTTTTTTTTAAAATATTTGGAATATTAAATTGAAATAATTTAAAATGATATACAAAACATACTGTATTGTTCAAATCATACCAAAGACAAACTATTATACTCTAATAACTGAAAATACATAAAAGTTAGAACTAATAGTAATCAATACAGAATCTTCTCTGTAATATCCCTACATTTTCAGTTACTAATGGCAATGATGAATAACCCCATAAGTCAACCTAGTGTGACTATACATAACATATAGAAACCACTAGTCAATTTTGCTCTTAAGGAAAAGATGGAGAATTTAGAAGAAACCTTATAAATAAGTATATGAAATTTCTAATGACTGTTGCCTTTGGCAGGATGGCTCAGTTGGTTAAAGCATTACCTTAAAATTCAATATTCAAGAATCTAAGATTCCAGGTTTGGTTGCCATGCTCGGTCCAACAACACCCGATGAAAGGAAAATAACACCTCTTGAAACATTGTGCATACACCAACAGTTGAAGGTACTTTGAAAATTTAAATACAATTAAATTTTTCTAAAAACATCCAATACTTTATATTAGATAATGGAAATAGTCCAATATATAAATACAACTAAAATACTATCATCATAAATCTTCAGAAAAAGACTAATGTAATATATATTTACAAGTGATGAATTATGGGGGGAAAGTCACATGACAGATTGCACATACAAGCCCACTAAAATATCTTAGTATCACTTAATGTATTTCCTTAACTCAATTCATTAATAATTACAACTACCACTTATAATTAAATTAATCATCATATTCTTTCTTTCATTCTCTTCCTTTTTTTACAAAAACATCTTCAGTCACTTTGATTACTAAAAGTTAACAATTATTGTGGCAATGAACTATATGTATGTGCAATTAATTTTCATTCTCTAATCACATGCACAGCAATTTTGCTTTGACAATATACTTTTTTTGTTTTTTTTCATAACTTTTTTATTCTTTGCCTTCTTTATTTTTTCTTCTGATAATAAAATAATTACACTTGTTTACAAGTGGCCGCCAAAGATAAATATTTATACTTAACATAAAATAAGCAGTTGGTGTGTTAAAAATGATGTATTATTTTTACAAAATTTCTGCCTGTTCATAGAAATTGCAACATTATTAATTAACTGTCAAAAAAAAAAAAAGGCCTCTCATATCAAATCAGACTACATTATCCAAATTTTTATTTTAATTACTATCCACTTTAAATGCTCAAAAACAGTCTCTAAGATAACCTACCAACTTTTTTCTCCTCATCTCTTTTTCTTATCCATTCTACAAATGCAGTTTTCATATTTTTTGCTTTAAACTAAATGCAAAGTTCCTGTTTCATCTCATAATTTCCTTAGTACATGTCCTTTTTCTCTTACTATTTTTAATTCTTCAGTATTGTTTATTTTATCTTTCCAATTTAAATTCTTTTATCTTTCTTGAAATCACATTTCTAATGTTTAAAATCTCTTCTACTCTTTTAAGCCTGTCCATTAAAGTAGGAGGATTTGCTATCTTAATATATATTGGAGCACTTGTAGCATATATGTGTAGAGATGGTAATCTGGACCAACTGATGATTGCTGGTTTAGCATGAAATACGTATATTGATGATCATTTATCTTTTCGACATATGTGTGTTCAGGTGTATCAGTGTTATGAGATAGTGTGGAGAGGTGTATCAGTGTTATGAGATAGTGTGGAGAGTGGTGGGTCATGTGAAAGTCTGTGCTCATACCCTGTCTATTACATATGTAGACACAGGTATATATAAGCCTGTGTATTTCATCTATTACATATTAGAGATGTCTGCCTATCCCTTGTATATGTATTTAATGGATTATGTCCTGTACATGAGGGGTCAGATTGACCTTTGGGTCAACATGGGTGTGACAACAATCTCAGCCTGAGGGTGGGCTTTGAGCGTTCTATCATCAGATTTTCAATTGGATGGACAGTTGAAGAGTTGAGTACATTGAAGCCTGTCCATTAAAGTAGGAGGATTTGCTATCTTAATAGATATCCGAGCACTTGTAGCATATATGTGTAGAGATGGTAATCTGGACCAACTGATGATTGCTGGTTTAGCATGAAATACGTATATTGGTGATTATTTATCTTTTCGACATATGTGTGTTCAGGTGTATCAGTGTTATGAGATAGTGTGGAGAGTGGTGGGTCATGTGAAAGTCTGTGCTCATATCCTGTCTATTACATATATAGACACAGGCATATATAAGCCTGTGTATTTCATCTATTAATATAAATACTGTACTTCAAACAAAACATTTAGTAAGCTTTTCTAATTTTTAAGAGCCACATAATTTTATCTTCTTACTAAAAATATGTTTAACCATTGCTATCTTCTAATTATCAGATTATTAAAATTTAATTTACAAATACTAAAATTTCTGTACCTATAATTTTGTTACCAATCACTTCAGATAAATAGCTTAACTGATTATTTATAATATCTTGAATTCATATATAAATTTTAAAACTTAGTTAAAGATTTTATATTATGTATAAGCATATGAATAATAAAACTTCATTTCTCTTTTTCCACATATATCTTTTAAAATGCGCTATATACTCAAACCTTCACTTCACTTTACACACTTGAAGTATATAAATAAAGACATCTGGAGGAAAAAAAAGAACTTCAAGATGTACACTTTGTGCTACACCGGCAGTCATCAGTTGACTTAGGTCTCAACTTCTTATATATATTTTAATCATTTGTTTAGTATTTATATATAATTAAAACATATATATATTAATCTTAAACTAAGAATTGGAAGTGTATATCTCTTGTAAAAAGAATCTCTAATTTAATAAATAATTACTAATAACTATTAATATATTTATCTGAAGTGGCTGTTGGCAAAATTGAATTGATAAATATTTGAATAAATGATATCATATATAGGAGCTTGAGATTTGGGTCAATTAATGAATACTCGTTCAGCAAAAAAAATACATCTTAAGACTCATTTATCTTTTCCAGATGTTTTTAATTACATTTCAAGAATGTGTAGTATTGTGGAGACTTGAGGTATATTGAAAAAAAAAAGTTTTATCAATTTATACAAACTGTCCAAATATTTAACTTGTTTATAACTTTCTGCTATGTTTATTTGAAGCAATAAAAAAAAAAAAAAATGCTTCAAGAACTCTTAAAAATAGGTTCCAATACTTTTTACATCCTTAAATCTATGATATCTCTTCAAAAAAATCAAGTAGGACAAAATTATTCCGATTGTTTCATTTTATAAGTTGTTTAAAATTTTGACTTGCTATCAAATCTTTCCTAGTTCAAAGTGAAAACGTAAATATAGAAGATTGAAATCTTAGATAACTATTTTCATAAATCACGAGTGGAAACTAAAAGCAAATCCTATATTTGTAAATATTATCACATTTTTATATATTCTATCTACTTGTAAATATAAACACATTTTTGTAGTGACTATTTAGATGAAAGTCAGTAAAATACATTTCACATATCTTTTTATAATAAAAATATTGTACTTTTTATTTATACGAACACAAATAATTCTATTACAACTATCGACTACTAATTTGGGGAAAAATATAAAGAAATAAAAACAAAAACAAACCGATATTTTGTTTTGTAAATATTTCTCAAATACTTACTGCAAATATAAGAAGTTCATTTTTAATTTTTTTTGAAAAAGGGGGAGGGAGAAACATTTTAAAATTAAATTTTACGATCTATTTTTAAAGTTCCAAATTGCACAACTCTACAAATGATGCTTCACCTTCTGTTAATTTCATTCTATTCTTTTTTTTTTTTTTATCTAGCTAAAATACAACCGGAAGAAAGGGAAAACATTCAAAAGAGTTCCACATTCTAAACATACTTATTCAGGCTCACATTAAATCTTTAGAATTTTTTTTTTTTAACCTTTAAAATGTTAAAAATACTTGAGAATTCATAAAACTGCCAAGCAATCTGTAACAAAAACTATTGTAAAAATAAGGCCAATAAAATTCGGTCATCTAGAATTACATCAAAAACAAAAATCAGCTCAAAATATAACAGAGAAGATTAAGAGGGATAGGTATTTGACAGTAGATATAATTAATTTCCAAGTTCATAAAAATAAAGGTAATTCAGAAAAATCCTACAGCTATGAATTTCTTTATTATACACTCAATTATATCTATTTGATTGAGGGTCTGTGTTAATAAAAAAACAAAACAATGAAAAATTAAAAACAGAACCATTAGTTTATACTACTGAAAACAATTAGGCAGTGAGATACTAAATAAATTGTTGTATTTACAATTCTATTTTCCCTCAAGTTTTTAAATCGTCGAAAATCTTAGATTATTATTAGCATATGACAGAATCATTTTCCAATGGCAACAATAAAATCTCATTTTAATTTCAAACACTTTGGAATCTTATAAACATGTCAAGATACATTTTCAAGAATTTTGACCAATCGCAAACTTTAAATCAAGTTAGCAAGGAAATTATAAGGATTATGCATAGTCGGGTTATACAATTTTTTTTACCTTATTTAATTATCTGTCTAATAACCATATAATTCAATAATTAAAAAGCTTCAAACAATTAAAAGTCTCATTTTCCTCTTTTCTTTATAAAAACTTTATTTCTTGTATATATATCCACTTGTTCCAACGTTTAAACTATTTTTACTTTATAGTCATTTTCAAGGATTTTCTTTACAATAAAATTTGGATTTTTTCTTTTTTAGAATTCATGAAAAAGAATTAACATAGATTTATTTCCGATTCCAGCATAGATACAGACTTTTCAGTAGCCGATCCATGTAACCCAGAGAGCTCACTTTCTGGCAGTTCATATGATGAGTAATGACCTAGTTACTTTTCAGAAGATAATGAAGCTGCGATTTTTAAAAGAAAAAGACCAATGAAGAACGCACCTGTACCTATGAATGCAGCTGCCATTTCTATGCTAGGATCATTGACATGACTGGACACATTTAAAACCAAAAATGTTAATGAACTATTGGCAATTGCATAAAATCTCCAAGACTAAAGTTATTAACCTTTTTTATTTATTTATTTTTTTGTTTTATAAAAAATTATGAAAAATCCTTTCAAAAGTAACGAGTATGCTATAAAAAAAAAAAAAAGTTAGCGGTTGATTAAATGTCATCACATGAAATTTCTAGACTTTCTGGACTCCTAGAATTTTATAAATTGAACAGGTGTCCATGTAGTATTTTTGTACATGTACCTGTATTTTGCAAAAAAAAAAAATTGTACTGATTTTGCTTGCATAATGGAAGTATTAATGCCTTCTGTTTTATGTTAACAGTATCTCATACTGGTATGTTTTGTGAGCAGCAATATCTCATGCTGTTGTAGTTTAAACATAAGCAATTTTATTTCTCTATTTTTTGTCATGTATAATTATTTTTTTCCTATTTTTTTTTTTACAAATACAATATTTTTTATAAGTAATGTTTAAAAAACTCAAATTTCATTATAAGTTGAAGAGGATTGAAGCCTGTCCATTAAAGTATGAAGATTGGCTATCTTAATATATATCTGAACACTTATTGCAAATATATGTAGAGATGATAATCTGGACAAACTGATGATTTCTGGTTTAACATGAAATACATATATTGGTGATTATTTATCTTTTTGACATATATATGTTCCAGTGTATCAGTTTTGAGATAGAGTGGAGAGTGATGGGTCGTGTGAAAGTCTGTGCTCATATACCCTATGTATTACGTATATTGATACAGATATATAAGCCTGTATTTCAGTTATTATAACTAATCCTAATTTTCCTAAATCAAAGCATCTACCTAATAAGCTATAGGCATTTCCACAAATTAAAAGGGCAGGTAATAAAGAACATCAGTATTGTGATTATTCTCATTAATATTTTATATTGCATTAAATCAATTTGTTTTTTTATAAATTACAACTTATTGAAGTTTTCTTTGCATTATATTTGATTTATAATAATTATTGTTAAATATTAATTTTATTTATTAGAAAGAAACATATTTCTAGCAAATGTCTGCATATACAGAATTGCTAGTATAAAAATGAAAGTTACCAGGATTTTGTTTTTAATATTTTAGAGTAAAGAATTATCTTAACTAAGTCATATTATATATCATTTTATACAGAATTTCAAGAGGAATGTAATGAATCTGTCTATAAAAATGTAAATTTAAAATTTAGCTCTCAAAATTATTGTACAAATTGTATCTCAGTATAATTTCTTTAGAAAGTCAATATAAGAACCACAGGATACCATCAGGCAATAATAGTTTAAAATTGAAAACAAAAATACAAATGATCTTACTTAAAATACAAATAAAAGCCAACATTTTTTTAAAATTGAAATATTATCTTTTTGAATATAATATAAAATGGATAAACTGATATATATATAATATAAAGTTACATAAAAAAGATAATCCATTACAAATTATGATAGATTTTGGTGTTTCATTCATGTATCAGACTTTTAAATATATTGGTAAGCTTTTACAAGAGTTTTTAGGATTTGGGGAAAATACTATTGCTTCATCATTTGACTTTGTAAATAGTATGAAAAATGTAGTGATTAATGAGAATGATGTTATTGCCTCATTAGAAGTAACAGAAATGTATAGTTCTATTGATATAATGGATTCCATAAAAAAATTGAACATACATTAAAAAATAAAAGTGTCATTAAAAAATAAAAGTGTTTGTAAATATATAGCTTATTGTTGATTCTTTAAAATATTTTGCTTCTTTTGCACAGGTTTGCAATTTTGTTTTGTCTACATATGAGAGTGGTATTTTAAATATGTGCTCTTTTAAAGATATCAAAATTTACAAAAGCTATGTGGATGATGTTTTTGTTTGTGGAAATACTAATACTATAAATTTGCTTGTAGAGGAATTAAATAATTTGAATGGCTTGAAATGGACTATTGAAAAAGAACAGGACAAAAGTATTAACTATTTGGATTTAATTATTATAGGAGATAACAGTATATTAAATTATAAACTAATAATCAAGCCGTTGCAAAAAAAAAAAGGGGGATATATATAAATTGTAAATCAAAAGTACCAATTATGCATAAGATGGCAAGTTTAAGATCTTTTTTGTTTCATAATAAAAAATTATGTCATTACCAAAAGAGATAAACTGAAAAATATTGAGATATTTGCCAAGGAATTGCTTGTTGTTGGTTATAAAATGAAACAAATAAACAATACTTTATGTTAATTTAAAAAGAGTTATAATGATTTAAAGAAAATGAAGACTGATAGTAAACAATGGATATCTATTCTATTTATTTCAAACCCATAAGTGAAATTTTTTAAGGATATATATAAGAACATGTTTAATGTTTCATTCTATGTTCCAAATAATGTAAATAAATTAGTGAATAATTCTAAGGATGTCATACCTGTCAAGCAGAAAAGTAATGTTGTATATCAAATTTTTTGGGAGTGTATGTTATCATATATAGGTGAATCGAGGTGCAGTATTAAAAAGAGATTAAAGGAGCATGAATTGTTATATAAGCATGTATAAAGTAAAAATAATGGTGATTTAATGACTGCTTCAGTTTTCTTTGATCATGAAAAAACATGTAAATATAAATTTAAATTTAATATTGAAAGTGTGAAAATTTCTAATGAAAAGAGGAACCATAATAAAAAAAATTAAGGAGGCAATTTTTATAAATAGGAATAAAATGCATTTAATAAATAGACAAGCTGCTAACATTAAAACATGGGATTCATGGGATTTGAATTGATGATGTTTGCTTCTGCTTTTTTTTTTTTTTAATTTAATGGCAGTTGAGGTAGATTTAAGAAATTTACTGAAAGTACTTCTGCAGATTGAAAGACTGATTATAATAGTTTATTACCATTATATTTATTATTTTTATTATGATTATATATATATATTCATTCAATAATGTTAATGTTATAAGAGTATAGTTTTTGATGAAAAGGATAATATTATATAACATGATAGCAATCAAATGCTATATCTGAAGAACATTTAATACCATAATCTTTTACATTTTAATTAAGTACTAAACATATTTTTAATATACATATGCAATTTCATTAATTTGCTATTATGGTTCTAAGTTTTTCCAAATCAATGATTTTGATGAATTGATTATATAAGCAATAATAATTCAGCAATACATCTCTACAAGCCTAAAATTTAAGTAAATATCAATCATTCAATCTCATACTTATTAGCAAATAATGCTCTTTTCAGTGTCAAATCACCCTTTTGATCTAATTTATTAGTATATTTATTGAGGAAAATGTATTTTTTACCATATTTATACTATACATCTTCAAAAATAAAAAAATAATTTTTTTAACAAAAGCTATTTCAGTACTATTTATTTATAATTAAACAAATATATATTAAGTGACTTTTATCTCAAATCAAGTTTTCAATACTTAAGAAACCAAAATTTAGAATAATATATATAAATAATTTAGTGTTAAACTAAATAAACATTAATGCCTTGAATTTTTAAGAAAAGTATTTGCCTGCATCAAAATATGGGAGGGGGGGGGCTGAACTGAAAAGTACTTCACATATTTCAACAAACCTATTGATAATTTTTTTTTTTTTATCAAACCTGAATATCAGTTTTGTTTAGTTACAATTTCTATCTATTGACTAAAACTAACATAAAAGTTTGGAAGTATTACAAAGACACATGAGCAATAAATGTAAAATTCAGCTGCTTATATAATGGGACTTGAAACTGAAACCAGAGATACACTTTGTTAAATCCCACAAGGGTTGAAGAATAGGTCAAATAATGTAATAATTATCAATTTTGGTGTATATATATATATATTCAAATTTTATTCTGATCTTTGTGCATCTTTTCATCTTAGTTCAATCATATCACAACAATCAATTAGCCCAGAAGTAAAATCAATCTCTCCTTCTGGATACATTTTTGAAACATCCAGTTCATTTTTTATTTTCAAGTGACTATGACATACATAACTCATATTGTAATTTTAACTTCATATACTTCTTTTTTAAAGGTATACTTTTAACTTCATATATATATTTCAAATTTCAATTTTATCACAATTTTCTGAAACGTAAGACCAAAGATATATAAAAAAAATTAATGATCTCCAAAATAGGCATTGACCGGAGATTACAATTTCTTATACATATTTTCATCGTTTATTTGGGATTTTATAGATTGCAATTTATTACAGTTTGATTCCAAGTGCCAAACATTCTGAACTCACAACCTTGCACAAGTCATTTTAGAGAATTATATTAATGACTATTACTGATCATTAATTAAACTAGAGGTTATATCTAAACCAAATATACCATTTAATTGTCATTTAATTAATGTGTGTAGTGTAACAGAGGCATCAATATCTGAATTTCCTTGCCATGCTCAGTTTTGATAACGTTCACTACACAACTATCACACAAAGCAGATTGGATTTCATCCCATTTTAATACCTTGTAAAGGAGTGTACCATTCTTTGCATTGTAATATATTCTCAAATTTTATTTTAGTATATCTTTCATCGTAGCTCAATCATATCACAACTATCCATCAGCCCAGAAGTCAGATTAATCCCTCATTCTGGATGCATTTTTGAAACACCCAGTTCACTTATATATATAGGTTCAAAATTTACATTAATAAATATAAATAATTTTAAAATAAGTAGTTAATAAACATTAAATGTCTTGAAATAAAAAAAGGACTTACTTGCTTATATCAAAATGTGAGGGGGGGGGGCAAAACTGAATGGAAAACTACTTCATATAATTCAATAAATCCTACAGATAATTTTTTTTTCCCAAACTTACATATCAGTTTCTTTAACTACACTTTCTATCTATTCGCTAAAACTAACATTGAAGTTTGCAAGTATTACAAAGACACCTTAGGCAAACTGCAATAAAAATAAAAATCAGCTGCTGATATAATGGAAACTAAAATTGAAATTGGAAATATACTATGCTTAAATCCCACGATGGTTAAATATATTGAATAATTTATAAAATTATATTAACTTAAGTTTTTTTTTTTTTTTTTGTAGCTTAATCTTATATTAACCCCTCCCCCTTTTTTTCTCTTTACGGGGGAGAGGTAATGCTAACTTATGTCTGCCTATTTGAATAATGTCCCCATCCCCAAACCTGAAGTTGGGCTTTTTGGTAGAAAATCAAGAAATAAGTAAAAAAAAAAAAAGATGATAAGTTGAATGTTGGATAAATTCTTTAAAAAATAAGACAGAAATATGGCGATCACATTAGGTAAGGTTATATATAGGTTGTTATATATATTAGAATGTATGTCATAATGTGTGAATTAAAATATGTAATGCACATATTAAAATTTAAATAAAAATTTTAATCTATATATATCCTAAATCATGATAAAATAATAATCAGGTGGTATGAAAATTTAAAAACCATAACTTCACAATTTTATCTAAATGTTAGAAGATTTTATATATAGATATCCCCCCCCCCCCCGTGTACAATTTAGAGTTAAAAGTTCATAGGTTACACAGAAATCTGTTATTTTTGGTGCTCGAATATTATGACTATTAAATTATTTTTATTACAGGTAATAAGATTTATACCTGAGAATATATACAGATATTACATCCTTCAGCTTTCATACTGTCACTTTCAAAAATTGTAAAATACGTAAACTAGAAGATAGAAAAACATTAAAAGATTTAGATTATTTCTGAAAAGTAGTTATTAAGTATTAAATTTCTCAAAAGTATTTTAAATACGATCATAAAAACTGTAGAGAAGAGAGGTAAAACACGATAAGATTTTACAATTTTAACACGAATGCTTTCTATCTCACACTCACTCACACATACACATATAAATTTCCATTTCAAGAATATGATTGAAGCTAAATAAATAAAAAAAATTTTTTTTAAAAAAAATCAGTCTATATATAAATTTTAAAATAATTTTTTTTTTTTTTTTGAAATTAACATTTTGCGTAAAGACTAGATAAAAAAACAATAACAAAGAATTCACAAAATATCATTGCAGTTATGTATATTGTTTAATCACAGAATCTATTATTAAAAGTTTTTGATAATGTATAAACCTTCTTTCCATTAATTGAAAAATCTTGCTAGTTTGTAATTTTATTTTAAACAAACATCTAAACAAGTACTTCACAACCTGGAATATGCATAACCCATAAAGGTATGTGCATTTAAAGGTGCATAAAAAGTTGAATAATGGCACCCTCTTGCCATATGCATCAATTAATTAATGCAATATAGTTTTTTAATATAATCTGTGAAGTATCTACTTGAATTTATTGCATTTTTTGAGTTTTGAATATAAATATGTTATGCACCATCTATTCACTTTATTATTTCATTGAAATAATTAAGAGACTGAAGTGGAGTTGGGCTGGATATATTGCTTGAAAATCTAATAGATGGATAGATGAACATGAGATGGTTGATGAAATAAGGAAGTATGCTGGTCTGATGTGAAGAAGAGAGGATTAAAAAACCAGAGAAGATGGATTGAACTTGGAGAGACCTTTATTCTGCAGTGGACTGATAATGATTCAAAATAATGATGATATTAATTACAAATACTTTGCTAATATAAAGAGTACCATTTATGGAAATGGCTATCAAATAGTACATTATCAAAAATGGTTTGGAACCTACAGTGCTAAATGATCAGACTGCAATTCCAAGATTAAAATAAATAATCAAATGGCTTTACTATTCAAGAGCCGAGTGTGAAAATGCCAGAACCTGAATTGATCCAAAGATCTTATGCTCCAGAGTCTGATACGGTCTCACTGCATTAAACCATATAGGCAAAAACAAAATTGATTTTCATAAGGCATTATAATAAAAATATTCTGTATGTTCAAATTTACAAAAATATTAATTTTTAATCAGTTTGTAATCAGCTATGACGTGCTGTTTATTCATATTACTAGCTCTACAATGTTATGCAGAAAACTCTCAAACCAAAGTACAAGATAGAGACTTTGAAAAGATAAGAATGGCCATCTTATCTTTGTACCTAAGTGCAATTATATAGGCCAATCTAAAGCATTTTGTAGTAAGAGTGTGAAGATCTTATCTTATTTGCTAGCAATAACACATTATTTGTATAAAATTAGTTTTTTAGATCAATAAATAAATTTCAATGACAAAAAGAAGAAGATTAAATAAAAATATTTGAATAACAATGAGATACAAGTGCTTCTGTTCATATTACATTTGTTTTCAAAAATCTAAACATAATGAAAAAATAGCATCTTACACATGCTTATTAAATGCCTTCTTATAAATAATTCAGTTATCTTTAAAGTGGCATTTTCAAGAGCTATCAGCCCCATATAGCTATTTGAGTTGGATAGCTGGGTTTGAAGACACGTAGGTGTCTGAAAATTTCAGATTTTCCACTCAATAGATAACTTTTAGTTAAATGCTGGCTCTGGGCTGCTATTTTTAGATTTAGTGTCTGAACCTACCCTGACACTTCTCTGAGGAGTGCCAAAGCACGAAACCATGGTCAGGGATTTGGAGAGGGGTTCCTGCTAGATATTTTAAATGCGTTCTCTGGCTAAGCATTATCACAAAGCTTGTTGAGGAATTGGCAATCTTCATTGTTTATAACTTACAAGCTTAAGAGAATAGGGTCATGTGATCTATGACTCTTATTTTGACTCTCAGCAATACTTGTTTCTTTTTTTTTTTTGTTTGTTTATGATTTGTTTTTATTTTTATAAAAGCCATTTCCAAAATAAATCTTATATAAAAAACTTAAAAAATTATGAAGAATCCAAGTGCAAACATTTTAAAAATAAATTTATAAAAACTTTCACGATAAATACATTAGCAATTACAATATATTTTATACATAATTCAATTTGTTATATGTTTTAAACTGCATTTAATTGTCTCATTAATTATTTCTAACTTATTCAACAGAAAGTTAAAATTACTTTTTAATTATAAAAATAAAGTTTATCAACAGTTTGTAGAAAAAAAAATTAGACATAAATTTATATAAATACTGGCAGATTAATTATTAATGAAAAGGATGCTATTGATAAAATCAACAAATCTAATATTATATATAAGGTGGTACAACTAATCAGGCCCAGTTATATTGATAACTTAAAATGTGCATTGAAAAAGAGAATTCATGAACATGAACTTTAGTATAATAAATTGCGATGTTTCATGGATAGATTTAAATCTGTATTTGCAGAACAAAAGATTATTTGTAATGGAAGCTTTTGCTTTGGCAATGTTTTTTTATTTTAAATGTAAAAACGATTTGAGGAAAATAAATTTTTTATAAATATGACAAATTATTAAATAAATAATATAATTATGAAAATATATCTAAATTATAAAAACTGGTCATTCATGTGGAACTTTAATGATGTTTTTAAAAACATTTCAACAGTAAAACAGCTTATCACGAAGGCAGATATGGCGTAAGCTGCCAATAGCTCTTATTTATTATTGTATATCAGTATTTTGAATATTAAAACAGGCAAAACTCTCCATACGTATTGCCACTCAGTGCAAGCCAGAGTAATCAATGTCCAGAAGGCCTTGTGCAGAAAATCTCCATCTAGTGCCTATTCATCCAATATCCCCAGACTAGTTTCTGGCTTGTGGCCTTTGCCAGTGAGGAGTCTTGGATCTGAGAGCACTGCATCTAGATTTTAGGATCTAATGCAATCCTCCAACAGCCATCTTTTATCTCTACTTACCTACAAAACTATGAGGCTTAAATTGAAAACACTATAATATTTTCAATCTAAGCTCATTAGCTTATATAATCATATAGGTCTGAACTCAGTTCAGTACCTATATATTTTGGTGTCTTTGGTTCTTTAATAACCATAGCCACCACTATCCTATTAGGCAGGATTGGTTTTAAGCCAATAAACACCACATGATCACCATTTCTCTGGCTTGCATTGAGTGGCAATACATATGGAGAGTTTTGTCTGTTTTAATAACAGTTATAAGCAAGCATAAGAAATAGTGATCATGTGATGTTTATTTTGAACCTTGTAGTGTTTAATCTAGAGTTCTTTGTTTATACTATCAAATACCAATATAATGAACTAAGTACATCACTTCACAATTAAATCACTAGGCAAAAATAAATTATAAATCTGCTATCAATGGTTTCCCTGCCAAGACACACTTCTCAAATGCAAAACACAACAAATATATGTTACCCAAACCTACCATAATTTAAACTTATATTCCAATTACATTTAATATCAAAAGAACTTTCAACTAAGTTAACATCATTAAAATCATACACTTTTATTAAAAAAAATCTTTATTTTTCTCTTATTCTCATTCTTTTCAAAGAAAGCAACACATTAATAATTCTTTCAAATAATTAATATAAATCAAACAAACTATTTTTCTTTAACCTTACGAAACTTACCATTATAAAAAAAAATGTATAGAATCCTCCAACAACAAGAACACACTTTTGATAACTTTAATTTTATTTTTAGATAAAGATCCATTACAAAACGAGAACATAAATATCACTTTACTATTAACAGATGTATACATATTTTTTATATCAAAACTATCATATATCAAATTATCATCAATTTCAATGTTATTAATTGTATTAAAAGTCACAAAAGAAGATGAAACGGTGTAAATGTCAAAACTGAAAAACGTAAAAAATTATATTTAGAAAAACCCTTCAATATAAAGGAAAACATTTTTTGTGAGTTTTAATATTCATAAACATCATAGGTGATATTAAAATTTTTTAATATTTCATTTTCTCAAAATATACATTAAATTTATTTTAATCAAGGTACCACGATCTTTTCCTACACAAATATATTTTTCATGATTGAATTCTACATCTACCCTTCTTTCTAAAAACATATTTCTTAATAATAAATGATCAGCTTTGTCTTCATGAGAAATGATTGCATCATTCTTATGATGTTTAATCTCGGCGGGGACTAAGTAAAATTATTTTCATTACTTGTTAAATTTTTATTTAAAATTAACTAAATGTCTATTTATTTATTTTTACTCATTATTTAAAATAGTGGATTGAATAGATAAAATTGTAACAACTGTATTTTTTAGCACAGAAAATGTCAAATTTAGGACTTTTACTGAGAATTTCTATTCTCTTGCAATTAAATCAATCACAACACTTATTATTAATTTTAAAATAATCTTTATTGAGAGTAAAAAATAGTTATTCAATAAAGAAATAGAAGGAATAATTAAATAAGTTACATTATATCATTACTGAAATAAAAAGTCCTACAAGATAGAAACTAATCGAAATATTTATGAAAGCAGATTAGTAACATGATTAAGATTAATATGTATATAATTAAGGTTATTAAATATAAATTATGGTCTATATATCACAGTCATGCTGGAAGAGAAATCAGATTCCAAATGGATATTACAACATCAACAAGAGCCAGGGCCTTATTTCTGGTTTTAATTTTTAACAATTTATTGATAAAAAGGGATTTAAGTTTTGGAGATGTTGAGTTAAAAATAATAAGTCACCCCAAGAAACAAAGAGTAAATAAGGACGAGTACTGTCAAATCTTATATTAGGGAAACAATCCTCTTTGAATATTTCCAAAAAAGGACTTAATAGTAAAGATTGGTTTTTGCTGCTATGACCAGGTGATAAAGAATACATTCATAGAAAAATGTTCGTGTTTCTTCTTACCCTGCACACAAAGAGCATATTGCATAAAAATATACAGATGACATTTTTCCAGTTAGTAAGAATTTGGTTGGTAAAGCTTTAATGATGATTTTTATTAGGAAATCCAAGTATTTAGACTACAAATTCCAAAAATTGAATTTTTGTATGATAGCTTTACTAGAGATAGTAAGGAAAGAATAAGAAAATTTCCTTAAGATTGGTATTAGTTGTTAAGTTATGAACCTCTCAATAAGCATTTTTTTTGGAAAATGGAGTGAAAATGGGGCATGTATATTTGGATATAAAAGTGAATAAGATATTTATGAATTTGTTCCTGAAAAGAATGGGGTGTCTGTAGGAGTTACCAGAATATATGATTGTACATTAGGGAAAAGAGACAATAAGTTTGATCAATATATTGATTGTTCTCTGATAGTAAAATATAGGGACACAATATCAGGAGGGATCACATAATTTTTGTTGTTTCTGCATTTTTCCCCATACTTACGGCAATTGTTTTCTTTTGTCCCAAATAAGTCTGATATACAGAGATGTATTGAAGTTGATGATTGGAACATAGTAGTTGATTTTTGGTAATATTACAATGCTGATAAGGAAAATTTTACTGTACAGTAGGAGATAAGCTTTTAAGAGAAAGTTTATGATCTTTTCAATTGAATCCATAATAGTACTTTATACTATTAGCCTTAATGAATCGAGGGGGAAATGAAATTTGAAAGCCTAAATATTTATGAGAAGGATACTGTAAATAGAAAATATCTGCTTAACAGTAAGAATGTGCCATGTTAATGACTTCTTTTTATTAAAAATTAAGGAGAAAGTTTGAGAGCAATGTTCTAGTATGGAAAAGAGTTTGGAGAGAAGTTTTTTGAAGGAAGGAAGATTACTAAGATATCCACATATAATACAGATCCTTGATCGATTTTTAAGAAAATATGTATATATTGGACAATTTATTTTCTATTTCCAAGTAAAAGTATATTAATATATGCTATGAAGAATAAAAAATTGAAGGAAATCCTGAGGGATAAAATTGTGAGAGAGGGAAGCCAGGACATAATTTTCCATTTAGAATAATATGTATAATTCAATGGATTATTAAATTGGCCAGTATACATAGTAAAAGTATTTGGATTTTGTAATGGCTAAGCATTCTAGAAGTTTATTTATTATCACAGAAACAAAAGCAGCTACAATGTCCAATTGAATGTTAATAGGAGCAACCTTCTTGGCTTGGTTTGTGCCATTAATTATTATCTTAAATAGTGTTATTACTTCAGATGTAGAATTTCCATTCTTATAAATTTGATATTTGGATACAGAGGAAAGAATCAGAGGTTGTATCTTATCCTTAATGAGTGATTTGATGACTTTGCTGATAAATGGAGACTAGATATAGATACAGTGATGAGGAAGAATGTCTTAAAAAATAAAACCAAGTAAGATTGGATAAAGCTGGTCTCTAGTGCATATCTTTGCAAATTATTGGACTAGTATAAATGATTCAGATTTGCTAATAAAAATTTCCAGAATAGCATGCATCACTGGGTATATGCTCTCTAGGATAGCGCTTAACTTTGAGGCTACTTCATAACTTGTGACCTCATGATCTTCTTTAGTGATATCAAAAGTTCGAAGGAATTTAGGAGTTGGACATTTCTGCAAATGTAATTTAAAATGATGCAAGATAACATATCTTCTCCAGTATTCATTTTGCTATTTTAAAAATAGAGGGAAGGGATTGGTTTCTTGGATCTATAATTCACCACCCATAGGAGTAATTTTAATACTAGTATTTTCACTCTCTATAACTATACTGTTATTAAAATAAATCTCATCAACTTTTCCAAACAATCAATTTATTTTTTATTCAAATTTCATACAATAAAATTAAAACCTATTACTTCAGTTTATTGCATAAAATATGAATAAAAATTAAATTAGCTGTTTGGAAAGGTAGATGAGGTTAGTTTTAATAACAAGGTAGTTATAGAGCATGAAAATACTATTATTTTTTCTAAAATTAATTTCATTGTCAGAGTTGGAAATTCTTAATAAAAGTCCCGATTTTTGTTTATTGAATCCAATATTAATTTAAATATGAACAAAAAAAAAAGGCATTCAATTAGTTTTAAAGAAAATTTTAAAAAGTAAAGAAAAATTAATAATTGGTCCTGCTGAGATTAAACATCTTAGTTAATAGCTGATGATGCAGTCATTTCGCATACAAATGACGCTGGATATGTTTTTAGAGAGAAGATAGATATAAAATTCGGTAATGATAAATACATATAAATAATATGATAAATATATTTGTTTAGAAGTGGAATGTTTATGAATATTAAAATCCATGAAAAGATTTTCCATTAAGACTTATTTCTGATATTACTGATAGAATTTTTGAAGGAATTTCTAGGTTCTTGAACAATGTTTTAAAAGAATTTATCAATTTCAATAACCATACTAAACAAAGAGAAAAACTAGGGGATCTCTTTTAACAAAGATATATGATTTTAAGTTATTAAATTATTTAAAACTTCTTTTGATATTAAAAGTAATTGAAATGGGAGTTGTAATTGGGATAAAATAGAATTATATGTATATATCGTGTTGTGTTATTTTCACCCGAGAAAGCTGCCTTAGTAAGAAACCATTGGTAGCGAGGCTAATGATTCGATTTTGAATTGGTGTATTTATTTTAATATATATAATGAGGATTGTTTCTTCTCATGTTAACTATAGGATAAAATCTAGTTGTTAAATAAGAGTACAAATACATTACATTTATTAAAAGGCTAATATGCAATATCTGATTAAATACAAGTATAATTTATATACTTGGAAAAGGTTAATATATGTAAAATGATCTCGTGATAAAATTTAACACTTTTTTTTTAATAATATGAATATTTAACTTTTATTAGGTATAGTTGGGGGGAAAAAAGAAGATATTTTTTTTCTTGTGTAGTTTTTTGCATATAAATAAAATGTTTTATTTAAAAAAAAAAAAAGAAAACAAAAATAGATTAATATCATTAATATATTTATCACTGAAGAAATAGTGTTATTTATCAATTAAAAACCCCCAAAAAAGAAAGAATTAGAATTTTTATTTCTGAAAAATTGAAGGATTATTTTCCAAATTGGAATATAAATATAATAATTTGTTTTTTAAAAAAAGATAAATCTTTCTTGTAAAAAGAAAATCAATTGGCCAAGGCTTAATATTATGCCCCAAATTTGGCAGTAGCTAGATGATAAATAGCCTAAAATTTTATAATACCCCTTGCAAATCCAGTCACACAATGATAGCTGTAAAGTCTTGATATATTGTCATATTATAACTTATAATTACTTATAGTGGATTAGGATGCTGATTCCTTGCTCATTTTCTATGCTCAGTAAAAACTGTTAAGTTTTAATGATGCTTTTGTGGATTATTATATTAGCTTATGAGAATGATGATTTTCATTTCCTCTTTATATTCTCTTATTCCTTACTATTACAATATATATTTGTATAAATTGCCCAAATGCAGTTAGCGATATATATTTGCACTTTCAAATTATGATATAAATAAATATTTGAAAACAAATTATCATATAATCTAATATTCATTTTGTTAGGAAAAAACTTACCTATATGAATGACTTCTAACTAATACTTTGACTAAAAATGAAACAAGAAAATATTCATAAAACATCCCTGTTAGTACTAATAATTGGCAAATACTATCATTTATCATTTTAAGCAAAATTTTATATTGAGTATTTGAATGTGTAAATAAATTTCATATTTTAAAATTTACACATGAAAATTCATACTTTATGAATAAATTTAAAATTAATATTTTTAAACATGTTCAAACTTATATTTTTTATGAAAATTACATTTTACAGCTTTATTGTTCTTTTTACAGTATGTTAGCTTTATGGAATATATAATAGTTTATCTTTACTATTATGTAATCTCATATTATTTTCAACTAAACTTACAAAAAGGCAATATAAAACATGTGGGAAGTTAATTAAATATAAATATTGACTTATGGACCATCTTATTTAAACATTTTATTAACAAAACATATTTAATTAAATCTTTCAATCTGTTAATCTCTAGTTCAATCTAATTATGCAAATGGTCATCCAATAACACATATTCATCTTTCTTTACTATATAAATTTTGGATATATGTATCCTACAAAATTTTGTAGTTAATACAATAAAAGGATATTTGTAAAGCAATTTGAAGAGGCCTGTTCCAAGGTTCATTGGTATTCCCATAATGATACATTCACTAACTCCGCATATGGCATCTTTTTGTCCATAATAAGCAGCATCAAATAAGTGATCAGCAGTTTTTTCAAACTGAAAAATAAACAAGTTATTTATTAAAATCATTAATAAATAATATATATAATGAAAATAATAAACGGATTAAATCCAATTTTAGTTTTATAACATGCAAATTATATTTAATATTAAATTACAAAGAAATAAAGTCCTATAACACATGACCTAATTTAACAAGCTTGTATTACAAATGTTATATATAGAGCTTACAAATAAGCTCCTAACAAGCTCTGCAGAATATTCCCAATCCCAGACCGGTTTCTGCTACTGGCTTCCTCAGTGCTAGGATATTCAAGCATTAGATTAAAAATACCAGAACAAACCCAGCACTTTATCTAATGAATAACTATTAAGTAAAAAATCTGAAAAATTTCAGACATCCATATACCTGCAAAGCTGGTTAAGAGCTTATTTGTGAGCTCTATATATAACATTAATATTATATACATATGTTGATTCTTTGTTAAGATAAAAATCAATTATAGGTATAACATTTTTCTTTCACTAATCAATCATAGATGTAAAATATTTCCCTCAATCATCAGTCATAGACATATGCTATCACTCATCAATAGTCAATGCAAAATATTTCTCTCTTTCCTCAGTGATCAATTACAGATGTATGATCCTACGGTCACTTAGTATAAAGGGCTGTATCATATTACAATTATGTTTTTCTTTTACAGTCAATGCGTTAACACTCATCTGACCAAATTTAATTATTTTGAGATATTACTTTCTAGTTAAGATACCTAGATGTCCATTTCTTAACCAATATTGAAGGACTACCTGAATTGGATAGTAGCTGAATAGTAGAAAAAATTACAGTATTTCTGGATTTGAATCCTGAAATATAAAAGATAATGCACTAACCATTATACCACAAAGACTTACATTTTTTCGATGTAAAAGAGACTTAAAATTTCTAAATAAAAATTAAAATAACTGGCATTTATTGTCTATTGATTATTAAACTTTATCAAATAAAATTCCCCTTCCTCCAATAAAAAGGTATATAATTTGTACTTATATATTGGATTATTTGCATCATTTACTTGAAATTCTAATTTTTTTTATTTATTAAGAAAAATTCAAACTTTATATATTTTTATACATAACACAATCAGTAACCTTTATATTCACAAATTAATTATTAAGATATACTTTAAACAATTAGGCTATTCTGCCAACAAATAATAGAAATTTTATATACTTACCCATCAGGATCCTCATAATTTTTTTTTTTTTTTTAAAGAAAAAGATTGTCATTGACAAATAAATAACATCTTTAAATTTCCATCTTTTTACTTATTCTTCTTTGCCCAATACTCTTGTGTTTTTCCAATCAACATATGTTCATTGATACATGTGTGATCTCTTGTATTCTTTTAATTGTTTTATTTATGGATTGGTTAGTTTCACCAATAAACATTCTTCCACATTAACAAGTAATTTTATACTTGCATTTGTTTTTCAATATCTCAAGATTAAATTTTGTAAAAAATTAGAATTCCTCATGATAATATACTGATAAAAGTTTTATCAAAATCATAACAAAGTCCTAATCTCTACAAAATTCTAATGTTGAAAAACAATAACTGTGTGAATGTGAAAGAACACATAGTGATGGAACTAGCAACACTATCAAACATAATTTTAAAAATTCAAAGCAATGATTAGAGTGAAAAATAACTGTGTCTAAAATAGTGGATTATACATGTATCAATAAGTATATGTTTGTATTAAAAATACAAAGATTTAAAAAAAGGAAATAAAAAATTAAAGTTTTACATATGATGTTTAATGTTTGAAAATCATTCCTTAATTTTCTTAAACCCCCCCCCCCCCCCAGAAATCAAAAGTATCCTCATAAATAAGTATATGAAATATCTGATGATTGTTGCGTCTTTGGTAGTATTCATGAATATAAAGGTCACTGGTTCAATTCCCATGCTAGACTGTCATTCATTAGGCCAGCATCACCTACACCCATGCAAAAAATAACATTTAAAATATTGTGTTTTATAATAACCTGTGAGTAATTACTAATAGCTGAATTTATTTGAAAAAAATATAAATAATATTTGAATTTTTCTAAAAAACATTTACTAATTCAATTTTTTTTTTTTCATATGTCATAGCATTGGCCGGAGGTGAACCCACAACCGTCTGCAACCAACTACTTGCTTGTAAGGCGGCTGCAATGATTTCTTGGCTAATAACGCTTGTCTATATCCATCATCTAATTGAATTAGTAAAATCATTTACTAATTCAATTAGATGATGGATATAGACAAATATGTAACTACAAATAAAATGTTACCACCACAAATCTTCAACCAGAGTTAGTTAAAAAAGATAATGCAGGCAAAAAAAAACTCCTTTCCTGAAACTCCATCTTTTATTCTTGGGCTCAGATGTAACCGATAAATAACTCCTTATATCAATTTATTTGTTATATTTATTACATTTTGTAACTCTGCTTTACAATTTATTATTATCATCAAAATTAAATTACAATAATTAAAATACGATCATTAAGTAAACTTATTATTATTATAAATTCATATAATTACATAGATTATAACTGTTATGACCTCTGATAAAATTTTTTTATTTTTAGTTATCTACAAAAAAAAATTATAAAGAAGAAAGACGCTTCTTGTGATAAAACTTGAGAAAGAATGATTCATTAAAAACAGTCGAATCCATACACTTAGTTAAACTAACAATATTTCACACAAAATTTTGGATAATCATTTTATTTAAGATATGTGACAAAGTTTATTCATAGACGGATGTCTATAAATAAAAAAGATATATAATTAAAGCCTTACCACTTAATTAAGAAAAATATTAAATTTTAAAAAAAAGCAGTTTTTTGGGAGTTGAGCAGAGAAATTTAATTTGAACAAATACTTTAACATTATTAAAAAACTAATACGAATGTAAAAACAACAAAACTAATTGTGGTTAAGACAAAATACATTTAAGGAATTATTATTTGTCTTTATGTAATAAATGCAGTTTTACTTCCCGTTATTATGTAAGCAAACATACATCTATAAATAAGGTTTAATGGAGAAGATATAATTTAATAAATAAATAAATACAGGTAGGCTTAACGTTTTCGAGGAGCCATGCTTCATAATCATAGCCACGATTTATTTATTTATTAAATTATAGCTTCTCCATTAAACCTTATTTATAGGTGTGTTTATTTGTCTTTATGAAAAAAATAAATACATTTTTTTAAAATTTATAATTAACCAAATTAAAATTCTTAAAACAATTTTTCATCCAAATTACAACCTGCATGGTTTAGTAAGTGGACAGGGTCAAATTCTTAAGAGTAGCTTCCTCAGACCAATTCCAATTCAGACACTTCTGGCAGCTCAGACTTCTTATGAACTCCCGAGCACTAAGGTCATTTGATTTTTATTTATCAAAATTACACACCAAATTAACATTTGAAATTAATTAAGATTAAAAAAAAAAAAAAAATCCAGTCAAAATTTATAAATAAATTTACACGTTATCCAGAAGTTTACACAACTTTAAATTATTTTATTGAACACCCAACCTCAAATTTAATGAAATATCAGCATCATTCATATTTTTATCATTTCTCCACATCTTTCATCTGATCTTTTTCATTTTAGATCCAGTGCCCCAGAAATGTATTTTTTTCCTAATGCCACTTTTCTTCAAATTGCCAGTCTATTACATTTATCACGAATAAATTCCTAGTCCTGACATAATCTTGCAAAATATAGTTTATTTTATTTTATTTTTTTTTAAAAAAAATTAATCTACATTTATTTTCATTCTATTAGAACCCCATTTTAATCCACAAAACAATTCCTGTAAAACTGAAGAGTAGTACCAATCTGCCATGTAAAGTAATTAATTTGTTATATTTGATAAATATCATTTTAACTTAACAGTTTATGACTTGATGTTACAAAGCTTTAATTATCACCAAAATACTAATAGAATCAAAGGCTTTTCATAATATGAAAATTCTAAGCATAACATCAACATTCAATACTTATGTATGATCTATTGTGTTCCTTCTGCTTATTTTAAAACTAGTTTGTTCTTTTATTGGATTGAATCCAAAGTTTTAGTAGATGAGCTTTAAGTCACCTAAATAAAAATACTATATAAAATTGATAAAACAGGCAAAACTCTCCATAAAGTAGTGCCACTCAATGCAAGCCAGAAAATTAATGGATGCCAGAAGGTTTGTGCATAAAATCCCTATCTAGTGTCTACTCATCCAATATCCCCAGACTAGTTTCTGACTTGTGGCCTTCGTCAGTGAGGAGCCCAGGCTTTATTACTCTGGTTGGCACTGAGTGACACTACTGAAAGGAGAGTTTTGCCTGTTTTAATAATAGTTATGAGCAAGCATAAGAAACAGTGATCATGTGTTGTTTGATAGTAAAATTGACAAAATGAATAACTTTATCATTTCTAATATTTTTTTTTTACCATTTTTAAACATCAAGAACATTACTGCATTTCCCCTATTATCTAATACATTTTTATTATTTAAATGTTTGATATACAGCTTTTCCAACAATTTTTCTATTTCTTAACAGGTTTTAAAAAAAAAATTATATAACAGTTCCATTATTTTCTCGAGTATTACCATTTTTTTACTATAAATTGCATAATTATCTTCTTCATTTAAAGAATTTGAAATTCCAAAAAGGTGTTATCATAATTGTAAGAGTTATATTATTTTGTTCATTATTATAGAGTTCTTCTATACACTTTATGATGTCCTTTTTTTTAGTAGTAGTGCTATCCTTTTATCTTAAAGCTAATCCTTCATCAATATTTTATTTCATAGTTTTAAAACTTTTATACACTAAAATAGATTTCCTTGCAATTTCACAGTTGTATTTCCTTATCATTAACTCTTTTCTGTATCATTTTATAGAATTCCATATTTGCAATTCTAAATAAATAAGTTATTCTTAAATATTTTAATATTATTTGTTTTCATTATACAGTGTCTTATATTGTAAAAAAAAAAAATACTGGCTAATTATTACTTTTTTTTTTGTTCTAGTTAGCTTCTTACTAATTTCATTAAAGTCAGTCATTTTTGAAATCTATAAATATTTTAAAATGCTATACAAGTTCTAGTTTAAATTTATTGGAATATTTCTGAAGATTTGGGATTTAACTGTTAAACTTTCTTTCACAATAAGATTTGTCTTTCTAATTTTGCATTAATACTTATTGTAATATTAATAAGCCAATAAGTTAATGCACCCACACTTTGTAGATTTAACTATATAAATGAATACTCTCACTTTCCAAGCACAAGAAAAAGTATTTGTGAAAAGATAAAATGAATCCTCTATCTTTTTGACCCAAACATTTATGTATGGGAAAATCTTAAGTATTTGGAAATGAGAGCATGAAGATGTTTGGAAAGTGAGAATATTAATTTATATAGTTAAATCTACAAAGCGCGTGTGCATTAGCTTATTGGCTTATTAATATTACAGTTTATAAAAACATAGTACTATGTAAAATAAATGTCCTATTAATACTTATTGCAATATTATTAATTGATAAACAGGTCATGTGCTGGATACTTTTTTACTTTAAAATAGAATCCCCAATTCAGTTGCATCATAATTTATATGTTTCCATATTCATTTCTACTTTAAATGGCATTAAAAAAAACAATTTGTAATACATAATTTTTCAACAAAATTTCACGAACCCAGTTCCATTTCATTTTGGTTTCCATCTTTTGCTAGCATCAAAATCAGTCTGCTCAAAAGTATTAATATAAGTATGTAAAAATCCTCTATTTCTCCATTACAATGAGAAGTTGAGGCATAAATCTGAATTATCTTCATTTGGCATCACCCATAACATTGAATAAATAATTTCACCACTTTGTCTGATCTATCATCAATCTCCACACAGCTGTTATTTCATATTCAATTCTATCATGCTTCATTAATATTTGTGCATTTATAGTAGATTATGTGTCCACTTTTCAAAATTATCTCTCTATCTTATTTTCTAACTTCATAAATATGATAATTCTTTATTCAATCCAAAAAAATCTTTCTCTACTTAAAACTTATTTACAACTGTTAATAGCTAAACAAAAAATTACCACAGATCTTTTATGATTCTTAACACCTGTACCTTGGCTGTGACCTTTATAATCTGCAGACAATAAGACTTATGATTTATTTTTGTCATCGTGTTTAAAAAAAAAATCTACAAAAAAAGCATTCACATACATATGTTGTCATTTATTCTGCATTATACTAAATCCAATCAATGGGTCTTGATAAAGTAATCAAATAGTCTGCTATTCGGAAGGTCATATATGATTTGATCCACAGAAATATTTACCTCTCAAGTCTGCCTCTACTTGTACCCAAACTGGCTAAAAATTATTAAGTATCTGAGAAAAAAGAATTATGTTTTCTTTATCTTAAACAGAGGTAGAAATGAGAAATTTCATCAAAGTAATCACTGCATATTAGGAGAAGTAAAATAAAAGGCCTATGATGTTTTCTTGGTCTTAAACTCAGAGGTAAAAGCCAACAAATTCACCAAAGTGAATAATATATGTTAGCAAGAAGTATGTCTATGTTCATTTTACTATGTGAGGAATTCTATGGCATAGACTGAAATTAACTCAACTTCTTAAAGCCTCAAAAAAATAATCAAACAATCATCTTTCAGTTCATATTATAACAAGAGTAAAAAGATGTTTGTAATACTCCTGTTTTATATACTTTACTTTCTTTACTCAACTATCAAACCAATTAATGATTCATTTGTAAATATATTGCATCTAATTTCTTTGATGATAATGATTACATTTTCAGACTCATTATATTCTCATGATCCAACACTATCTTGGTCATAAGGGTTCATTTAGTAAAGACAGCTTTACTTGTACTTAAAAAGTATTCCAGATATATAAATGAATCCTTCTATATTACATTAAGCTTTCCCTTATCATTTCCAGTTGTTAGCTGAGTATAAAACACAGGCATGTAGAACAATAATTGTACATACATAACCATGGAGATAAGAAATGAGAATTAATGAAAAGACATTATTGATATTAAAAACAATCTATATTAAAGACTAAACTAGATATTAATATCATGTTAAATGCAGATTATTAGTAATAATAGTAATAGAGATTAACACATTTTTATACCTCGTTCACAAAAGACTATGTTTTAATATTTGTTCTTTAATATTCCGTAATTTAACTTACATTATTATTATATTTATCTAGGAATATATATATATATATGTGTGTGTGTGTGTGTTGAATATGTTCTATCATATCTTTAATAATGACTTTAGAGAAACATATGTTTAAGTATATACATTAATTATATAAATAATCAAACAAAAAAAGCTAAATAAATTATAATAAATCTAGATCTGTCTTAATTTAAATAAAATACAGATTTTTATTACTTTGTATTTTATATACATATGTATATCACAGATATCTCATATGCCTCTATGATTAAAGCTGTCAGTAGCATGATTAAAGAGTTGATTTTTTTTCTTGAATCCAAAATCTGTATAATATCACACAAATTCTTAAAAAGATTATCTATAATCTGTATATAATTTTTTTCTTTGGTTGTAGTTATATTTTCATAAATCAATTATGATGCTAGAGATTTTAAGTAGATACTTTAGTAGATCAGACTTGTTGTTCAAATTGAAATGTGAAGTATCTATACAGGTAACAATTACTGGGGCATACTCTTCCAGTTTTTTTTTTCCAGCACATCTTTTCATCTTTGAGAAACTATACATCATAAGAGTGATGACCTGAATATTTCTAAAGAGTGTCAACCAGACATTAACTTTCACAACAACTACAAGATGGAAGAGTATAGTTTTGAATTAAGGAATATATTAAAAAATACTTTTCCCAAAACTAAATTATTTGCCTCATATTACTGTGACTGTTTCCTACTGTTACCACCACGAAGTTATAACTGCCAGTTTTGTGGTACCTTAACTTTGAATCAATCTCTGCTGTATTATTTTTATTCACTTCTGACCCTAATTTACACAATCAACAAAACTTCAACTGCTGCTTCAGTTCGACTACTTACAAAACATTTTCATTTTTCTTTCACGGATAAGCTCCTTATTGATTAAGTAAACCAAGCTTTCTAAAGCTCGATCTGAGGAAAGTAATTGTTATTGTGCTGAAACGTCAGCTATTTAGCTATTATGTATTTTCATTACATGTAAACTTCTGGAAATAATACTATAAATTCATTTACCTATGAGAATATATATATATAGTAACATTATAAATTAAATTTCTAGCATCAGAAACTAAGTCATATATTTAATTAATTGAACTTAATCTCTTTCTATTTTATATTTGTATAAATGTAATATATATATAAGCATACCATATATAAACAATTAAGCATCACATGATCACATTTCCTATACTAGCACATTAATTGTTGATAAACAGAGCAAAACTCTCCATACAGTATTGCCACCTGTGCTAAACAGAGTAATCAGTGGATGCCAGAAGGCTTGTGCATAAAATCCCTATCTAATGCCTACTCATCCAATATCCCCAGACTAGTTTCTGGCTTGTGGCCTTCATCAGTGAGGAGCTTTGGATCTGAGAGCACTGCATCTAGATCTTAGGATCTAATGCAACCCTCTAGCAACCATCTTTTATCTCTACTTAACTACAAAACTATGAGAATAAAATTGAAAACACAAAAAATATTTTCAATCTAAGCTCAATAGCTTATATAGTCATATGGGTCTGAACTCAGTTCAGTACCCATACATTTTGGTGTCTTTGGCTCTTTTACAACCATAGCCACCACTATCCTACTAGGCAGGATTGGTGTTAAACCATTAAGCATCACATGATCACATTTCCTATACTAGCACATTAGATAGGGATTTTATGCACAAGCCTTCTGGCATCCATTGATTATTCTGTTTAGCACAGGTGGCAATACTGTATGGAGAGTTTTGCTCTGTTTATCAACAATTAATGTGCTAGTATAGGAAATGTGATCATGTGATGCTTAATGGTTTAACATCAATCCTGCCTAATAGGATAGCGGTGGCTATGGTTGTAAAAAAGCCAAAGACACCAAAATGTATGGGTGCTGAACTGAGTTCAGACCCATATGACTATATAAGCTATTGAGCTTAGATTGAAAATATTTTTTGTGTTTTCAATTTCATTCTCATAGTTTTGTAGTTAAGTAGAGTTAAAAGGTGGTTGCTAGAGGATTGCATTAGATCCTAAGATCTAGATGCAGTGCTCTCAGATCCAAAGCTCCTCACTGATGAAGGCCACAAGCCAGAAACTAGTCTGGGGATATTGGATGAGTAGGCATTAGATAGGGATTTTATGCACAAGCCTTCTGGCATCCATTGATTACTCTGTTTAGCACAGGTGGCAATAATGTATGGAGAGTTTTGCTCTGTTTATCATACCATATATATATATATATTCTAACTAATGAAATTTTTCAAGAGATGATGATTTTCTAACTAAATGAAATTCAAGTGTATTATAAATTAAATATACCCTAATCTAAATCTTGGTTTTTAAACATGAAAATTTTTAAATATAAATTAACGACAGATGCATTTCTTAAGTATCAATTAAATATGCAATGCATCAATTATATATATTATACTATAATAGGTATAGATTAAATAATTTCTAAGTATAGATTTAATACAATAATCTCTCAAGTACAATGTATAGACTAATATATTTCATACGTATAAATCAAATACAATCTCCTTCGTGCGACTGCGTTACAAGCCAATTGTAACTAAATAAAATCAATTCAAACAAATGAAAAGTTATTCTTTATTTTGTTAACTTTATAAAAACTTATTAAATTATCATGAAACGCATTTTTCAATCTCTCGATCGGTCATCCACATTGGATTTTAAATAACATTAAAACGACTGGGAGAACTTACAAATATCATATATATTACTGGACAGTTTAAGCTATTTATAACTTTATTCTAACCAATGAGAATTTTATTCATATGATCGCACATCCACGTTATGGATTAATTATACTATATTCAAACTATTGGGCATTTACACACTTGCAGATAAATTGCATGCCGATTACAACATTTTAAGAATGGATCGATGGAGACTTCATCATCCCCAGCTGATACTATTTCTGAGGCCTACTGAGATGATGATACAGAACATCTATAAGCTTAATTGCTAGGACGCCAAATTGCAGCTCCAATAAAATATAAAGGTTAAAACTCAATTCAATACTCTTAGTAATATTTCATGAATGGGTTAATAATACACAATCGATTTAAAGAACACTGAGAACGCATTAAAATTGACAATATTAATATCTGTAAGAATTCTAGGTTATTCTCAGCACAGTCCCCATTCACTATGATTAAAGTTAAAGCTACAATTAAATTTTATCCTAATTATAAAGTTCTATATTCATCTCCATCTTACTGATCCACTCCTCCAACAATTTCACATCCATATGTCTATTACATTATTACTTATTTTATCATTAAATTTGACATCTTTGCTAGCTCATTTCCTCTCATTATAATCTCTTCTCAGGGTTTTTCGAACAATTAGGTGTGGAAATCGAATAAGGATAGGTTATTGGTGATAAACATTCCTCTCTTGATCGCCTCCAAGGTGATCTCGGTTGTCTTTAATGCAGTTTAATATCAATTTACATTAAAGCTGGAATATTTTAAGCTTATTAAATCTTTATAAACACATCCTAAAATATAGTCGCAATTATAACAAAATTATATAAAATAAAATGCGTCTAGAGAAGTTTGAATACAACGGATGGAGAAAGAATTTTATGCCCATCCCTTGCACTCGCTATCACTCAATACTATCTCTATTGCGATTTATACTTCAGCAATATTAAATTATTGGTAATTTTAAGCATTTGAAATTAACCTTTTAAATAGCTCTACTAAATATCAGTTATGTACATGATAATTCAAATATTAATAATAATATATTGATGTATGATTGGATTGGAAATATCTAGATAATAATAACCCACAAAAACATGGAGACACACGCAAATTTTATTTAAAACAAATAACAAATTTTATTTGACAAACTATAATTCAATATCAATACAAAACATATACATGGAATTATATCTACCCTTTCTTTTTACCCTAAATATAACAAATACCAGTTTCTTCCCGTTTACAATGCTTTCTCTTTTTATTACTGATATAATTTAGAAAATACACAATCGATTTCTGCCCTAATTAAATTTAATAATTTTAACAAATTTCTGGATCTTATCCTATCATTCCGATTAAATATTCTTTTGCCCTAATCTTTACAACAGAGATATTTTAAAATAGTAAGACTAAGTCATTGCAAATAAATTGGCATTAAGATCAAACATCATCATAGTGCACCCACTATATGTGCACGTTTCTATAACATAATAATATTTTAACAATATTACCTTTCCAGCGAAGTTCTCAGCAGGCCATGTAAATATTTATTAAACACATTTATATACGCATTGCTTATGCCCAATCATTCGTAAGTTTTATTTAACCCTTAACAGTTATTAACTTAATTATTTTTGGCTCTATGCTAAATCTACAAAAACAATATTCAAATACACCAATTGCACATACGTTATCTGCATTCATTCAGACATTAAATTGAGTTTGCAACCTGGTATCCAATATTTATAATAATGCTTATCATGGCTATCCTCTCATACACACGTAAGGAATATCAAATATTAATATGAGGCAAGCAGTGACCCGAATAAGAGATAACCTTTTCACTAAGGTTGAGATATGCTAGGATTTTTATCGCTAGTCATATAAAAACATAGGTATACCAAATATCTCTGGCCATCAAAATAAGAAACCTTCTTACGGTGTAGAGAATACTCAAGTGGGAAAATTCTTCCACTGGGTTCAAATACTTTATGAATATAGCATATATCTTATAGTGAGTTAAACTTCACTGAGTTTGTGGAGATCTTTGTCTATCCACACACATACAGGTCGAAACATCAAATTATACAAGTAAAACTTTCACAACTTTAATATTCTTGCAAATTAGTGTACTGGAATATGAGCACATAAATTTTCCAAGCATAAATCAGCTTGTTTCTGGCCTTAAATCTATGATAACAATAATAATAAGCAATAAGAAATGCACACAAAATCCTCAAAACTATTTCCATGCACTTTTATAAAATAAAAATGATGATGATACTCAATAGACAAGCAATTCATTTATAAGTCTAAGCATTTGATAATAACTTCTGATGCTAATAATAATATCTCTTAATTGTTTTCTTCTTCTTTTTTTTTTTTTTAAATTGAAAAAAAAAAAATTGTTTGTAAAACATTTTAAATAAGGCATATCAGTTCTACCCCCAAAATGACCATAATAGCAAAAGCATTTAAATAAACATATATAAAATCATCTGAAATCAATTTCTACCCCCAAAATAATACAATGATAATTTTAAAGTAGATGATATACATAATACACTACAAAAAAAAAGAAATTCTTTTTTTATATATATTAAATGTCCTACACACATTTTTTTATATCTACATTAAATGTCCTACACATATAAAGAGCGAATAATAATAAAAAAAATATACTTATACAAGTCCTTTAGCGGTCCTTTCAGGCTCCTGATTTCTACTTCTCCCTTTTTTTTCCTTGACCGGTTTATGAGAGCATATAAGTCCTTGTTGTAAAAAGTTCTTTTGATAGAGTTCGGTTCCTTTTCACTCATATATACAGTTTTTATTTTGCTGAATGTGTTCCTCATTTCCAACTCTAGGTAGATTACCTTTAAACTTTGTAATTTTCTGGAGGTTTCAGTTAAACAGCCTTCAGTTAACTTTTTCACAATATCAGTCTGTTTTTGATTGTCCTTTTCCAATTTTAATTTCATTTTATATGTTTAAATTGACTTACATATACATCAAACTTTTGAGTTTTAAATTTTACTATTTTCATATATATATATAAATGATATTAAACTCAAATTTTAACTTCTGTGGTTTAAATTTTTATTACCATCTGCTGAATAGCTGACTTTTGGAGGTTGAAAAAGTGTGTATTCACTTAAAATTTACTCACTATACATTGTTATATTTAGCCAAATTATTCTGAAGAGACCAAAAAGTACAATAAAACGATTTTAAATTTTTATAAGACAGTTTTCTTTAAGTCAACCAAGGAAAACTGCTACAGATAAGTTTTAAAAAATACAAGCCAGTTTAAAATAAAAAGAAGCCTTTCTTTTTCCTCCTTTAACACAGCTTTTATAGAGACATCCACCTGTGTTTATTATCTTTATAATTAATTGACATGTTCCCCCTTCTCAATTAAATTTAATCTTTTACCCCCTCAGAAAAATCAGGCACAAATTCTATTTCAAACAGACACGATTAATTTTACAATCTAACAATCAATTGCCAATTAATTTTCGACACTCTAACAGACCAGACTGACCAATCATCATTAATGGGCCAAATTAATGGTCCACTTAAATTCCTTGGCCAGACCTGTGTCCTTTAAGGAATGATAATTGACTGAGTAATATAACACTTGAACTCATACTAGAAGTAATCTTACTTTTTTCCTTTAATAGTGAAACCAGATATATATTACAGCTGTTTCAAACTCAGACTTTAAATTAAATTTAGCTGCTAATATTAAACTTATTAAAAATGATTTTAATATCTTATTTAAAATTGCTTTACAACATGTAAGAAATGATTATTAATTGTAAATTGTACCGTTAAGATCTACAATTAAATTATATACACACACACATCGCAGGTATATACTTTTCTTTAAATTAACCTTTAATTGACCAATTTACTACCTTAATCTATAATTATAATCTTTAATTATTATAACTATATTATTATTATTTTTTTTTTTATATTTACTTTCATGAATTATATATTTCTAACCTAGCATAAAATAATGACCACTCATCATCACTATCTAATATAGTTTTTCAACAGTCACACATCTCCCTATCAACAAATGTGTAAATCTTGCTTTTTTTCTAATATTTTCTTAATATCAATTTAACCCATAAATTACAATAAAATAATCCTCTGGTTATGAACACATTAACAATAAATTTTTAGATTGCTTACTAGTCAAACATATGCAATCCCATATAAATATGGGTTCAAACTCAGTCTTGGCTAAATTTTTCTTATTACAGAAAAAAAAATACATATATTATGAGGAAAATTTGGATGAAACCTTCTTTGCATATTTAACCTAAAAAGATGGAGCCTCGGACAAATCCAAGGGCTACAATATATATATATGTTTATTATTGAAACTTCCTATAATTAAAAACAAGAAATAAAGTTTTCTAATTTTAAATATTTATGTAATCTCAGATTATATATAAATCAGTGATTATATTTAAACAATATTACATTAAAAAAATATTTTGTAATTTATTAGATAAATTACATTTTGGATACATTCTGAAAATCCTGGCTTACTTTTGTAGATCCAAATCCCTTTATTACCTAAATTATTTTTTAAAGCTATATAATGTTGAAGAATTATGGCATAAAAAATGGACTTCTTATGAAGTTCCAGCTTTGAAAGAATTGTAGGCCTTAATAAAACTATTAGTGAATCTATATCATGGTTGGAATTTTCTACAGTTTCATTTATATTTTGTCAATAATTAAGCTAACAAAAAAATCCATACCCAATAAATAAATAATTGCTTTCTAACATTTATATATAACATATATATATATCCACCTTTTTTTTTTTGTAAAAAGTCATATATTGTGCACTTAAATAAAAAAATCTTGGAATGCAACAATAAATGGAAGAGATTAATAAAAAAATACGATTTCTGTAATAATTTCAAATATAGCTTTTATTAAATAAACATGTATGATTCAATGTAAAAGATTTTATTTTGTTGATGATTTTTTTCCTTCAGATATTCCCAACTGAAATTAGACATACAAAAATACATCCAGTTAAAATGACTTTTATAAAAGACAATCAATGCAGAGAATCAATAAATAAAAAAAAACCTAAAACATTAATTTAAAAATGGACATTCTATACTATAAGTTGCTGTCGTGAAATTAAGTCAAAAAAAAGAAATGTTAGCAATTATTTTACTGAACATCATTAGGGAGGGGGTATGTTGTCTCTTATTTATTGCAAATTGGTATAGAAAAGAATATATTTATAAAGTCTTTATATTATTTGCATTCATAGATAACAAAAGTTATAACAAGTACTATTGGATGTCAAAGACAAAACTTACACAATAAGTCTAACTAATCAAAATATATAAACAAACAAACAAAAAAAAAAATTTCAAGCTCTAATAAGTACCCAAATACAATTTTGGATTAGCCAATTTTTTATTATTATTGAAAATTCAAATTTTTTTATATATAAATATTGCTAAAAAAAAGTCAAATTAAAATTTATTGGATCACTATAACAAAAATTTGAGACTATGAGTTTATTATTCATTGCTAGATGTAGGCTGTTGGTTTTTTTATTTGGTAATTCTAACATTTTTTTTTTTAAAGATTTAATGTAAATTAAACAAAAGTTTTAATATTATATAAATTAAAAAAAAAAAAAAAATGTTTGGAACAATCGGCCTGTTTGCTCCAATTCCGAAATGTACATGGAAAGGTATTAATAAAGCTAAATTAAAAATGCAAAATATATCTGTTATATTTGATATGTGAATCTGACAGCATTTTTTTAATTGGTTGCTTTAATAATCAATCTTAAAACATTCAACATAGCAGCAATATCGAACCCTGATGATCTGTTAATCACAACCAAAAATTTTTCTTACAAAATTAAATTACTAATATAAACTTTTTGACTGCTATTCCTTACTGTTTCATGTGAATTTGAATTTCTATGTTATATTGTTAAAATGTAACACTCTGATGACAAATGCACATTATTTTGTACATATATATGTAAATAAAAAAAGGTAAAACAACTTTTAAATAGCTCATTGCAAAATAAAGATCTACTAACATCTTCATAGAGGAATAAGGACTTATTCACTAAGCTATTTAACTGTTGAGTAGTGAGAATTTGAATAGTTTTACATGCTTGTTTTACTTACCCTCTAAATAAAAAAAAGAGAGATTACCAATTTACTAACCAGAAAGGTTGAGTATTTGTATATATATATACACATTGCGTTACAGTGAATAAAAGACTGGTCCTCTTCCAAAGCTTCCTGGAAACATCATTACTGAGTCAATTCATGTGCTATATAGTGAAATAGTTTAGCTAAAAGTTTATAATGTTAGCATGTCTGGGACATGAGTTATGAGATAAAATTTGACAGTGTATTTTGTATTAATAATTCACAATAGAGCAGTGTGTTAATATTACATTTTGTTTTAAATTATGTAAAAATGCTATGGAAATATTTGAAATGATCAAAGTGTGTTTGGTAATAAAGCCATGAGTTGGAAGAAAGTTTTCAAATAGTTGGCAAAATTTTGTGATGGTAGAGAGAGCATTATATATGAAGTAAAAACACACCGACACATTTCGTAATTTGGTGATCCAGACATGTTAGCATCTTAACATTTTTGTGATGTATAGCTAAATTACATTTATACATGTTGATTTACAAATGATATTGTGGACAGCTTAAAGAGAGAACTAGTCTCCTTTTAGCTACGAAATATATTACATTCTTATATATAAAATTGAATCTTAGAAAGGTTTTTGTTTGAATTTATTAAGTAAATCCTTTATATATATATATAAAACAATCAAATAAAATAATGATAAAACCAGAATTACCTAACTGAAACGAATATTAAAAAAAAGTTAAAAACTTATCTTTATAAAGGACAAAGAATTGTTTTGATTTGATATGGTTTCATGACAAAGAATTATTAGAAATGTAATAATGTCTCTTATAAATGGTCTAAATACGGAATTGTATAGGTAGTTTTCGTCACAATCTTAGTCAATGCTTTTACTTAACAAAGAAATTCCAAACATTTATTTAAGTTAAAATGAAAATCATGAAAACAGAAAATCTATATTTATTTAATGTAAATAAAAATTTAAAAACAAACTGTTTTATATGTAAAAAAAAATTGCATACGACTTTATTGCTTAGGAGTTCATAAGAATAGATCTTGGGACCTCCCGAGCTCAAGTCAAACTACCAACTACGCCAAACCGCGTAAGGCACATATTAAAATGCACGAGTCACAATAAGATTTTTCTTTTTATACACGCGTGAACACACACACACTCAAGAAAGCTCTCTTTGAATAAACGCATGATAAAGATGCTTAATCATTACTGGGAATTAGTTTGTCTATTGATAATGTTTATATGCTTTCTGGTAGCAGAATAATATTCCAATGCTTAATTTAAAAGATATATTAAAAAAGTAAAACAGCTTATAGTTTGGGAAGTCATAAGATGTTGGAGCCATTTGAGCGGAGGCCCATGGAGTTTTAACCATTGAGTCCACTACCCAACAATTCCATTTAACAATGCAAATCTATCTAAAAGAAAAACAGTTAGCATAGTGACAGGTGATATTAACTTGAACAATTCACGTTCAATTTAATAAAGCATAAACTAAGACCAAGAGAGCAAAGGTTTAAGTAACTGTCATCATAATATTCTCAAAGAAATTGATTAATGGAAAAACCTTATTTACTGAATTGACATTTGCATCGTCATCATTTTCAACCATTATTGACTCACTTCAGGATAAAGGACATCTTTTCAAGTTTAATCCAGTTTTTCTTATCTCTAACCTCTTTTCTCCATATCATATTAGCAAACTTCTTTATTTCATCCATCCATCTCACAGGTAATCTCTTTGTAGATCTTTTACAATCTCTTGAGATCCAGTTTAAAATTTCAACCATTCATCTTTTCTAGCAATATGTCCAGCCCATCTCCATTTCATTTTTTAATTCTTTCAATAATGTTAGTAATAAATATCTGTTTGTTCTCTCAGTCATGTATCTCATTTTTGATCCCTTCTTGACACTCATAACATACATTTCTCTGTACATTTTTGAATGATCAGAAGTTTCTGCATTGTTTTGCCCAAGTCTCAGATGCATAAGTAAGAAATGGGAAAACATTTGTCTATATGTCAGTAAATATAAAACTCCTTGTAATATTTTTATTTCTAAATGAAATAGCCTTTTAAATTTTTTTCAGAGAGTTCTGCTAATACTATTTTGTTTATACTTTAGAATATATATCAAATGAAAGGTAAACGAAGTATCTTAATTTATTAATAATAATAACCAACATTTATACATATATTGATCATCATTACACCCCCCCCCCAAGTCTCCTTCAAATTTCGTTTATCTTAATGTCATCCATCACTTAGGTTAGATTAGAGTCAGGTATTGTAAGCCTCTCATGCTATTATTTATCTCCCTGCCTAAATGGTGACAATAGAATGGTACAGCCATTTTTCCATCCTCCAATTTTTTACACACATAACTATACTGAATATTTTCTTTCTTTTTTTTTTTCTTGGTTTTTGAATTTTTATTGTATATTCCTTTTTTTTAAAATATTATTATTATCAAATATTAAATAGCCATATTCATTAAAAAAGTATTTGCTAACGATTTATAATGTTCACTTGTGTTACAAAACATAAAATTCTCTCCAAGTTTAATCCAGTTTTTCTAATCTATAGCTTTACTTCTCCACATCATTCTAGAAAACTTCTCTATTAGATATAAGCGATTAAAGGTGCATGTTAAAAAAAGATTGAAAATTGTTTACTAGAAAGCAAAATATATAAACTCCCTCAGGATGGGATTTTTTAATACAGTTAATGTAATCCATTAACTATGCTTTCAATATATTGTAAGCGATATCATAATCATAGCGATATCTGCAAAGTCTAGAGAAGGGAACTTCGCAGACATATTGCTATGACTACGATATTGCTTACAAGATATTGAAAGCATGGTTAATGGATTACATTAGGTATATAAAAAAATCACATGTTAAGAGAGTGCATATATCTCGCTTCCCAACACACAATTTCAAGTTTTTTTTAACTTGCACCTCCAAGCACTTATATCTAATAACAAATGCATAAGGAAAGTTAAAAACTCATATGGAATTACAAAACCTCTATGTTATTCATCCATCCATCATTTCAAATATGGTTTCTTCCAAAACCTTAGGATCTAATTTGAGATTTAGATTATCCATATAGTATTATCTCTTCTAGCAGTATGTCTAATCCAACTCCATTTTAGTCTCTTAATTGTTTCAGTGGTATGATATCTGTTCATTTTCTCAGTCATGTACTTAGCTTTAAAATTTCTTCTTAATATTTCCAGCACTTGCCTCTCTATATCCATAAGAAAATTCTGATAAAAACCTTCCATTTCAAGCACACAGACACATTTTGTTTTAATATCAAAGCAATCTTAAAAGAAATCCAGTACAATAGTAATAAAACATTGCAAACTAATTTTTTACATACAAATTTAGCAATAATACGATCAATCGTCCATCTGACAAGCTCATTATTAATATGGAAACCTGACCTCAAACTAGGTAGCAATTCCAGATTGCAAAAAAAAAAAAAAATCTGTAAAAAGCCTCATAGAAGCAGCTGACAGATTTTCACATTAGAATCTCAGTCATCTTTTGCATCTCTGTACAAAGAAGGAAGAAAATATTACAGTAAAGAATACACTATTTTCTATCTAATTAAAAAAGTTAAATCAGAATTACCACAAAGGACAGATTATATACCCCTAATTTCTTGAAATAGTAGAATTTCATTAAATATTATATGTGTAGCACCTATAATCTCAATGTAGCATTAACATACCCTGTTTTAGACTTGAACCACAACAAAAATTGGAAGGTAAGATTAAACCAAAACTAGGATATTCCACATTTAAAAGTTTTATATTCAAGACTATCTTGTTGCAGTTGACATTAGAGGAGAGGCTCTTTAATTGAAAAGCACCAAATTTATTAAATGAGCAACTTATTAAACCGAATGGGAACATTATTTAGTCTGACAGTACAAAATATTTGTGAGCTCTCTAAATTAAAGATAACGAAAGTTTAGAGATTAATATATAGGGGAGATCTGCCTGACCTAGGGAATCAATATAAAGATGTACAATTATTAAGCCCTAAACAACGAAACTAGTGCTTTGACTTAGTTTACAGAAACTATTTAAAACACAAACAAGTTATGACAACACTGGAAGTATTATATACTATTTTAATATGATTTTCTATGAATATGAAAAAGTAACATAGAAATATAAAAATCAAATAAATAAAAAAAAGAAGCAAATCTTGTTCAAATTTGACACAATTTCATCAATTATAGATAAAAAAATAAATGATTACCGTTGTTTATTAAAATACATTTATTGAACATACCAATAAGATTAATAAAAATATATATTAATTTAGCATAGTAACAAAGCGCTAATTAAAAAAAGTTTCTTATTTAAATAGTGTAATATCACAATACTAAAGAATATAACACTGAATACAAATAATACTGGGAGCTTTAATGTTCAATTCGCTCATTTCTTCATGGTTATTGGAAACCATGGAATTAAAAACGGAAAACAATCTGATCTATTTATGCATTTCACATGGGCTGCATTGAACACTAAAGCCTATATTATTTATTATCATATGTATGTGCACGCATATAAATGTAGTTGGTGGAGTTATAGATCATCTAGACTTATGTGTGGATGAAATGTTATACAGTATAAACAGAAAATTTTGTTTGTTCTCTTATAGTAATACATGGATATAAAACCACTTGAAATACATATAATTATTTGGAAAACAGTACTTTAATGCGATATATATTTAAAAAAAAACAACAACATTTTTATGAAATTGGTATTTATTTGCTTGTTTTAAAAAATGACAATTTCAAAAGAAATGTCAAAGAACTTCCTATACCATTTTTTTAATTTATTTATTGCAGATTAAAGATCTACAAGAAATTAAAAAATAAAATTAGACTGAGAGTTTTTCTATTCCCACTTACTTCAGTTTATTTAGAAACAGTTGTAATAAGTTCATGATTTACTCTGGAGAATTGGAGATTTCCTATGAAACTATATATGCAGTGAATTAATAATTTATAAGATAATCACTTGATTGCCTTTATTTTAGCACTCTAGCTGAATCATGTGGTTTGCAGAAAGATCAGTCAAATATGGATTAAATTTCAGAAATGGTAATAAGTAAATCTTTTATAAATAAGTAAAAATTAAAATGTTTACATGATATACATAAAAGTTCAGAAATTGATTTGATAAAAAATTTGAAAATTACAAATCTTTATGTACTCCCAAAATTAAACTCAAAATATTTAATATATATACCAGGGAGTGCATTACCCAACCAAACTTGAAAATTATTGGAAGATGAGATTTTATAATTTTTTATTCTTGTGTTACGGATTAACTAAAAATGATTAAATATCTATTTTCAGACCAATTATTGATGGGTAATTAGCCTACCAGAAAAACAAAAAAATTAAACCTGTTTGAAATATGAAAAAAAAAGAGTCAAATTTCACTAAAGCCAGATTCAAACTCATATGGCAGAAAGATCCCCTTACAATTTGTCCATAATTCTAGTACATATTATAACAATCAGGAGGGGATGAAAATGTTGAAAATAATTTAAAATAGATTATTACAAGAGAATCTAAATATAGGTTAAGCGAATAGATTATAAGTCAACATCCTCATTTGTGATGATAATCAAACCAAATACTATTCAAATAAAGTTAAATACTTTATAAAATATTGATATATTTCATAATCATAATCAGCACTCTTTAAAAAATAATAAATAGAAATAAAAATAATATTGAGAAAGGATCTAATCTTTGAAGGATAGATTTTATTTATGTTTTAAAGCAACTTTATTAAGTCACTAAAGTATGATCACTCTGTGCAGGGACCATATTCTGTTGCCTGCAGCAGTGGTCCATAGAGGCTACAATGATACATTGATATTCTATAACTGGTGGTGCAAAGCAATACAACCGTCTTATACAGTAGATTAGGTATTACAGGTATAAAAAAAAAACCATTCCAAGCACAAACATCAATAAAAAAACACCAAAAAGGGGGGGGGGGAGGACATGAATTATCACAGATCAAATGTCAGTCAATTAAGGGGGTGCTATGTCCATTCGAGGCAAAGTCCATGTGGGACAACCCATCTGGCAAGTCCCCAAGAAGCCCCTCCAGACCCCATCCATGACCGTCAGCCAGAACTTAGTTTGGCGAGAAACCAGACCCATTTCTTGGACAAGGTTAAACTGCTTCGGCTCCTGCCATAAGTGGGTTACAATTTATCTGGGTGTGACATTGGTTCAGCATGTCCAGAACACCAACCGAATCAGAGAGGGTCACGAGAGCATTGCCAAATCATCCCTAAACCTGGGTGTGGTGATGATCACTGACTGATCCTGCCAATCAACAAATCCTTCATGGCCATTGCCTCTACCCTTGAGACAGAATTCAGGCAAAACCTAAAAAAGAAAAAAAAATCCAATGATTAAACTCATGGTCCCATTAGGTCCTCAGGATTCACAATCCAGTTCATATTATATAACCTTGTTCTGAACTAAATTGTGATAAAATTTCAATTATGATTCTGCTTTACTGATCCTATTGATTCTTCTAATCCAAGTTGAATTCTAATTCTCAATTCTTAATTAAAGTTCCAATTATCAGGATGTTGAACACTATCTCTTTTATATAGAAGACTACCATGCCAATTTAGATTCAAATCCTTTCTAGGACTTATTACATCTTAACCATTTAGTACTGATTTCAAACTCCTAAAAGCAAAGACTTTAAATAACCAATGCAAGTTTAAATCTATTCTAGGTCTTATTAAATCTAAATCAATTAACTCATGAAAACAAATACTTTTAAATATAACATAAAAAAAAGTGGCTATTCTAATTTAGTAATTACCTTAACAATCAAAACTTACTGGATGTGAGAATGAGAATTAAATATGCTGTGTTTTAATTTAGCAACAGATTTATCTACAACAATCAATATTACAAAACAAATAGAGATGACAACAATACTTTCATCACACATATCAATAATAATGTATTAAAATATTATTTTCTATGCCCCATTTTCCCTGTGAGCTTATATTTAAGAAATATATTTTCCAGAATTGCCTGAACAATGATCAGATTCTAAAAGATTTCCCCTTCATATACATTTACCATTTGGGAAAATAATAAATAAAAATATTTATGTATTATAAAAAAAAGAAAAAAAATATTTACAAAGATAAATACTGGAAAATAAATTTCTTTTCCCCATTAGAATGAAAAAAATGTTTCTTATCTGTATTATTTATTGTATGAACATATATGTAATCAAAGTTCTTAGGCACAGCATTATGAATTAATATTAACTGTTCTTTACATTCTGACAAGGACAGCTTTTTTCACATTTTACAGATACAATCTAGGATTTACTTGAATTGCAGTTTCAAATGAGGCCAAAAGTTAGTTTTCTTCAATTTATTTGAGTAATAGTGACCACATATGTTTTAAAACTTGATCTTCACTGAGTTATGCAACATTAGAGAGTTTTCACATTAGGTTAACATATTTTCCAATGATGGTGAGCCATTGACTATACTCAAACTTCAAGCTAGGATAAAACAGACAATTCCTGTATACTTAAAAATTCTGCTTGTGTTGATAACTGGCTGAACTGGCTTGATTTGTATGAGAGTTCATCTCGTAAAAGCAAATGATGTGGTTTCATCTAGCTTAATTCACTACTCTGGTTGCTTTTCTTTCCAAAATCTTTTATTACTTTATATATCTCTTAATTCAGGAGCTAATTAGGCAGACTTTTTCAAAACATATTTTAGAAGCTTTTAACCTATTGTTAGCTTTAATTATTTCTTGTTTATTTTGAGAAAAATTTTAATTGCTTGATTAATTAATGTTTTTAGGAAAAAAAAAGACTTCAAATATTACATTTTTCTAACGTGCAACATATATGATTGCAAATATGGCAATCTTTTCATACAAATTTTCTACAAAAAAATATATTACCACAATTTATTACTATTATCACCAGTTCAGTATTTTTGATATGAAATATTTAATACTTACAATTTGGACTGACCAAACTTACTTCCACAACTTGTAAATGTGTATTCCCCTCTCCATCAAATCGTAGAAGTGATTAATGCAATCATAACTGCTTTAGAATGTATATTATAGTAAATGATTTTTAATACTTTGTTATTTCATTCACTTTATTAAAATAAATGGCTATTTAAACTTCACCAAAATATATGTTTAGACACACATACTTTTCATTTCTTAATTAAACAACCATTTATTTCATTTATCCCAGTCTATTAATTTCTTTAACAGCATGAAATAATATTGTTCTATTTATCCAATGCCATCTTACTTATTTCTACTATTTCTTGATGTAAGGCTTTAATAACTTGATCTACAGTCACCACAATATATAAAATAAAGCAAAATACTATTTTCTATCTAGGCATTCTAAAAATAGCATTCACAATAAAATAAAAAAGGTTTTTAATAATAAACCATATTATCTTACATAAGTTACCTTCATTCCAGAAGTACTTAGTATCAAAAAATGAAAGACTATTTTTCAAAAGTTTATAATAATTATTAAAAGTCTTTTCTTATACTTAGTTGTAGAATTCTCTAAGCACAGCATCTTGCCCAATAATGAAAAGCAAACTAAGTAAATTGTAAATACAAAAGACTGCCATTTATGTTTACTAAAATCTAATAATGATATTATTTATCAGCTCAGAAATATAAATTCATACATAATGTAATACATATATACGGATAAGAATGGCAAACTTCTAGAACAATAATAAATCTCCCTCCCCCTCCACACTTTTTATTCCTAAAATATTTTTTCTCTTTTGTACTTCCAAGAGGACCAAAAAGACATTCAAGATTCTTCAGGTTATTTGCATTAAAAAGTTCTAGAGTTTTTCGTATTCCTTATTCAATATACTTGTTTTTATTCATTATTATCAATATAATTTTGCCCTGTTCGGTTTAATTCCAAAGTCCTGCATTGATGCTCAAAGATCGCACGACCCCCCAACTGATGGATCAATTATCAAGTATTTTAATTTTAAACAGCAGCGACGGATTTTAATGGCTATTCGACAATATACTGGTTAAATATGAAACCTACTTATATATACATAGTTTAAATTGCAACTTACATAGAATATCTAAGGTTTCATTATTTTTGTAAAATTTTTTTCACTTATCTGTAAATTAATTACATTTTCATTTGAATGATTATTTCAATTAAAAAAAAAAGTATAATAAACTTTAAATAAGAATAATTAAGCGCAAGAAATTAGTAATTTTTGGTTTTTATTTTACGCATTTTTAAAATAATAATTTCTTTTCAAATTTTCAGAATGAAGATTATTTTACAAATTTGTGATAAGCAAACTTAAACAAACAATAAAATAGATAATCAGTTGTTATTTCTAACATAATAAAATCAATAGATTCACAGTTTAGAAATCATAAAAGTGAACTTCGATGAATAATAAAGGCTTCATTAAGACAACCAAGAGCGTCACTTTTAATAATTTCATGGAAGAGTTAAAAAAAAAAAATAATAATCAAATCTTCCCAGTTGATTATTTTTATAGCCCCCACCGCCAAACTAAAATTTAATACGATTAGGCTTTCAAAGGCAATAAAAACAAATCTAGATAATTACTCTATAGAGATTATCAAAAAATTTATTTGGAATAAATAAAAATATCTTATTATGTATATAACGAATTTAATGTACGTTAAGTTCTGAACAATAAGGCAGGAGGAAGTACCTAAGCGATAACGAATTATTACCAAATACTAACACTTGCTAACCTATGGGGATAGTTTGTCATCGCTTGCTACCTTCTTAACATAATTTATTCTAGTATCTTAAATCTGGAATTCTATCATAAAATAATCAAGATAAGTCCAATAGAATAGCTAATTAAACAATTTTCAGAAGCACTAACATTCTTTTAATGTTACTGTCTTTAAATAGTTCATTGAAGGTCAAAGATTTTCCCAACAGCTAAGAACTGGATAATTCATTAACTTATCACTTACCAATCAATAACTTACCAATCAATAACTACTTACCAATCAATAACTGAATGGTTAAATCAATTTGCAAACTTAAAAAATCAAGTTTTATCTGAATTTGAACCCAGTTCATGAACAAGGATAAGCAGGTGTATTATATAACTTCCATGATGTAACATTATTTTCAAGAGTTGGGCTGACAATGGAATATTTTATATGTTATTATTTAACTTTCGGAATGTTTATGTATAAATATCAATAAAACAAACAAAATTAATAAATCTAATAAAAATATTATTCTATCAAAATAAGACTATAGGAAGTTAGCAAATATTATAAAAATTAATAAAAAAACATTTATTATTTAAAATAACACTAGTTTTTAAAGAAATAAATTGCAGATAACCAAAGAGATCATTTACACAGGAGGATATTAATAAACTAATGTAGATGAATAAAAATAAAATCTTTCAACGTCCATTTTTATTTCTCCATTAAGATGCATAATCATCACAATTTTAAAATAACTCAGTAAATCAATGTAAGGCTATTTTGCTCACGATACAATGGAATTGAACATTCAAAATACACAAAATGTTACAAAATACTGTAACACCTTATTACAAAATCAACGTAAAGAAGAGTAAAAAATACAAATGATAATCTTTCAGGTAGCCATCTTTATTAGCAATATAAATTTTTAAAACTTGCTTTGGGAATGGAATTCAATAGTTTCTCAAACACAAATTCTGGACCATATAATTAATAACAATTTGATTTATGAAGCGACTGGAATATCAATGTGACAAAACAAACCATATAGTTAACGACTGTTGAATCCATGGCAAAAGTGGCAGAATGGAATAACTTAATAAAGTAAGTTAGTGAATCTATCACCATATTGAAATCACTACAAGTGCATTTATTATATTTTGTTAAGAATTAAACTAAATCCGTAAATAAATAATGGCAGAAATAAAAGATTTAATGAAATCGTGAATGATATTCTCACATTAAAACAATATGCTAAATAAACAAATCCACAAATTTTTCTACAACACTTAATCATTAAGCCAAAGATAAAATCACATACTCTAAAGATAAAAAATATATCAGAAGATTAATGATTTTCCAAATTGTCTCAATACCTTTGCAAATCCAATGATATATAAAATGCAAAAGAAAAAAAATCTGTGTCAATCTTGCAGGACCATAATTAATTGTTCAAATCTGATGGAGAAAATTTTTAATCATTTGCACATAGTTTGCACCAAAAATATATAACTCTTGAAACTATGTTATTGATTTAATGTATTACTACCATTATTTTCTTTTAAAACCTTATTTTGTCTCATAAAAACTCATCAACTTTGTACACAGATTTTATATTCTTTATATTTCAATCATGTTATATATACAATGTAGTGCTTCATAGCCCTAATCCAACATTTGATTTCTTTATATGCATTGTTCGTATACCATATTTATATGTATTCATTGAGACTATATTATTCAGCTAATTTTATGCTGTCATTGATTTCTCTTGTATCTACTCTAAAATGTGAATAAAATTTTGATTTTTGAAAGTAAAAATCAAAAACCTGATCTTGAGTTGACTAAAAGGATTGTGAAATTTACTGTGTGAGCAGAACTGCTTCATTAAAAATGGATAATAACTGAGTTATTATTAATTCAAACGGTAATTCAACATTAAGGACACATCTTAAGTCAAGATGCTGATGACAAATAAACAATATCTATCTGCTTTTTGACCATAAGCAGATATGATAAATAATGGAATATTTTCAAATCATCTAAATGAATAAATAGGAAATTACTTTTTAAAAGCTTATAGTACCTAAGTATTATAAAATACTCATAGATCCAAGCCACACGTGTACAGTTTCATCAAAAATATAAAAAGTATTCTGATCCTAGCCTGACACCTTAAGTTGTGAAGATCTTGTGCCTACAGATAAGCTGCAGTACCGCGTATTATGGTGAAACAAAAGCCACTGTTAATAAGAGCTACCCAGCATATGTATGCATAGAAGAGAGCTCAAACTAAGTGTCTTTGAACACAAAAAAGCAGCTGGTCACAAGTTTGAACCCTCCAACCCTCAGATTGTGTGTACTAAAAGAAATGACTGCTAGAGAAAAATAAAGGAGGCATACTACATCATAAATGATCCAAATGCTATTAATAGAAAATACACATTTCTCTATCTCTAAGAAGTGGTCGAGCTGATTGATCTTTTGATAATAACATTGTTTTGCATATGAAGACTATTTTACATACATTAGCAAACATCAACAACACTAAAACGTTTCTAATTCTTGGGCTATGAATATGAGGTTAAAAGATCTCGAAAGCCTAAGCCAGATATTTAACTATGATTTTTCTAGCTTCCCCAATGAGCATTTGAAGAGAAGTATAATTGCAATTAAATACATTGTATCTTAATTATCACTCTGAAATCTTTAATGTGTCCAATCAATTATGAACAATGCTAATATTTAATGTGTGTGGCTTCAAGAATTCAGTGAGTTTCATCTCAGAATATGTAATACAAAATATATGTCTGTCTGTATTTAGGTAAAAGTTTTATATTACATAATTAGAAAGGTATGCCTAGCATGCTTTTGACTACTTAACAGTAATAGTCCTAGTCAGTGTCACTACTTTGAATATTAAAGTTAAGTAGTAAAAGCATGCTAGGCATACCTTGCTAATTATATAATATAAAGCTTTTCTCTAAATACGGACTTATGTATTAACGTATGTACAAAAACAAGTTTTGGAGCAATGTTGAAGAAAAAAACCCATAGTAATTCCAAAAACCTTATTACTAAACCCTCCTCTTCCCTCAAACCATTAAACTTTATACAAAAATATAGAATTTGTGATAATGAAAAAACACTTTATTTTCAAATGATAAAACAATGTCATGTTTAAAAGTAATATTAAACTCTTTCCCTATAGATAGTTTTTCAAATTTTAATTAAAAGAAAAATGATGTGATTTATAAGGTAGATCAATAACAGACTTCTTAAAATAATATGCTAATTTTAAACTGTAACAGTAACAACAATAGAACGATTCTTCTTCAATTATTTGCAAATTAGGATATTTTTACAATAGACAAAAAAATTATTTATAATAAAAAAATGTTTGGGAATAAGATAAAATAACTTAATATATTTAAAAAAAATCTATGATCAAATAAGAAATACCATGTAAAAAAGCCAGTTCTACACATATTAATAATTCTCAAAAACAAAATGCTCATTCAATTTATATAATCAAGAAATAAATACTTGAATTTGTATTAAATGTTTCTATTAAGATTATTCTATATACAGAGCAAAATGAAAACTGTATCTGCTATTGGTGTAAAGCAAAACAGTCGAACAAATCTGATAATTCATAGTAGCTATACACTTATTTATAAAGAATACAAATTAAGTCTACTGAGCCTGAATTCATATTTGAAAAAGGTATTAATTTCACTAGAAAGTAATATCTAAATCTAAATTATGAAGTAAAGAAATTTCTAATCACTCAAAAGTAGTAAATTCAAAATTATTAGCATGTAATCTAATATATAATATAACGATAATAGCCTTTTTCACAAGTGATAATAACAAAATTAACAATAAAATGGAACACATAATATTCAAAAGTTAATTTTGTCTAGGGAAACAAAGATAACTAACGAGTAATTGTGCATATAGTGGAATGACTTAACAATTTTATTTTTAATTGAAAAACATACAATAGTCATAGGTAATGATCAAATTGAACATAATAATAACAAGTCTCTATGCAGATTCAATTACATTTCCCTTATCGCTTATCCCTTCCACCTTAATACTATTACTAAATGACAAAATAAATATTCGCCATGAACTTCAGATGAGAAATAAACAAATAATAAAATTATTAACAATAACAGTAACTTTAATCAACAAATAGAATAATAATAATAATAATAATAATAATAATAATAATAATAATAATAATAATAATAATAATAATAATAATAATAATAATAATAATAATAATAATAATATTATTATTATTATTATTCACATATCTACATTTAAAATTATATGAAGAGCACACATGAGAGGAAAAATCTTTGTGGTTTTATAATAATTCATGAGAAAAGCTACCAGTAAGTTGAACTGTCACACACCTGTTTTCACAATGTCAAGCTCTTTAAAGTCACAGAAATATGATCCTTGCAATATCCAAAATGAAGAAGCAAACACTATCACTTCTAATTGACAGTATTAAAAATGGTTTCTTTCTGGCAATAAGGATGGCTACCTTTTTACTATTCACGATCTGGTCCATCAGATGCAAATTAATCTTTGACAATTTGATTATTAACAACCAAGAACTTTTCTTATGCTTAGTGGGCAAAATTAAAAAAGAGATAGGACACTTGCCTCCCCCCTGATATATTTGAAGCCACCTGGAGCTTAATCTCTTTTCCCACCAGACCTTTGATCTGAATAAAAAGCTTCTTTATTCAGCCTCATTTATCAGCAAAATTAAAAATGACATATGTTTTCCTTGGTTTCTCAAGCGAATATCTTCTATTAACTTAACAAAAAATTGAAAGGCCACTTTGATTCAGGTTGTTTATCCTGATGGCAGAACAATGAATGAGCCCCCTCCCTAAGGAAATGCTTGTCAGCATTTCTCCTTGGTTCAAAGATATCTTATAGACTGCTTTTTCAAAGATTGGGTACTCTATATAGAATGACCTAATTTCACATATTAACCTATGCCTCTAGGTAAAAGGACTTGGTTTTTTTTTCATTTTTATGCCTAAGTGTACTGTCTTTGCACTGTTGTCATTTATCTGTATCATAAGTATTTAATAAATAACTTATTTTTTTTTTTAAAAAAAGCTGACAGTAAGTTCAGTTAATTACCTTAATATCTTTGTGAGCTCATATATATTTCTGTTTCCATTAATGTGGATTTATAGCTATTAAAATTTTAAATATCTGCTAACAATTTAAACTTCTAAGCCAATAAACATCACATGATCACTATTTCTTATGCTTGCATATAACTTATTAAAACAGGCAAAACTCACTACATGTATTGCCACTCACTGCAAGCCAGAAACTGGGGATATTGGATGAGTAGGCACTAGATAGGGATTTTATGCACAAGTCTTCTGGCATCCATTGATTGCTCTAGCTTGCAGTGAATGGCAATACGTATAGAGAGTTTTGCCTATTTTAACTTCTCTTGAATTATTCCATGGCAGTTATCCTATGAGTGTTTTCCAGCTATTTAGAGCATCAAAATAAGTAATTTATAAAGTAATTCGTAGAATATTTCTATGTGATAATCAATTTAAACAGCAGGTTTTCTTTTTATAGCAAGTAAGTCTCACATATTTAGCTTCAGCATTATATAGTGATGAACAGATAAAAGTTAATTTGAAGGAATTCCTTTGTTTACAGTTCCATAATCAACTGCACCACTGGAAAGGTCTGGGAAGACATTCTGGAGTTCCCTCCCAGAAATTGCATAATTTTCACTTAAATAATCATTACCATTTTTACTGACTTCTATCCAGTAAGTGATATGATGAAGAAGTAACAATAATATCCATGTTTTTGTTAGAAATGTAGATGATTGAAGAAGCTTCTGTTGGTTCCCACAGCAACATTCCTTTTTTAAACTTAATAATTCTTCATTTTAAAATAAAAAAATATATTACATTTTATTTTTAACAATTATTATTGTCATTCTCAAAATACTTTATAATTTATTTCCACAAGACTTTTAATATTCTGTAATATAATAAAGAAAAATATTCACCTAAAAGCCTTGCCTGTAAACTCAGATATGAAGTTACAATAATAACATAATAATGTTTTTAGTAATTTAAAAACAAATTTTTCCTATTGAATTTTTCCCATCACAATTCCCATTTTTAATATGATGGTTTAAGCAACCTTTTATCAAATCTCATATTTAAATTTAACACATTTTCTTTTTTTGTAAAGAACTATTTTAAGCATTCTTCTTCAAGTTTAGATTATTATTACATATAACATATTTACTTTTCACTGATCAGTTTATTATCATATGCCTATATCTATTTTCCTCTATCATATCATGCAATTTCTTTTATATTTATTAATTTACAGCTTTTTCATTTCTTCTGTCCATTCCCAATTGTCTAGTTATAGCCAACTGCATTATATGATTTAGTAATTTATAGTCACTTATTTATTATGTGCAGCTACAACAGATTACATTTTCTTTATATCATTCAATATTGCTATCTATAATGATATTTATTGTTACTTGTCTTTATCTATTTTTATGTCATATTTATACCTTTTTTACCAACTTTATTTTCATTTTATTTTCTCTCCAAATAGTCAGCCATGCAGAAAAAGTACCTTTTGATTAATAATTTATAAATATATTTTGTAGTTTTTGATAATAAAAAAAGATGCATTTATAAAATATACCAGGAAACTTGGTGATATTGCCTTTACATTCTTCTTTTCATCATCAGTATCTTTTTGATTAAATATTACACCTTAAAAACAAAATATTAAAGCTTGGCCATTTGAATAGAAATCTTGTGCTCAACATGCTAAATTGAGTGCTGGAACTTTAGACAGCCTATAAGATTATTATTATAAGAGTTACAAGTTAATTATTTATTTTTCATCTTCTATAATGAGATTAATGTATTTCTATGCATAAATATTTGTTTATTTTTTTATTTACTGCTAAATTTGTGTTCTATAATCAAGTTTCTGATCATACATTTAATACCACATGTACCATTGGCTATCTCACAAATAAAAGGATGATTTTGATGTCGTATAATATTCAACTTCATTCATATACATCGATATACGTTCTTTGTCATGAATTCAATGATGTTGTCAAATAAATTTGAAGATATTCAGCAACTCTATCCAAAATGTTTGGAGACTATAATTTTTGTACAGCCGTTAAAATTTTCAATCAAGATTTTAAAAAGTTTTTAGCAATGCAATATTAGTGCCAAATTTCTTAACCTTATTGAGTCATATAATAAGTCATTAAAAGTAGTATTAATCACAACATTTTACATCTTATTCTATGTGTAAATGTATTACTACGTGTGTGAAGGCAGTGTACTGACTGAAGTAATAAGAAAAAAAACGCATACATATACCAAACATTTACATATACAATTCATACTTCTGATAATTTATATAACATATAATGGAAAAATATTTTTAAGAATTATCCAAACAATTTGATAATATTATTACAACAATAAACTTTTAATTCGATTATTAAAATAACATTTTCCATATCCAAATGTTTTGCTTTTACCGTTAAGAGTTTATTTAACAATAAACTCTATTTGCATATTATATAAAGATATTTTTCATCATATAAAAAGGAGAATTTACGTTAATTTCATTTAATCTTTGTAATTAAAAAAGTTATGCAAACACGAAAGAGAAAAAAAAAACTACAGGTAAATTTCACTGCAATGCTAAAGACTAATTGCAGCGACAATTATACTCACTAATTAGAAATTACACAGGAGCTTTTATTCTTAAAAAAACTTCATTAGTCGTAAAATTTCATCACTATAATTATAATTGAAAATCAATTGCAATACAATCAACAGTAAAAAAAAAAAACAACTATTTCAGTAAAAAAGTACATTTTTAATAATAAAAAAACTAAATGGAAAAAATAAATTAAGGTGTTAGGTCAATGTAATCTTCTTTTAGTAACAACTACATCTTTATTATTGTGTAAAAATAGATCAATCATAAACACACATATACAAAATTCATAATCTTTATTAAAAATAATACATTAAAAAAATCATATTTTTCCACAAATATCAATTATTTTAACGCACTTTAATGCGAATTATATATATATACACACACACAATGTTCCGTTAGCGCTGAATTAAGGATTGAAGATTTGGACACTAAGAAAAGAGATATACAGAAACTTCACTTCACATTTTAAAGTACAGAAAGATGTATATTAACATTTATTATCTTCATCATTAACAACCATATATAAATGAGGATAATTATTCCAATTTCAGAAAAAAAATTAAAGGGTGGCGATATGGCGATAACACCGATCAATCTGTGAATACAAATAGCTACAATGGCAGAAATGAAGTTCTTAATAAAGTCACGAATGATTCTACTTCCTAGTTGCAATTTTTATATGTTCTCTTATGATATTCCAGGCGTCTAAAAACATATCACAAATGAATAAATTCATGCTCCTTTAGTCCATTCATTGTACATCTTGATAAGTTGTTTTTTAATCTCTTACTGAGCAAACTTTTCGATGTGAACGATTTTAACATTTTGCCATATTATAGCCCTTTATTGTATCCTATTCATACCTTGAGATAATCTTTACAATGTAAATGCAGTCCACTCCACCCAAACCACACAAGTTCACCATAAAATATTATTTTTAGGAAATCTGATATAATTATTAATATCATATACTCAAGTTAGTAATGTTATCATATTCAGTAAGCTAAAAAGTTTATTGAAGTCTTATGAACTTATATTTTCAAAATGTTATAAAGCTATTCTTAAATAAAAATTTCTTAGTGCCTTCATGTTATACCAATAAACGATCCAGTCCAACGAAATAAATTGGGCGGAATGAGAGCTTTTACTGAGTTAACTTAGTTTTAGATATATTATAATTATTTCATTATGTATCTTTTAACTTTTAAATGCAATAGTATGTTGCCATATCAACATCCAATTCATATGCCCAAGCTGATAATTATCCAAATTAAAAACCACTGAAGATTTTTCTTCATCACTGGCTGATAAAGAACTTGAGTTTTTTTAAAAAATACTAATTATTAAAACAAATTCTCTATAGGCTGTATTCAAATATTAAGAAATGTTCTGCAAATTATCCATTTACTTATTAAAAAGCAGCACAAATCTACATGTTTTGATTTAATTTAAACATTACATTAAAAACCATCAAAATTATACTGCATTTTGATGCCAGATTCACACAAGCATTCTCTATAAATGTTAAAAAGCAATATTATAAAACAAAACTGGAGTTAGGACATATTATTGTTAAACACCAGTTCTATTTCAAATGTATGATTTTCCACTATAAGTAAAAACACTTTTTCAAACCATCATACAGAAGTTAATTTCAAGCACTGCCACAAACTTTGCTTGAATAACTGAGACAAATGCCTTGATTCACATTAATAAAGACAAAATATACATTATACTTTTGCTCAAAACATTGACAACAAAAATGTATTTATAGAACTTTTTGATTCTTTAAATCATACTGAATCTCTGATAACCACCCATTTACAATTGGAAGCAATATACAAAATTAAGTTATTGAAAGTACATTTAAAACATTACCTAACAATATTTCATGACAATTTCTGCTTTTTTAATTCCCTTCTTTTATAATCAAAATAATGGAAACATCCTTAATATTAAATGGTACAACTTCATAGATACAAAAATTTCTAAAAAATTACAATAGATTGAAGTTATCATAGCATTACTTATTTAAAATTTTTGCCAAGTATCTCATCAGGATCCAATTTAACTTGACCAAGATAGTTATCTCTGCTTAAATCTGAATAAGTTCATTAATTGTATTTATCTTTAAATCTGTAACATGACAAGTTTGAAAATATTGGCATTTGTAGTATTTAGCAAGTTCTTTCTAAAGGGCAACCATCAAATTTTTACAAACAAAAAGAAAGTGACTGGAAAACAGATATTGTGAGAACAAATAGGTTCAAAATATATAATCCAAGCTGAAATGTACATGGATTCATGTTATAGCTATCTTTACTGAAGGTTAATTTACATATAGATTACTGGGGTTTTTCGGAACTTCTGCATTAATTTAATCTACATTTGAGCTACCAAAAAGTTATATTTTGAAGTTCAGTAAAAGAAATATCTTTTTTATCAAACATCTCTCAACATCAGTTTTTACAATGTTTATTACATTTCCCATTTCATATCTTTAATAAATTCATCCTGTTTGCATAAACATTTTTATTAAAATTCTTCTCTTTTCAACTTCTACTAATATCTTAATAGTAAAACAAAATGTTAAGCTAATAATTAGAAAATCCTTCTTTATTTTCTCTTATTGAATTATACAGTGTGTCCCAATTAAAAATGACTAATTCTTCATCCATACTGCCTATAGTGTTATCTCTAAATTAAGATATGCATTAGGTAATGACATGATTTAGCTATTTACCACACAACTTTTGAGGTGTTAATGCAACTGGGTAAGTTACCACAGGAAATGTGTTTCATACCTTAATTCAAAATGGACCAAATGTACTAACATTGACTATTTTTTTAATTGGCCAAAACTGCGCTGAAATGTTTGAGATAATTCAAACTGTATTTGCAAGAAATCCATGAATGACAAGATCATTTTCCAAGTGGTTTGCAAGATTTTGTGATGGAAGGGAAAGCAATGAAAATGAATCATAAAGGTACAAAACCCATTATCATAATTTATGTCGTAACTTACAATTCGGAAATACTAGTGTTTTAAAATTTTTGTGGTGAATGGATACACAATTTACTATGTAACACATACTGATTAAAAATAGTGCTGTAGGCAGCTTGGAGAAATAATCAACTATTCACTGGGATATACAGGATAATTCAGAGATGGTGTCACAGGAATCTTGGAGAGAGAACCAATAATCTATTTACTGGTGTACATGTGATAATTCAGAGATGGTGCTGCAAGCAGCATGGAGAGAGAACCATCATCCATTTACTGGAATACATGTTGTGATTCAGAAATGATACTGCATGTAGCTTGGAGAGAAAACCAGTCATCTATTAACTGGGATATATATGATGATTCAGAAATGATACTACAGATAAGCTTGGCGAGAGAACCAATCATCTATTTACTGGTCATATATAATGATTCAAATATGCAGGCAGTTTGGAGAGAAAACCAGCTATCTATTCACTGGGATAAATGTGAAGATTCAGAGATGTTGCTGCAGGCAGCTTGGAGAGAAAACCAGTCATCTATTCACTGGAATATATATGATGATTCAGAAATGGTACTACAGACAAGCTTGAAGAGAGAACCAATCATCTGTATACTGGGACACATGTCATGATTCAGAGTACTGCATTCAGCTTGGAGAAAAAACCAGTCAACTATTCACTGGGATATATATGATGGTTCAGAGATGGTACTACAGACAAGTTTGGAGAGAGAACCAATCATCTATTTACTGGGTCACATATAAAGATTCAAAGATGCAGGCAGATTGGAGAAACAACCAGCCATCTATTCATTAGGATACATATGATCAACCAACTATCTATTTATTAGGATATATATGATGATTCAGAGATAAACCAGTCATCTATTCATTGGGGTACATGTGATGATTCAGAGATGGTGCTGCAGGTAGGTAGCTTGGAAAAAGAACTAAGCATCTATCTACTGGGACATATATGATGATTCAGAGATGGTGCTGCTAATAGCTTCAAGTAAGAACCAGTCATCTATTCACAGATATATATGTACTGATTAAAAAATGGTCCTGCAAGAAGCTTGGAGAGAGAATCAGACATCTTTTCACTAAAACACACTGTGTACAATTGATTTAAAAAAATGGTCATTTGAATATACCATTAATTACCAATCTATAGTTCAGTGATAGAATCCAGAATTTGGTGTGTAAGGTCTTGGATTGATTCTAGTTCTGGCCTTTCTATAGTTCGAAGCTGCTTATGGAATCCCAAATAATAAAACCATTTGGTTATTTTTTTAAATTTATCTCTTTTATATCACTTTTTATTTCAATTACTATAAATAATTTTCAAATAAGTATCTTTTTTTTTATGTTGATAAAATACAATACTTGCAATTTCAGAAAATATCAGCACTATTGCATATTCTATACATTAAAAAAAAAATCTACCACATTTGTAAAACTTTTTACAAAAGTTATTATTAAACAATTCATTGCAATAAAGTATATAATTAAGAACTTATTAAAGTTATATTTAAACAAACACCTTGAATTATTAGAAAATTAATTACTGATTAAAAAAACCAACTAAATACTAATCTTTGAAAATATCTCCTATGTAGTTAATTAGAAAATTTATTTTTTTAGAAATTACCAAATTAGTCTGATGAGAGGAAGATTCTTTAAATAACCAACCACTATAGATTAAAAAGTACATTGATGATTTAGTGCAATAGTAAAGTAACAAAATTCTGATCTCAAGATTCATCAATTTCTCCTCTAACTTCTTATAAACTCCCAACTTATAAACCATTTAATTATACTTTTTAATTAAAAAAAAAATCACAAAAATAAAAACATATATAAATTATTAAATTTAATTTGATATATACCATCAAACCTCAAAATATATACTATTTTATCGAAAAGATATTAGCAATCTTCTAAAAATCAGTAAGTCTAAACCAGAGGTCCCCAACCTTTTTGCACTTAGGAGCACATTCTATAATACCAGCCAGGTGGCGGGCACTTTATTTTTTCACTGTTAGGGGGTGGACACCATTTAATTTTTTAATGTTAATTTATAGTTGGATATTGTTAATAATACACATAATGTACAAAAAAATATTTATTTCAAAAATAAAATTTTAACATATAATTAACGTTTATATTTTTATGGTGTAAAAGTATAGTATGCCCTACAATTTGATTACAATATAATACAATAATTTATAAAAAAAATTTTAAAAATTAAATTTATTTTTATCAGATAATTTTTTATTGTGTTCGAATAGCAGCGGGCACACATAAAATGGTCTGCGGGCGCCATGGTGCACACGGGCATAGGGTTGGGGACCCCTGGTCTAAACTGATAATCAATCCCAGTGTAACATATAAGGAATCAGTTTAAATAAGGATTCTGGGTAAAAAAATCAATGATAACTGGAGAAATGGATTGGAGATTTCAATGATATTATAATATATTTAAAAATGCCTACATCTTATACATAATCTTATTTGCTGATAGAAATGTTTTAGAGATATGATTAATCTATATTTAAAACTAAAATTCATGTGCATCAGAATGTTGGAAAAGTTGGATATGTTTGGCAATAGTGATCTAAATAAGACACTGACAATTCTTTCAAAAGATTGGTGCATTAAGCAGGTATTTAAAAAATTAGCATCGAACACCATTCCATCACAAATCTAACAGTTAACTGAAAATTGGGAGAAAAAATTCTAGCTCCTGGAAGCTTTTTTTTTTTTTTTAGAGAATAAAAATAATATCCTATGCACATAAAACATATTATGTTTAAATGATCTGGCAATAAAACAATAACAACAACAACAACAAAGCAGCAGTGGCATAATGTTGCATTCAGTGATGAATGATAATTTTGTCAAAACATCAATGCTAATCAAAATGTTCACAGGTTAGATTCAGCTATTAGTCGTAACTGGAACTGCCAAGTTATGGCCAAAAGTATACAGTTTGTGAGCATGTCACTTTCTAGAAAAAAATATAAAAGATCACATACTGTTGAAATCTTCCAACATGCATGTAAAAATGCTTTTTTTTGGTTTGTTGGCCTCTTTGAGTATTTCTATAGAACTTTAAGGATCTGTGAGTTTGGAATATGCTGTAACATTATAGACAAATATATCTGTTATCCAAGACATCGCTTACAGACTTTTATTATATCAATGTCTGACTGTGTACACATATCATGGTTGTCACCTATCACTAAATGCATCACTTTATAAATTGAATATTATTTATATTTAAAATGAATAATCAAATGATTTTATTGCTTGGGAATTCATAATAAATTTGAGCATTGCATTTTCTAAAATTGAAATCGGTCTGAAAACTTTATGTTCCATAATCTGACTCTTACCAATGTATTAACTTACATAAAGCTAATTTATGTCTCACAACTTCTGAGATGCAATTTCTGTGTTAAACAATGTATAAATACTACATAAAAGTCTGTGACAGAAGATGTGATTTAACATTTGTTTTTATAAATAGTATTGTATTCATGGTTATAAAAAATTACACACTTCAACCTTAAATAACTTTAGAAAAGTCCTACGTTTATTTATTTGAATGCTATCCTTCTGATTTTATTACTTTATTTTTTCACAATGAAAAGATGCTTCTGTTTCTCTTTCTATAGTTTACCTCTTTCCAAATCACTTCAACAAAACCAGGCTCAAACCCATGCTCATGTTTTTTTTTTTTCATGATTATAAAATACAGAAAAAATCGTAGAATTAGTTTTTACATTTCTTCCCGCTTTCCTGTTATTTATATCTATTAAATCTTATCAATAATATAATTAAAAGGAAATGATCATTAACTACCACAGGGCAAAAATTCTTCTACTCATCCCATTGCAAATAAACAGTGAAGACATTACTCACTAGACGATAATAGCTGATTAGCGAGGATTATGGTTCTCTTTATTACAGTATACTAAGAACAGCTATATAGAGTAAAATCTTCACTGAAAAACTCACCAAATTCCATCTGGATTTGAACCCATGACTCTACAATGTCATTTTAATTTTATGTAAATACGGATACATTTTTATTTTCCAATATATGATCTACGTGGCAACGTTTTAATTAGCAACATTTAGGTTGCATTTGTCTGGGGGTGTAAGAATTTTATTTAGTGTACGATGAACATCAAATGATACAGTGCATAAATAATTATGACATTTAATTTTTTAAAAAATAAATTAAATTATAAAAATTAAATTAAAAATTTAAACAATTTAATAAATTTATAAACAAACAGCGTTTACTTTAAAAAAAAAAAAAAAAAGAATAAAAAAAAGAAGAATAATCTGTTTGCAATAAAGAAAAAAGTGAAATAGAAAAATCTTCCCGTAAAAAGTTTTTACTTTAAATATTTCGTAAATTTTTATAAAAAGATACGGATCATGACATGAAACAAAAAACAACTTTAATTTATATATATATTTGTTTTTTAATATATATATAAAACAACTTTAATTTTTAATTTAGTAAATTGACATTTTACAAACGATTTAAAAAATACTGGAGAAAAAAAAATACAGAAAAATTATAAATAAAGCAATAATATAAAAATTTCACATTAAAAACTAACTACTTCTTTTAAATGATTACGTTAAAATACAAGTTTTGAATTAGGGATGGGCAACCTTCAGTTCGCAGGCCAATTTCTCTCAAAAGCCCGTAATTTGATTCGCATATAGTTTCAAAATATATAAAAATTATTCTCATTGTTTATAACTTACAAGCTTAAGAGATAGGGTCATGTGACCTATGACTCATTTTGACTATTTATAGTCTCTGTCTACTAATATATGGTATGGCTGAAGATCTATCAGCCCCATATAGCTATTTGAGTTGGATAGCTGGGTTTGAAGACATGTAGATGTCTGAAAATTTCAGATTTTCCACACAATAGATAACTTTTAGATAGGTGCTTGGCTTTGGGTTGGTATTTTTAGATCTAGTGTCTGAACCTATCCTGGCACCTCTCTGAGGAGTGCCAAAGCACGAAACCAAGGGTTCCTGACAGAGATATTTTAAATGCTGGCTCTGGCTAAGCATTTATCACAAAGTTTGATGAGGAATTGGCAATTCTCATTGTTTATAACTTACAAGCTTAAGAGATAGGGTCATGTGATCTATGACTCTTATTTTGATATATAAAAATGATCTTTCCAATAGAAAGTCTTTATTTGTTTACATTTTTAAAAAATCGTAGCACACATAATTATAAAACATTTTTTTCCCAAAATGATATTTACTAAATCAAATCTGGATTTCATGTGGTGCACACCTATATGAAATCATTGTTAAGAAGCAATGACAAAAATCTCAATAAATTTTGGATTAATTTTTTGTATTTTTCCTGCCTTTGCAGTTACTTAATTGCATGTAAATGTAATGATCCTGCTGTGATTAATATTGAAATAATAAAAATCAAAATAAATAATTCTTATCATTTTTGCATTCTTTTTATTTTCAACTCCTAAAAATTATGGCCCTCCTCTACATCAGATAAGTTTGAGTGGGCCTGCCAAAATGGGAAGAAAAGTTGCCAATCCCTGGTCTAGATCATATATTCATATCTGAATCCATGCCTATCAAGAGTACAAGTAGTAAAGTCGGAAGCTATAGATTTTTAAATTAGTTTCAAATAAGAGGAAAAAAAATCGTTTGATCAACTGAATGGTACTGTTGAACATGATCTGTCTACCATTTTGGTAACACATGATTTATTGAGTACTGCCTTTGTAGAGTATAATAAATAATCTTATAGAAACTGCAAGTATTTAACAAGCATTAATTACTTACTATTCAACTCTCCACAATCACCTTTTGGAAAATATATTTAAATTATAGTGACCTAGAATTATTAAAAAAAACATTTTTTGACCTTTAACATTTGGTAAATATTAATTCAATTTTTTTTATTGGTAATAATTTTAGTTAATTACTTCATAAATGCAGTTATTAAACAGTGTTGTTAAAGATTCCAAAAGTGCTGCTAATCTTGAATATTATTTTTATGTTTAATAAAATTATTTCATCGATATATTTTTAAATACTATGCATACACACATATAAAAACATATACATTTCTATACCTAACATAGTTTACCACATTTGCCTATCATAAGCATAACATAACTTAGAAAAAACATTTTAGGTGGCTACAGTTTTTTCCAAATAAACAATTTTTTTTTCTCAGATATCTGGTTCATAATTATCCAATAATTAATTAAAAAATCGGTAATTAATTATTACTATAATAACTAAAAAATAAAGTTAAAAATAGAATCCACAAAAACACTCACTATATGGCAATTAGGTAGCTTGATGATGGTCATTTTCTTCTTGATTACTCCTCTGAGAAGGATAAGCCTTCTTCGGGAAATGGGCTATTAAGGATTGTTTTACTTTTTACCCTTACAAATTAAATGCGCTTTGTTTCCTGTTATCTTTATTACTTTTATATATATATATATTTAAGCATGAATTTTTAAAATCGATAATTTCACTTGTTAAACTTAATATGTGAAAACAAAATGTTTTTGAAATGGTTATGAATACAATGCATTCAAAAACAATTGTCATATTTTAAACTAGATTAGGAACTGTGTTCAGTGTATGTAAAAGCATCATGAATAACGTTCTCCAAAAACACTTTCAATACTCCATGAATTTCTTTATAAATTAAACCAGATATACACTTCACTTCTCCATGGCTAGTGAGCTATAGTTGGTTTTATGATTACTTGGATATTATCATGCAGTACTTTATAGGTGACATTTAGCACTACCTTTGCCTAATCCTTTGCCTCCTTTTCTATGACCAGTCATATTTATTTACAGATTTTGATAACTTAAGCAACAAATGTCAGTTCAATCCAGCAATACCCAATGAATGCCCCACAGCATCAGCAGTCCTTGAAGAGCTCAGTGGAGGGGAGAAATGAATAAAAGACTTTGACATGAATGATGATAAAAGTGATGGTATTTCTTCTCCAAAAGTAGTTTTTTGCTTTTTTGATAAATTTGAGCTGGAATGATAACAGGTGCAGCATATATGCTATTGGCATACAAAACCTCAGCAATACATGCTTCCTCAACTCCATTCGTCAATGTCTAATTTACACAGCATTTCTCGTCAATTATATGTCTAATAAACATTTAACTTTTCTTCAGCTCTAAACACTATTATTCTATGATTATCATGTGAATTTAAAATGTAAAAGTATTATTTCCATATAAAGTGTTATTTGCAAAATGAATCACCGAATAGTCCAACATTTCTTTGAATATGTTTAAAACTAATTGATATGTTTCATAATGTATAGAAGTAATATTTTTTAGGGGCACAAGCTTATAAAATAAAAACAAAATAAAATAAATTATTTAATTTTAAATAATATTTTATTTGCTACATGTATTCATATTCATTTTAAACATAGAGTAAAATATGAATACATTGAATTGTCTATTCTTTGGATTAAACAACAACATATAAATAACACTTACTATTCTATTTTTCTTTACTAATGAGATTTAAGTTTCAAATATGAGTCCACTAAAGTAAAAAACACAGATTAGGATAGATAATTTTGAAAAAAGTTCAATATATATATATTGTAACGATCCGGAGAAAGTGACTTAACGTAATCTGCACTACGGGGCGCCATCTAGGCATTTGAACCTAGAAAAATTTATAAAGTAGGCAGATACGTAAGTCAAAAAAAAAAAATTTTTTTTTTTTTTTTTGAATCCGGTCGTTAGCCCATGTCACTAGCTCAGTGGAATAGCAGAGATTTAATAAGATAATCTAAGAGTATATATATAAAAAAAGAATAAAATAAGCCACTGCCAGTAATTAACATACAAACATTTATTTATGCACATATATATAAGATTTAAAATTATTTTAGTATTAGTTTTACATTTTAACATTTAACATTATTTTTAACTTTGATTTTTGACTTTAATTTACATTTAATTACTATTATATTCTAATTTTACATTTTAATTAAGTTCGCACAGATAAATTTATGAAAGCTTGTTTATAATGTTGAATATAGATCGGTTACATAGATTTCACGGTCAAAAACATTTCAAAAGAAACATAAACGATCAAAATACAAAATTATTGATTACTGACAATTGCGGAGGGAAATTTATATGTAACCCAATAGTATTCACCATAAGATACTTGCATTGTCACCAATAACTTAAAAGACATCCGAATAAATACATTTTAGATACTCACCGTAAGGTATCATTATTTATCGAATGTCTATATATTTTGATCAAATATGAAAACCCAAAACATACTTAACCGATAACCAATCCATGCAAGCGTCTATAAACAACTTAAATTTAATGCATTTTTATTTAGGGTCAAGTATGAATAGACCACATAGATTTGCTTTTGAAAATAAACATTCTATCCCTATTTAACCTTAGGTTAAAATTCGTAGTCAAACCGGCATCAATTCATCTGATATATCGATGTATTCAATGTAATAAAATACGGCAGCACAAAAAGTTAAGAGAAGAAATTGACTTCTCATGAGATAGGAATATTACATCTATCTGCAAAGAAGAGCAATAAAACAAAAAACTCCATAGAAAGGAACTGCGGTATCCGACTTATAATTCCTTCCATAGGCAAACGGAAGTGTGCGGCGTATGAAGCGATTCTGCCCGTAGCGAATCAATATTACATCTACTAATCACACCAATATATCCAATCCATTGACCCAATTTAACCACGAAACAAATAACCCAAGATTACCCTCCCCTAATATAACTTTACAAATCTATACAGCCATTCACGCCCGACTTAAGTTTAACATTGATATATTTTAATTTATCGGAAAACAGAAATCATAAATAAACTTAAAGAACAAAATTAAATAAATGGAAATGATTTTACACAAATAAATAAAAAATACATCAAATAACATTTTAACTACTTTAGTCAGATAGGAAACTAATGCAATTATTTTAAATACGAAAAGTTTTTAATTTAATGTTCATTAATTGTAAAGTTCTTACGGTTTTAAACAGTTCATCTTTATCTGTCGTTTGTAAGTTTGAACGGGAATTCCCACGCCGTCCTCAAAAGATTGGTATCCATTTAGCCGTTGTTTTATTTATTCATTCGGAGGTTTTTTAGTTCAATTGGTCCTCAATGTAGGAAACGATAGTTCATTTCTCTTTTCTTTAACAGCTGAAAGAATTGACCGTGCGTCTGTCAATTCCTTCACCTCCAACTCCGTACTAATACATATAGTCACATCGTAATAATCAATAATCAGTCACTCACTAATTAATAATTTCCAAACTTGTCCTTTTTATATTAATGTGAAGGATTGAATTTACATTACGTCACCGATGCGATGGTCCTTTCGCTGCGGTCCGATTCCATAGGGATTTCTTCTTATTTGCTAACAGTTTCTATTGTTTTCCTATCTGACCGATGTTTTTACATTTAAATGCCCAAGGCTGGTTTACATTTAACTAATTAACAATCATTTCCATTTCTGATTAATTACCCTGTTTTCCAAATCAAAAATATATTTAAAGATAAATTTAAAGATATAATTTTATCTCCAAATCTTTTTAAAATTTAGTTTTAAAATACTTTTTCTTTAATAAAGTTTTATTTTAATAATTTTTCATTATCTGTGCGATTTAATATATACGAGTTTAAGATGATATTTAATTTCAATTTTTAATTCTTAAAGAAAATTTTTAAATGCGAACTTCTTATTTTAACTTGTTTAATAATATAAAAAAAAAAAACAATGTAACGAACGTCTGTGCTCGTTACATATCAGTAAAGTTACTTAAAAAAAAAATGATCAAAAAAAAAAAAAATTTTACTTAGGGTTAGTAATTACGGTACACGATTGACGAAGACATTTACAAAACATCCGGTTAATAATTTTAAAAAAAGACTATATACAAAAAGAAAAATGTTTGACTATCGCTTACCTAAGGACCATTTACGTTTACACCCCTCCCCACAAGAGTTCTATTTTATTTTATACATTTTATTTTTTACACACGGCATGACAAGCAAGTTATTTTAAAATTATTTATTTAAGAAGGTTGCATTGAAGTAAATATATTTTGAAAGATAATGGATTTATACGTGTATATTTGCAGCACAATTATAAATACCACCAACTTATTTATGACTGATTGAAATGCATACATAGGGTTACACTGAAGTAATTCCCAAAGGTACTCATCGTAAGGCACCACATTTCGATCATAAACTTACGTGGCTGTGCGCACCTATACACGTTAAAGCATAATATATATCAACAAAAAAAAACATATCAATTGCAACCTTTTGACTTTCTTTTTAACAAAATACAGTTTAAAATTATTTATACTTTCTCGTGTTTAATATATGTGCTATTTCTTTCTGGCAGTGCTTTTATAAGATTTAAAGTATACGACTATATGTAAACAGATAAAAATATTTCATTTTGATAAAATTTGCTCAGGGTATATGTGGTTTATTAAAGATCGGCCCCAGATTGGGAAAGCCAGTTGTAACGATCCGGAGAAGGTGACTTAACGTAAACTGCACTACGGGGCGCCATCTAGGCATTTGAACCTAGAAAAATTTATAAAGTAGGCAGATACGTAAGTCAAAAAAAAAAAAAAAAATTTTTTTTTTTTTTATTTTGATTCCGGTCGTTAGCCCATGTCACTAGCTCAGTGGAATAGCAGAGATTTAATAATATAATCTAAGAGTATATATATAAAAAAGAATAAAATAAGCCACTGCCAGTAATTAACATACAAACATTTATTTATGCACATATATATAAGATTTAAAATTATTTTAGTATTAGTTTTACATTTTAACATTTAACATTATTTTTAACTTTGATTTTTGACTTTAATTTACATTTAATTACTATTATATTCTAATTTTACATTTTAATTAAGTTCGCACAGATAAATTTATGAAAGCTTGTTTATAATGTTGAATATAGATCGGTTACATAGATTTCACGGTCAAAAACATTTCAAAAGAAACATAAACGATCAAAATACAAAATTATTGATTACTGACAATTGCGGAGGGAAATTTATATGTAACCCAATAGTATTCACCATAAGATACTTGCATTGTCACCAATAACTTAAAAGACATCCGAATAAATACATTTTAGATACTCACCGTAAGGTATCATTATTTATCGAATGTCTATATATTTTGATCAAATATGAAAACCCAAAACATACTTAACCGATAACCAATCCATGCAAGCGTCTATAAACAACTTAAATTTAATGCATTTTTATTTAGGGTCAAGTATGAATAGACCACATAGATTTGCTTTTGAAAATAAACATTCTATCCCTATTTAACCTTAGGTTAAAATTCGTAGTCAAACCGGCATCAATTCATCTGATATATCGATGTATTCAATGTAATAAAATACGGCAGCACAAAAAGTTAAGAGAAGAAATTGCTTCTCATGAGATAGGAATATTACATCTATCTGCAAAGAAGAGCAATAAAACAAAAAACTCCATAGAAAGGAACTGCGGTATCCGACTTATAATTCCTTCCATAGGCAAACGGAAGTGTGCGGCGTATGAAGCGATTCTGCCCGTAGCGAATCAATATTACATCTACTAATCACACCAATATATCCAATCCATTGACCCAATTTAACCACGAAACAAATAACCCAAGATTACCCTCCCCTAATATAACTTTACAAATCTATACAGCCATTCACGCCCGACTTAAGTTTAACATTGATATATTTTAATTTATCGGAAAACAGAAATCATAAATAAACTTAAAGAACAAAATTAAATAAATGGAAATGATTTTACACAAATAAATAAAAAATACATCAAATAACATTTTAACTACTTTAGTCAGATAGGAAACTAATGCAATTATTTTAAATACGAAAAGTTTTTAATTTAATGTTCATTAATTGTAAAGTTCTTACGGTTTTAAACAGTTCATCTTTATCTGTTGTTTGTAAGTTTGAACGGGAATTCCCACGCCGTCCTCAAAAGATTGGTATCCATTTAGCCGTTGTTTTATTTATTCATTCGGAGGTTTTTTAGTTCAATTGGTCCTCAATGTAGGAAACGATAGTTCATTTCTCTTTTCTTTAACAGCTGAAAGAATTGACCGTGCGTCTGTCAATTCCTTCACCTCAACTCCGTACTAATACATATAGTCACATCGTAATAATCAATAATCAGTCACTCACTAATTAATAATTTCCAAACTTGTCCTTTTTATATTAATGTGAAGGATTGAATTTACATTACGTCACCGATGCGATGGTCCTTTCGCTGCGGTCCGATTCCATAGGGATTTCTTCTTATTTGCTAACAGTTTCTATTGTTTTCCTATCTGACTGATGTTTTTACATTTAAATGCCCAAGGCTGGTTTACATTTAACTAATTAACAATCATTTCCATTTCTGATTAATTACCCTGTTTTCCAAATCAAAAATATATTTAAAGATAAATTTAAAGATATAATTTTATCTCCAAATCTTTTTAAAATTTAGTTTTAAAATACTTTTTCTTTAATAAAGTTTTATTTTAATAATTTTTCATTATCTGTGCGATTTAACATGTACGAGTTTAAGATGATATTTAATTTCAATTTTTAATTCTTAAAGAAAATTTTTAAATGCGAACTTCTTATTTTAACTTGTTTAATAATATAAAAAAAAAAACAATGTAACGAACGTCTGTGCTCGTTACAATATATATATATATATTTTGTAGAGAAAGAATAATTTTCATGAAACAGCAAATTAATAAATGCTATTTTGAAGTTTTATGTGAAGAACTATTCCTTACGACAAATATGCATTCTGCTGGATCAAAATAAGTTCAATGAACAAATGTTACAATTATAACTCACTCATAGTGTTTAATAGCTGAGTCCTAATTTGATTGAATACCCACCTATTGGGACAATGTATATTAATTTTATTTATTGAAACAACATATCTCCCAATACAACTGATGAAATAACAGTAACGGATTATTGGAAGCAATCTTAAAATGCGTTGAAGGAATGAATCCATGACAGCTATTTGTTGCATCTGCAACAGAAGAGTTCAATCTATTTGTACTTAAAAGTTATCTATGTAAGTAAATATTGCTAATGAATTCCAAATAAAAGTGCCAATTAGATTCTCAGACTAGTGTGTGTTAATGAAGAGTATTGATTACACTTATATGTACACAAGTTGCATTTACTGCTAATATCTCATTTAAACTAATGATTTAAAAGTCTTGAACCAACTTGACTTGCTTGTCCAGTTATGCTGATCTAAAACTAAGTCAACTATTATATATTCTAATGAACTATGTTGTATGCTAAATTTTAATTTTTCTTTTTGACTAAAAGATGATATATGTGCAATCCAGTGGGATTAGTTTGGCCCACCATTTACTCCATCGATTATTGATACTTACATAAGATGGTTTTAAAATAAATTAAATTAACAGATATTAGCAGACAGGTGTGGTAGAATATTTAAGTGATTCTTGTTGAATTTTTAAATCCATTGAGTCCATTAGATATGATATCAGAAGATATAAAGTTGGAAAAAACACACTCCTGTTTTTACTAGAGGAGATTTTTTTTTTTTTTTTTAAAAAAAAAAAGGTTTAATAAACAATTTTTTTTAAAAAAAAGGTTTATTAAACATAGAGCAATTTCCACAATAATGTTGTTGAAACTGAAATCATCACTGGAAATCAATAAACAGCTAGTTTAAATTTATTTCCCACATTCTAGAACTCAATGACATAGATCTATCTTTAATCCTACTCTGTTATCGTATCAATTGGTATATCACAACAATCAACAAATTACAAACCTATTATTCAATTTTGTTTCTTATCCACACACACAACAAAAAATTATTGGGAAGCAATAGAGCATTCACAAAAAAATATTACTATCAATAAAAAATAAGTATATAAATTTTATTTAGTTATTTCCTCATATGTTTATCAATATCAAGTCATTATTACAATCATTAATAAAATCTATATTATATTTCACAAATTTTTCTTCATTAACTTCATATCAACTCTAAGCAAGGCACTTTGAAATAAATATAAAGATAAGAAATTCCAAGAGTAGTTCACTTTAACATCTGTGAATTGTTGCCCCTTCTTAATTTGCAAGATATGAGCAGAAGATAAATAGTATGTAGATGATAATGTTATTTACCTATGACAACATTTTTTCCTATCATAAACAATAAATAATTCAATTTTATAAAGTTGAGTAAATCATTTATTTTATATAGCGCGATGTTTTTATGAACTGTAATAGTTAAACAGCATTAAGCTGTTGCACATGTGCTTTGCAGATTTTAACTATAAATGACTGAATACTAACACTTCAAACACATGATAAAGTCTTTGGGAAAAGATAGAATGGCCATCTATCTTTTCGAACCCAAATGCTTTTGTATGGGCAAATCTTAAGTGTTTGAAAGTGAAAGCATGATGATATTAAATAATCACTTTAAATTACTTTTACATGCTTGAATGAATGACGCTGGTGAAAATTACTAGAATTTATGATAGTCATTATTTGAAATTAAATGTATGTAAATAAATCAATTATTTTATATAGGGCGTGTTTGCCCATACAAAAGCATTTGGGTTCGAAAAGACAGATGGCCATTCTATCTTTTCCCAAAGACTTTATCATGTGTTTGAAGTGTTAGTATTCAGTCATTTATAGTTAAAATCTGCAAAGCGCATGTGCAACAGCTTAATGCTGTTTAACTATTAAAGTTGAGATAAAGAAACTTAGCTGTTTGTAAGCTTACAACATTTTAAAACATTAAAAATCAAGGCTAATACTATTTACCTATCACGACTTTTACCTAGCAGAACTCTGCCTTTCACACAAAAAGTTTTACACAGGATATTGCAAATCTATTATTTCAAAAGAGAAAAATACACACCCAGAAAATTTAATAAGGAAGAAATTGTTATAGACAACATAGTGCATTATATATTTTTTTAAATAAATTCCTAACATTGATATATTTTTATAATTTTAAATGTAAAAATTTATTCCTCTCATAAATATTAAATAATTAATTTTTTAAAGCTGAGTAAAGAAATTTAACTATTTATTTGTAAGACTACAACAATCCAAAATACTGCACAAGGATCCCTAGTATAATCCTAATTTAATGAAAAATTAAAGTGAATTATTTAACACTTTGTAAATGTGTTCTATGATCACCTCATTAACAAATGACCAATTGTAGATAGTGTACAACTGCAGTTTTACTTTTTGTGTTTTTGTACACTTAATAACCTGTGTGGTTGGAACAGTGTGAGGGACATGATAACTAAATCTTCCTGGATCAAAGTGAAATATATAAATTCTGATATTTAACATCCACTTGATCTCCTGAGTAACTAATATTTGATTATTTACACTACTAAAGCAATATTAGAAGTTAATATAATCACCAAACATCACATGATCACCATCTCGTACTAGCACATAATTGTTATTAAACAAGGCAAAACTCTCCATACAGTAGTGTCACCCTGTGCCAAACAGAGTAATCAATGGATGTCAGAAGGCGTGCCTACTCATCCAATATCCCCAGACTAGTTTCTGGCTTGTGTCCTTCGTCAGTGAGGAGCTTTGGATCTGAGAGCACTGCACCTCACTGACGAAGGCCATAAGCCAGAAACTAGTCTGGGGATATTGGATCAGTAGGCACTAGATAGGGATTTTATGCACAAGCCTTCTGGAATCCATTGATTATTCTGTTTGGCACAGGGTGGCACTACTATATGGAGAGTTTTGCCTGTTTAAAGTTAATATAATCTTGAATTTTTCTCCTGTCATCTAGAAGTTAAATACATTTTAAATTGACCAATAAAATGAAACCGCCATAAAAACTAACAATTTAAAATAATCACAGAAGTAAAGCAAAATAAGTTATTCCATTGATTAGTCTATACAAGTTTCATTTTTAACTATGATAACCACAGATTGTGCTATTAACATTGAGCATTCCATGACTAACATATATAATGATACAATTATAATTAGAAATATATTAATGTCTCATGCACCATTAGCATTTTATCAACATAAATAGAAACAAGCCACAAAAGCAAAGGACTTTAAAATAAAAATTTCAACCAAGAATGGTTGGGGCGGAACCTGTAATTTGTATATCATTCTAATACTTGAATGTCATTTAATTTACCTAGCAAGTAAATTTACAACAAATAATTAAATGTCATATTTATTTTGAAAGATTCAAAAATCTTTTACTTCAGCAAATTTTGTATCCAAAGTTTTATAATAGAAAGAACAAAAAAACCATTCAAAAATTTTAATTTTAAGTGTATTGATATGCTGCTCAAACATCCATCCCTTCTCTCCATGGGGAAAAAACCATGGAAGAAACAATACGAAAATATTGATGTGATAACTCATAAGCTAGATTCCCAAAAAATCATTTAAATAAAGTAGCAAATAACATTCCTTCCTTATATCAATGCCAATATATTCATCAGGTCATTCTTTATTGTACAAACAGTTTGACATTGATAAAGAAAGACTTTATTTGCAAGTACACCTAAATGATTCTTAGAGAATATGATTTATCATAGTAATATTTTTAGACTTGGTTGTTCTGTGAATAGGTTTATATTATTACCATTACATATATGATAAGCCACCAATAGGTTTTCTAAAACTATCAGAATTCTTATAAATAAATAATAGTTTGAAGTGTTATATATTTATATGTACTGTTTTGAGATTATCATCTGCAACTGATTTTTTAAATACAATTGAACTGACCTGTAATCAGTACCTAAATTATTACTTATTACATAATATTATAATTTAAAATCATCACTTATAAGATTTAAAATGAAAGAAATTTCATACTTGCCAGATATATACTATGTTTTCCTGAAAACAAAATTGGGTCTTATATTAATTTTTCCTCCAAAAGATAGCTTAGGACTTATTTTCAGGGGATGTCTTATTTTTTCATGTACAAAAATCTATATTTATTCAAATATAAAAATACACATTTATTCAATATTAGTAATTTCAACAGCATGTAAATAACTTTTACTACTGCTTGAATATGCAATAGTTAGGATTATAGTCTTGTCATAGAACATTCTTGTTTGATATGTGAATATTAAAAAGTTATTTACAGTTAAATTAGAAATACTTTATTTAAAATAATACATGATACTTTAAAGTTGGCTTAATTTGTGAACTAAGATCATTGTTAATGATAAGTTTCAGCCTTTTCAGAAATCAATGTTGATTTATTTACAATATGTACCGGTTCTTAGACTGAATAAATGGGCATTAATAAATGAAAAATAAAATTATATTCGCAAGTTTATTAAAATGATTAGTTATGAATCTGCCTGCAAAATAATTCTGAGTAATATTCATTCAAGTACAAAAATCTATATTTATATCTATTTACTACTTTATAATTCAATATGCCCACCATGTGTTTCAAGGAGCTGACAATTTCAACTAGGTATTTTATTTGGAGTAGGACTTATATTATCAGCATCCTGAAAAATCATGCTATAGCTTAGTTTCTGATCAGGTCTTTATTTTTGGGGAAACATGGTATGTCAGTCTGGTTTAAAAATATTTAGCAATAAATTTCTGATTGATTAAAAAAAAACGTTCCTTCTAGCAAAAGCATTATACATGGTTCCTCCTGATATACGAAGAAAGAGAAACTTAAAGAGATATCATTAGCTGAAACTGGAGAGTCATCCATTGATTGCTCTTGTTAACACAAGATGGCACTACTATATGGAGAGTTTTGCTTTGTTTTGAATTGTTTAAAAAACAGTTGCAATTGAGTTAACCTCAAATTCTTATATAGTCTTGCGTTGTTAGCCGAGAGGTATCGCAGCCGCCATGCAAGCAAGTAGTTGGTTGCAGACGGTTGTGGGTTCGCGTCCCGGCCGATGCTATGACATATGGAAAAAAAAAAAAATTCTTATATATATATATTTGATATTTAGCAACAGCAACAACAACAAAAATAGAATTATTTAGAACGCATCAAAATTAGATTTATAACAATTCTATGAATGTAAATAAGCACACTAACAATATATAAAAATAATCACCAAAGAAATAGTAAAACAAAAGCAGAGAGTGCAAAGTTGAAAAGAAAAAAAAACAATATAAAATTCAACAAAAGAAATAATTATGAATACTAAAAGACTAGAAAAAGATTATAAAAGCTTAGACAGGACGGGTTAAACTTTAAAGCGACATTTGAGATATGATTAAAAAATTTATAGATTACAGGGATAAATATCCACTTATACTGTATATAATAATAATTAAAAATATTTTAAATTCCTCAGGCATCGCTTTCTTGACTCAGGGTTTCAACATTGTAAGTTAATTCAATTTTTATCAATTTTTTTTTTTTTTTTAAAAAAAAAAAGCAATTCGTTTAAAGCAAGAATAATTAAGCAAACAAAGTTCTGAAAATTAACAAGCAGAGAATGAGACTCCCCAATCAATCATATCCTTTGAGATCCAAATTTAATTTAATTTCTGAGCAATTTATAAAAAAAATACGTATTCAGTGTTTATATTAGCAGAACAAATGACCTGTTTTAAAAACTGTAATTAGCTCTAATGTTGGTATTTCTAAATTAATTTACTAAAAATCAATTTAACTTTTTTTAAACAATTACTCCACAAACAATGCGTGGCTGACAGGGCCTATCTTACAGGTAAATTAGTTTGTAAATAAAATAAGAAAGGGCACTTTCTTTTAATTATTAAATTTGATTTGAAATTAACACAAAAAATAAAATATAATAAAACAATACCAGCATATTATCTACTTTATTCTCTAATTAATTAATTATTTATTTTTAAATTAAGTTTTATAGTTTTCAGTACGAAATAAACAGAGATGGAATCAAGAATTCTCAGTGAAAATTATTAAAATAGTTTAACAATTAATATATAGGGGGTGAACACAGACTTTCATACGACCCACACATGTCGAAAAGATAAATAATCACCAATAGAGGTATTTCGTGCTAAACCAGCACTCGTCAGTTGTCCAGATTATCATCACCACACACATATACACAATCAATGCTCAGCTTATATTAAGATAGCCAAGCTTCATATTTTAATAGACAGGCTTCAATCCACTCCACCAATAATTCTTCAGTCATCCAGTTCATTGAAAATCTGATGATGAAACACTCAAAGCCCACATTGGTACCGACTTATTGTCTACATGGATAGGATGGAAAGGTTGGCACCAATGTGGGCTTTGAGTGTTTTATCATCAGATTTTCAATGAAAATGGATTGTTGAAGAATTGTGGGGTGGAGTGGATTGAAGCCTGTCCATTACAGTATGGAGATTGGCTATCTTAATATAAGCTGAGTATTGATTGTATATATGTGCGGAGATGATAATCTGGACCAACTGACGAGTGAGTGCTGGTTTAGCACGAAATACGAATATTGGTGATTATTTATCTTTTTAACAAGTGTGTATGATCAAGTGTGTCGGCAGTATGAGATAGTATGGATAGTTGAGGGTCATGTGAATGTATGCATTCAAACCCTCTATATATTACATATTGGAGTGCAGGTATGAAAAAGCCTGTACTGTAGAAAAAACTTCATATATTTAACAATTAATATTTGTTCGAAAATTTATAATGATGGTATTTTAGTTGTAATTATGTTGGAAAATTTCCGCCATCTAATATTTTAAAGGTCTTTAGAAAAATTCAAGCGTATCTTTTAATATGTTTAACTTTTAGTAACAGCACACATTTTAGTATATAACACAACGTCTCCAGTGATTTATTTTCTTTTCTTTTTCAGTTTTTCTGGCTTGATCAACATTCTTAGCATGAGAATTGAATCAGGAAACTTTAGATTCAGGAATAACGAATTCAAATTAATGCTCCAATCAATTAAGACTATTTTTCCAAAAGCAACAGTCAGAAAAATTTCATATAAAAACCCTCCCGATTACGTCACCTTTTTCTTAAGAAAAAGGTTAATAAGTGTTTTCCAAACTTTATACATTATCATATCAGATTTACTTATAGAGGTTTTTGCCATTGACATAAGCAAGGAGAATAATACCACTTGAAACACTGTTCTATATACTAAACTGTATGCTATTACTAACCATTGGATATACTTGAAAAGTTTAAATAAACTTGAATTTTTCTAAATACATTTAACAAATTAATATTATATGATGGAAATAGTTCAACATACAATTGCAAGTGTAATAATTAAGTATTAAAAACATTCACCCAATCTCCTTTGGGCATTTAAAACTTAGGAGAAAAATTGTTTTCGTTGTGATATCTTATGAGTAAATTATAACTTTATGTATTATAAGTTTAAAAACAGAGATTTAGATAATAAAGAAAATAGTAATAGTCAAAAGCATTTATTTATTTTTGATGCTGATGCTGAAATGATTGACACTGCATTTCAATAACATTTTAATACTGCCCCCCTCCCTATTGTGGATGCAACATTGCTTCGGAGCAGAGGTTCTTAAGCTTCATTGTTCCACAGATACCAATCAGGTGATAAATACCGACACTTCTTAGAATGTAGTGGTTGGCATTCATCATCATCATGTTTTTACAATTTTTCCCAGAATTTCAATATGTAATAACCTAATACATTTCAATATCTGTTCAAACAGTCATTTTCGGCAAACATTTCAAAATTTGAATCTTTCTATGGCATCATAAACAATTTCCACTATCCTTACTAACCCCATCACACTCAGAACATGCTAAATCAAAACAAAAAATAGTGATATAAAAAATAATAAATATATCATATAGGACACCATAAGAATAATGTTTTTAAATGCATAATATTACAAAAAAAAAAAATCAATTACATAATGTAGTTACTAAGTTTATTTTTTTCAATGCAAGTTCACAGAAAAACTTTGGATCCCAAATTAAAAACCCCTGTTTCAAAGAATCTTTTAACTCAATTATGGTGTTCCAAGGTATTTATACTTTTAAGTTTCACTTTTTAGGCATTACAATGGGACTACAATCACTACTATTCTACATTGTTTTAAAGCATATGTATAACTTATATTATGGGGTGTGATGGTTTGTAGTGGTTCGTGTCTATGATATTATGATTTTTTATTATTAATTTAAAAAAACTAGAAATGTCAGCATTATACAAACATTACAGATCTTTGTATGTGATTGACAATTTCTGTTGTTATGAAAAAGCTACGAAGGAGGGGGCTTAGAAATGATACTTGTGATTGGTTGATGCTTTAGATTGTTTTAATCTGGAACTCAACAAGAGGAAAAATGTGATTTTAGATAATTGTTAATGATTATGATGTAATATTTTTGTAAAAGACTTATGAATAAACCAAAAACTATGTCACTAGTAGAGGATTCTTTGAAAACATTTTATTTTTAAAAAGACCGCTCTTAGAAAGTACATTACTAGAACCAAAAACAACCTCTACAAACTTAAAAGAAAATCACTTTTATGAAAACTGTAACTAAAATATTTTAATAACAATAAATAATTTATTAAGTTTTAGATATATTTTTTTGGTTCTTTGATAACTAATTGTAAATATATCATTTTTTTAATGATATAAATGCTAATATTTCATTCTCCTAACTTTTTGAATAGATAATTATGTCAAATGATGGCATCGTTCACTGTTTCAGGTAAGAACTTCATTTGGATATTTATTTTCATATGTTTTAAATATTAAGTACTATTATTTTTTACATATAATCATTTGAAGATTTAAAAGTATTAATATAATATATAGAAAAAAGTTTTAATTATAAAATAAGTCGATGAACGTATTAAGTGTGGAAATAATAGATTACGCACAATTGAAAGTCAATTAAAAAATATTAAAGAAATAACAGAAAATGACATCAAGACAGTTGAAAAAAATATTTAAAAGATAAAAAAAAGCATTTAAATTAAAATATTAAATAATCTAAAGAGCAAAAATTATACAGTTCTATAAGAAAACTAAGAATTAAAAGTCAAATTATATGTAGAAATATTATATTGTTAAATATATATTAGTACTTGACAGAGATTAAAAAGTCCAAAATATATATATAGGCATGATATTCACTGTTCATATTCAAATAATTGTAGAGTAGTATAGAAATTTAATGAACTAGAAATTAAAAAAATACAGCATTTTTTACAGGCTCAAGCTCACAAGCACACACACACGCACAATGTTGAATAATTTAAAAATATAATGGCCATTATTATAAGTTTATGGGAAAGTATTATACTGCATTTCATATAAGTATAGTACATCATCAATGCTTATTAATCTATAATATATATTTATAGGTTAAATATGAATTTAGAATTAATCATTATTGTATTTATCTGAGGTGGATGGTGTCAAAGGTGTGAGTTTGACAATGGCAAATAAAAATGTAACAAATTGCCAAATGTAAACAAAATGTCCATATCATCTACCAATTAAAAATATAATACAGTGTCACTTGACACAACAACAATTAACATAAGCAATAGTTAGTAATCAATGCATAGGCTATGCTGAAAAATGTAAAGATTAAAAAAAGAAGCATAGATCAGTCAACAATTAAAAAAAAAAAAATTCAATAAAAATAAACTTCTGATTTCAGAGTGAGATTATATACTAAAACAAATTTTATTTTTTTAAAAATGAAAAATGATATTCTATTAAATTTATCAAAAGAGAAAAAAAAAATATAAGAAAGTAATATAATTTTGCTTGGCTGTGCAAACAGCTATATAAAAAAAGGAAAAATTCTTAGTTTGCAAAAATCCTTCTTTAACAGTTATTAAGAAATGTAATATATTTATCATTACAACATTAAAGAAAATGATCTACTTTCTAAATTTAATTCAAACTTAAAATAAGGTTCTAGATCAGGGGTGGGAAACCTCTAGCCCATAATCCAAGTCTGGCCCTCAAGAATTCTCTCCCATACAGTTCCCAGATATTTTCATAAACATATATAAAATGGACCAGTATAGAATTTCTATTTAAACACGCAAGTAGTGTAGTGCAAATATTGAATTAAGTAAAATAAAATATTCCAGCAAATTATTTATATTGTGTAGATTATCTGACTATGGATTTAATCTAAATGCTAAGAGCATTTTGTTTGTTTTGAAAGTGATGTTCATAGATAAACGTATAATAGAAAATATAAAACTAAAATTTTACTTCATTTTGTTATTATTTTGCATTTTTTTTTAATAAGATGACTGCACAGAGTAAGAATGACATAGAAAATCGTGCATTTGAAAAGTAATGGAACGAAAGCATACAGGGAGAGCAAGTTATTAAAAAAAAGAAGCAGAAAATTCAAAATCATTTTCTTAAGGGAAGTTTATAAATTATAAGCTTGCATCCTATATGGTATAAAATTAACCTGCCCAGAACATAAAAAGAAATTTGAGAAAATATATCAACATGATGAGTTCAAGGTGGAATCAGACAAATTGTCATTTAATATGAAAGTCATTAATAAAAATGAAGTGATTTTATTTTTAATTCACAAAAGAATTATGGCCCTCTTTTAAAAGAGAAAAACTGAAACTGGCCTGCTATTTAAAAAGGTTGATCACCTTTAATGATTAAAGGTAAATTAATTAAATATTTGATCAAATATAGTAGACGAATTTTAAAATCGATAGTTTTGCATGGCCCACGAATGAGATTATAAATATCCAAATGGCCCTTGGAAGAAAAGAGATTTCCCACTTCTATTCTAGACAATTATAGGCAAAAAAAGAGAAAGAATGGCATTTAACTGGTTACATTTGTGAGAGATTTTTTAAAAAAAATTGTAACTTGTTTTTATTACTCGTATAAAATTTAAAATTTTGTTTAACCCATATCTGTATTTATATTTTAAAATAAATATATTAATACTCATAAACTGATTAAGTATATATGTCACTATATAAATATCACAAATTTATTGTGCTATTATTCTAATTTCATGTTACTAACATTGTGTGTGTATATATATTCAAATGGCTTTATGGGTCAAAAGTTTTAGAAGTTTGAGTGCCAGAGCTATCAGTACTGGAATTATACCACATTCCTGAGTCTGATATCTTACTACTGTGCCAAACCATACTATGTTCATCATGATTTTTTTTTCAAACCAATTACTCATAGCAAGTGAAAACTTTTTAATAAAAAACAAAACAAAACATACATCTTAGTCAAAATAAGAGTCATAGATCACATGACCCTATTCACTTAAGCTTGTAAGTTATAAACAATGAGGATTGCCAATTTCTCAACAAGCTTTGTGATAAATGCTTAGCTAGAGAAAGCATTTCAAATATCTCTGTCAGGATCCCCCCCAACCTCTGACCATGGTTTCGTGCTTTGGCATTCCTCAGAGATGTGTCAGGGTAGCCAAACCTACCCTGACAGCTCTCTGAAGAGTGCCAAAGCACGAAACCATGGTCAGGAGTTTGGGGAGGGGTTCTTGACAGAGATATTTTAAATGCTTTCTCTGGCTAAGCATTTATCACAAAACTTGTTGAGGAATTGGCAATCCTCATTGTTTAAAAGATACATCTTGATGGTTTTTTTATAATTTTAATCATTACATAAACTAATGTTAAAATATATATATATGCAAATATTATAATTATAGCATTATATGAGTTAGAAGAAATGTAAAACAGTAAAGTTATACAACAGAGCTAAGAGAGAAAAGGCATGGAAATTCAAGTAATAAAAATCATACCTCAAGTAAATAAAATATAAAATTAAGCATATATGCTCACTAAAAAATTATTAACTTGATGCAATAATCCAAGTTATAAAATGTGCTAAAGTAAAATTAAAACTGCAACATTAACAACTATATAGGATTTAAAAATGTATGTATAAGTATGAAGAGCTGTATTATATATAAATCAAATAAATTATCCATTACGAATGAATTAATTATTGTAATAAATAAAACACAGAAATATTTTCAGTTATTTGCATAATCATTTTTAATTGGAAAACTTAAATTTGGTGGAAAAGAAAGTTCCAACAATTTCACTGGCATAATATTAAAGATTTATTATTTCTATTTACTGAAACTGCCTTTCAGATTTGTCCTTTATTATGGTCTCTTTCCTCATGAAGAATTCTAATGTTTTCTAAATCAAAATCGAAAATAAAATTACATATTTTTTCATAATCAAAAAAAGGAAAAAAAAAACACAAACAAAACAAAACGGCTGTTAGTACATCATATTAGTCTTATTTATATATATTTGTAAATCCTTTATGCTCTTTTAATCATTTTTCATTCACCTATGCATGAAAACGGTATATTTACATGAAATTTGATACACAATACTATTTTTTTTTAATTTCAAAAATTTCACATTTTCTGAATTCTTAATGAATCTATTAATATCACGTGAAATATAAAACGAAGCTGTATAGTTAGTTCTCTACATATTTTTAAAATTAATTTCTCATTTGTTTAAATTGTTATATTTTTAAAATTGAGATAAAGTTTAGTAAATTTGTTTATTATTATATCCAATTACATACTAGCTCTTTAATAATTTTTTTAGTATTTTGTGATTTATCACTTTCATAATCACACAATTTGTCATTAAAAAATCTCAAAACAAATTAACATTAACTATTTTATGCACAATTGGTACTTTTAGCCTTGGATTTTTTAAATTTTGTAATGACAAATTGTATCATTATGAAAACACATAATTCACAAAATATTGAAAAATTTATAAAAGAGCTGACATGAGATTAGGAATGGTAATAAACGAATTTGCTATACTTTATGTCAATTTAAAAAATGGATATCTAATCACTGTTTGAAATACTCAAGCTAAAATTAAAAATAAAATAAAGAATTATAATAAAGATCATATGCAATAGTCATATAAATATATATTATTAATAATAATTAATCATTAAAATCACTTAACACTTAGACAATCCCAATATCAACAACAATCTCAACATAATAATAATTATACATGAAAAGCCTTTTTTGGTTCCTGGTTTTGTGCTTTTTTCAAGTGTTAAGCATTTACTTTAACATTAATCATTTATTGCAGATAAAACACCATCTAGTGTTCTATAATGGAAGTAAAATAACAATAATAAAATAAAATATCAATAAACCAGAATAAAATTATCATATAGAGATACTATGTAAATTTAAAGAATTGATTATATAACATAACAATGCACAGAATAAATAATGCATATAATATACAACTTTATTGTTAAAAGGAGGTTGTCTTGACAATAGTTTGAAATTGTTGATTGTTATTAATATTGTCTAAATGTTGACTGGGTTTTAATGACAACTTTATATATACTATTTATATAATTTCCCATTTATTTTTAATTGATCAGTTATTGACTAAATTTACTGAAGTTTTATAAATATTCATAAAATTATTTAAGTTAATATAATGTTTTATATATTTGTCTTCTTTTTGGATCTTTAATGTAAATTAAAGGTTTAATATTTCTTATAGTATCTATTTTACGTTCATATGTTAAACTGTGAATGTATAAAGTAGATTTATCATCTCACTAAGTAATTGTATTGTTCTTTGGATTTTACCTCTAGCTCTTTCCCTGTATAACCATAGTGAGATGGTTATGTGTCTCATGGCACACAATAATGTAGTGTATGTGCATGCATATATATATATATAAAATAGAAAGGAAAAGCAGAAACAAACACATATTTTTTTGTGGATATTTATTATATTACACTGGAATAACAGTTAAAAGTTAAATAATAATTTTGAATTAAAAAATATATAAATTAAACGTTTAAAAAGATCTAGTTATTATTTTATTAGTTCTGATTTTGAAATCTAAAACAAACTTGTTTTCATGTTATGATAGATAGTATCAGTAATTATAAAATTCCTCTATTTTATAATTAGATTAAGATTTTTTTTAAATAGTAAAGCTTGTGATAAAATCCTATAATCTAATGTTTTTTTAAAGGATTAGAAATACTTGTAGATAAAAAAATTGGTTTTAATTAAGGTGAATTAAAAAATAATTAACTTTTTTTTTTTTAATCATGATTAAAAAAAAACCTTAATTTGGTATTTTCAAATTCCATGATATACTGTAAAAAGATGGATTAATACATAAAGTGAAAATGTTGGGATATGACATGACTTTCATTTCTACCTGTGAATTGAAAAGATTTGTGGTTGAAAATGGTTATACAAATAATTGAAAATATTTCTGTGTTTTATAATGGTGGACTAGTAATATTTATTATAATCCTTAATATTTTATTATATGCAACTCTAATAATGCTCAAGACTAAATGGGTTTGTAAGTAATTATTAAAAACCAGTCCAACATTTAGACAATCCCATTATCAATACAATCAACAATTTCAAACTGTTCTCAAGGCAACCTCCTTTTAGCAATAAAGATGGGTTTCCACCTTTATTGTTAAAAGATTTGAAATTGTATTTGACAGTTTGAAATTGTTGATTGTATTGATAATGGGATTGTCTAAGTGTTGACTAGTTTTTAATGGTTTATTATATATATATATAAATTATAATGATAGCATTATATGAGCCAATAATTAAAAGAAATATGGAACAGTAAAATATTGAACCAAGAAAGAAGGAGCATGAAAATTGAAATAATAAAAGCCATACATTAAGTAAATAAATAAAGCAAAATATTAGGTATATGGATATTAAAAGTAATCACCCACTTGATACAATAATATGTCATGAAATGTGTTTTTATAAAATGAAAACTGTAATATTAACATTATTTAAACAAATGTATATGCGTATATGAAGAATTATTTCTATAACTTAATACATAAAGAAATGTCTTAACACTGAACTAGTTTTTTTTTTCAGAAATTCTGAATCATTTGAACAAATTCAAGGATTTAAACCAAATTTTTTGCTATACTTAACACTTAGTAAATATGATGAAAACATTACAAAGCAATACTGATTAAAATTAATATTTATTGTGAAGCAAAACAGAGAAATCATATTGGAATTTTCATGGGGAGATAAATTGATCAGTTTAAAATACTACTCTTTATAAAATTCCTATTTCAAATACAATTTTATGCAAATAAATATTAAAATTCATGTATAGACTAAAAAATTAGATATTATAAAATCAATCTTTCTTTGTAATATATATTATTTTCATAATTAATTTATCAATTTAAATTTTGAAATATAATTTTTTTCTACAGTACAGGCTTTTTCATACCTGCACTTCTATATATAATATATAGGGGTTTGAAATCAGATTTTCACATGACCCTCAACCATCCATGCTATCTCATACCACTGATACACTTGATCACACATATGTTGAAAGGATAAATTCAAATGTTGCTCAAAATCAAGAATAAATGTATTTATAATTGTTTTCTTTCGTACTCAATTTATTAAAGGAGTCATTGAACCAAAGACTGATGAAAAAAACAAATATGCGATCTGATCAACACATTTTTCAAGCATGTTTTCAATTTCAAATAAACAGAAATAATCATAAAGAACAGTAAATATAAAAAAAGATAAAAAAGAGAACATTAGTCAGCTTCAGTTAGGTGCAGTTCCTGACAGTTTTAATTACATTTAGTGCAGGACTGTTGCAGTTAGAATTGAGTCAGTTGAAGATGAAATTCACCAGGGCTTGAAAGCATCAAATATATAAGCAGAAATCTCTGGAAAAAAGGGATTAATATTAAGTTTAGTGATAAAATAAAAGTTATCATTATCATTTTCAGTGACAGCTATGAACAAATTTAGTCATCTTTATACTTCTGATAAGATGAATTACTAATCAAAAACCTTAGTTAAGTAGTTGTTGCTATATGAATATTAATTACTAGTGTAATAATAGATATACATAATATTAAATGATCTTATAACATGCCTACTCTCTTTCTTATATATATATAAAAGTGTTTCTGAATCAATAATTTGCCTATCAAAAAAAGATTTGAGGAAACTAAAAGTCGCTAATAACATTATTACAAAAATGATGTCATAAAGAAATTTAAATCTATAAGCAATAAATTCAGCAAAGCTTTGCTGAAAAAAAAAATTAAAAGAAAATATTCAAACTAGAAAAGTGACCATGCAAAGAAAATAGTTATTTTGAATATTGTCAAAAATGTGTTTCTTAAACTTAGACAATGCATGATAAAGATAAAATAAAAAAAATGAGAAAATACTAGAGATAATACCACAAAGGTTCTACTGAGAATAATTAAGAGCTTAATTTAAATTATTCATCATGATTTTTTTTGTATATAATATTTTTTATGAAATACTAAGTAATGTAAATTTTTATTTTAAAAAGATATCTCATAAACTATTGATAATATAATTAACAAATGATTTCATGCTATATATATATATATATATATATATATATATATGTGTGTGTGTGTGTAGAGGTTAGAGGGGAATTAAATAAGGCATTAAATCTAGCTAGAGATACAAAAAAATAAACAGACCCACAAATATGAGAATGATTTAATATTTCTCTAAGGTATTGCTATATGATTTTATGTTGTTTCAAATTTCTTTGTCATTTCCGTAATTATAAGACAGTCTACAAGAATATTCTTCTTATTCATATCATTTATCTATAATTTCAGTTTTGATAAAAAAAATAATCTCTTATCATCATTACAATTTTATATAACAATTTCAGGTGCATAAGCAACATTAGGGCACAAATTTCTTTTTTCCCTTTCCATTATTTCTCTGATAAATGATTCTTTTTTCATCTCATGCAAGCAACTCATTTTAGAATATGACTATTTTCTTTTCACTACTAAACTTTTTTTTTTTTTTAGATTTTGTAGAATTGCTAGCTTTACATTAAAAATACATTTTATTAAATGAAATACTAGTATTATATCGAATTTTTGAAAAGAAAAAAGTGACCTCCACCTACTTCAATTTATTTAAATCACAAAAAAAATCGTGATTAAATGAGTTCATATCTGAGATTTGAGAATGAGATTACTGAAAAGATACATATATATATATATAAAACTGTTGCTAGACCATAAATCGTACAGACTCATACAATGTATGAATTTTAATGATTATTTTTTAATTATTTACATTTGTGGAATAGTATATAATAGAAATGATATATTGATACAATGGATGTCATAGCTTCACTGTATTGTATTGCACTGTTTTCCTTTTAAAAAAAGATATATCCTTACGAAAAGATATTAAACATTATTATCAATTAATTTTATTAATTGTTTATTTATTTTGATTACACCTGAGAATAACACCTAATAAGCAAAACCAATAATAATAATAATAATAATAATAATAATAATAATAATAATAATAATAATAGTTTATTTATTTTGATTACACCCGAGAATGACACCTAATAAGCAAAACCAATAATTCAATTCAATTCAATATCCATAAATGTTATTATGTGCATTTCAACATTTACACTTTAACAGAAATACACAATAAAAAAAATAAAATATAATAACAATGATAATAATTAAAAATTAAAAAAAAACAATTATAAGCAAATACAAGATACATACATAAAATTATATATACATATATGTTCATAATTATACATTTAGTTGTTTTTTAACATTCATCACAAATTGATCGCAAAAAATATCAATATTATTAAAAGTTAGATTATATACCATTTGCAATCTATTAATAACTGATTTACCAAAGAAAGTACTTTTACATGTACTAATCTTAAAAGTTTGCATTTCTCTTAATAAACGACAAGGTACTTTCAATTCTATTTTTGATATATAGTTACTGACATCAATTTTCCCATCAATCAACTTTTTCAGTAATATCATATCCTTCAACATTCTCCTTTCTTTCAATACTGTTTTAACAATTTGACATTCACCCATTATTAATTTATTAAATCTTTTTTCAATATTATATATTTTAGACTGAATATTAATCAGATTGAAGTTCCATATACAAGAATTATATTCTAAAACTGTAACAACAAGAGAAAAAAATAACCTATATTTTATGGAAATAGATAAATCTCTCCCATATCTCAAAATACAGCCCATCTTTCTGTATGCTTTATTAATAATACATTTAATATGCGCATTAAAAGTAAAATTGCTACAAAATATAATTCCTAAATCAGATAGTCTCTTTATATTTAATAACACCATTCTCAATTTTATATTGATAAACAGATTTTTCAGTTTTATTAGTATAGAAAACAATGCATGTTTTATTAATGTTAATCTCCATATTGTTATACCTACACCATATAATAAAACTATCTATATCCTTTTGAACCTCAATATGATCACTATAAGTAATAATTCTTTTAAATAACGTACAATCATCAGCATAAGTAAGTATCATACTATTTTTTATGCTATGATCAAGATAACACATATAAATATTAAAAAGCAATGGTGCTAATATTCCACCCTGAGGAACACCTATCATATTATCAAAAAAAAAAAAGAGAATTAGTTTTATCCATATGTACATAAGATTTACGACCCCTCAAATAATTGGAAAACCACTCAACTAAATGAGGATAACACCCAACATTTTAAGTTTATACAAAAGTCTAATATATGAAACTTTGTCAAATGCCTGAGTCATATCAAAATATAATAATAATAATAATAATAATAATAATAATAATGATGATGATGATGAATTTATTATTTCAGAGTTCATAAAAAGTTTGAGATTAGGAGTGACAGAAATAAATGTGATCCACAGATCTTAAGATCCTGAGTCTGCTACCTTGAAACATTAAAAATCATAAATGTTAAAATGTAGCTTCATACAGTTAAACAAACCTAAAACTGACTCATAGTTAATAGATGGGATAACAGATTGAATGTGAGTAAAACCTTTATTTTCACCAAATTTTTCAGCATCTAGACATAAAAATACTACAAGATACCATAAAAAAACAATGCTTGCAATAATAATGGAAAAATTATTAGTGTTATCAACTTTCCTGATTCCCAAGTCATAGTAAAAAAGAAATAATAAAAAAACTCCAGCCATGATGAAAAAAAGTCACTCAAATATTTGAAAAAAAAAAAAAGATAAATGATAAACTTAAACAAAAAAAGAGAGAGAGAAAGAAAGAATGGCAACAGAAAAAAAAAAGAGAATAGTCAGTATAAAGTAGAATTTATAAAAAAAGAAGTAGATCTGAGTCAAATAATAAATGGAAAGATGAGCTGTTCTTAGAACAAAATCTTGGGTCATGACTATTACAGAGCCCACTGAAGAGTAATGTTAAGTATTATGAACATTAGATGGAGTATGAAAAACAAAAGTCACTTAGGATCAAATTTTAAAAAAATAAATTAAAATGAATGTATCATATGATATATTAAGACATATAAAGTATTCATAGATATAGTAATAGAAGGCAAAAAGGAGAATTTCATTGCAATAGTACTTAATGCCAGATCCTAAATATAAAAATACAATAATTAATAAATGAGTACAAAAAATTAATAAATTTAATGAAGAATTTTGAGATGCCAAATAATCCTGGATGACTTCATTCTAATATTTTGTTTTTGAAGGTCAAATTAATTTATATATGTAATTAAAGTGAAAGGTAGAAAATCCTCGCATGTGCTTTTAGAATGTTTATATGACAGCCAATCAGATGTAATGATTGCTGTATAGGGAGCTCTTAAGTCTCAACACAAGACAGAGATTTTATAAGAAAAAGTGGTTCTACCCTTCTCTTTACTTAAATTTCTATATATGTATACAAACCATTCTGAAGCATTTTGACTTAAGAGCGTGAAGCTTTAAACATCTTCATATTTAATTCACTGTGTATTATTTGTAAATCAACAACGCGAAATCTTTCGATTTACTACGAAGTAATTTTTCAGATCTTATAAAATGACAGTAACGTATATTTTTATTGCATATTCTGATATCTTTCAATGATATGGAATGCTTTTGAACATGACCTATTAATATCATTCCAATCCACATATGTAATTATCATTAAATTTTATTTTATTCGTATAAATCATTTGAGTAAATAATATATATTAATTCATTTCACTGTAAATATATAACAGTATTCATTTCGTAAAGTATTAATTCATATTACAAATGATTCCATGTGTGGTTGTATATAAGAATACAAACATTTATATGCATATAAATGTATGTGAGAATGCATATACTTATATATATCTGAATGTATGTACATGTTTACGAATATATAAATGGGAGAAAAAAGATAATTATTTTAAAACAATTATTTTAAAACTATATTTTGCCATTTGTATAACTTAAGGGTTAAAAGTAAATACTTGCTCCATTTTCAAATTTTCAAGGCCGAAACGATTTGGCAATATTATGTAATTGCGTTTAAAAATATTGTAGTTAAAGATTCTATTTTTTAACTTTGCAAAACCAGAGAAACTTGACATCATCAAGTAACATATGGAATGTAATTTCCTGTTTAACAAATTTTGATTTCTAAAAGATTCATCAGATGGTCTGGTTTGGGGGGGGGGGAGATACCATAAATAATTTAAAGTTATAAGACAACGGAAAAAAAAAGTAATTTATTTAAAATAAAAACTAACTTAATTTTGCTACGTATATATAATATTTTTGAAAAACATGTAAATGTATTTTTCCCCAGCTAATATCAGCATGGGTTCGAAAGACTCGCATCGTTATAAATGAAGATAATAATCAAATTTTCGAAATCAAATGTTAGAGATAACTATTATTTTATTCGGTATGAGAGGGAGATTAAATGATCAAGTAATCATATCATGCTAATTACAAAACACATTTATTCTAGCAAATAAAATATTTACTATCTCATATATATATATATTTCTCAAAGCTTTCATAAATATTTAATGACATTTATTCTAGATAAAAAAATGGGAGAGAGAATTTCAAGCTAGCTATTTCTTCTTGAAGTCTGTAATAACACTAACATTAATGACAGCAATAAGTCTTTCTGTTTTTAAGATGTCCTTAGGAAGGGGGAGGGGAGGCAAACAAATAAATTGAGCAGTTGAAAAAATGTATTAAAAATGATGAATTAAAAAAAAGAAGAAAAGAAATGAATTGTACATCTTTTTAGAAGTAAAGAATTATAAAGAGCATAATAAAAAACAAAACAAAACAAAACACGACGAGTAAAAAAAAAAAAAAACGGAAAAAGATTCAAGTTCTTTGAGAATCACATGTAAGTAATTAGTTATAACTATTTTCAGGAAAAAAAAAATCAAGAACAGTATTTTAAAAAAAAAAAAAAAGCTTAAAAAAATCTACACTGATAATAGATAAAACTAAATGTTAACCAATAATGATATGAAATGTTAGTTGTTCTAAGCAATTTATCAATAAATATTAAAAAGAATCTAAAAGACAATCCCCCCCCCAAAAAAAAAAAACAATATAGAATTTTAATTATTTTATTATATATATAAAGAAAAAACTTTAGTTAAAAATATAAATTAGTATTTTCTCAATAAATGTTATCCAACATTTTTGGGGTATTGCACATTCAATTTGTACGAAATACCAACAATATTTATGCGCTATTAATCAAACTAATGCCAATAAAAGATACACATGTATGTACTGAAGTTGGTAAAATATATGAGTTTATATACTAATCACTCATAAATGAGTACTGTATAATCATTATAATGAATACCTTCCCAATAAAAACAATATTTCATCTCTTTTGTACAACTTTGAAGTAATCTTATAAGATCCTTCCACAAAAATAATGTTCAAGTTTACCATAAAATGTTTTTATTAAAAAAATATGTTAATGTTAATTCACTTCACATACCCAATCCAATAAAAGGTGCCTTTAATATAATAGAATCAATAACATCTTATTCAATAAGTTGAAGAATATATTACTTGGTCTATAACCATACCATAATTTTTAGTCTTATGGAACACATAAGTTTTCTAATACCATTATGAAAAAAAAGTTCAGTGCTATCTCTAAATAAATTTAGCAGAATAGCTGCCCTATACACAACTAATTAAGTAGAAAGTAAATAAAGGAAATAAATTACCTTCCACCTAGACTATGAATTAAAACTATTCTACATGTTGAACAAAAAATCAAATATAGAATGAATCCATCCATTCCTGGAGTTCTGATGTTTAAAAGCATATCTTTAACAACAATGTTGATAATTCAAAGTGAAATTAATTTATCAGCCAAATGGAATATACAAATTAAAAGTTATTAACTTTCTGGCATTCCTTTCATATTTCACCATTTTCTTTGTTCTCACATTCAACATAGAATTTAAGATTAAACCATTATTATTTATCAGAAAATAATAAATTTGACTCCATTTTATAAATATTTTTGTTTACTACTGAAATAAATTTTAAATGTTCACATTTTCTTTCTATAAATATTAAAAAAATGAGATCATAATCAAAACAAAAAGATTATACATCATCATTACTAGAAAGATTATTTTCATTTTACAAAATCAATGAAATCTTCATTATTTATCTTTTTTTTTTTTAAAAAAATCTGAATGAATATTTATTTATTTCTCTTATATTTAATGAAATATACTTTAAAAGTTTAATTTTTTTCAATATTTCTTGCAAAATTACAATATTTTCATACTCATTATTATAATTAGATTGTTTATGTAGAAAGCTAAGCTTCTAAATAACTTTAGGTCATATTTGCATTATCCACTAATATAACATTCTATTTTTAAAAATAAAGTATTTCCATTAAAAATAAATTATTATTAATTTATATTTTTGATTTCTAATAAATGTTGTATAAATTATTTAAAAAATATCTAGAATTGTAATAACTTCACAAGAATGTTGTAAAAATGATGTCAAAAACCTGTCAGAATACCATACAGGGACTTGTTAGGGTGGAGCTAAATTCTATCGTTTTGAGAAATTTCTTGATTTTCTTGTCATCTAAGGAATTTTTCCGAACTAAAGTTTTATATTATAATGTATATAGGAAAATATGGATATTACAGCATAATGCTCACAGAAATCCTCATTAAAAAGGAAATTAATGAAAAAATGAAGCAATGTGCATGCAAACATTGTATGGTTAAATTCATAATCAATTATACAAAGCTGGAGATAGAATCTCAATTTTAACACCTTGATTGTAATAATTAAATAAGATTTAATATGTAAACTTTAAATTAATATATAAACTTTAAATTAATCATAGCTCAATAAATAGGTAAACAAAGTAATAATTATATTACTAAGATAAAGTGCTCTGTCTTTTAATCTCTAAGTACAACAGCAACACACTGGAATTGTATTTCATGTCAACATCTAAAAAAACATATCCACAAATTGACGTCTTTCAGCACACTGCTGAGCAAAGGTCTTTTCAGAATTCTTTTATAAAGAAACACTGAAAGATAAGATATTACCAGATCAAGAAAATGCCAATCAGTGAAAGTTTTATGGTTCTCTTTTATTAATTTATTTTCTAACTTTGAACAGCAAGATAATCGTTTACTGACTAATTATTGAATGATTAGATAGGTTAAGTATGGTGTGGCTACTTAAAATAAAATTGTAAGCTGGGTTGGGAGCACTCAGACACCCAAAACATTTTCAACTTTCAAGAGATTTAAATACCAGCCATAAAAATAATGAATGGAAATGTTAACACTGTATAATGGACTTTCTGTCAAATGTAGTATAATTTAATTAATTAAATGTGAGTTATTCAAAATACTGTTTAATCCAAGTCTAAAATTTTAAATTTATTATCAACATAGATATTTCACAAGTTGATTTTTTTTGCATCAAAATATTTTTTGGTCTATTAATGTACATATACATTGTAAATATTCAGATTAACTGTAGGTCAAAGTATTAAAAAATAAAATAAAGTTTGTTGATCTTGTTTGGTTTTCTTTTCACTTGATCCATGGATAAAGGAGATCTTGAAATACAAAGTTAATTTGATAACCATGGCAACTTAATGCTTTAAAATAATATTGTTAGTGCCTAATATGACCAATTCCTGAGTTAGATAATTGTGCACAGATTATTACAGTCACTATTTATTAATGCATATTTTTGATTAGTAATAAAGAATATAAATCTTATGGGCATTTCTTTATGACAAATATTGATTAAACAAATGTAGAGCAGTAGTGAAATCAAAATCCATTATTATTGTGACAAAGTAACCACCCATGCTAGCCGATGATAATCAGCTACAAGTGGCAATTATTACAAAATGCCAAATCAATTTTAGGGCTTTTATAAAATGACATTTCATATTTAGTCTGAATCTAGATTGTTATGGATGATGTTTCAATTCTTAGGCATAGTAAAACTTCTTTTTATATTGTTATCCCATATTATTGTCTATAGTTCATTACAAAATGGTGACCCTGATTGAGCTAGATTTTATTCAGATTATATTGATTATTGCCCTGGCATTGGCAGGTTTAGCACATTACAATATATATGTTATCTGACAGAATAAAGCATATAATAGTGTACAAATTAATTTTGAGCATTCTGCACTTTGATCAAATTAATTTAAATTAACAAAAAAGTTTTTTTAAAAGTGGTTTTAATAAGATTAGATACAATATTATAATTAATTTTTTAAAATTATGTTTGTTTTTTAAGCATTTATCAAAAACTAAATGAAATTATAACTATTTTATTTAATTAATTTTAATTTGCTTCAATAAGATTTCATTTGTTAATTTCATTTAATATTTTCAATTTTTGTTTTAATACAATAAACTGCATTTAACATTTCAAATTTGCCTTTAATCATGTCAATTTTGTTTTTATTATAGTAAATTCTAGTTTAAAATACTTTTTTCTCTTTCTTGGTAGGTCTATTTTATTACTTTTAAAAAATATTAGTGAATTTTTTTTAAAAAAAAAGTCTAACAGAAAAAGAGATATTACATTCCTCCAAATATGTTGTTAAAATATTTGAAAAATAAGTAAAAAATAAAAATTAATGGTATAAAATTGTTTACCTGAATGTTCAAAAAAAATCTAAAAATTTAACTTGTGGACCATACTATATAATGAAATTAAAACAAAAATGAAAACAACAATTTTGTCAAAAATATCATTAAAAATTTTATTTGAACTGAAAACGAATGTTTAGTAATGGTTTTTAGAATTTCTTTAAACAATAAAGAACCTTAAACATTAATAAGATAGCCATGTCAAATGCATTCCTTAAAAAAATGTTTTATTTTAAAGGCCATCTGTCTCATTGAATAAATAATGACAGATCAGAAATAGTTTAAAGTGTGAAAAGTCAATCCAATAAAAGCTAACCCAATAAAATGTCTAAATATTAACCAGATGTTTCATTTGGTAAAAAAATAAAAGTTTATTATCATATACTCATGGGTGAGTATATATTAAAATTAATTAATGTACAAAAAAAACTCATGGGAAATGTAAAAATTAAAATATTAATTTTAAATAAAAAAATAGACAAAATTATTAAATATTATATTTTTAAATTTTGTTTAGTATGAATTGTTTAAATTTTAAATAAAAGAAGTTTTCAAATTAGTAAAAATCCTGAGCAAAGTTGCGTTAAAAATTTTGGATAAATTTTTAGTTGGATATATTGCTAAAAGACTAGAATTTCTCAGGTTATGATATTATTAGCCTTCTATATAGATATAAAAGTTGGATACTGATCAAGCGTTGATGGCCGAGTGGTCAGCACAGCTGCCTTACAATCAGTTGTTCCGGGTTTGATTCCCGGCCGATACTTTGACACATGGAGAAAAAAAGTTGGATACTGAATAAGAACAGAAAAAGCATTAACACTTTCAAATTATGATGCTGGTAAAAACTTTTGATAAGTATTAGCTACAGTCAACAAGGGAAATGAATAAGAGATGTTTATCTCAGACTGCAATTGTCTAAATTTGATCACATTATGAAACAATAAATTTAATACTAAAGTATATAATGCTCAAAAAGATTCATGGAAATAAACAGAATAATTAGCCATGATGTACTCTTCTAACACAATAATGTCACTGAAGAGATTGAAAACCCTTCAGATAATAGGTTATTTTGGAAAAAATACCCAAATGGTTATTTAAATGATAGCAAATGATAATGATTAGAAATCACTAATAATAAAACAATAACAATGAACAGATATTAGCTCCAAGTGCTATTCCTACAGAATTAACAAATGCAAAAAAAAAAAAGGAATAGATTGAATGTATTACAACAAGTAGATAATAGGCAAGACCAGATATGAAAAAATGAAAACATTGTAACCAGAAATGAAAAAATGAAATCAAAAATTTTGCAATATTATCATGAAAAAAAAAAAAAACACAACAACTATACATATATGGGACTTGTGAATAAATTTTCTAAATTAAAACAGACTTTTAAATAATAAGAAAATAATTGACCGTGGTTAACTTGCTGATATATATATTTTATTAGAACGAATCAGGGTATTGTTTTATTAACAGATATAATATAATACTTCTTACTGTTCCTCTATGGTCATTTGAACTGAAATCGGCTATTTTATACAGCCTGTTTATACTAACATATATAAAAATATAATTATTCAAAGGTTATACTTTTACAGATATGTGCGAAACTTTATGCATTATATAAAAGTAAGGGCATTGGATGAGAGAGTCTCAGCTTTGGAAGTATCCTGAGGCCTGGTTCCTAGTCCTTAGCAGGGGGCCAGGCTGGACATAGGTGCTGCGGGGATTAGTACAGGTTTTCATTTTCTGGTCTTCTGGATGGTAGAGATGATGTGATTCTTAATAGTTGTGATCTATCTAGTTGCCATTAAGGTCAGGGGTTACCTAGTAGACTATGAGAGAAGCTAGGAATTGCAAGATGTAAGCATATAGCATTTAAGGTTTTTCTGTTCACTTAGTAAATCGGGTTCTGCATTTATAGTTTGAATCTTGTATATTACTAGATATAACATGTAAATTCAAAGATTAATATTATGTTAATAAATCTTACTTTGAAAGTAAATGTATACTAAAAACATTAAAAGTGCAAAACAAATTTTCATTAAAAAATCAAAATGATAATTGCAAGTTTTATTATTGTGAATTAAAAAAATTCAAATTTGATATAAATTATTAACGCAATACCTTTAAAAGTCACAAACACTGCAATAAATTCTGTCAGAACAAAAACATGTATCACTCTTTCTTTAAAAACAAAATCAATTCTTTATATTTTTAATAACTGTTGTGAATGCCTAAAGGATATTATTTATTTACTTTCAGTAAGATATTTAGACTTGCAGAGATATAAATATTTTATGAATTGTCAATTAACATTATTTCAAAATAAAAAATTACTTAAATCTTCACTAATAACTATATACAACTGTAAACAAAAAAATTTCGTAATAATTTTAAATGCGGTAAAAATAAAAAGACCATTTATAGAACTAATACCATTTTGGGAAATGTAATTATAGTATAGATAAATTTATACTCCTATAAACATTATTCTTAACAATTACAAATATTCATATTCTTGTTTAAATGTAATGAAATATTTAATTAAGATTTTGATATGTTATTACTATTATCTTTTCTTGATCACTTAGTGCAAGCGTCCATCAAACCAGATAAAGATAATACAGTTCTTGGAAAAAACGACAATAATATATAAAGGTAAAACACTCTAAATAAGCAATTACAGAAAGGAATCTCTAACATTTATCAATTAAAAAATACGGGAAAGAATCACACACATTAAGGTTAAATAAGCATTGCACTTGTTTGCTACTAAAAACAAACATATCCATTTACTAATCAATAACTGTGCAGCTAAAAAAGTTCTCCATGGGCTGGAAATCTAAAGCTTACTTAAAAACCTGAAAACATTCCCAAATGTTGTTAATCTCTATGTCACAAAGTCTTTCACATAAATTACATTACGTGCATGGAAGAGAGAAATAAAATACATATGTGCTTTCTATGGAACTAGATTTTTATTTAAAATTAGCAGTGCTTTATGATTAAATATTAATTCTCTTAAGAATTATATAACCTAAACTAGCAATAAAGCTATTACCAAAGATCATTAAATTTTGATTATTTAATATAAAACTGCTAAATGATTTGCAATTGAATGATTGGGTCTGCTTTTAGATAATATGATATAATCAAGTATGTGCGATATATATTTATTAATGGCACGCACTCTTACAAATACAAGACTTTACATAACAATATTTTATTTTATTCTTCTCTTTGAAATATTGGACTTTTGAAGCGGAGAAAGTCTCCGGTTCATTATACGTGGATTTCCCTTTTCTTTTTTCTTTATTTTTTCTTTGTAGTTTGATGGGAGCAACATTATTTTATTTAACAGTTCCTTCTCTTCAATTCGATGTTTAGACTATCGTTTCCTGAAATAAGATACTAGAATTCAAACAGTTTATTTTTATTTTTCTTAAATGTCACCTTTTCTGAATGACAGTATGATTCCGATAATTAGCCATAATATTTTCCTTTATGCAATTGGTTCTCAGGTTTTAAATATCGGTCTCTTTCTTCTCCAGGTTTGGATGAGTTGATTAAATGTACAATTTCCTTCCAAGCATGGTGTTCCGTTAATGTAAGATGGAACACAGACAAGAGAATGGAAAAATCCTTAGATAGGTGGTTTGCTTTCTAGTGTATTCTATCAAATATGCATTGATAAGAGCAAAATTAATAAGTTTTCTAATAACTTTGCTTCACAGCACTCGACAGAGAGAAACAAAAAAAAAAAATTGTTATATTTTATATAAACATAATTTTCGCGAGATTATTGTAGACATAAACGATAACAATGGCATAAATGATTATACCATAATATTTTAAAATGATATATATCTACGAAAAAATTAAAATATAAATAACTAACAAATACACCCGTATTTTGCTAATTTTGGTTAGTATTTTATATCATTTTAATACAATTCACATATTTCATTTTATTCTTTTGTTGTTGTTACGGTTGCTTCTTTACTACTCTTAGATAAAAGATGTCAAAAAAAAAAAAAGAAAGAAGAAAATAGAATATTCGCAATGTAATATATAGGGTATATGAGCACAGACTTTCACACTACCCACCACTCTCCACTCTACCTCATAACACTGATACACTTGAACACATATATGTCGAAAAGATAAATAATCACCAATATAAGTATTTCATGCTAAACCAGCAATCATCAGTTGGTCCAGATTACCATCTCCACACATATATGCTATAAGTGCTCAGATATATATTAAGATAGACAATCTTCATACTTTAATGGACAGGCTTCAATCTACTCCACACTCCAACTCTTCAGCCGTCCACCCAAAATTCGTAATGATAAACATAACTTGATACAAAATTTCTAAAATATTTTATAAACATATATACATTTTTGAATAACTGACAGTAAGGGTTGGACTATTTCAATCATTACAACATATATAAATAAATGTTTATTTATTGAGAATATCATTTATCTGATCTTATTTGTTATAAAAAACATTGTTTTCAAGTGTATTATTGTTTAATTTATTTTTTCATATGGGCCAATAAATAGAATACTAAACAAAATTTGTCATTTGTTTTTTCTTGCCTTAAGTACTTTTTATTTATGGAAGTTACTAAGTTTGAGCTGCAAGAGATGGGTGATCTTTTCAACTGATGGGCCAATTTCAATTTTCGCTTTTTAAATAGGGTCAAAAATTTTTTATGAATCTAAAATTAAAGTAATATGAATGTTATTTATTTATTTTTACTATTACACGTTACAACATAAATTCATAAAACATCAATCACTATCTGTGATAAAAACAAAAAAAAATATTAAGCTGATAAAGAATAATAAAGATGCACGTTCCAAATTGTTAGCGATTATATGAGATTTTTGCTTTGATTTTATAAATTTTATTTTTAAAAAAAATGTTTGCATCTATTCCTGAGTAATATTATTATCTCTGCATTATCAATCAAGTCTGTAAATTCTTCAGAATCCAAAATTTAAAAAAATTCAGATAATTTCATAAATGTCATTTTTAAAACTGTTTTCTGTTGAAGTTCTACTATCTCAATTGGGTATTCTTCAGGAATTTTATTTAAGTTGGAGATCATGAAAAAATTTCAAAACATGCTTTTTGTTCTCAAAAACAGAGGTAACTTTCTCATGCATTTATATTAATGTGTTTTTGTTTTGCATAAGTATTATTAAAAGTAGTGGTAAATGTTGAAAAATTGATGAAGTGATTGTTATATAATTAGTTTTGAAATGGCTTTAAAGATTTTTTGAAAGCAATGTTATGTCCACATAATTTTTTCTTTCCATATGTCAAATGCATTGACTGGGAAGCCAACCTGGGCCAGCTGCCTGGACGGCCAGCTGCTTGGAAGGCAGCTATGCCAACTGCCAGGCCACCAATGCTTGACAGTCCATATAATTTGATTACTAGTTGATTTTCTTTTGTAATTTTAAATTTAGATCATTCAAATGAGTAGTTATATAATGAGAAATCATACAATCATTCTTTATTAGTCAGTTCTGGTATGGATTTCTCTTTAATTTTCATGAAGAGCTTTAAAAAAATTTATTTAAAATAAGTCCTTCCAAAATCCATTGAACTTTTTAACAATGTACTAAATCTCCATAACTGGCTTCAAAATAGAAAGATTTTAATAATTCTTAGAGTCAAGTATTGATTTGTACTCAATTTAATTTATGCTTTTAACCACAACAATCATTGCACTCTCTATGCTATTAATTTTAAAACATAAATTTAGTTGAAAAATAAATTTTTTCTTGAATTTACTTTCACTCATATCATTGTCGATATGCATTAAAATGCCCTGTTTTTTCTTCCAATCATTGATTTGATATTATTTGTGAATATTCCAAACAAACTATGGTATCCAAAACTAAACTTTAACATTAGCACTTTTAACTTATAAATTTATTTAACACACATTGATTATGTAAGTAATATTTACTAAGGTAATAAACCTAAATCATGTGCAGTTGAAAATGCGAAGGTAGGGACCTCTATAGGTCTTAACCACAAGCTTACACATTGAAAGAAAAGAGGGGAACCTTCTTTACTTAACCTATTTTCTATATAAATAAGTGAAGCTGAAGCAGTTAGATCTGAGAGCATGAAGCTATTCAATACTTCACTGATTAAGTCCATGATCCCTATTATACATTAGTACTCATGAAATCTTTCGATTTACAATGAGTCAATGGAAAGATCTTAAACCTAAAGGATTTTCAACCGCACATGCTTTAGGTTTATTGCCTTAGTAAATATCACTTTTAATTTATTAAAGATATCATTGCTCTTTGTCATTATCTCAAGTTGGGTAAGAGATAATATTTCTTCAGCAATATTAAAGTTATGACCAATTTCTCTAATAAAAATTGAGAGTTGATCTGGAGTTATAAGATCTTGACTTTCATTAAACAGAAATAAATACCAATCAAACCAGGTAACTTTTAGCAGCAACAACTGTTCCACATTTACTGACAATTCTTCAATTTATCTTGTAACTATTCTATTTAACATACTTATATTCTCAAATTTATTTTTATGTTCAATACAGATCAATTCTACAGTGGCTAGGATGAAATCTTTTATAAATTCCCCTCCAGAAACTGGTTTTGAATTTTATACTTTTTTTTTTTTTGAAATAATGTAACTTACTGTCACAGAATTATCTGATTCGTTTGTAGATTTTATAAAACATGTCTGCCAAATAATTAAACTTTACAAGTTTACTATTTTTTTAACATTTCTTTTTTCCCTAACAATTCTGTTATAATCAGAATGTTTTAATGAATAATTCCTCTTAATATTGTGTTCCTTATTAACTGAAATATTTTCCAGACATAACCATTTACTATTTACATTGGTCCATTTCTATTTAAATGCACAATTTTCTGTGCCAATACTTTTTACCTTATTTGGTATAGCCATTCTGCCATCTGTGAAAATCACTATAAAAACAACAAAATGTTCTTGGCATCATATATAATTTGTTTGAATATTGTACCTCTGGTAGAATGAACTAGAACTATTATAAAGATTGGAGATAATTCAATGTGTGCATTATGTAAGTGTTTAAATACAAGTTTCATATAGGCCCATTTTAATATAAGTGTTTTAAAAATGCCTGAGGGTTGAAACTGAACCATCTCTGTCTTAAATGAATGATGATTTAAATATTATCCATTCAATTGGATTAGAAAGTATAACATTAAAAATTAAAAAAAAAAGTTTATATATTCTTTCCTTAAGAGCTGGATTATTTCCCAGATGTTTGAAAGTTTGAATTATGTCTAATTTTAAGAGTATTAAACTCTCCATCCAGTAGTGCCACCAAGTACAAGCATTTGTAATCAATGAATGCAGGAAGGTTTGTGCATAAAATCTCTACTTAGTGTCTATTTGTCCAACATTCCCAGATTAGTTTCTAGCTTGTGGCTTTCATCAGTGAGAAGCCTTGGATTGAGAACACTACACCTAGATCTTAGGATCTAATGCAATCCTCCAGAAGCCACCTTTTACCTATTTGGATAACTATAAAGCTAAGAATCCAAGATGAAAACACTATAATATTTCCAAACCAAGCTCATTCACTTTTAGTGTCTAGTTTTTCAAAATCCAAAGTCACTATTATCCTATGAGCAGGATAGGCATAAAAACATCACATGAATACCATTTCATATGCTTACACATGTTCATAAGAGTATCAAACTCTCAATACAATAGTGTAATTGGTGGCACTACTGCATGGATAGTTTAGTACTCTTATTAACAGTATGTACAAGCATATAAAATGGTGATCAAGTGATGTTTTGATGGTTTAATGTCTAATTTTAAAAAGGGTGATATCTTATTTTTTAATAATTATAGACCAATTTTTATTACGTAATTGCCAAACTATTGGAAATAGTAATTAAAGAGAAAATAATGTAATTTTTACTTAAAAAATAATATATTGGCCGAGTATCAGTGTGGCTTTGTTTCTGGTAGGAGTACATTGGATACTTTCTGTAATTATGCACACATTTCAAAACTGTTACTATATATCTAGATGTAACTGGAGTATTTGGCTCAGTTTGTCATAAAATTTTACTTGAACATTTATATTCATATGGCATTTATGATCTTTATGATTCATAGTTTGCAAATTATTTCAAGGATAAGAAGCAAGCCATGAATATTTCTGATATTTCTAAATCATGGTGAGTTCTGTCCTAGACTCCATTTTATTTTTAATTTATATAAATGATATATTTTCATTACAGTAGAATGAAAAATTTATTGGTTTCCAGATGATATTGCTTTAATTTGTGCTGCAGTGTCATATGTTATTTTGAAAAGTAACCAATGATTTACTTTTAATTAACAAATAGTTAGCTTTAATTGTTTAACAGGTAATCTGATTAAAATAAGAGAATATATTTTTCTTATAAATTTGTATCATATTCTTTAGATATTTTTTGTAATAATTATTTTTCAATTTGAATAGTGCTTATACTTTGCCAATAATTATTGTTATCTAGATGTATTTATTGATTCTAGATAGGTTATCCTGGGCAATCATATTGACTTCTTTGTTGTCGTTTATATAAATTAAATTATATTTTTTTCATTTATTTATGTTTTTAATTTCATCAGCTTCAATTATTATTTCTCATTATCAAAGCATATTATGTGATACTATCTTTTTATCTGTTTTATAGAATTAAATAATACACATTGGTTTTTGGCAAATCTCATGCTACATCTATTAGAAATACTGACCAGATTCATAATATACTGGATGTCGTTCATTCATATCAATACAGGGCAATTTGTGATCCATGTAGATCTCAATTGGATCTACATTTGTGGTTGTAAATATATAATTATCTACCAAATATCAATTAACTCCACAAATTTTCTCAAGATTTACAGTCACAAGTAGATGAATAATAATGGACTGAAATTACTTAATATATTTATGCAAAAATGTTTTTTGAATTTAACTAACACCAGTTGTTTGATTAAAAAAAAATCCATCATTGGTTGTATTGTATTAAATAATATTTCGTGTTATACATATATGTTTTATTTTAAAATTTTATGTTATATTTTATATTCCTCATTTAAGATTTTTTTTGCATGAAGTTTATATTAATGTATTATTTACTTGTTTATTGAATAAATAAATAAATAAATAAATAATACAAGATAAAGAACATATAAAATAAAAATGCAATATACTTTGTAATATAGTTTTGCAGTGTTTAAAAAAAGAAACAACTATAAAATTTAAATAGATTTTCAAAATTTGTTGATATTTACTGGATTAAATTATGCATTATCATGCATGGTAAGTCATCTAATAAAAAAACAACAACTTTCCATTAAAATATATGAACATTTTAAAGAGAATTGATGTTGATTTCTGGATAAAAACAAATATTAATAATTCTATTTCTAATATACTAATTTATCTTATATTGAATTGTTTCAGTAAATTATTACTTCAAATTTATTTTCCAGAAAGAAAATTACTTGCTTTATGTTAAAAAACAACCAATTAAACAAAATTAACAGTTTGTCAACAGTTTATAGAAGTTAATTATATATATATAATTGTCTGAAAGCTATCGGTAATGTTTACTTGCACTTAAAAAAACAAAACAACAACAATGTTACTGTTAAATAAATACTCAAAAAGAAATTATTACATTATATTTATTTGGTTAGAAACTCTAAATATATGTTTTCATAGATGGTTTTGAATTAAGAATGAAAAGATAAAATATTTTCATTTTTTGAAAAACTGACATGAAATATGATATTTAAGCAAAATCATAAATCATTTAAAACTATACATTTATGAAAAAAAGATTAAACTTATTAATAAAAATGCTATTTTAAAGATATATATATATATCAAAATTCGTAACTTATGAACAAATTTCAAATTAATAATTTTAAAAATATTTAAGTTTTTATTTTATTATAATATTTTCTCAGTCTTATTATTATTTATAGTAATTAACTTTACGAACCGTATTTTATGTTGAATAACTTCAACCAAATGCATAAAATTCACTACGGAACATGTTTTAGTTAATAAATTTAACTACTAATAGGTAGTGGGTTTGATAAAAAAAAAAAGTGTTTAATTTCATTTTCATGTAAGTGCTTTCCAATATTAAATGGTTAACTGCAGTTAATTCTTAACCACAGTTAAAATTTCACTGCAATTTCATTGGGTTAAAATTTGAATAGCTATCCAAATATCTTCTCATGAATTGAACATTATTATCAGTTTCATTATTCTTCATAATTTAACTAGATGACAACAATTAATTATTTAACAAAAAAATTTAAAGCAAAATCAAAAATAAAAGGGGAAAAACATATTCAGAATTAATTGCAATACTATATATGTAAAATTGAAAGTTTAATTTTAGTAGAAAAATAAAACTTAACCAAACCCTATCTTAATAAAAAATTATGGTTCAGTAATTTATTTAAAACTAACGATCACCTGCTAAATGTGACAATAAACACGCAAGCGAATTACATTACTTTCAATTTGAGTAAAAATCAAGCCATTAGAAAAAAAAAAAAGAATTAAACTTTACCGTAATAAAAATTACTGTTGAGTAATTTTTTAAAATTTGCAATCACCTGCTAAATGTTGCCACATAAATTTGAAGTGAAGTACCTTATATTAAATTTTAGTAAAAACTAAATCATTAAAAAAAAAAGATTTAAATTTTGTTATAATAAAAATATTATACACAAAACATTTTTTTTTTTAAAAAAAAAAACCTTATCTATATCACTTTTCTTTTATTAATAAACAAAAATAAATAGCAATGTTATAAAACTATCTGACATTTTGCATTTGTGGGATGACCCTTTCTTATATTTTGGAGTTTTTTTTCTTGAAGCTTGTTTTAATTACAACTGTAATTTCCTTAATGGGTTTCTTCTGAGATATGTGTAAAAATTACAGTATAAACGAAGAAAAAGATTTTACTTATGCTTTTTGAAATTGAACCTTGTTTAATGACATTTTCAATTAGTTCAAACCATTAACTTTAACATTCTAATAATTTACACAGAATAGTATTGTCTACATAGAAAATACATTTAATACAGTATAGTACTGTTTTCTCCTATAAAGAGTAATCGATATAATAAAGTACTACTGTATATTACATTTTAAAAAATAATTAAAGTATATAATTGACTATTGAAAATAAATTTAATACAGCATTGTTCTGTATCTCATCAAATGTAAGAAGAGAAGTCAATATTTTGAATTTGTAAAATTAAATTAGTAACTACGCCTTACAAAATATGACTAATAGGTCTAAACTATTAGCCAAATCAGAAGGAACACAAATATCTTCTTGTTAAGGCATCTGCTACAATAGTGGATGGTGCAGGTTAAATGTACTTGGGTTCATTGACCAAATTTTAATGACATGCCATATGAGTTAATAAGTTGTACAAATTGTACATTACACAAGACTTCACTGTACAGTATTTCAATATTTTACAGAATTCATTTTTAATGCACAAATAGTATTAAAAATGTCAATTTTATCTGAAAATTATTAAAAACATCCTTAAATAATGAGGTGCATGATTTCAATCCATATAAAATGGATTATTTGCTGATGCAAAGTTTTTTTTTTAACAGTTTAATTTTTAAATAAATATAACAATGAAATTTTCATTGAATTAAACAATTTCACCATAAAATGAAACTTTTTATTTTTCAACTGATTATGAAATATAAGCTATTAAAGGCTAATGAAATGTAGACATTACTAAGTCCCAATGTAAGGAGTCCCATCAAAACCTTGTCATAGGTATCAAAATTCATGAATAATTGTGAACCATTTTAAATGCACATATTGCAATATATATATACAGCAAAGCTGTGATAAGTGCTATACCAGGAGTGGACATGCTTGAGGTCAATGAGAGCTGTATGCCAATTTTTCATATATTGTAAAGGGCCACACAATATTATTTAAATACACAAAAATAAATGCAAATAGTCAAATTTTATTTAACTTAATTAAAATGATGACATATTCTACAAAAGTTTTAAGTGCTGTATAAAGTATATAAAAAATATAATTAAGAGAAATAAAATACAAAACAATTATTTCAAAATTTTAATAATAAAAATATAATATAATAATAAAAAATATAACAGTTAATAAAGATATTTGGTCAAATCTTTGAAATTTTGCACATAATGTATTAAAGCTGTTTGCAGCAATTCTGTGAGATGCTGATTGGCCAACTATGAATCATATTTTGACTTACAAACCTCATTATGGAGTACAACAATTCACAGCAAGTTGTACCAAAAATTGAAATTAGATGGCAAACATTATTCTGGCATAAGTTTCCAAAATTCAATAAACTAGATTTGTATTTTACATAGAGTGCAAATAGTTAGTTGAAATTAAATTGAGCACTCATTAGAATACTTACCTGACAGCCAATCAAATGTTATGATGGCTGTCTGAATAATGATCAAACCGTAAACACAAGACATAGTGCATTTGCCATGCCTGATCCTCTTTCATCCCTAATAACTCCAATTCTCCAGTCTCTTATTCAATTAGGTATTATTTCAGAAATTGGAAATTCATCTTCAATGATACCACGAATAAATGGGTTCACAAAATATGCAAATGTAAATTTTCAAATCTTCAAATCTACACTTGAAATTGGCTTGCAATTCTTCCAATTTTTCTTTATATTTGTCTAATTTTTCTTCTTCGATATTAAATATATTTACTTTTACTTGTGAAAAATGATGAAATATTCTGGACTTAAGATTGTGCACAAAAAAGTTGAAGTTTAGCCTCAAAACTAAATACAGTTTGGACAAATCACTATTCCCTTTTCTTGAAAAGTCAAATAAAGTCTCTGCAAATATTTCATAATATCTGTAAAGAACCCTAAGTCAGAAAACCAAGTTTTATTTTCGAATTCTGGGTATTTTTCCCTTTTTCTTTAAAAATGTTATAAGATTTAGGAGTTTCACAAAATAGCTTAAAATATTGTAAGTTGACATCCACATTATAATAGATCATAAGAAGAGATCACTGAGCAATTAATCTGTTTTGTCATTTAACTCTTCTAAAATGTTCTTAAATTGATGATTTCGGCATTTGTTCTAATAAAATTCACAATCTGTAAAACAATCTTCCACACATTTTTGTATTTTAAGTACTTTACCATGAGTTGATCACTAAAAATTTACAATGAAAAGGTACAAAACATAAAATTTTAGGATCATAGTTTGAAAGACCAATAAGACCTTAGTTTTTACCTATCACTGCAGGGATTCTGTCAGTCATCATGAGGCAATTCAAATCTGTTCACTATCTCATCAAGTGCATTTTTGACATTGATACTGTGAATTGTTTTGTTTCAGTACAAGCTAGTAGGTCTAACATTTTGTCCATCACACTTACATCTGCAGATACATAGTGGGCAAAAACAGCCAATTATGGGATATCCTGAATGTTTGTGGACTCATCAAAAGTCAAACTGTATGCTGTACAATTTTTTAAATCACACCTCAAACTAATAAAAAATAGTCATGCATCACATGACCCCATCTCTTAAGCTTGTAAGATATATCAGTGAGCATTGCCAAATTGTTCAACAAGCTTTGTGATAAATGCTTAGCCAGAGAAAGCATATAAAATATCTCTGTCAGGAAACTCCCTCCCCCCCAAACCTCTGACCATGGTTTCATGCTTTGGCACTCCTCAGAGAGAACATAGGATAGCTTCAGACACTAGATCTAAAAATACCAACCCAAAGCCTGCATTTATCTATAAGTTATCTATTGAGTGGAAAATCTGAAATTTTCAGACACCTACATGTCTTCAAACCCAGCAAGCCAACTCAAATATCTATACGGGGCTGAGAGATCTTCAGCCAAACCATATATTAGTAGTCTTAGCAATATAACATCGCCTAAGACTTGAAGCAGAGACTATAAATAGTCAAATTAAAATAAATAGAGTTATAGATCACATGACTCCATCTCTTAAACTTGTAAGATATAAACAATGAGCATTACCAATTGCTCAAAAAGCTTTGTGATAAATGCTTAGCCAGAGAAAGCATTTAAAATATCTCTGTCAGGAAACTATTGTTAACATTTTTACTAATTTCACTAATATGATGCTCAGTTATATGACATAGGAACTTGTGTAATCAATTTATGCAGTTTTGTATTAGTTGGATCCAAAACTTTAATCATTTTTTCCAAGTTTCTTTTAACAAATTTTCCTCCATATAGATGTTTCACATGAATAATATTCCAAGCTACCAAAAAGCTAACTTCATTGGTTCAATCATCTTTGCGTCTAAGAGGAGACAAGAGTCCTTGTTGCTTATAATGATCTGATTGCGATGATTGTTTCACTACTTGCAATTTTGATTTGTATGGATATTGAATTGAAATGTGGGGGTCACTTACTTCATAATGTCAACATAAATTGCTTACTTTGTAGTTTGCAATTAAGACACAATGACTTTTCATTATTGTCAATAAAAGCAAATTTTTCTACTCATTCTTTTTGAAAGCTTCTATTTTCTTCTTTGTTTTTTGATATTTTATGAGATCATGTTAACAAAGATTTAAGTAAATTTATTTCCAAAGTCAGAAATTCAAACAAAAACATATAAATAAATAATTAAAATAAAAATGTCTAAATATTAATTATTCTTTTAAAAAATTCATAAAGGGTGCAACAAATTGTCAAAGAAATATGGCTTCTTAAAATAAAATAAAAACAATTTAGAATAATTAAAAGCAATTTTGGATATTTATTTTTGGTTGATATTTTCCAGATAATTCTTAAACATCTGTTTTATTAATAATTATCACCAAAAAATAGAAACAACAAAATCAAGCAAATGCTTTCCATTTTTATTTTCAAGAGTTTTTTTTTTTATATATTTGTTTTAAAAAACCCCATGAAAGTCTAAGCGCACTAATTAGTAACAATTAAAATAATTTTCTTGGTGAATTGCTCTGGAAAAATTACACAGCATAAACAAGTTTAAATTGTTTAATAAAACAGTCTACTCACCAGATTTTTTAAAAGATATTTGAAATAGAACATTTAACTGCTAGGAAACCTATCACAGAAATGTGCAACCATAAAAATGCACAAATTATAAATATATAGATGTCATCACTTTATAAGTGCATGTAGTAATTTTTATAAGATTTGGGAGATGTAGCTAACTTACAGTTTGCCAATATATTTGAAAATAGTATGTACATACATACCTTACATAATTAAAAATGTTTGATAAAAATTTCTATCATATTACAAATTTTTGTGCAATAAAATAAAAGGTTCTTATAACGTAATCAGGCTTGACCACTTGATGGCGTTCTGGCTCGCCAAAACACCTAACAAATGCCGTTTACAAGGCCTGACTTATGGCTATAGAAAACATCTATGTTTGTCTTAGCCATTAGAAGGCCATTGATGATGACATAATGCAGAAATAATACAGCCTATTTCTGCTTCGCGACAGTTACTGTGAATCCACACCCTTATCTTTCGTGTACAGTTTGATATATATGTGTATGTAGTTTGATTAGTCAAATTTTTACAATATACGTTACACAATCTTTGTATTTGTACTGAATTTAAGAAACCTGACTTTATAGTAATTTTCCAAATGGCCACACCCTTATTTAGAGAAGGTGTAATGTGTAAAAGCTTGCCGAGGGTACGTCAAAATGAATTCGGCCGAGTTCGTGTGCAAAATTGCGTTTTCACGTGAAATACCACGTAGTTCATAAAATGGCTGGTGATTGCGTAACTTTTTTCGCAGTTGCCGAAAACAGAAGCCGAGTATTTCTGCTGTCCAATAAAAATATACATGATTTTTAGTAAATTTAATAAAAAGCACATATTATAAACATGTTTAATAAGTAAAGAAGACATTTATATGTGTTTGTTGTTGTTTAAAAAAGTTTGAGTTTCTTTCTTTTGTCTGACTACGGTTACGATTTTGATATTTTTTATTTTAGCATTACAAACAACAGAACACCAACCCTAACCCTAAACTAACCCTACCCCTACACAGTTGTTTTGTTATTAGAAAGCAATAATTAAGTGAAAGACATTGCAAAAAAGTCCAAAAACAGCGATTTAAAAATAAAAAAAAAGGTTGTCATTTACTAAATACAAAATTAAAATTAAAAAGGCATGAAAAAAAAAGTTATAGCAATCAATAAATTAATAACCAAAAAAAAAAAAACAGCGATTTAAAAATCACACGGCCCCAAAAACTGTACATTGTATTGTTTTTGACTGCCAACAACGCCATCAAGTGGCTAAGCCCGATTACGTTATAATTACCAAATAAAAAAATCTGAAATAATAAAAATAAAACTGGATTTCAATGGGAGCACAATTAACTCAACTAAGAGCTGCATGCGACTCTAAGAGTCTCATTTGCTCATTATGGTGCTATACCAATTATATGATACCATCTCCCCAAATCTAAATAGAAAAAAAATAAAAATAGTAAAATTCATAATATAAGGTTAGAAGTTCTATGAAATTTAAGACAATTCATAAAGTACTTTCCTTAAATAATAAAACTAAATTTACCAATTTCATAGAATAGTGGCAGAAAAAAAAAAAGCAGTAAAATGTTCTTATATTGTGTCAAAAAGTTTACAATTTGTATGAAGAGTATCTAAGAATCAGAAATGAGTAACTGCAAATAAGGATAAATGTACAGATTTCAAGTAAACATAGACTGAATAAAGTGTCAAAACAAATGGAGAAGCCATCTCTTGCTGATAAAGAGACAGCTACTATGTTTCTATAAGAAAAAAGTTATTGAAGAAAAAGATATCAACAAGAGTGTGTTTAATTGCAATGATTCTGGATTATTATTGAAAATGATAGTCTGATACATGGCCTCCATTTTATTTAATAAGAAATAAAGAAATGGTATTGTAAGTTTTTCTTTATTATTATTTTTGAGTGAATATGAATGTGATCACACACACAATATATATATATATATAATTGTACTCTCATTTTATCATTAACTACATCTAATCAAAATCCTCTTTCAGCTTCACAAACACAGTATTTAAGCTCAATACTATTATTAATGACTTCAAAAGGAGCTTCTAAACTAGACTTACTCTCCCAACTGAGATATATGTAGACGCATGGTGACAAACTATTTGACCATGTAGGATTATAAATTCATTCACACAAAATGCTAATACTTGTACAGTTATTCAAACAAAAGTTAGTTTGGAGAATATATGAACTATTATTGTGTTGTCCACTGTGCAATGACCAAGACAAAACTTTTATGTAGTCAGTGATGCCAATAACAAGCAAAACAGGCAATCAAAATTGATCAAATAGAATTTTGCCATTGACTTAGTATTTAACATATAATTATTTGATCTGCATGACTATATATACTAATGAATATATACAATTTATATAGCATATACATTTAGATTAACCTAAGGAATTATTATCATCAAACACATACAATAAAAATATAAATCTTTACAAATGAATACTTAGATTTAATAATGAATATCTAATTTTAGAATTGAAAGTGATTACATGAACTTTGAAGATTTTATTTACAATTATGCTGTTTACTCTCCCGAGTACAAGACAAGAAAAGCCTAGAAATTCTTTTCCTCCAGAGTAACCAGACATTTTTGCTGGTTAGTTAGTAGTGTTTTTAAATCGGTAATTATTCTGTTTGTTGTTAAGTTAAAATAAACTTTTTGAAATTTTGAAAATAATATTATTTAATTAGTTTTGAAGCTAACTAAATCTTTAATTAGGTTTCATTTATTCTAAACTAAAAAAATCCTTTAATGATATATAGCAATAGCCCCCCCCCCCGTCTCTCAAGAAAAACAATGTCTTATGTAATCTTTTAAGTATTCTAGTTCTAGTTTCTGCTTTGTTTCATTCAATCCCAGTGAATGCAGCTTAAAAGGGTTTTGATCTAGCAGCTAGTGATTTCATCTACTCCTATTGCTTCACCCTCCACCCCACTTAATTTGGTGATTGATTTGGTATTAACCAGTCCATTACTTCTTTCATTTCAACCTCTTGATTTTCAACAGTAAAGCTGTATGCAATGTTGGTATCCAAATCATAACATAGTTTAAAAAAGCGATTGTGATTCTCCAATTATGTTCTGTCATTGATTGCATGAAAAAAAAAGTGATTTCATCTCAAAATTTTTTTTTGGTACTTCTAAAAAATGATTTCATCTCAAAATTTTTTTTTTTGGTACTTCAAAACTTGCCCTAATATTATTGTCATACCTGTTGAATTTAAATCCCTCATACCCCTCACAGTGAAGAAGGATGAGCAGAATATAGGCTACATTTCTAATATTCAAATATAAGTATACTGTGTACAATAAAGTTAATGTAATTAGATGGAACATGAACTTAGATTTTCAAACTCCCTACAGCTATGCACTCCATTTTATACAACAGATACATATGACCACACACATGAGAAAAAAATAAATCCCTAATATATGTATTTTGCACTGAACCAGCAGTTGGTCCAGATCACCATCTTCCACAGACATAATCAATTATTAAGATAGCAAATCTTCAAGCTTTAATGGACAAGCTTCAATCTTCTTCACCTCAAACTCCTTATCCATATCATTGAAAATCTTATGATGAAAGACTCAAAGCCCTTGTTGATGTTAATATTACTATTATACCCATGTTGACTTTAAGTCACTTTGACCCCTCACATATAGAACCTTAATATTACCATTGAAATACACACAGAAAAGGGATGGTCAGGATACAGGCTGAATATGTAATATTCAAATCAAATATATTGTCTATACTAAACAATGAAATTACAAAGGACTTGAAGTCAGACTTTCAAATTCCCTACAGCTACACACTCAATCTTATACAAACAGTACACATGATCACATACATGTAAAAATTATCTTCAATATTTGTATTTTGGGCTGAACCAGACCTCATCAGTTGGCCCAGATCACAATCTCATACACATACATACAATGTGCTCAGTTTATATTAAGATAGCAAATCTTCAAACTTTATTGGACAAGCTTCAATCTTCTTCACCCTCCAACTCTTCAGCCATCTATATCATTGATAATGTATCCTGTGAATCCCTCTCCTGTATATTTAAATGGATGTATTAAGGTCCTATATGTGAGAGATCAGAGTGACAAAGTCAACATGGACATGACAAGAATATTGGCATATACAAGGGTTTTAAGTGATTCATCATCGGATTTTCAATGATATAGATGGAAGAAGAGTTGGAGGATGAAGAAAATTGAAGCTTATCCATTTAAATTTGAAGATTTGCTATGTTAATTATAAACTGATTCACTAATTGTATATGCTGTATGTGGGGAAAATGGTAATTTGGACCAACTGAAGAGTATTGGTTCAACACAAAATATGTATTTTAGGAGATCATTTATCTTATTCACAATGTGGTCAGATATCAGTTGTATAAGATGGGGTGCATAACAGCAATGTAACCAACTGCTGGGGCAGAATTTTACATAAGGTTATAAATCGGTCAATCTAATGATGCATACAAAATTTAAGCCCTTGTTATGTCAATCATCAATAATAAATAAATAAATAAATAAGCTTTTCCTAGGGCTCGGAAAGAAAAACTAAAACATGCACAGACTTCTTCTTTCTAATGGTTAAATACTACCCTTTTATAAATGTTCTAATAAATATCAAATATTAACACAACCAAATAGCTATAATTTAAACTATTCAATTATCATTCAACAGATATTATGACTTAAATAATTGTAGACTTTTAACCTGCCATTAAATAAATAGATCATTAATTAAAACAACATTTAACAAACCATAATCCATGACCACTAAGGAAATATATTAGATACTATATAATATTTAACAATAATAATAATAGTATACCTTATAATAAATGGATTTAAAACATTTTAATTAATCTAAAATTTCAACTTCCATTTCTAATATGCCTATTACATAATAATCAAAGTAATCATAATAAATCTCGAAATTTCCTTTAAATATATATATATATATCTAATATAAATGCATAGTATATGATAATGTAATAAGGCTATATGAAATTGATATAATGAAAATAATATGTAATAATACCTAACTTTATCTATTCACTTGTTTTACCCACAAACGAATTTCAATGGTTTTAAAAAAAACAATTTAGAACCAAAATATGTTCGCGATTATACTTATAGATGTGCGAAACTCTCTATAAATTAATACCTACTTTGAATATTTAAAATAAGTTTAATTACAAAAAAAAATATATAATTTATTACTCTACATTTTATCAACAAACAAATAATTACCGATAACCCATATTATCTTGAATTTAACCTTGCCAATATTTAATACCATGTTTTATAAATCATGAAGAAAATGTTATATGCAGATCAACATAAATGTTTCAAGAATGGAAGAAAGTTTTTTTATTGATTACAATAATTCTGTAATAAATCAATATAAATATAAATGTATGAAATTGAATTAAATCAATTTAAATATAGAAATAAAGATCTATAGATATTTTACCTTTCTCTCATCTTAAAACACACACACATATATATCTACAAATAGTATACTAAAATTATTATTACAATCCCTTTTTTTTAAACATAAACATATATTAAGTTATCAATCTTATTAAATAAAAGAAAACACATATTTTTACAAAAGAAACGAATATCACATCTCCTTACAACCTGAATTGTCTTTAATATTGTCCAATCAACACAAATCCCACGATGTTTTGATTGATTTAAAAATCCTTCCTTGATTTTTTAGATGTTGATAGCATTAAGGTTTATCCAAATTTGAAGTTTAGTTAGTATTTATGATTCACCTTTTTTTTTTAAAAAAAAAAAGCTTGTATCCGTGTGTAATATTGAAAAGAAAGAAAATTTTCTTTATTATTTTTGATAATGTTGAATGAACACAATTTTAATTTTAATAAAGTTAACAAATTTTAATCAACACATTTCAGCTTCAAGATTAATCTATTGATAATAAGGACAATATTAATTGATGATATTTCAGTATAGCAGCAAATTATTAAATATCAATATTAAGATCTATACAAACTTTTCTTGTTCATTTCCAGAATTTACTTTACTACAAAATTATACCTTTATTTGGATATCGTCTAACTCTAATAGTTGCTTCTTGTATGCTCTCTGAACTCTCAGTTCTCTGCAGTCTTTAGATAAACTATAGATATTTTCTACTCCATAGTTTTCTTTATATTAGCAGTTACCTTAATAAAAATAATTGATTCTTTCTTTTAGATGATCAAATCATATTATAACTAAACAGCAGAATAAAACTGATTTAAAATAGTACAAGCATAAATAGGAAACATAAGGAGAAGCAAAAATAAAATGCTTCTTCCATTGACAACTTCTTTTATCTCTCCAATATATATATATATTGTTGTTGTTGTTTGTATTATTATTGATGTCACATTTCTATGGCAATTCCCAAAATTTTCTTCTACTGTTAAATCCAACATCATTCTTAGTTTTAAAGTTCAACTTTAACAATAGTAATAATAATAAAAAAATTAATTTCAATATCAAAATAATAATAATACATATATATTCATTCCACAATTACATATGTTGTGAAAACAAAATCAGATCCTTACAACATTAATTATATTTCATAATCTGAACATATAAACAGTAATGAGTGCAATAAATCAAAAATATCAAAAGAGTAATATAATAATAATGTATTGTTGTAAAATACAATTTTCAAAATATTAATATCCTAGCAACATATTTATATATGAAACTCCTTTTCTTTTAGAAATGAAAGAGAACAAAAAAATACATACATAAAGTTCAGATTTTAAACTTAGAACACACACAAATTAATTCAGATTTCTAGCATTATAGTAGGGAGTTTGAAAGTCTGAGTTCATGTCCCCTTCTAATAAATATATACATATATATTTTGGAAAGAATACAGACATCAAACTTAATTTATTACATACACACACACACACACACACACACATATATATATATATATATGTTCATAAGAGAACCAACATGAATGATATGGATCCATTACCATGGTATAATTGCTTTGGACCACACTACATATTTTGTCTCTGGCAATTTCATAATAAATTGACATAGTTTATAATCTTTAATGAATTTTTCCAATTAATATTAGCCTACCAAATGTAGTTTTCTGCCAATACATTTTCTCTTGCTATTCATGGATGACCATGGTAAAATAAATTAAGTATCATTTCAGATTGAGTAGTAGTGTTACAACTCAATCTCCATTTAATATACAATCCTTACATTCAATAAGATTCATTCTTGCATTCCAAAAAAATAATAATAATCTCTTTGACCATATTGCAGGCCAGTTTCTGCTCACTCTTGAATCAGTTTAATATCATTTTGATTCACCTCATTTCGTAGAGAATGTCAATGTTATTTAATTTCAGTTCCTGACCTTTTGTATTACACTTTGTCAGTAACTCAGAATAATTTGACTGCTTGATGAATTGGTTTTTCCTTTATATACTTTCTTCATAATCACACGCTAATGTAAAATTTGACCCATGTAGTATAAATTGGCTTAAATGATCAATAATAAATTTCAAAGTGGTGAATATGTTTAATAGTCAATAATTTAAGCATATGGATTTTTTTTTACAGCTTAAAAGAAACCCGTAGAGATTCCATTCAGGAGATAGATTTATCATTATTTTCATTAAGTTAGTGAATTCTACCACCTCATGATTTATTTGGAAATATCAATTTCATTGGCTTTAATGTTAAAACCAGAAAAAAAAAATTGTTTGGATCATTTTTTTATAATTCTTTCATTGTAGATTCTTAGTAGAATATCCAAACAGAGAATCTTGCAATGAGATTTGAATGATGAAACTATATGTTGAGTTACTGGAAATGAACAGTTTTCTTTCTGTGAAGCAACATTTCTAATAGGTAAAAAACAAAAAGTTACTTCAAAGGCATAGATTTGAGTGTACTAGTACTACTTCTTATAAAAATAATTAATTGATTATCCATAAGTGTGAAAATTCTATCAGAGGAACGGGATATATTACTGCTAAAGAAGCTGTCCATAAAGTATTTGCATCATAATTTCAACTAGTATCAGCCAGTTTTCCAAGGAAGTTATTTTTGTAAATTAATTTTGATCTAAATTTAATTAAATGAGGGAAATGTTAGTTTGCTTCTAAACAGTGAGGGATAATCTATTATTGCAAAGTTTAAATTCAGATTATGAGATTACTTCTCTGTTGTTTAGATAAAAAATTGAACATACTGTGGCTAAAAAGACTTCTGTAAATGTTAGTATTCTTGCTTTCTCCTGGCATCTTAAATGTTTTGTATATAAATAAGTTTTGCTCCTTCTTTTAGGTCTATTTTTAAAGGTCTGGCTTTTATTATTTCCTTTACTGTTTTAAATTGGTCCAGGAATTTGTTTTTGATTTCATATTAGATACTTACTTTTTTAACTAAGTTAATCTTTATATTCAGTTCTAGAAACTATTCTTGGCTGATAATAGCATTATTTTGATTCAAACAATATTTTGTAGCAATTATTTCATATTCTTATTGAACTTTATGATTTCTCCTATCTTCTCAATAATTTTTATTTCATTTCAGTTTATATTTTATGCCTTTATTTTATGAGGAAAAAAATATTCCTTATTTTTAATTGTTAAAGAGTTCTAATCATTTTTTTACATATAAGAGAGGATGCTGAAGCAGCAGACTCTCACCATGCTTATATTTTCTGCACAGATAATAGGGTCTGGAAGCATTGTTTGTCAATGATACATACTTTATATTTTTAGTGTAAGTTTTCATTATTTGACCATGGTGATGAATGTATCAAATTTATTTATTTTTCTTCATTCTACTTTTGATATGAGACATGCATAACTCAAGTGCTTCTTTAAAACACACAGTTAGTAAATTTCTCAATGTAATATTTTTCATAACAGAAACATACAACATCCTTCTATGATTCTAATATACTTTTCTGTCTTTTGAAATACAAATTTTAAATCCAATGATTGTCCTAGAACTATTTCATGAACTAAACTTATTTTGATTGCTTCTTTATATGAGAGATCTCTTCCAGCTAGAAATCATTATCTCAACTGTTCAAATATCGTATTCTAAAGGAATAATTTTTTTTAAAAAATGCTTCTTTGGAAAAAATTGAGTGTATGCAATATTTAGACAGCTCTCAAAGTGCTATATCATAGTCACAAAATTTCTCTTCTGGAATTGGCTTCTCTGTCTAAAATATAACCTTAAGGTCAAAAGTTAAAATAGTTGTCCACCTCAGAGATTATAAGAGTTTTCTATTTAACTGTTCTGCACAAACAGCATTACTTTTTGTTCTGTGAAATACATTACCACCACTATTTTGATTTTATCTTCTTCAAATTACAGTCTGTCACATAATTAATCATTAAAATTATAATACAGATTCATAATTGATTGCAAAGGTGTGACAACTATTTCTCTAAATATTACTGCTAATTTTAATTCTGACTGCCATAGGGATCAACCTCTTGGATTAGCTTTTTTTCTGCCAGTCATAGGATTCAATCTTATAAGATCAACAGTCACATTGTAGAGACATAGACAAAGTTTAATTTGTAGCTCACAATATCGACTACAGAACAGCAAGAAAATAACTGATCAAACAAAATCTTGCTATTGACTTGGTTCAATCTAGTGGTTAATATATAATAAGATCTATGTATAAATTAATATTGTAATGAGTAGCCTTCCACAACAAGCACAAACAATATCCAACACTCACAGACTGCCACTACATTTATAGTCTAGAATGTTTACTGAAGAGACATCATCATAGAGTTTACTGAAGGTGTTAAACTATGGGTATCTACACAATTCTATACCATTATTAACAAATATTTAAAAAAAGCCTCTACATTGCGCAAAACAGATTCTTTAGAGCATCAATTGGCAAGATTAAGCAACAGTAAATTAATGCTATGACTAATCTAATAAACAAACAAAACATAAACTTAAATTACCACTATGTGTTGACATACATTTTCTTTGTTGACATCAGCTAGCCTTTTTTAATATTAACAATAACTAAACTTTATCATCTCTGAAGATATTTCCTTAAAAACTGTATTGTTTAAGACATTCTCTATTCTTTAAATATAAAAATATAGTAAAAAAAAACAATAACTAAAGCTAACATTAAATAACTATTTGCAGAACAAAGGTTTCTTCAATAATGCCTCCAAAGAAGAACTGTGAAAGATAAGGCAGTATTATGTAAACTGCAAAACGAAACCTTGCAACTAAGAATACCCATATTTGCATGGCAAATTCACCGATATATATAAACAATTGGCTAAACATTATAATAAAAATAAGTATTCTCAGGAGTTTACCAAATTTTCACACATATATATATATTATCTGGTAAAATAAAAATACACACACAAAAAGTGTTTTTTTAAATAATATTTAGCTTTATTACTAGCCTATTATGTTTTCTATATATTTTTACTAGATCATTTTATTAAAAAACTACCTTTCGTTTTATCAAATATTACGTTGGCTCAGAAAAGAAGAAATTTAGTAACAATTAAATTAGAGAATATATATATCATATATTTTTATGAGAATTTAAACAAATCAAATCTGACGAACAATGATTAAATCTTTTTTAGAACTGAGCATGGAATTTTGGAAAACAATGATTGTTTGGAAAAGCATTTGAAAATAATCTTAATTGATTCTGCTTTTAAGAGTTGATTAATTGATATTCAACTAACGATAATATCTGAACAAAATCAAGACACACCCTAAACTAATTATATAGTTAACTACTTGAAGAGGGGGTCTTTCATTCTATACGATGCTATTAGAATTCAAAATGTAACTAGATGTACTGTACTCTTCATGACTAATTTCATTCACCTACAATAAAAGGATGTTTGAAGTGAAAATTAAAATGAAAGTTTAAACTAATTTCAGGAAATTGTTTATTAAAAGAAAATGGAGTTTTGTTGTAGGGGAAAGTGATTGTCTGACTTCCTTTAGATTGCAATTTGTGTATACTGTAATATATATAAAGCCATTATCAATTCAGAACACGTACAGAAAAGAAAATGTGTTTTTGTTGGTGTTTTTTTATAAAAGATTTGAACTAAATATTTCTTTCATCAAAGATTGTTTAATTTTTTATTTTCGTTTTATCTTTTCATCAACACATTCGTCTCCATTAGTTTTAATGATTTTATATTACTGAAATTAATCTTTAGTATAGTGAAATCACTATTGTTGTATATATGATTTGCCTTTTTTTTTCTCATATGTCAAATGCATTGACCGGGAAGCGAACCCGGGATGGTTGCTTGGAAGGCAGCTATGCTAATCACTAGAACACTTGACAGGATTTGCCTTTTTACTTTTAAATTAATTGGAACAGAGAAGAATATTTTCATATTGTTGTATAATATAGTGAAATCTTTTTTTGTACAAATATTATGTAAATTACAAAGATTAAACTCTTTTCATATAATTACGTAATAATCGAAAAACTTTAGTTAGCAAGTTAGTAAGAAAAGGTATGCCAAAATAAAATTAGATTAGATTTGCGTTGTCTTTATCAATTTGATTTTTATTTGGCTTAGTGTGGAGTGTAATTATATAACAGTTGGAGAATGTTTTAAGAAATATTAAGCCCTTAATCCTAGAAAAAAAGTTTGTTTTGAAAGAGACATTGGTGGACAGTATTTACTTTTCACCTATTATTTAAAAAATGATTTCACAGAGATTCAATACTATCTAAATTAAGTAAGTGAGAAAAGCATAAACAGGATAACTAGCAAAGAAATAATTGGCTACTCCAAAACAAAAAAAAAGAAAGAAAGAACGTATGAAATTATGTAAATGAGAAATTAAATTATCAAAGAGACTTTTCTTATCTTTAGCTTTTGAAAAATAAGCAGAATAATAATGAGTATTTGTTAAAATATGATAATTAATAGATGATACCCATCTCCTCCAAAAGAGAGACTGCAAGTATTGGAAACTTTATACAGATTAGCCCAGTCTTCATTATTATTTGATAATCCTCTGAGTAAATCTGCTATTCATAATTATAATTATAATCTTTAAAAACATATAATTACTCCTATTGCTAAAATTTGATATTAGCTATTTTATTAAATACAAATATTTATTTGTAAAGTTTTAGGAAATTATATTTACAAAACTAATTCTTGAAGTTATAGTAAATATAATATGCTGTATAAATTGCAATCACGAGTTGGAATCAGATTTTATCAATTAAATTTAGGTTTTATCATTAAAGTTAGGGTTCTATACATTATAGGCAGACGCATGCATAGGTAAAGATGTGCGTCTTTAAAAATAAAAAATAGAGTTGTTTTATTATTGTTTATTTTGATTCAGTTTTAAGAAAACTAACTTGTTTAAAAGTTATGCTATAGAAAGAAAAGTATTTTAAGCAATGTTGAATTAATAAAATTTTGATATGAAATAATTTATCTCAATGGTAAGGTAAATTCCTTTGTTTGATGTTTTCCAAATGTTTAAATTTTTAATTGAACATATTTTTGTTACGCAAGTAAACATGTATGTTTATCTAAGGAATTTTGTAAATGTGGTTGATTAAAAATAATTATTGACTTGTTTTAATTATATAAATATATATGTTTTGTGAAATGGGTAACTATATAAATAGGCAAATTCGGAAAACATTTTTATCTTTGATTGCTGTTAGTATGTATTACAAGGGACTCTAAGCACTTGAAGTAAACATGTATTGCTAACAGCCACCACTTCATTCTGGGTGTGGATCTCTCAACCAAGATGTCTAAATCTATGTGCTGAACTAACTCTGATTTTGTGCCACATAGCTATATGCACCCACAGTGTAGTTTGATAAAACTGTACTTATGAAATATGAAAACCTGGTTATGAGCGAATATTTGAAAACCATCAACTATATATTTCTTAATAAACTACAAAGAGCTCTTCTACATCTGCCAAAAGTTAAAATATATATATACACAAATTTAATCATCACTTCATATTAAAAATAACCTCTTCTTGGTCTTAAGCTAACAATTTTACTTATCATGAGCAGTAATTATTTAATAAACTTAAAGCCACTCTAATTACCACAAGCCAGTAGTATCATTTAATTTGTAATTTAGTTCATGCATTTTAAATATTCATTTTATCATATTTCTATTCCAATGTTAACCTTTGCATTTTATTTATATTTTATAATACTTACTTGGTTTAACATATATTTGCGATATGCCCTTGAATACTTAATAGTGGTAAATGTGCATTTGCTATTAGACAGTAATAAGAAGTAAAAGAATTAAGTTATTCCCTTAAAATAAAAATCAATTCTAGATTAATAAATATTTATTTTAAATAACAAAGATACTTCTAAATAATCAAGATTTAGTTTAAGTAAATGTTAAATCAATCTTTTTTCAAAAGAATTAATGTTTAAAAGATATGAAAAAAAAAGAATTTTGAATAATTAATATTTTATTTTACAAAAGTTATCTCTGAAGCTATTCATAAATTAGTGAAACTGAAATACCAATGTGTATTTGTACATATAAGTAGTTTAGTAAGATGATCTTATTTTGTTTATAATTTTTAGACAGGTTGCCATTTTTATATATCACATACATGTGTGTCTTTATATAGAAATCCTGTAGATATTTTATTTCCTGCACTTGAATTTATACATTTGGTTACCTCCTTGATGTATGTGTGTGTATAAATAATTTCTTGCTTGAGGTTGATTTTTACATAATCACTCACAGATGTCTTTGATTTTCTCTGAGTTTAGAGACATTTTGCTCCATGAATATGATTTTGCTTTGTATACTGGTTGTTAGGGGCTATTTATATTATTGTATTTTCATCAGGCATACAATTGAATGCATATTTTATAAGGCCGATAATGTAATTGATTCTGCATTGTTAATGTTTGAAGTTAAGTTATTCTGTATTATTTTTGTTTATTTTTTAAAGCTAAGATGTGTATGTGCTAACACATATCTAACAAAATCAGTTAATGAGTTGAGCAGTTGTAGTGTATCAGATGCTAGCAGCAGTTGATTCATTGAAATTTTTTCTTTTTTAAATTGCATGAAAACTATAAGCATGATGTCAACAGAAATCCTGGCATTCATTGCTGTTTGAATTCCTCTTTAAAATGGCATATCACAAGTTGAAATCGAACAAAATTTGAAGTTTTTATTAATAGGTTCATTTAATTTTTTTCTTTTCTGCTCAGTTTACTTGATTGCATGAAGAAGACAAAGGCAATTTTTTTTTATCAGCCAGACTCATTACTAAAATGGACTAAAAATACACCAATGGTCCCCGTAAAAATGTAATCAGAATAATGGGTCATAAGTATTTAATTTTAATTTTTAATTATTTGAATATTAATTTTTTTTAATTATTTGATAAATGGTATAATTTATTAATGTGTTTGCATTGTATTGGTGTGACTGTGTAGTATATAAATTATATAATATTAAATCATTTATGCTCTTTATTATATAGTATATAAATTTATACTCAAATATAACAAAAGTGGTTTATGTACAATGTAATTTTGGGGCTCTGATCCAAGTTTGAGGCAATCTTATTTTATAGACAATGATTCTCAAAAGGTTTAATAATTTATTAGTGTTTATATTTGTATTAGTGTGTTTGTGTTTCCACTTGCATGTCTGTGGTTGTATAACAAGTAATGATTTTTATACATAAAAATTATAGAATAGTGCAATATAAATTTTAAGACCGATTATCAGATGCTATATAAAGATTGCAGTTGATAAAGCAATCACAAAATTTACTGGGCATAGTACCATGTGAAAATATAAACATTTAAAATCAATAAAGAGAGATTTCAAACAGTGTGTGTGTATATACCACATGGAATTGTACACAGGCAAAGAATCAAATTCTGATTCTTGCTTACGCCTTCGTACTCATTCTGTGGAGTCAGTAGTTTTGCCACATCTTGCATCATATTATTTTCAAGTTTATAGCTATAAAATGAGCTATATGCAAATAAATTATATCTCTGTGGAGCAATAAATATAACAAGATAGTATCACTGGTATTCATAAAGAATATAAACATCACTGGTGTACACAAAAAATATAAAATGAAGAGATGAAACTCATTTTATCATTGATACAGACAGTAGCCTACAATTTCTAGTTTTAGATAGACAAAAAGCCAAATGCTATAATGATAAATGCAGATATCCACCTTCTCAAAATGATTTGTTTTGTATCTTTTATTAGGATTAATCTTTTTCTTATAGAAGACTTGACATATGTTAACTTTTAGGGTACAAGATAAAAATCAAAAATTCTTATGCGACTGGTTTTGAAGATTCTGAAGCTATGGATTATATCAGATAAGAAGTATTATACATGGTTTAAATGAGAATTTTGTAAGGAATAGAAAGAAATTATCAATGAAGATGTAATTTAAACTTAATTAATGATAAATTAGAAATTATGAATAAACAATAAAGTAATAATTATTTTGGATGTTGAAATTTCTTTTTTTCCCTTATTTTTTAAATGGTAATCACTATTTGTCTTAGCCTTAGTGTTTTCCTTAGTTTTTATAGTTTCTATGAATGCAAAGTTTTTTGCTCTAACATTATTAAAATTGAAGTTATTGTGAAAATTGTGTCTCAGACAGTTTTTTTAAAAAATTCAATATAGTGTCAGGACCATTAACTATTACGTGTGAACACAGCACTATAGAATTTTCGAATTTGCAATATCCGACTTCAGTTTAGAATTATGGGAAAACTACATGGTCAACACATGCACATTTTACATCTTTGGATTCATCTTTTTCTTATGTTTCAGTAAATATAAGTTCTATTTTTGACAATTTTATGATAATTTTTGTGATCAAGTAAATTGAATTTTTTTGTCTTTCATTGTTTTGCTAATTAATGGAAGAATATTCACCATTAAAATTACATTGGAAAAATACAATATTTGACTGATGTATTTAGAAGACAATGCTCGGTGGTAAGTAATTATATAAATATTGTAATGGGCACATACGTACGTTGCATTGTTTTTTATTAGTAAACATTAAAAAAATAAAAGTTCACAAATAAAAACTTCTTTTTTAAGAATTAAAAATTGAAAATTAAAAAATCATCTTAAACTCGTATATATATAAAATCGCACAGATAATAAATAAAAAAATTATTATTAAAATAAAACTTTATTAAAAATAAAAAAAATATTTTAAAAGAAAAAACTTAAAAAGATTTAAAGATAAAAATATATCTTTAATTTTGGAAAACACATTAAGTAATCAGAAAATGGAAATGATTGTTTTAATTAGTCAATGTAAACTAGCCTTGGGCATTTAAATGTATAAGCAATGGTCAGATAGGAAAACAATAGAAACTAATAGCCAATGAATGAAAAACAATGGAATCGGACCTCAGCGAAAGAACCATATCATCATTGATGACATAATGTCCATTGGATCCTTAAAATTATTATAAAAGGAAAAGTTTGGAAAATAAAAAAATTAATTAGTTATTACGAGAATACAGATATGTGTTAGTGCAAAGTCGAAAGAGAAGGGATTGAAAAGACACACTCTTCAATCCCTTCAGTTCTGCTAGGAAGAAAGAGAAAGGAATTATCGTTTTCTACATTGAGGATCAGCTGGAATAAAAAACCTCCGGATGAATAAATAAAACGGCCAACAGAATACCAATCTTTTTTGGACGGCGTGGGAATTCACGTTCAAATGGCAAGCAACAGATAAAGATGAACTGTTTTAAACTGTAAGAACTTTATAATTAGTGAACATTAAATTAAAAACTTTCCGTATTTAAAATAATTAAGAAATAGAATCCTATCTGACCAATGTTATTTATTAATTAGTTATAATTTTATTTAATGTATTTCTTTTGTAAAATCATTTCCATTTATTTATTTATTTATTTGTTCTTTAAGTTTTATTATGATTTCTGTTTTTCATTAAACTAGTTATATAAATATTAAACTTAAGTCGGGCGTGAATGGCTATATAGATTGGTAAAGTTATATTAGGGGAGGGTAATCTTAGGTTATTTGTTTCGTAGTTGAATTGGGTCAGTGGATTGGATATATTGGTGTAGTTAGTAGATGTAATGCAAGATTCACTATGGGCAGAATTGTTTGTATACGCCGCACTCACCCATTTGCCTATGGAAGGAATTATAAGTCGGAGACTGCAGTTCCTTTCTATGGAGTTTTTTTTCTATTGCTCTTCTTGTCAGATAGATGTATTATTCCTATCTGACGAGAGGCAATTCCTTCTCTTAACTTTTTGTGCTGATGTATTTCGTATTACATTGAATACATCGATATATCAGATGAATTGGCGTTAGTTCGACTGCGAACTTTTGGCCTAAGGTTAAATAAGGATAGAAAATTTTCTTTTCAAGTGCAAATCTATGTAGTCTATCATACTCGACACTAAATAAAAATGCATTAAATTTAAGTTGTTTATAGATGCTTGAAGGGATTGGTTATCGGTTGATTATGTTTTTGGTTTTCATATTCGATCAAAATATATATAGACATTCGGTAAATACTGATACCTTACGGTGAGTACCTAAAATGTATTTATTCAGATGTCTTTTAAGTTATTGGTGTTAATGCGGTGTCTTATGATGAACACCATTGGGTTTCTTGTATTCCCTATGCAATTGTCGGTATCAATGACTTTATATTTTGATCGTTTATGTTTATTTTGAAATGTCTTTTAACCATGAAATCTATGTAATCGATCTATACTCAACATGTTTTAAAACAAACTTTTTTAAATCCATTTGTGCGAACTAATAATAGTATAAAATTTAAAATGTAAATTAAAAATCTAAAATAAAAGTAAAAATAATGTTAAATGTTAAAGTAAACATATTAAAATAATAAGGTTAAATCTTATATATATATATATATGTGCGTAAATAAATTTTTGTATGTTAATTACTGGCAGTGGCTTATTTTATTTATTTTTTAATATTGGAAATATAATTAGAGAAGATATTATATTATTAAATCTCTGCTACTCCCTGAGTTAGTGACAATGGGCTAATGACCGGATATCAAAATATATAAATAAAATAAAATTTTTTTTTTGACTTACGTATCTGCCTACTTTATAAATTTTTCTAGGTTCAAATGCCTAGATGGCGCCCTGTAGTGCAGATTTCATTAAGGCTATCTCTCTGGATCGTTATAATATATATATAATTATTTTATCTTTGTATATTTTTTACTTGTTATTTAAATTTATATTTGATAAAAAATAACTCATGATTATGTAAATTTATATTGTGAAAAATCTGCATTTTTTGATATGATGTGGATTTGGGTAAGGTATTTGAATTAGGTGATATGAGATAAACATATTTTGCAAATATTATGACTCGCTTTAGATTTTTCTATAATATCTTGCCTGCATTTTAATAATAATAAAAACACACAAATGCTAAAAATAAAGATTTTGACAGTACATAAACTTAGGCCAATTATACACTATAGCAATGTAAATTTCAAAGCTGCACATCATATACAGAGAGGTGGCAGTTGATGAAACTATTACTAAATTTATGGACATAGTAGCATGAAGCAATGAGCCCTGAAAACCTATAACGATAGGACAAATAATACTACATCACACTGACTCTAAACTACTAACTTATGTACCTCAAGCTTAACTCTATAATGAATTTAGTATTTCATTCACATTTTATTTTATTTTGTATGTAGTGACTATTTTAATAGTACTTTTTAATAAATTACAAACTGTATTGAAGTTCTTATTATAATATTTAAATTATACTAATTATTGATCAATATTAATTACTTGTTATTAGGATGACATATTCATTGCAAAAACCTGCATGGGAATAAGGGTACTAGAAAAAAATGAAAGGTACTAATGTCCTTAGTCTACGAAGTTTTCAAGTGATGGATTATCTTAGGTAAGTGTTATTATATACCAATTTTTTGTTTTATAAACAATGAGATTGTGTTGTGTACAAATCTTATGTTCTTCTGGATTTCGATGGCTTATTTTTCGGATCAGCTATCTGGAAAAATGTGAGTTAATTTTTTTAGAATAACTGCTGATGATAATAATTATTTGCACTTTTAAAGAATATCAATTTTTTTTTATTTCCAAATATATTCAGATAGAAAAAAATTCAACTTCTTTTATTTCAAAGTTAAAAATTTAATAAATTGAATATGGAATATTTTTAACTGCTTAAATTTAACTTTAAAAGTCTATCACTATTTTCAAAGTGTAAGTTAAAATTTTCAAAAGTTATAAAACATTTGCTTAAAAAAAAATTTCCCCCCTCTTTCTTGGTTGCTTAAAATCTTTTTCTGATCTTGATTTTTTTCACTTCATTAAAACTCCGTGGTAATATTCTTAAGACGCTAATACTATAAATTATTTGATTTATTTAAAATAAATATTAAGCTTAATAATAAGAAAGATCACTAACACTTTATAGCAAAAAAAAAAAAAAGACTTTAAAAGTGTTGCCAACTCCTAATTATATAAAATATTTTCTTTTGCTAAAAATCTTTTTCTAACATCAAAACTATATTTCTCTTTACTTTACAGGTTTCAAGTTATATAAAAAAGTACTTTTTAAGCTTTTTAACAGCAATGTTATATGTCATTCTATGTTAAAAAATACACTTTCAACAATTTTACAGATAAATACAGTAATAATTTAAATCTCCATGCAAGATTGCATCAGCCAATGGAAGTAATATAATGTGATCAACGATATCCCATTCACAAAACCCTTATAAAGAACATTAAATTATCTATAAGCTGCTCAAATATCTATCGATTTGCAATTCTATATGAAAGCTAATACAAAAACAATGCGACTACAGCAAAAGCTCATTTTCAAAAAAACAAAACAAAACAAAACTGGCAAAGTATGACAGTTTTAATGTTTGTATAAGATTAGACCAGTCAACTGATGTAGCATAATGTGACCACATGTCCATAGCAGGCATACTTGTAATAATGTAAGCCAACTAAAATAAATAAAAAAATGGTGTATTTTAATATCCAAATAAAGCTATATTACTCCAAATCAAGGTAGTGAAACACACGCTCAGAATATGCATTATAGATTCTCTTTTATTTTTAAAAAGTCGAATAGTTAAAAAATCATGGCAATTTAAGTTATCTTCTCTCAACACAATATAAAATTTAAAAACAAAAGTTTTGCAATTGTATGGTAATTAGAAAGGACTTGAACCCAGACTTTCAAGCTCTCTACACCTCTGCACTCTATCTTATACAACTGATACGCCTCTCTCCAACTCTTCAATCATCCATATCATGAGTTCCTTTCTAATTACATTGTTTAGTATAAACAACATACTTATATTTGAATATTACACATTCAGCCTGTATTCTGCTTATTCCTTTTCTGTGTTATTTAAATGAACATATGAAGGTTCTATATGCGAGGGGTCAGAATGACTTAAAATCAACATAGATATGACATTAATACTGGCATCAATAAGAGCTTTGAATATTTCATCATCGGATTTTCAATGATATGGATAACTGAAGAGTTGGTGGGTGGAGAAGATTGAAGCTTGGCCACTAAAATTTTGAAGAATTGCTATCTTAATATAAACTGAGCATTGATTGTATATATGTATGGGAGATGGCGATCTGGACCAACTGATGAGTGCTCGTTCAGCATGAAATAAGTATATTGGAGATCATTTATCTTTTTCATATGTATGTGGTCATGTTATCAGTTGTATAAGATGGAGTGCATAACCATAGGAAACTTGAAAGTCTGAGTTCGAATTCCTTCTAATTATATTGTTTAGTATAAACAATATACTTATATTTGAATAATTGTATGGTAAAGATTTAGCATCAAATTAGCAACATAAAAAAGAAAAGAAAAGAAATTTCATAGACTCTTTTACATTAAAACCATTTTCTAAAATAGCATACCAAGAAAATCCAAATTTTATTATCAATTTTCTATAAAATATAAACGCAACATGTTTTCATAATCAAATAAATATAAGTAAGTAATGAATTTACATTTATTTTTCTTCATATTTTTTTAAAACATTTTTTTAGCAATTATTTTTATGAAGTGCCATATTTATTAATTTATCAAAATTCTGCCATTTAGATATGCAAATTTTCTTTATAATTAAGTAAACATAAGTTTTAAATTTAAATTTATTTTTAATAAATTATTTTTGAAAAATTAATATTTACATACAGTAAGTTACATTTACATTACAGTAATTTTTAAAAATTTTCAATTTTACTGTTGTAATTCATCATCATCATAATCATCAACCATTATCAATCCACTGCAGGTTAAGGATCTCTCCAAATTCAATCCATCTGCGATCTGTAGCCTCTCTTCTCCACACCACTCATACTTCTTTATTTTATTTATTCATCTCACATGTGGTCTCTTTCTGGGTATCTATTTGAATGATTTCAAAATGATTTTCCAAATTTATAATCATTTTTAAACCAAGGATATTAAAATAATGAAGTACATCTATAATTGTTTTTTGATTTGCTGATATTATGTTTCCATTCTATTATTTTAGTGCAAATAGTTTGTTAAAATTTTATCACAGCACATCAGCATTATAGATGTAAAGATTAAAAACAAACAATATATATATATATACACACATTTTAAAATACTTTTTTAAAAGAGTCACTTTCTACTTATTGTTTCCTCATATGGTAAATGTGTTTTGACATATACATATTCTGAAGTTTTTTGTAAAAATAAAGGCAAAACTCATGGTATACTGGTAGTAAACAGCCTTTGATAACATTCTGTAAGAGATACTTAATGTTGAGAATAATTTGAAGTATTTTCTAAATACTTTGTATTAAGACTAATTTATTCATGTCAGGTTTCTTATGATGAATATAATTTTAAATATTTCTAAGTTTGCATATCTATGTTGCATATATGAAAAGAAATATCATTTCTCGTCTGCATTCAAGGTTTTTTATATGATAATGTTCTTTTGTGTGTGTGTGTGTGTGTTTTATTCCACATAACTTACAATTTTGGGGCTTGATGTGCAGCAATATTTATTATGGTCAACTACTTATTCAAGCTTAATTAATGTAAAACATGCAATTTTAATGTTTTAAGAACTTATTTGTAATACGATTAAAAATTTTTGGATTTGAGAATGGCATTATGTTACATTACTTAGTATAAGAACAAAAAAATAAATTTTGAAAAAAAAAAAGCAAGTAAAAAAAATCTCTCATTTTGGTAAATTAAATAAAAAAAAGTAGTATTGATCCTGCTGCTTTGGTGCTCAAAAATCATGTGAACGGTCAGAGCAACTGTTTTTATATAATTTACAATTACTATCAAAGTGACTTAATTTAAATAAGTCGTACATTATAATAGTAGAAAAGATATAAAATTTGTACATATAATGAGGTATTTTCCTCCTGTTTAAAAGAAAACAAGATTAGAAATGAAATTTTAATATAACCACCTTATTTTTGTAGTACTGTACTGTCTAAATAATAATTTATTAAATCAAGTATGTACCTTCTTTCATTATAGATCTTTGCTCAAAAGTGAAAAAAAAAAAAACTTAAGGTGAGTAGTAAAATGTGTTGTTGTTTTTTTATTTTTAAAGTTGTAGAACTATATTCTCCTCTCAAAATTTGTGGATTCAATAATCCATGATTTAAAAAAAAAAAAAGAAAATAAAATTTGAAATTTGTAAATTGTACACATACCTGACTATATAAGGAAGCAACCAAAAGTTAGTGGAATACAATTATGAGCTGCAGGAAATGTTGCAGGAGTTAACAGATGAAAGTAGAAAAGTAGGACTAAAGATAAATGTTAAAAAGACTAAAGTAATGTTTAATCGATTTGCTCAAAATATGAAAATAAAGATTGATTATGAAGAATTAGAAGTTAACAGTTACAAATACCTTGGTCAGATTATTAATACAGATGGAAACATAATGGAGGAAATTAATCATAGAATTAAACTTGGTTGGAGTGCTTTTGGTAGAAATAACTTGATACTAAAAGGAAATATGCCTATGGGTTTGAAAAGGATGGTTTTTAACAAACGTGTTTTACCAGTTCTTACTTATGGATCTGAGACTTGGACACTTAATAGAAGAGCAATGCATAGATTTCAGACCACTCAAAGAAGTATGGAGAAGTGTATGTTGGGAGTAACAAGAAGAGATCGAAAACGCAATGTATGGGTAAGACAACAAACAGGTGTTACTGACCTTATTGAAAAAATTAAAAGATTGAAATGGAGTTGGGCTGGACATATTGCTAGAAGAGATGATAATAGATGGACAATTGAAATTTTAAACTGGATTCCACGAGATTGTAAAAGACCCAGAAAGAGACCACATGTGAGATGGATGGATGAAATAAAAAAATGTGCAGGGGTGTTGTGGAGAAGAGAAGCTAAAGATCGGAGAAGACAGATTAAACTTGGAGAGACCTTCATCCTGCAGGGGATTGATAATGGTTGATGATGACTTGCTCTTAGAAAAAGATATTAAAAAAATTTGAAAAACTCAGGCGGACTTGAACCAACCCTCATATATAAATATATGAATTTTCTAATATCTGTTACCCTTGACAGAATAACTCAGTTAGAGGGTTGCCTTAAAAATTCAATACTTGAGAATCTAAAGGAGTAAGTTTGACTTCTATGCTAAATTGTCCTTGGTCAGGCCAACAACACCCGATAAAGAGTAGAGAATACTATTACTCAAATGTTGCATAATTACTAACCTGTGTTGTCTATTTGTGTATTATTACTAATAAGTTATTTGTATTTGAAAAGTTTAAAATTTTCTATTGAAGCAGTTGACCTGATACTCAGATCAAGCTTCACAGCCCACTCAAAATCTCCCATCACCAAACCATATTCAAACTCCATCCTTATGCACGTATATATATTTATTAATGCATATATTTTGTATTTAAACTAATAAAGTGATAATTGACGTAGATATATATATAAATATCTTTAAATGATTAATTTTAATAAGTGAATATTTTTTTTTGTTATTTTAATTCATGTGCGTGCGTAATGGGTGTGTATATATTATAAGTGATGGGAGATTATTGCTAAAATATAGTTTAAATAAAAATTTATATATTTAATGTATATGTCAAGTTATATCTAATATATTATTTATTTAAGTCGTGGCGGTCAGAAGAATTGAAGATGACGCAATCCTTGTCATAAGATTCTCAAATATAACTAAGACAATTGCCGGAAACCCATTTATCCATCTAAAACTTATAATTTTTATAATAATGTAAAAATCCTTTAATGGAAATTTATCCATTTTCTGTTTTAAAATCACAAGACTACATTTAAAACAATCATGCGAGAAACTTTGTGACAGGATTGCATTGTATTTAAATTTTATTCCAACAAAGGATGCATCCGGTCAGAAACTACAGATCTGCTAAGCGGATAAAGTGCCTCGGGTCTGGCAGCTAAGTGCTTTCTAATGTCATCAGAAAAAAGAGTATTAATGCTGCTGGATCTGAACCCAGAAAGGAGGAGAGCTAATTTTAAGTTACTGTTGCTAACCTATTCCATGTCGGTCGTCCTCAGGATGTCTGAGTAGAAAAGGAACTTCAAGCCATCGTTCCCCTTGACCTGAGATGATCTTCTTACCATGCTGAGCTGGAGTGACATCGTGCCGCCAGCGCCTGACTGATGCCCATCCAAAGAAGAATGCGTTCCTGCCTGCCTTGAAGAAATCACTGCTATAGTTAAACATGTAGGTGTATTCATTCACAATACTTAGTGCTGCTAATTTCTTGCTTATCTAAATTTCATAAATTATAATATTTGTTTTATCATTTAAGTAATATCTTAAATAACTCGCCAAATAGCGAGCATTATGTTAATCGATTCTAAACCATAAATTATCTAAATGTAATTCTATTCATCCGATTCATGCTTGCTTTTATAATTGTTTTATTTTTATGCGGTAAAATTTTGATATTAATAGTTGTTTTGATTTTATATATGTATCTGAAATGTAGAATATTGGTTAACTCCAATCATACGAGCTATATTTCTATTTCTATAGAAATAGGGGGGAAATAGATTGCATTAAATCATTTAGTTAATAATGTTTCACTAAGCTCGTAGGGTTGAGTTAATGAATAATGAAAGTTATTCTATTAGTAATCGTGTGGTTCTTATTAATGTATTTTTATTACAAGTCTTATTTTATCTGGGGTAGATTTATAAATCTTTGTTTTCTTTATCGATGTGACCAAGTTTGCTAAAGTTGACGAATAATTATTTTTTTGTTTAGCGTTTAAATTACGCTCATACATTTTTTAAAATAAAAATAAGTTAGGAGGGTGGGGGAGATTTAAACTATAAAAAAATGACTAAAAGTTTATTGAATTAGTCTTATAATTTGATATGGAAGTATGGAAATGTATTCGTGCTATAGATTTGCTAAACCATTCGTAGGCCGTAACTATTATTTTTAAATATCTAGAAATATTACTATTATCATTGCGTTGTTTGCATAAATTAGGAAGCGATTCTCTTCCGATTCGCCCCTACCTCGCCCCGGGGAATCTTATCAAATCTGATTCGCCTGTACTTCACTCCAGGGAATCTTGAATTATTTCTTCGAAGGTCCAAATCAGGATTATGATCTAACTCCTGGATATTTTAGCTAGCGTTGTGGGAGCTCTGCATGGATAGCCGTACGCCGGACCATTGCAACTTCACACCTAGAAAGTTCATTCTAAGTATTAGTCCGCCTGAAGCGGCATACTTCATCGTCGTCGTTATTTGATTGATAAAGTGTAAATCGGCCAAGATGCCATATCTGCCTTCCTAAGATATATGCATGCCCCTACATTCCCCACTTATATTTATATTATGCCTAGTTAGTAAATTCTATAGTGTTAATTCACCTACTAACCAGTTATCTCTTGAGTAATTTCGTTGGAGTTTTAATCCAATTATTTCAAACTGCTCTCCCCTCCTCTTACAATCAAGCAAAGGTACCAAGTTAGTTTCACATATGTGATTCAAAAATATTATATGAATAAAATATTTAATTCAATATGTTTCAAATAACCGTTGTTTCTTTAAAATGAGTTATGAATTATTTTGTTAATAACATTAATGAAAAGTGTCTTCACGCAATATGGTTAAGTTATTATTTAATGAATTAGTGAAACCTTTGCAATTGTATTCCTGCCTGATGGCTATTATATATATGAATTTCGTCTACCACCAAATAAATGTACTATCTCAGTGATGTAATTTTGAATATTTTTCATGCGCTACCGCACTATAGAAATGTATTAAAGCAAAATCAATATTAAATGCCATTTTAGCTTTCATTTATAAAACTTGTAAACTTATAAATATTTTTACGTACGCTCCCGCACTATATAAGGGTATTAAAGCGAAATCACTATTAAATGCTATTTTGTCATTCATTTATGAAACTGGTGAATTTTTGAATATTTTTTTCGTGCGCTCCCGCACTATCGAAATGTAATAAAGTAAAACCAATATTAAATGCTATTTTAACTTTATTTAATAAACCTGTAAACCTTTGAATATTTTTAAGTGCGCTCACGCACTATAGAATTGTGTTAAAACAAAACCAATGTGGAATGTATTTTACTACTTACTCATAAACATGTAATTTTGAATATTTCTACATACGCTTCCGCACTATATAAATGTACCAAACCAAATCATTAAGTATTACGTTATGGTAAATAAATTATGTAAACAACCACAAGTTATTATTGTTAAATCATGTAAATTTTGAATAGTTATATATATTACAACTGCACTATGTATCCGTCTGTATTAAAGACATTAATAGTAAATATATTTTTGATTCTTTTGTAAACTCACTCTGCAGCGTGAAATCGGAAAGTATAAATGTCTGAATCATTTAATAAATCTGTCATAAAATATTATCTCGTATTCGAATCCTATCATTTAGTTAATATAGTTTTTAGATCTTAGTTAAGCTATCTCTTGATTCACTCAATATCTTCCAAAAATCATCATCATCATTGTAGGTCTCATGTAATACGCTGTAAATCTGGGCCGAAAAATAATCAATTTACATGATATCACCGTGGGTGTTATCCATAGTGTTATAGATTTAGGGAATGGGCAAACAGGTTCGAATTCACGAGTGCTCCTGACCTGGGTATCTCGGGCATGATTGGATTCAGGGTACTTTGCTCAGATTCTAAGTCTTGTTGAATGGATATACATTTTTGACCGATACACTATACATTCAACATAGATGATGGAAATAGTCCAATATATTATAACATTTATTTGTACATTTTGAAACTTCAATTTCCTTCAAAGTGTCCTATCCATTTAAATCAATATATTTATCAAACACTTTTTTCTACCATTCAAAACATTGTTTAAAGTTGTTGTAGTGATGCCTTTTATTATTTCTGCTGTTTTTTGGGTTAGCTTTTCAACATCAGCAAAACATTTTCCATTGTGGTCTCTTTTCATTTGAGGAAGAAAAAAATCACACAGGGCAAAATCAGATGAGTATGGAGAGTGAGACAAAGGTGCCATGCCATTTTTTTCAGGAAAAAAACAACTGCTTAACAGTTCATTGTCATTTGGAAGAATGAGTCATCTGCTTGTCACAAATCATGATGAAATCTTTTCAAAATTTTCAAATATAAACCCTTAGTTGATTGTTTGACTGTAGGAAACAAATTTTGAATGCATAATCCCTCTCATATTAAATAAAATAAATGAGCATTGTTCTCATATTTGACTTCCACTTGTGCTTTTTTGGAATGAGGAAAATTGGGAATTTTTCATTCACTGGATTGATATTTTGTTTCTGAATCATAACTCTAACTCCAAGTATTTCTTTAAAGCACAATACATAGCTAGACAATTGTCTCTGATCATAAACTTGCATTTTTTTCATGGTAACTTCCTTGTTTGTGTAAATCAGCCATCACAAAATAAAAAATTGAACAACATATTGAAAAAAAAAATCACTGCAGCTTAAGGCAATCTTTCCCAACAATGTCAGCTGGCATACTGATCCAAAAGAGCTCCACAAACATTCACCTAGTGGCAGAAATTTGTACTGCAACTATCCTATTCTCAGATCATTCCAATTTCTTTTGGGAATCCTCTTACATAATGAAGGAAGTAATCATTTTCTTGTTTTGTGCATGCAGCATCACACACTCAGTGACAACTTTCACATCCATGTTAGTGTATTGCTTTTGTGACTTTAAAAATTAAGATATTTTTAATAAAATAATGCTAAAATGTAAAGTTAATTATCATAGTATGCCAAACCTAAATGAAGTCATAAAATATTTGTTTTTTATGTGATGATATAAAAAGAATTTATTTACTTTTGGAAAAAACAAAAATCACATAAAAAAAATCAAGATATCCATTCAATAAAAATTGTCAATCTGTGAAATAAAAAAAAATCATGCCTGTATTATTTATGCTCTTGAAACTACTAAAGCATATCCACAGTATAAAATAAGCAGTTAATCAAACTGAAAAAACACTAAATTTATAAGTGAAGATAGAAGCAAAAAAAAAAAATGTTTTGGTAAATGGTGACATATTGCCCCCCCAAAAAAGTTGAATCAAAGATTTTAAGACACGATTCATTAAAAAGAGTGACATCATGCCACCTATTGCAAGTACTTAAAAGAACAAATTCAAATTACAATATGTACTTAAAAACAAATGCTGTCTTTTTTAACCTTTTAACAGCTGATTTTTTTATTGGCCGAGTGAGGTAAAAGTCTAAATTTTTAATTGGTCAATTCACAAACTTAATGATCAAATGGTCAAAATATATTCATCTTTTTAATATTATATTCATTTTAGTTTCGTTTGTAAAAAGTATATTAATAATTTGTCAGATTATGAAAGTGAACGAAAGTTTTTTCAAAAATAAATTTTGATTTATAATTAGAAAAATATTCGATAGCAGCAGAAATTAAAAGGAATGTCACTCGCCAACCAAAAAGATTTGCTGAAGTCATGATTTCTTCCCACTTTTATGTTGCAATAAGTACGTTGCGATAAATAAATAATTTTTGCTAAAGTCTTAACTATTTTTCTAAAATAATTTTATTTTTAGCATATTTTATCAAAATAATTTATAATTTGTCAAAAAACACTGTTAAAATGGTCTAAAACATTCGTTTATCATTTTTGAAATGAAACAAAAAAAAATCTAACACTTTAGTTTTTGACAGCCATTTTCTTTGTTGTCAAAATTTAACAGCCAATCAGATTTAAGAAGGAACATTATTTTTTCTTTGTTAGACATATAAGGTCATTTTTATTGATTTTTTTCTTGTAAAACAATTCAAGAGAGGGCAGCATCTTACAGAACTTTTTTTAATCTTTAAAAAGAGCCCAAAATCGTAATCGTAGTATGAAAAACGACTGACTTAGAGAGACATCAAGTCACTTCGCTTTTAAACGAATCAGGCACGCAAAGTGTTAATAAGGCTTGGAAGAATTGCTACAATCATTAATTTGATGCTTTGAAAGACCTTCAATTTTCTAATTCACAATACAAATGCTATTGCTCAAATTATACCATCAAAAATGGCTATTGCTATTTACACAAGCAAGTTTATGTATATATAGATGACTGTTTCCACCATCTATTATAAGTTTTGAATGTCTTTAGAAAAATTTAACTTTATTTAAATATTCCAAATATATTCATGTGTTAGTAATAGCACACAGGTTAGTATATGCACAATGTTTCGAGGTATTATTCTCCCCTTTTCTTGAGGTTTTGCTGGCATGACCAGTGACAGCATTAGCATGGGAATATAACTCGGACCCTTACATTCTTGAATATTAAATTATAAGGCAATGCTCTAACTAACAGAGCTATCCTGCCAAAGGCAGCAGTCAGTAGAAATTTCATATACTTATCTATGAGGTTTCTCCTAATTTCTCCATTTTTTCCTAAGAGCAAAGTTGATTAGTGGGTTTCATACATTATTTATAGTCACACTAGGTTGACTTATGGGATTGTTCACAATTGTCATGTGAGCAGCTTTATATAAAGTTAATTTTTTTTAAAGATATTCAATACTTATATTAGATTATGGAAACAGTCCAATACATAAATGCAACTAAAATACCATCATCACAAACCTTCAGGAAAACGCCAAGTTCATGTATAATTTATGAATTTAACTCTTTTATATTTCAACATTTTTTCTGCTACCCTTACAGATAATTTGAATTAATAATTCAACATTTTACTCAAACTTTTATTTAATATTATGAATCAATAAATTGGGTTTGATTTGTTATAAATATAAGTTTACAAACAAAAAAAATTCTAAAAAAATCACATATAAAACCTTCCAAATAATAAAAAAATAAAAGTGAAAAATACATAATGGGAACAATGACTTTATGTTTATTGGTTCTTTGCTACTGTAGACAGAAAATTAATAAAATCTTTGAAAAATGAATTCCAATTTTTAAACATGAATGACCAATTATAAATTCGTAACAAATATATAAAATTCTTTTCTAAAATTAAAAATTATATTATATTTATTAAATTATCACAAAAATTCAGAACCACATTATGTAACAGCTATCAGACAGTGTTGTGATCATAATTGTTGCTGTTTCCATTCTAATGTTACTTCAAATCTTCCAACTTCGTCAAGCGTTCCCAGGTTAGCGAGTTTGCTTCTCGGCCGATGCTATGACACATGAAAAAAAAATCTTCTAGCTTGCATTTTTAAGAATGAAACATATTTTTAAAAAAATCTAAGTGTAAACATGAATATATTTCTTTTTAAATAATTATTATGAAATAAGCAAATAGTTTATACTTTATGGCTAATTATGAATCAAAATATATAAAATGCGCTAACACGCACAAGCACACAAAGCTAAAAACAAATAAAGCAAATATATATTATTTTAATATCTATTTATTAAATGGCTAAGCGCTTTCAAGGTTCAAGCCCTCATAATCATAGCCGTATTACCAAAATATAATAAATTGACTTGGAGTGATGCAAATTTATGCAAATGAAATAATTATGCATTCCATTTCTTGGACATTTTGTAGCAAGAGTCTTTTCTATTGATGGCATCGCCATCTCTAGATATAAAGAAAGCTTCTTTTATCTTTCTTTTTAGATCATGTCGCTCTCTGCATACCACCACTGGATTTCCCGGTTGACAATCATGCCCAGCTGAAGCACAGTGCTGCGCAAAAACTGAACTATGAGCAGTGTCCAACAAAGCTTTATTATAAGAATAAGTGTGTTGCGATAGCCTAGTGGAGAGAGAGGCCCTAATTTCACCATAATATGATGATCTACAAAATTTTTCAGGGCAGGCAATATTATAGACCACTTGAGGTGTCAGCGAGGGTGGGAGGCAGTCTTTGGTATTATTAATTAATTTGTTAGAGTTAGGAGGTGTGTGAAAACATAACTGGCATTTATTATTGAAAATATTATAAAAACATTTATGCATACTAGGCAAGTAAGGGAGTAGGAATCTTTGCTTGTCAATGTTAGGGACTTTATCATTTATTTTAGCAAAAAACTGTTTTATCCTCCTGTCAATTACATTCACATCAAAACCAACTTTTATTAGGTCGTCCCTATATGATGTGAGGTTAGCTTTTTTATCTGCCTCAAACTTACATAGGTACATATTTCTAAACAAAAACGAGGTTAAGCCAGAGAGTTTGTGGTTAGTTGGTGAATTGGAAAGAGGGTGGGAGGGTCCTCTAACATCAAGGGGTTTGATTAGCATTTTATAATTAATATGTGTGTGTTCTCGCTGTATATGTAGGTCCAGGTATTTAACTTGTTTATGGGCATTTTCATTCTCCAAGTTAAACGTAAGCCCTGTAGTGTTTTGAAGTTCATTTTTTATTTGTAGAATAATCGGAGAATATATTTTATAAAAATAAACACAAATATTTAAGTGCACTATGAAATTATGCACTTCACTCACACTATTTTTGGAAAGACTAGAAGACAAGATTCTTAACATCCATTAGCAAAGAATTAACCAATAAGCAACCTCTAAACCTTTAGTAATTTTTTCTGTCAACTAATCTGTGAACTAGTGATACATTAAGATTTGTTTGTAATTAATAATTCATTATTTATGTTAATCAAAATTTTTAATGCAAAATGAACAGAAATAGGGATAAAGAAGGCTGAAAAAAAAAAGACGGCCGAAAAAGAGATTGAAAGCTGTAGCATAGCAACTGCCCCATGAGGCAACCATTATCATTATCATAGAATTAATAGTGCATAGGCATTGCATCTTTTGAATTTTCATCATCAATTATTAATTTTCATCACAAAAAAGATGAAAGGAATTTTTTATATTTTTTGATAGTAATTGAGTGAACACATTCGCGTATGTACTCAACTAGATGCAGTACAATATTTACTTATGTAAAAGTGCTCTTTCTTTTAGTTTCATAGGTATATTTTTAAATTAAATTGTAGAAGTATGTATACGCTAACACATCTGTAATGTAGTATAATTACAAAAATATAAATTATAGAATATACTATTGTCTGTGATTTTCAGCAGATGCACAAAGTCGTAAATCCAAATGGCATGGATATAGCAATCCTATTACATGGTAAAATGAAAATGCACGCAGAAAAGGTAATCTTTTAAAAATTAATATTTAGCTTTATTACTGCCTAGCATGCTTTCAATATATTTTTACTATTATTAAAAAAATTACGTTTTCCGTGTGAATTTTCATTTTACCACATATTAAGTTGGCTCAAAAAAAGAAGGAAATTAGTAACAATTGAATTACATTCCTATTATATATACATCCTTTCTTCCGAAGTAAAAAAATCTAATGATGATAAACATTAGGAATACAAAATTCAAAAATTTTTCAATTGTTTACTTTAATGTTTTATTTATTTTGTTTTCTTTTTTAAACAAAGGTTATAATTAAACTCTATTTATTCAGACAGTAGCAACACAGTTGAATAATAACTTCTTTGTTTCTTTTCTTCTTTCACGCATTTTAAAGAAATATTTTGTTTTTCATTACCAAGTTAAATCTATAGTTTAGAATGTGAAGAAAAATAATAAAAGCAAATCCAAGAAAAATAAATGAGTTTCGCTACATACCCAAGGATAAAAAAAAAAACAATTAATGATTTTCTTTAATAATACTCACCCACAGAGTTTTGGAAATACAAAATTGAATTTGTGACTGGAAAACTTGTACTCAACAACTTAATATAAACAGAAAATTAAAAAATATATCAACAAAATATATTTTATTCTTATAACAGAAGCGAAAAAATTATTTTATAATTAAATATGAAATATATATGTTTTTAAATATGAATTACATAACAGGCATGCAAAATACGCATTTAAGTATATATGTTAAAAATCTTAAAAAGCCCACTGTAGGACAAAATTCTGGAGGCAGTGAAGAAGATAATATAACAAGATCAATAAAATAAGTTCGTGGATTTTTCTTTATTAATTTACCTTCATATTCATTGCTGACTCGGGGGGGGGGGGTCAAGTTTCTTCTGAATTCTAATTATGATATGGTAGAAGAATGCTATACCCAATACATTAAATAATCTTTAGAATATATACACCCACGCATATATATATTATATATTAAACCTCTATGTTTACCCCCACCACTCACTCTTCCCCTTGTCTCTCCCTTATTATATATATATGCTAAAGGCAGTTCAAGCAATGACGATGATGATCTACAATATACTTTATTATTTTGGAGTGCAATTTGTTATAAAAAAATAAACTTCTTTCATTGTTAAATATATTGTTATTGAATAAAAACTTCGTGATTTTTAAATAGTGTACAGAACTATCTATTTTAGATTACAGGTATTTCAAATAAAATTGAATCTTTACCTAAAAATAAAATCTGCAATTTTATCGCAATAAAGCAAGTAAAAACTATTCCAGCATGTGGAATATAATTTCCCAAAACTAAGCATATCAATTCAGATACTATAACAAATTCTAAGTATGATTAAAACAAATCAGAAACTGATGGTTAAAAATAAATGAATACAAAATGAAGGCTATTATAAAACAAGAAGGGGAAAAAACAGAAGACGTATGATAAATAAGCACTTCTTAAAACAGATGTTATCATTAAATTGATTGTACAGCTTCAGGTATTGAGGAGGTTTAAAGCTATTTCTCACTGTTATCATATATAAACACATAAAATCTCTATATAATTTTATTCAGTTATTGCTATTATTTTAAAGAGAAATGCATTATAAATGTATTTAAATAATTATCTGTATATTCTCATTCTCGATAATTAAATTTGTTGTTAAAATAGAAGATAGATATAAAATATAGATAGTATAGTATAACAATTACCACGATAATAATAAAATCAACATATCATACTTAATAGTTTAGATTTATTTTATAGTCAACTAATATTTGAAATACAAGCATTCTTCATATACTTGGAGCTTAACTGTAAATATAGGGAATTTGAACACAGACAAGCACTTTTCAACTATTCGCACTATCTCATACCACTGATACACATGGCCACACAGATGTAAAAAAGATAAATAATCACCAATATACATATTTCGTACTGAGCCAGCACTTATCAGTTGGTTCAGATTACCATCTCCCACACACATATATAATCAGCGCTTAGTTTACATTAAGATAGCAATTCTTCATACTTTAATAGATAGACTTCAATCTTCTTCACTCTCCAACTCTTCAGCCAACCATACCATTGAAAATATGAAGATGGCATGTTCAAAGTCCTTGTTTTGCCAATTTTGTTGTCATACCCATGATGACTGTAAGTCAATTGATCTCTCATATGTAGGACCTTAAGACATGGGTATGACAACAAAATTGGCAAAACAAGGGCTTTAAACATGCCATCTTCAGATTTTCCGTGGTATGGATGGCTGAAGAGTTGGACATTGAAGAAGAATGAAGCTGTCAATTAAAGTTCAAAAATTTTCTTGCAATCTTAATATAAACTGAATACTGATTATATATGTGTAGGAGATAATGATCTGGACCAAGTGATGAGTACTGGTTCAGTACAAAGTATGTATATTGGAGATAATTTCTTTTTCATATGTATGTGGTCACATGTGTCTGTTTATAAGATAGAGTGGATGACTGAAGAGAGCTTGAAAGTCTAGGTTCAAATCCCTCTAATTATATCTAGCTTAAGTATATATACTATACTTGTATTTAAATATATATATAAGACAAATATTGTTAAGATTTATTACCATAATAGTTGACAATTATCTACATACTCTGATAAAATATATTCTTACATATTATCTAGTTTATATATATATTGTACCCTTTTGTTTAGGTTAGAATGGATTATTTGTAATAATTTACTGAAAAATTTTAAATTTTGAAGTTGGGTAAGAGATTATGTATGTTGTGTGTTAATAATTTTTGAATAATTTAGTTAAGGCAAGTAAAATAATTGATGTATAATATTGGGTTGGTATTTGTAAGAAAACAGTTAACTAAAAATCATTATAAAATTGTATGGTTGGGAGAATTGGCCATAATAAATACTGATTTAATAAGTCTTATAAATAATAATTAGGGTAAATTTTAAAAGTAATGCTTTAAAGTTAAACGAATAGATTTAGTAATAATAATTGTATTTAATGGCTATATTTTTAAAATCATTTGATTAAAAAATAATAATGTGGGAGAAAAGTGTATTTTTTTTGGTTTTATAATATTAAAATAATTATTTTAAAATTATGCTATAATAGTGGTTATGTAACATTTTATAAATTAAATTATTATTTTTAGTTTTATTTAAATTATTAGCACCTTATTTAGTTTTGTAAATCATGTGATGCACACCTGTGTTTGAAAATAGAATAATATTATCTGTTATAAATGTTAAATTGGATTTTAAAAGTGAATATAATAAATAAAATCAGATTTATGTTTTTTGTTGAAAATAAATACGTTAAGTTCAAAATAAAGGTAGAAATGGTAATAAATATTGAAATGTGATTTTTAAAAATTATTTTAGAGTCTTTAGTAAGTGTAAATAAAATGTGAAAATTAATTAAGAATTGAATAATATAATAAAAATAAATATTTAGTAAATTATTATTAACTTTAACTTTAAACCAACATTCGTAGTCCCGGATAATTTGAGGTAAGGATTGTTTAACGGACCATTCAGAGTTGGAATCAGCTGGAGTATTTAAGAACTGTTCAGAGTCTAGCAGACGATTGTTAAGCTGTTATCTCATTCTAAAATTTCAGTAAAGTATGTTAGTCATTCTAAAATTTCAGTAAAGTATTTAGTAGTGTAATAATCCATTTTATTTAGCTTCAATTTTTGTAAAAATACAGCAGTTTATTATTACAAGATAGTGATATGGAGAAAGAGGGCTAAAAATTAAATAATTCCTTACTTAGCCGATTTGTTTTTGTTCAATTTGTCATCAACTTAAACATGAAGAAGTCATCACTAAATATAAAAAAAAAAATTAATGGAAGTATTCAAATGTTATTATCGTATAAAGTATATAATTTTGCCTGTGTTGATAAGTCATATTGATTTACGACTAAATTTCATAAAAAAGTCATGGAGAAAATATATATATAAAATTTTCATTAAAAGATATAAAGCGAAATGATATAATATATTTTTATGAAGAAAATTTATTTAAAATACAATGGAAAAATACTTTAAAAAAAAAAAAAACTTTTAAATTTGACTGAACAATTATTTTAGAATGTGGAGATATTTCTTTCTGAAGAAATATTGGTAATATTTTAAAACTGGAATTTTTCCTAAAAAATATAAAAATTAAGATCATTTGCAAGTATGTGACTTATATCATATTTCAAAAAATATTAAAAGTTCGTCATTAAGGTATGCTGGACATACAAAAGTTTATGTAAATTATTTGGGAAAATAATTTAAGTTATTTGAAAATACTGGGAGAAGTATTGGTTGTATCAGAAGATATTAAACCTCAGTAAATATGGAAAAGTTACAAGAATTTGGAAAATTATCTTGACGAAGAGTATTTAAAATTAGATATTTACCTAACAATACATGTTTAAATATTTAAAGTTTTGGAGATAAGAAAAATATTAATTATATTAGTGTAAGTCTTATAGAATAAAAGTAAATGTACCGTATTTAACTTGAACTGTCATTTTTAGATTATATATTACAACATTAAGAACCGGAGCATGCGTGATTATTGACGTCAAAAGTGTGTTATTAATGTTTTTTACCAGGAGAAAAGATACTTCCTGTAATGAACTTATTATCAAGAAAAGAACATTTCATCGTAAGAAATTCTAATAAAGTTATTGTAAATATGGTTTTAAAATTAATTTTTTTACTAACAAAATTATAGTAATATTTATTCATAGTATAAATATAGGCATAGGAACATAAGACATTAGATTATTTACTAACTTAGTAATTAAATTTTTATTGTAAAGAAAAAAAAATCTTTAATAATAATTTTAAAAAAAAGAAACTTAATATATTTTAAAGTGTGATAATGTGGAATAAACGATAATAAAATGTTTATTTAGATTGTAATCCAGAAGACATCACTAAGTAATTGCCAACAGAAATTACTTATGGTAATAATGTAAATTATTAATAGTTTTAAAATGTGTTTGTTATTTTGTGCGGATGGATGCATATATAAAACATGATACCTACACATAATTTATCATTTGTTTAGTTATTTAAGAATATGCATAATTTTAATGGTATCGTAAAGATATTTAAACATAAAAGAAATATAAGTATATGATTCTATTATAACTGAATTGGATGTTTTGTTGAATAATTTAAAGTGTTAAAAATATGACACTGATTCTGATTGTTTATGCTTAAGTTTGAGAACTATTAAAGAATGAAATAATCTTGTCTTATTAGTTAGTTAGACTGTTATTCTAAAAATGAATTTATTTGTTATTATAGAAATGAGAAGATGAATTTAGCGATGTAAATTAGTGAATTTTAAATGCTAATATCTTAGTATTAGGTTATATAAGACCAGGATAATATTGTATGTAGGGTTTATTTATATGGGAAGAAGAATATACTATATTGATGTTTATACAAGTATAGCTAACATAGCCCTATATCTTGTGTATATTCATGGCAGTGTTTGTTTTCTATGTGTTAAAGCTTAATGTGCCATAGTGCTGAATGAATAGCCTGGACATTATACTTGGTAGAAGAGGTTATTAAACAAATAAGTTATACCTCAGTTCATGTACACTGTGCCCATGATGGTTAGTTGATAAAGGTGTTAAGTTGAAGTTATAGTTTACCCCATATGCCTACTAGTTTATGTGTTATTGAAATTTATTGGATTACATTGTAAAAGATGGTTGTTTTAAAATTGGAAATAATAAATAAGTTTGGAAATAGAGAATTGTTAAATTGGATAAGATAAGTTATGTTGCTTAGATTATAATAAGTGTAAAAAATTATAAGAACATAATTTCATCAGTGAAAGAATCATAAAACTTTTATAGTTAAAAATAATATTTATTTATTTTTTTATAAAATAAATAGTTGATAATTTAAAAGAATTTATAATGATATTACTTAATTATTAAGATTTTTTTTAAAAAAGACATACTTATAATGCATATTTTTATTTATGATTAAAGGTAATAGACTGAATCGTGTTGAATGAATGAAAGTAGTCATAAGTTTTACAAAAATAATTTTATAACAACACACTAATACATACATGATATTTAAAGTTTAAAGTAATAATTAGTAAGTAGCTTAGTTTGATGGTATGCTATGAATTAAGGTTGTTCACATGAATATTATTGAAGAATGACTATACAGAATAATAAATTATTTTTTTAAAAACTAAATAACATGGATAAGTTCATAGTAAAAGTATTACCTATATGTTTTTTTTAAAACCTATAAATTAATAATATCGAATAACTGTAAAAAAAAATTATATAATGATATTTTAAAAATAAGAAATATTTTATTTAAGAAATGTTCTGTATCGTATATTTTAAATCATTTAATTTGTATTGGAGAAGTACCTGAATATGAATAAATAGAATTCTATTAGAATGTAAATAATTTTATTAAGTTTGTTAATAAAATTGTTAAATGTGTTTTATAAGTCTTGGTGTTGACTCAATTTCTTCACATCACAATTACATAATCACAGATAATTATAATGAAGACATAATATTTGCACATCATAAATAAAATTTTATTTAGGAGTTATATTTTATTGATATATTTTATTTAAGAAGTTTTACTTATGGTATTATTATGATGGTCATGGAATAATTACCAAAGATTTACATTAAATTATCTTAGTAATAATTGCCACATATTCTCAGATTGTAATATCATACTAAATATATTATTTAAGATGCCATATGGATAATAGAAAATTATATTACATTTTTATTATAAGATATACAAGAATAACATTATAAATAGAAAGATAGGAGAGTGAATTATAGATTAAAGATTAGTATTACTATTTGTTATTATTAGTATTATTAAATTGTAGTTAGGAATGATATTAAATCCCTTATCATACTTGATTACAAAAGTTATAATTAATTTATCATTATTTTAAGAGAACCTGAGATAATTTGAGTTAAATTAATTTTAAGGAAGACATTTAAATTAATTTGTTAAAAGTAATTTACTTAATTAATTTTGATTAAAGATGTAAGAGTACTATAAATGTAATATTTGAGTAATAGGAATAAGGATAGTATTCTTATGCCATTAAGGTGATATCCAGTGGGAGATTATCTTAATGTATTCGCTCTACCACTTTTAAACTCACTTCATAGTCTCATGATTTGATTAGATATTCATTTATTTCATTTTATAAACCAGAACTATATTATTATTTATTAATTAAGTTAATTTAATCATTGATATTCTTAAAAATATAGTTATTATTAATTTAGATACATTTTAAATAAACATAGTTATTTATCTGGGCTAGATCAAGTAATTATAGTTATATATTTCCTGGAGGTGAGGGTACAATATATATATATATAATATTTGAATGCTACATGATATATATATATTATATATTTCCTGGAGGTGAGGGTACAATATATATATATATAATATTTGAAATGCTCCATGACTATATGTTTTAGCCACACTCCCCCTTTAAATAAAAAATAACCTGAATTTTTGTGGTACATAGGTGAAACAATATAGCTATGAGGTAAACAGAGCAAAACTCTCCATACAGTATCATGTGATGCTTAATAGCTATGAGGTGTCTCGAATATTTTATTATAGATTTCAGCTGGTATTATGAATTGTTTCTCTCTATATATATACACATATATATTATAATTAAACAGTGCTATATAATACGATTAAGTCAAAAGTGCTATATAATGTAAATATTTTGGAATGATTAATTCTGTAGGCAAAATCAATAATAAATTTAATTAAACATCTTGCAATATTTAAGTTTGTCTACAATGCAGATGAAATGATCAATTTTTGACTGCAATCTGTAATCTTAAAAAAAAAACCAAAAAAAAACCAAACAGATTTAGTTAATGACGATATATATTTATTTACGGTACTTGGGTACTAAACCTGCAACACAGAGCATGTATTAGATCTTTATGTGCATGTTCACATTCGTATCAATCCATCATTTAATAAAGTACCATGATCATATACATATATGCTACCTAAACAAATTTTGACTATTATTAACTATTACAATACCATAAAATAAATCTTTTACAAACTCTAGTGGTTGGGGTAATTAAAGATTTAATATTAAAAAAAGCAGTAAGTGTAATTCCTTATTTCTTATATATATAAATAGCATTTAGATACATATCATGCTTAAATTGCAAAAAATTATGAAAAGGTTAAATAAATAAAAAATGCAAATTACTAATTACTATCTATAATAATGAGATTTTTTGTTGCTATAAAATCTGAAAATTTTCCCACACACAAAAAAATTATCTTGGAGACTATCACACATATGAATACTAAGAGAAGAAATATGGTAAAATAATTTAAAAATCTACTAATATCTATTGATGATAAAAGTAGACACATAAAATGATAAGGATAGTTGTTAGAAACACTGGTAAAAAGAATGATTCATTTTGTCAATCTTGAAGAATTCTCTATTTTTAAAGTGCTTTTTAAAGGATTATATAATGATCATATAGTTGGGAGAATCTTGAATTTAATATACTGCAGATAATCAGCTATAATAATTTCTCACATTTACCTTATTATGGTCATTGTGCTAAAAATCATTATTATTTTTTCAATGGAGAGTGCTATTTTGGTGTTAATATAATCCATATAACATTGTATTAAAAAATTGAAGTCCTCAACAGTAATAAAAAAGATCAGCATAATTTTGTGAGCATTTCCATATCAATATTTCATTGCTAATGGAATGTAGACTATTTCTGTATTATTCTATAATAAGTAGTCTTAGGAACAAGATGATTTCTTCATTACTAATAATAAACATGAAAAATGTATCTAACCATCTCATGGTATTGCATGAAACAAAGAATAAATCAAATACCCGTTTCTTTGCCTTCTGAAAAGTTAATAAACAGTTGCCTTTTTTTAAATACATCAAGGCCAATAGTCAAATATTCACAGCTGAAGAAGATATTTTCTGCAGCAGCACCCAATGTCTTTTGGGTTTCATTATCGTTATTAGTTCTCAATTATTGACTATTATATAAGAATTGCGAATGATAAAGAGAGAACACCTGTATACACTCCAGAACAGATTATAGAAAAAAAAAGAGGACATTGCTGAAAAGATGATTTAATAATGGTAGATTGGAAAAAATAATATAGAAGAGAAATAGTTACTTTTATAGTGATATAAAATGGTTTTATAGAGAGAAAATATTAAATAGGCTAATAATCTCTTACATATAGTATAGGAATAAAAACTTACATTGACTCCTATCTAGTGGTTATACATGGCAATAATTACATCTTTCAAACATTTAAATACAATCTTACATATGTACCTTTACTAAAATTTACACAAAAGTAATTAATATCCTAATCAAACTGAATATTTTTGTATATATGCTTATTTATAAGAAAACTAATACAATTAATAAAAGAGTGTACAACATCGTTAACATTTTATGTACAGTTACATCTTGACATTGAATGTTATAGCAAAATTTTGAATTATAATCAATATTAGAGGTGAAATAGATGATAAGAAATTTTCCCAAACTATAATCCTGTATGTGTTGATTTTCATGATTATTTACTTTTCAGCTATTGATTATTTCATAATATCTAAGAACCTTAATTACACACTTCACTAACTAGAGGGCACCATTACGCTTTGTATCATATATATATTAGCTAACAGGTTTATCTGGGCATAGTTGCTGAGATATTCTTGACTTCGTTTAAGGAGAAGCCAAATACCTCACATCACATCACACATCACATATAAAAATTGTAGTGTGTGTGGGCTATTTGTTCCTAAATTTTTTTAATGCACTATTTTTTTTTTTTATGTGTTTGTGCTTTTAGTCATTTATTATTTTTACTGCTTAAAAGAAATAAACATTTAGTTGAAATCTCTTTGTACATTTTTTTCTTATATAATAAATAGTATAGTTATGTCTTCTTGTTTATTTATTTTCATTTTATTGTAAAAAACACATTTTGTTTTTTCCGTTACGTTTATATGTAAACTTTTATTTAAAAAAATGTATATATAAATTTTTTTTTTTACTTATTTGGGTAGAAACTAAAAAGGCACAAACACACACGTATACATATACTGTATATATTAAAATTGCTAATAAATATCAATTATGTAATAGTAATAATTTTAGATTTATAAATATATAAAAGGCTAATTAATAAACTATTTAACTTTATTTCTTAATTCATTATTACATCTGAGAAAAATGGGAAAAAAACTATGAAGATTTTATATTCAAGCTGAAAGTTCTATTTTTATGTTTCAAAAGATAAACTTTATTGAGACTCAAAAAGAATTACATAAATTGTATTTCCAAAACATGAGGTCTTAGATACAGATTGAGTCACGATATTACGTATGTAATAAAGGTTTACAATCTTGATTGTGATAGGAAAGAAAACGTGATTTATATTAATTAAAAAAATAATAATTATTACATAACAAGATACCCATGTCAAATTAGATTCACATAGAATTTTTAAATGTGATATTGAGAGAAATATGTGAAACATAATAGTATGATTAAAAACATACTAGATGAAGAGTTAAAGTTGTTAAACTGAAATATGATCCTAAAAGAAATTGGCTTTATTTGCTGAGGGTACTATAATTTTCAGAGCTAAGTCTTATTGTTTCATTTGTTACATAAGTTTCATGTAAAAAAAAAAATGGAAAAAATACTAGTTTGGGAAAATGAAAAAGCACCAGTTCAACATGCTTTGCATGCTGGGAGAATTAAAAAAAATGTATGAAATGCATCCAAGGAAAATGGAAAAATACTAGTTCAGCATGGATTGTATCTTGGGAAAATGGAAAAACTGTAGTCTGCATGAATTGCATCTTGGAGAAAATGGAAAAACATTAGTCAGCATGAATTGCTTTCTGAAAAAATACCATTTCAGCATAAATTGCATCTCTTCATTTGTCTTGAGCTTGATTGGCCTAGTTAGATAACCTTCTGCAGTATTAAACTATTGTCATGAGTGTCTGGAACATAGTTTTGCATATAGATAGTTGTAATATAAAGCAGATGAAATGCCATGAAGACTGCTATTCATGCCTACTGTGGTTGTGGCCACTTATAAGTTGAACTGCTCTCTAATGAATAACCAGGTCACCACAAAAAATGTCCAGGGGGGATATGTTATCTCATGATTTTATCAGGTATAATTTAATAATAAATATGGATGGATGCCTCCTGGTGTTGTTGCCTAACAAGAAGATGCAATGCTATACCAGAAGACAAACAGAATAAATGTGTCTACAAGTGCTGCAGGAATGTTTAATCTTTGGAAGGACTGAGTTACATGGAGGATGGAAGTAGCAGATTGCCTATATGCATTTAACATAATTTGGCATATGGAGTTTAGTTCTTGGAAGTCATTGGAAAGATTGTTGAGTCTTCTTGGCTTCATGGCATAACCAACAGAATGGGTTGATATTTTTGTAAAGACAATGATAGTGCAGAAAAAAAGGATATTGGAAGCATTTACAGGTTAAGTCTAAGTAGGAAATTAAAAAATGTAGGTTCTGGCACCCATTTTTTAAATTGGCAGAGAAGATGATAGTTACTTATCCCAAGCATGGGGAGGAAGTAATCACTGCTAGAGTCTGGATAAAGCAGGTTATATATTTGCCAGTAAGTGTACTTGGAATTGTTGGAGAGGCTGATTTGGATGATGGTACCTAGGATTGAGGGAATAAAATGGTGTTGAATGAAAGGTATATCTTTAGAGGTTACTTTCAGCAAGCACTGGAGTTTTTGAAACCAATTGGTAATAGCTGCTATTATGTTAATGGCTTTTTGTGTATAGAACATCTGAATGCTTTTTATAATAAAACTTAGAATGCATAAAATAAGACTAATAATCTCAATCAACTATTAGGGTCATATCAAATCAGATTCACAAACATCAGGAATATACAAGAATATCATAGAGGGTTCACAAATAAAATCAATAAACTTCACCTTTCTTTCAATTATATTTTAAAGTTCTGTTCAGCATATATTATTTTTAAAACAAGTTCGTTATTCAACTACATATAAATATAAAGATACCAATCAGTTTTTATAGGCATTATTTACAAATACAAATAGATTAAAGTGCAGAGTTCAAAGTATTCTGAACAGCTAATAGAAGGATATATTTTGACTTTTTTAATATAAGAAATAGTAAATCAGTTTCATGAAGTTTAGAATGAGATGTCAACTGTCTGTTATTAAATTAGACAATTATTGATATTCAAATATGTAATTTAGATGCATAGACATGATCAATGATGAAAAATATAAGAATAAGCAACTAGGTATATATTAAACTTTTTTTTATTTTATGGGTGATCATAATCATTACTGATGATTGTTAAATTTAGAAATTTTTGAATCAGGCCATGCATATTACACAGAAATGTTATTCAATATTATTTTAAATACCAATTGCTGTTAGTAACACATTCATAATTAAAATTTGGTAAGTAAATGAGTTTTATAGCAGTCCACTATGAAGGTAGTATTATTTATCTATGTATAAAACCAAATATCCCAATGCAAAAAATTTTATTACATTTTATTATGAAATTTCTAATTAATTAAAAAGATATAACCATGAAATCAAAAAAACTAAACCATATTTTTTTTTACATTATTAGTCTCATGGGCAATAACTACATTATGATTTCTAAGATAAAGATCTATTTTTCAGATATGAAATATGATTAGATAGTACTGGAAATCATGGAACATCAACATCACAAGATATACAATCTGTAAAGATACCTTTCCAAATAAAAAAAAGTCCTAAAATTGTTTCAACTAAATAGTGAGAGTATATCCTCTATAAAATAATAAAACAGCACAGAATTAATGTAATTGTCATATAGAATATCTATTATTTCTAAACTAATGCTACCTTTACCTGACTTCACATTAGCAAATAAATTACTTATTTGGTAATCATGTATTTACCTTGCTATGACGTCATGATGGTCAACACTGTTTCTATGCACTGAATTTTATATTTACAATGTGTTTCATTTTTTGACTGAAAATTAGAAAAGTCAGTGGATAGTGCTGGAATGGGTGGGTGGGGGCCTCAGTTTTTGCCTGTCCGGAGGACAGGTCAATATATGCTCAATTATAAAATTCAGTGCATAGAAACAATGTTGACCATCATGACATCATAGCAAGGTAAATACATGAATACTCTTATTTTAAACATATGTATTTGTTTGTTTCAAACAATCTAATGGATTAAAACATGTCCATTATGGATAAATATATATAGCAAACCACACACAAACTTTTTCTTTATAAATCTTGATTGAGTATAATATGAATTATTATAATGTACAATTATTATTTATAGTTCAATGTTTCAACTATATTATTTTTTAGTCTTTATCAAGGAACAACTAAAAAATACATAAAAACAATAAATACAAATATTCTATAATACATAAAATAAAGACAAATACCATTTACCTTCAAATTCTTCTAACAAACAATTTTAACTTTTCATTACATTTGTTTCTTAAATATTGTTCTTAAAGTAATTCCCTATAATTATTTAATTAAACCAATCTATTATCCACTTTTTTTAAATTAACATACTATTCATTATAGGTTTCATTTCATTAATATAAATTCCTTCTTTTATAATTCTTTCATAATACATCTAATACATCATAAAGGTTCTATTTCAAAATCTTTATGTTTAAATTTATCCATATGACCATAAATGGCATAATTTTTAGATAGTTCAAATAATATAGTAATCAATAGATAATATCGATTATTATCAATATACTTCAATAGATACAAAACTTTCATTAAAAGATGGCAACAATATTTTCTACTAGACCCAACACCAATATTCATAATATAATTTCAGTTTTCTTACTAGTCGTTGGAAAATGCAGTTGACTGCTGCTAGTTCTTAAGTTCTACAATGGTTGTCTTTAAAAAATATGCCACATTTAACAATTCCAAGCAGACAATATTTCATTTGGAGAGCTGGAGCTCAGAAAAAAATATCTTTCTACATTTTGATTTAATAAAGAATAGATAACAATTGTCTGATTATCTTTTAATATTCTTTCCCTAAGACCCATAGAAAAATTTTATAACTTGTAAAAATCCACATAACTAAAAGGCACAGAATTGTCTTATTTTTCCATTCATATATATATAATTTTAAGTAAATTTTTTATTAAGTGATTAAAACCAGATTTCTTGAAAAGAACTATAACATAAACAAATTTTAAAAAGGTTAAATAAAGGTAATGATTGTACTTGATGTCAAATTTCTTAAAGACGCCCCTTGAAATTAAAATCTAGATAATTAAATGCAATATTAATCTTTGCCATGCTTTTAAAGATTTAATTAAAGTTTAATTAAATAAAAACAATTATAAATTATAAATGGCATTATTTATATTTTATTATTCCTACTAAAATGAGATTGTTAAATGTATAAGACATAAAAAAATCTTATAAAAGAATTCTTTGAAAACAAAAATTATTAATAAAAATCCTCAATTTTGATTAATAATAAAATACTAATTATAATAGTAAATTTATTTCTTCAAATAATTTCATTAACAAATACTAAAAATACGTAATCACGTGGAAGAAAATTAATCTTCAAACATGCGCGATTAATTTCCTTCCACATGATATATATATAAAAATCACTAATATATTTATTATAAATATTAACAATAGTAAAAATAAAAAAAGCAAACTTTTTGGAATCAACACATTTACTTTCTATAAGCTATATTTAGCCAATAAACATCACATGACCACCACCTCATGTTTGTGGATAACTTGTTAAAATAGGCAAAACTCACTATATGTAATGCTACCCACAGCAAACTAGAGTAATCAATGGATGCCAGAAGGCTTGTGCATACAAAAGACACCAAAATGAATAGGTACTGAACTGAATTCAGACCCATATGACTATATAAGCTAATGGGCTTGGATTGAAAACATTAAGGTGTTTTCAGTTTAAGACTCATAGTTTTGTAGTTAAGTGGAGATAAAAGGTGGCTGCTGGAGGGTTGCATTAGATCCTAAGATCTAGATGCAGATCCAAGGCTCCTCACTGATGAAAGCCACAAGCCAGAAACTAGTCTGGGGATATTGGATGAGTAGGCACTAGATGGACATTTTATGCACAAGCCTTCTGGCATCCATTGATTACTCTAGCTTGCTGTGTGTGGCAATATGTATAGTTAGTTTTGCCTGTTTTTGTAAGGTATAAAAAAATAATAATAATAATAATAATAATAACCACTTTTCATAAATACATAAACAATGCAATTTGTTTCTTATTGTCAAATATAAACTATCATTTTTGACTATTCAGTTTTCCTCAAAACTTATATTAAATTTAGAAAAAAAAAAGACACTAAATAAATATGCTTAGTGTTTTTTGCTATATAAAATTTGAGAAAGACTGTTGGACCGTCAAAACTATCACCATACATTTGAAAATAATAAAGAAATTTCACAAGAAAAGTGATTATTATTACTTTACATATATTTAATATAGCACATTAAAAAAGATGAAAAAAAAGATAGTTTGTTTTCTTATTTAATACAGAAATTATACTAATATGATTAAAAATATTATTAAAAGTATTTTTTATAAGATTAATAGTAATAAATGACTATTAATAAACACATACATATATTAATAAACGGTAATTTTTCTTGATCCTTTGGGATTAGCGTGGCTGTGACGTAATCATCCAGCCATAATTATACTAACTTTGTGAAGTATCACTTTAGGTTTAGCAAAACATTATATTTAAAAAATGAGTTTTTGAATTCAAGTTAATTAAAAAAAATTATTATGGATACATATAGATAAAAAATTTGAATTAAATAACCTTAATGTCAAGGACTGCTTTTGTTCACTAATTTTTTTACCCCAAAAATCTATTATTTATATCCTATTCATAATAATTTTTTAAAAATTAACTTGAATTCAAAAGCTTACTTTTAAATATAAACTTAGCTAATCTTTAAAAAAATAACAAACCTAAAATGTTAGAATAATTTGCAAAGTTAGAATAATTATGTCCAGATGATTATGTCAGCTTTATTACTGCCAAGCAAGCTTTCAATATATCATGTATATTATATTCATAGTTTATAGTAACAAGACTATAAGCTATGAATATAATATACATGATATATCAAAAGCATGCTAAGCAGTAATAAAGCTGGATATATAAAAGACCTATCTTTTCTGCGCATGTGTTCATTAACAGTCATTTATTAGTTCAGAAAAAAAGAAAATAATTTATAGTTGAATGACAAATTATTATTAATAATAAACATAACAAGCTTTATCCACATGAACATCTACACATTATTCAAATTTTGTTGTTCAAGCACAATTTTTGTATGCTTATTCAAATTTTCAACTGCGTTATAAATATAATTTTATTTCTTCTTTTTTTATTATATCTTTGATTGCTAGATACTCTTGATTGTGTCAGGTTACAAATTTACTTATATCATTTAATTCATTTTATAGAAATTAACTAATATTAAAGTGTCATTTAAAAACCACATTCTATTAATTTTTGTAAGCTACATTCCATTTAAACATGTATAAAAAATATCACTAATTAAATATAATAATCAAAACTAAAACAAATATCGCTACATATCTATATATTTTACCATTTATGATTAACATTTTTTTTTAAACACTAATTTTGGAAATATAAAAATATGAACAAATATCTACTAGAGTAATACGAACTATTGCAAAAAAGAATAAGCATCCAGTTAGAATATCAATGACCATATATACAAAAGATAAAAAAACTGATAATGCATAAAAATACCACAATGTAATATTTTTAGTCATTACTTTTATTGTATGCAAGCCATTTAAACAAACAGGTTTAACTTTATATAGTAATATAATTTTTCTGTTATTGTATATCATATGATAACCTTGTGGTTAATATATTGTAATGTTTTTCACATTTTAATAGGCCTTCTATTATGCACTAGAATGCATGAGTTAGTCAAGCTATGGAGAAGAAAAATATGTTGTTCCTATTTCCAAAAACATAGCCATATTTCTTGATTAACTTAGCCTAAGATTACTTAATATTATGTTTGAAATTGCCGATGAAATTAGTTTTAATTTATAAGAGGGCACCATAGTGAATAGACTCCTAACTTCCTCGTATCCCATAATTTTGACGCAGATAACTAAAAAGATCAGGATTACGATTTCCTGTAACTGTTATTTTTCAGATAATATTACTGCCGGAGCTTAATTAATAAATAAGCATATTGGCAAAGATAATTTACATACTTATCAAGCAATTAACTAACATTAATAAATTTAATAATTAACGTTAATAACGTACAATGAAAAGTTAATATTAAAAATATTTTATTCTAACAAATTAAAATATTTAAAAGATAACCCATTAAATAAAATTGGAAAACCCACACATGCTAATCCAAATAGGTAAAATAATTAAAACAATTTAACAATCAATTAATTACTACAGTTCATATTATAGTTTGATTTCTTAGACCATAAACAAAAATCTCTTGAATAAAAAAAATTGTCTCTATCGGGATTATATTATAAGCTTATATTTGAGAATGGTTTGCAAACACTTAATCTAGTCACAATCGGGAATAATTAATCTTAACTTACTGGTAAGTTTAACAAGTTTACGAAGATTGTTGATTACTATGCATGGTTTTTCATGAGAGGTAGAATGAGCTCATGGCCATTGGTTTTAACTTGTTTTTGGTCTGTCCTAAAGGCTCGTCATGAAAACTTTTTTGGGGTTGATGACTTCATGATGAATGATGTCAAAAGCTTCGGTCCACTCCAGCATGATGAATTATTTCAGCATAGAGTGGTCCTGGATCTTTTGTGATCCAGGACCAATGAAAAGAAAAACAGACAAGACAAGACCCTGATCACATTGGTCTTCTTCTTTTTATACTCAAGGTCCAGTTTTCAGACTTCTGCACATACTTTTATCTTTATTTTATTATAAAACACAAGTCGATAATCTTGTACATTTATTTTGTATTTTTCCTCTACAAAGTTCTTTCTTTTATTTATATAAATTCCTTCGCCATCTTTAATTAGTTTTAAAACTTTGATTAAATCCGAGTGTGGAATTCTCTTTGTTTTAGTTTGTCTGGATTAGTAATCTGCATGTCTTTTATTCTTTCCAATTTTAACTTTGATTAAATTACATAGATAAATATGAACCAAAAATTTAACTTTCAATATAAATTTTTAAAAAAATAAATTACACTAACTAAAAAAAATAATTGCATCTTTAAAAGATCTTTAAATTTACTTTTTTTAGCTTTTAAAAATCTTACCAAATCCCAATATATTTTTACCATATATATAAACAGTACAATATAAATCGTGGCAATTAATTCTAAAATAGTAATAATAACAATAATTAAATATCTCAAAAAGTAATGTAAGAAAATAAAAATTCCTTTCAATAATATAAAAATGTTACTTATTGAATGATATTATTTCTCACATTATTAAAAAAGTGACAAAATTCATGCATAAATATCAAACATATATTAATTTGCACTGGAATAAAGATTACAATGTTAAAAAGAAAATCTTTGAAATGGATTTTTTGCCATTTTATGATTACTGAGATTTTTATTTTATTTTTATGAGGATCCAAGTAATATTGATACTTTACTGAATAACATACAGAGCATATTTTAAAATTAAGCCTAGTCTTAATTGGACCAACTGATGAGTGCTAATTCAGCATGAAATGTGCTCTTGGAATCATATATCTTTTTTACACGTCTTTGGTCATATGTTTAAGATTACATTCCTCCATAAGCCTAGTCTAGCCTTTTTTTTTAGAGTATGAGTTTAATTGTACATAACTACGGTAGAATCTTAATCAAAAATAGGAATCATACTATTCTGTTATTATTATCAACTCTGCTATATTAATGTAAAAAAAGATTAAGCTTATATTTTTATTGAAGGGTTGAGAAGCTAATCATAAAATAAATAACATGTATAATTAATAATGCACTGAAACTTTTTATAGATCAAAGTCTCATTGGGTGTGTTTAAATAGCATATATTTATGGAATCTAAATAAAACATTTTAAATAATAAATTGTAAATATTTAGCTTTTCACTCTTTATATAGAGTAAAATTTTGCTGAAATTGTATGCTAATTAAAATATTATTCGATTAGCAAGAAAAATCTTGAGTATTTCAATAGGACTTTTATTCTTTAGAGATAAATTAAAAGCTGAAATTTTTGTTTTTATTATTTATATAAATTATATCGTGAGATTAAAGTTGGTTATGTAATTTGTTTGTAAATATTTTTTTTTAAAAAGGAAAAAAAAATTATATAATTAAAAATTGATAATGGGAGCGTAATTATGAAGTAAATCATTGATTTTTAAATTATCATCTCATTTTTTAATTCTCTCTTTTAAAAAAATATATTGCTTTATTAATTGAATAAATTATTCATGCAATTAATTTTTGAGTTTTTGTAATCAGCTGATTTGAATATGTTTATATAAATATTTATGAGCTATTTGTATAAAAATTAACTTTACACTTTGTTTTAAAATGTGCATTTCATAATTTATTTTTCGTCCAATAATATTGATTTTGGAAAGTGGTGGAAGTTGGATGATCATCTATATATATTATTTCAGATCTCTTTTTTGCATTGTTGTTTTGCATAAATAAAGTTAATCAATGTACTATATTAATTGATTTAAGTTACTACAATGGAAATAGATTACATTTTTGGTAAATGCTAAATCCCCCCCCCCTTTCATTTGATGGATCCTTATACTAAGATTCACCACAATAGTCATCAATTTATAGCTTCATTATGAATAACCATCAACCATTCTTTGCAATGATCTTTAGGGGAAAAAATTCATTTTTTAAAATATATATATATCATTTGTAAAGGTGACATTTTGTAATATTAATGATATTATAGGATAATGCCTTCACAAAAAAAAATATTATGAGTGGATAAAATGATGTCATTCATGTCAAAATAAAAAGTGCAATCTATTACAAAGTTTACTCATTATTATGTTTTGATTATACAGTATTGCATTGTGTGAAATTAAAATAATTAAAAATATGATTATATTGCTGAACTAATTTTCATCCAGTGTCTTTGCAAGATAACCTGTACTGTAATATATGATACATCCATTGTAAACAAGAATTTCATTTTAAACGGGGGGGGGGGGAGATAATGTTTTATTCATTACTATACTGAAACAGTAAAGTCTGCTTTGCAGATCTTCGTTTCACCTTTTCTCACCTATTTCCTACCTCATACCTTAGTTTGAACCCCAATCTATCGTAGTGTGTATGCAATACGCTTATATACCGAAAATCCCGCCTAATTTTAAACCACGAGTACAATGCTCGTATTATATATATGTCATTCCCAAATAAATAAAAGATTATAGATTATGTATATGTTCACATAATTTTGATTTATTAAAAAGTAGGTTATATAAATCGTAATTGTGCACACACTATGATATGCATCTTAAAACATATCAAAGTTATAAATTGTTAAAGTTATTTTGTTTGAATCTATTTACAAATATATTACTGTCGTAATATATTTTGATTTAAAATAAAATTCATTTAGTAAATATTCGTTTAGTAAATAGATTCAAATATTGCAATTTAAAAAGTAAAATCATTTTCTTTAATTTAATAAAAGTTATTCTAAATATTTCTGTTAAAATAAATGATGGACAATAGTTTAATTAGTTAATATTATATAAGTTTATCTAAAACAGCAGATGTCCACTTAAGGTTTTCTTTAATTAGTAAAAGTAATTTTTAATTAAATCTAGTTTGTAATCCGAATGTCGACAGGGAAATTAACAAAAGAAATTAATTAATGTTGAATTCCTTTAGACATTCGGATAGATTTAATTACAGCTGATAAGTCCGATATATTTTTGTAATGCTCCAGGGCAGTTCTATTGTTAACGTCTACTATAAAAAGAAGGGTTTTCTTTTGTTCTGGAGAGTTTTTTTTCTTCTAATGTTTCTAAGAGAAATCATTCTGAGGCCTAATGTTTCTAACCAAAATTAGAGTAGTAATTTGTAAATCTTGACATGACAGAGTAGAGTGCAAGAAGGGCTATTTCTCTCCGAAATGGTCATATGCTGCCGTAGACTATCGGAAGTTATCACACAGGGAACCCCGGAACTGCTGCCGCTGCCAAAAATATGAACATTTCCAGATTTTGCTGCTGAATTATAAAACCTGCCGAACATCTACCTGAAAATGCTTCTCCAGAGGTAACCCTAAATTAACCCAAGAGCTCTTGTGATAACTAACATGCTATAGCTATTTAAAATTGTTTTCCTTATATTTCACATAACTTCATTATGTATTTCTTTAACGTGTTAATATAATATAATCAACAGTTTTGCTCTATCCTTGGGTTAATATTTTCTATTTATAAAGCTTTCTTTTATTTTATTATGATAATATGTCAGAATCGTCTTTGACCGAGTGAACTATTCCCTTTATTGAAAGTAAGACGCCGCTATTAAGGCATATTTTAAATTTATAATTTTCCAATTTTATTATCTTGCAAATCAGTTGTTTGAGGGCGATTCTACTCTTTTCTTTAATATAATATAATCACATAGTTTAAAATCTACAAGTTATTGATTTTAATCTAATATAAGAGTATGTGCGAAGTCAATGGTTAAATGTGTCCCTTAATGCATGATTGCATATATAAATCTATACTTACTTTTAAACCCGCAAGCATGCATTTTCCTATTTTAATTACCGTGTTCTACTTTAATTACAAAGTTCATCATTGATGTCGAGAATGTGCAGACCCTTTTAAATGAATTTCTGGGAATTTGATTGGGCATTTCTCTTAATCCAAGTAAAACCCATTCAGTATGTTTTATATACACTAGTCTCGTATTGCTGGTAAATGAATTGGTTGTTGAGACCGCTTTGTTTTACTTTTCCAAGGATTCTTTACATGGCAAAGTCGTTATTTTCGCTTATTGCAGATTTCCAGGCAGAGTGTGCCTCCAAATGACACACCTGGGAATTAAACGCAATCGTCATCCAGTCGCTAAGTTTCGGCTGTTCATAAAATACTTTCATACGGGTTAGCAGCGAGATGCCCTCCGTAATTATTCCGGATCTTCAATATTGTTTTATTTTATATTTATTTTACAAAGCATCCGTGACTTAAACGTGTCACACCCTCCAACTTTAATAAATTCATTATCAGCAATACTGACCTCCCAATGCAACTCTATTATTATTATTCTCAAATAAAAGCATTGATCCCATTCCCACTTTGTTGCTTAGTAAGCTTTAGTCCGTGCTATTCTCGAAATCAATAAATATTTTAGAACACTTAATTTTCAAATATTTTCTTAAACTTGTATAATTACTCAAAGCACCTCGCACATGTTCCTATCTCGTCAAGAACATTATCGTAATGCTATTAGCCCGAGGAATAGAATATATCACTTTGTTTTAAAACCTTTTGTCATTTATTGAAATATTATGCCCACAATTATTTAATACGCGTCCCTGTTTCATATAAGCAGACAGTGGCGTTATATATATATTTTATTTAAATAAATTTTGTGAAATTATTTAAAACTAAATTTGATCTCTTATTTTATTTGATTCCTATCACTGTCTCGGTCTATATATATATTTTCTGCATTTTTTTTGTAAATCCATAGACGTTAATTAGCCACCCAAACTTCTTTTAGTATAGAGTCTTTTGTTCCTCCCTGACCACCAGGCACCGGTCAAAGGTCATACTAGTAGTGGCATCAGATGCATTGTCACGTAGATGGCGCTGTGAAATTTGGGCTTTAGATTCGAACTTAGTATATCTAGAAGGCAACCCCTCCTAGAATGTTCAGTTTCACATCTGGGGTTTGAATTCTGCAGTGTGTTAGCGAGATAGACGATTCTGACTGTTACATAGTAAATTTTTTTTCCGGGTCCATGGCTTGCCCAAACATGGAGCCTCGAATATTTAAACACCCACATCCCTATAGATCTTAATTATTTAAACACCCACATCCCTGTAGCTTAATTTTAGCATTTTGTTTCGTATTTAATCACTCAAATCCTTTAAATTTTGATATATGATATTTTTCAAACTCTATATTATCTATTTGCGTGTATATTTCATATATTTTGTTTGACTCGGGCATTCAATTAGTATTCTATATAATCTAAACTTGTCCAAACTTGCTATAGTGCAATACGGGCCATCTGTATTTATCTGTATTATTGTTTCACTTAAGTCACGCTATATACGCATGGCGTGAATTACTTAAATATTGTCCCAAGTGAATATTGTGACAATCTATGAATATTTCAAATATTGTATTTTCTATCAAAATAAAGTTTTATCGGCTCAACGCGCAAGATAGCATAATAGTAATTTTGTACGGTAATGACATAGCTATGTAATAGGCTATCGTATGGAATTAAAAAAAAATGCAATAATAAATAAAATGTTGTAATCAATATAAAAAAATGTGAATGTTTTAACGAGTGCCCGTAGTTAAATGGAATACAGTAATTTAAATTAATTTTGGGAAGCTAACAGTCTATGGATCCTTTTTAACTGGTGGCATGGCGCCCAAGGGTAATTTCATTAAACGGAGTTACTTCTAAAATAAATTTTGTCACCAGGCTAAATTCTTTATATGTAATTTGTTTTTTTCAATGTGTGTAAATTTTCTTAGACCAAATAATGAGACGTGAATCGGATCAATAATTATGTAAATAAATATATATGTTTGAAATCTTAAATAAGAGGGAACGAAATAATTATACCCGGATCGAGCGAATGTTTATATATATAAATAAAGTTGCTTGAGTTTAAAAATATATTTTAGCAAAACAATTTGACAGGTAAAATTTAAGAGATTTTTATATATACGGGCAGTTAAAAATATATATGTTGGCAGCAGATTTAAGCGAGAAATTTTAGCAGTAGTAAGAGGGCAGTAGTTGGGGTTTTAGTGATAAATGTAAAAGCAGCAATTAGGCCAACAGAACCGAGAGGGAGATAGCCTATTAGCCATTAATAAAATTTGAAGTCAAACGTAATAATCGCAGAGAATCAAACATGGAAAAATAATAATAGTATTTTTTTACTGTATGAGTTTTAGTAAGTTCAACCGTAAAACAGCTTAAAAGTTTTCTTTATAAGTGCTATAATTGTGTTTTAAAAGTACACCTATTCGTTAAAAATTTTTTTTAGGATATATTAAATAGTTAGCAATAAAATAAAATAAAAGTCATCATCATTATCGATCACGGTAATCATCCAAGGCCATGGAAAATACGGATACTAATGAGGTCCATTTCCGGACTATTATAGAATTGTTTAAGCAAGGTGAAGAAAGAGCGAAAAGATGGGCAGAAGAAAGCCGAAGGAGAGGTGAGGAACTTAGAGCGCTGTACAGACTCCTCCCTGGGTGGCAAGAGATGGCAGATAAACTCCTGAACCAGAAAGTTGAGACAAATGATTCCGCAAAGAAGACTGATACACCAGACCTGGGACCTCAAACTCAGCCAACCAAGCTCAACACTAGAATATTCCATGAAGTAAAAAAATGTCCCGAACTTTCTTTGGAAAGAGTACTTCCATTAAATGATGTCCGGGACACAGGAGATCAAACCCAGCTAACCAAGCCTCGCCACATAAAAATTTTTCACGAAGTCAAAAAATGTCCACAACTGTATTTAGATGAGATACTTCCAGCCAAGAATGTACGGGACTTACGGATTCAAACCCAGCTAACCATGCTTACCACCAACATCAAAGTACTTAAAGAAAACCAGGAAAATATCCCACCTGATATAGCAAGAATATATCGAATAAAGGAAATAGTGAAAACAATGATGGCACTGGATTTCAGCCCATGGGCCAAGGAGCCACCAGATAAGGCAAATAATTGCAACAGCCTAAAGCTTCAGTTATTAACAACCACTCTGGATTTCAGTCTGTGGGCCAAAGAACCGCCAGACAAGGTAAAGAGACCTGATAATCTGAGACTGCAGTCATCAAATTATAAAAGCAGTGATTACCCACCAAACCCAGGATTATAGTAGTTTTTTTTTAAACAAAAAAATAAAATAAAAAGGGACATGTCACAGGATAAATGAGCAAGGAGATAGGATATAACCAATATTAAACTTGTAAAACGTTAAATAAAATTTGTTGAAAGGGGAAAATAATAGACAAAATGTTCGCTAGATGGTAGATTTATTAATATGATCCGAGTATATAATTCAGTTTCGTTTCTTCATTATATTTATATCCTGTACATTATGGGTTATCTTGTAAATTTTGTTTATGCAGGCTACATAGGTGGACACCTGTTGTAAGATTTTTTTTTTTAACAATTTTTTTTTTGTTCTGTCACTAAGGGAATGTGAAACAGTAAGGTCTGCTTTGCAGATCTTCGTTTCACCTTTTCTCACCTATTTCCTACCCTCATACCTTAGTTTGAACCCCAATCTATCATAGTGTGTCTGCAATATGCTTATATACCGAAAATCCCGCCTAATTTTAAACCACGAGTACAATGCTCGTATTATATATATAAGTCATTCCCAAATAAATAAAAGATTATAGATTATGTATATGTTCACATAATTTTGATTTATTAAAAAGTAGGTTATATAAGTCGTAATTGCGCACACACTATGATATGCATTTTAAAACATATCAAAATTATAAATTGTTAAAGTTATTTTGTTTGAATCTATTTACAAATATATTACCGTCGTAATATATTTTGATTTAAAATAAAATTCATTTAGTAAATATTCGTTTAGTAAATAGATTCAAATATTGCAATTTAAAAAGTAAAATCATTTTCTTTACTTTAATAAAAGTTATTCCAAATATTTCTGTTAAAATAAATGATGGACAATAGTTTAATTAGTTAATATTATATTAGTTTATCTAAAAACAGCAGATGTCCACTTAAGGTTTCCTTTAATTAGTAAAAGTAATTTTTAATTAAATCTAGTTTGTAATCCGAAGGTCGACAGGGAAATTAACAAAATAAATTAATTAATGTTGAATTCCTTTAGACATTCGGATAGATTTAATTACAGCTGATAAGTCCGATATATTTTTGTAATGCTCCAGGGCAGTTCTATTGTTAACGTCTTCTATAAAAAGAAGGGTTTTCTTTTGTTCTGGAGAGTTTTTTTTCTTCTAATGTTTCTAAGAGAAATCATTCTGAGGTCTAATGTTTCTAACCAAAATTAGAGTAGTAATTTATAAATCTTGACATGACAGAGTAGAGTGCAAGAAGGCTATTTCTCTCCGAAATGGTCATATGCTGCCATAGACCATCGGAAGTTATCACACAAGGAACCCCGGAACTGCTGCCGCTGCCAAAAATATGAACATTTCCAGATTTTGCTGCTGAATTATAAAACCTGCCGAACATCTACCTGAAAATGCTTCTCCAGAGGTAACCCTAAATTAACCCAAGAGCTCTTGTGATAACTAACATGCTATAGCTATTTAAAATTGTTTTCCTTATATTTCACATAACTTCATTATGTATTTCTTTAACGTGTTAATATAATATAATCAACAGTTTTGCTCTATCCTTGGGTTAATATTTTCTATTTATAAAGCTTTCTTTTATTTTATTATGATAATGTGTCAGAATCATCTTTGACCGAGTGAACTATTCCCTTTATTGAAAGTAAGATGCCGCTATTAAGGCATATTTTAAATTTATAATTTTCCAATTTTGTTATCTTGCAAATCACTCGTTCGAGGGCGATTCTATTCTTTTCTTTAATATAATATAATCACATAGTTTAAAATCTACATGTTATTGATTTTAATCTAATATAAGAGTATGTGCGAAGTCAATGGTTAAATGTGTCCCTTAATGCATGATTGCGTATATAAATCTATACTTACTTTTAAACCCGCAAGCATGCATTTTCCTATTTTAATTACCGTGTTCTACTTTAATTACAAAGTTCATCATTGACGTCGAGAATGTGCGGACCCTTTTAAATGAATTTCTGGGAATTTGATTGGGCATTTCTCTTAATCCAAGTAAAACCCATTCAGTATGTTTTATATACACTAGTCTCGTATTGCTAGTAAATGAATTGGTTGTTGAGACCGCTTTGTTTTACTTTTCCAAGGATTCTTTACACGGCAAAGTCGTTATTTTCGCTTATTGCAGATTTCCAGGCAGAGTGTGCCTCCAAATGACACACCTGGAAATTAAACACAATCGTCATCCAGTTGCTAAGTTTCGGCTGTTCATAAAATACTTTCATAAGGGTTAGCGGCGAGATGCCCTCCGTAATTATTCCGGATCTTCAATATTGTTTTATTTTATATTTATTTTAGAAAGCATCTGTGACTTAAACGTGTCACACCCTCCAACTTTAATAAATTCATTATCAGCAATACTGACCTCCCAATGCAACTCTATTATTATTATTCTCAAATAAATGCTTTGATCCCATTCCCACTTTGTTGCTTAGTAAGCTTTAGTCCGTGCTATTCTCGAAATCAATAAATATTTTAGAACACTTAATTTTCAAATATTTTCTTAAACTTGTATAATTACTCAAAGCACCTCGCACATGTTCCTATCTCGTCAAGCACATTATCGTAATGCTATTAGCCCGAGGAATAGAATATATCACTTTGTTTTAAAACCTTTTGTCATTTATTGAAATATAATGCCCACAATTATTTAATACGCGTCCCTGTCTCATATAAGCAGACAGTGGCATTATATATATATTTTATTTAAATAAATTTTGTGAAATTATTTAAAACTAAATTTGATCTCTTATTTTATTTGATTCCTATCACTGTCTCGGTCTATATATATATTTTCTGCATTTCTTTTGTAAATCCATAGACGTTAATTAGCCACCCAAACTTCTTTTAGTATAGAGTCTTTTGTTTCTCCCTGACCACCAGGCACCGGTCAAAGGTCATACTAGTAGTGGCATCAGATGCGTTGCCATGTAAATGGCGCTGTGAAATTTGGGCTTTAGATTCGAACTTAGTATATCTAGAAGGCAACCCCTCCTAGAATGTTCAGTTTCACGTCTGGGGTTTGAATTCTGCAGTGTGTTAGCGAGATAGACGATTCTGACTGTTACAATACATTACCAAAAACAAACTTTCATTATATATTGTAAGAAAGTTCATTAACAATAAATTTTAAAATGTGTGTATTAATTAAAATATATTCATTCATTTAATTTTTGTTGACATCTTAAATCTAAACAATTTTAGTTAAAGAAAAGAAAAGAGAGAAATTATTTCATGTACTATGTAATTAATAATCAACTTCATATAGATAAAAGGCAGCTAAATATGAGTTGAAAATATTATTTACTTGCTTAAATTCCAGTCAGTATTCCCATCATTTATCTACATCATAATAGCAGTTTTCATTGCAAATGCAATATATATATATATATACACACATATGGATTGAACTTGGAGAGACCATCTTGCAGTGGATTGATAATGGTTGATGATATATACATATTGATAAAAAATAAACTAAAAATATATAAATTTCATCTATTCCATAATAAAAAATAAACATTTATCACTTCTTTATCTAATTTTTATTTAATTATGACTGCGACTGTGTAAAAATAAAAAATAACAGAACGTCGATTTAAAAAACAAAACAATAACAGTGGTGCAAACAAATTTATAATTTTATTGATTAGATAATTTTAAAAAAAGGACTTAAAATATAAAGTGCACCAAAAATAAAATTTAAAATGTGCACTATGTTGATCTTATTTATATATAATCATTTTAATCATATAAATCTGATATAATGGAATATTAATCTCATTGTTCAATCAAAATTTGCCACCTATAAATTTTTAATTTTTTAAAAAAAATTATAGCTATTGAAATATTTTTATATACTATATTTACAAGCATATTTTTTTTTATATTAGTGCTTAGGAAAATGTTTATTCAGTAATTATAACGTGTTTTTTTTTTCAATTTTAAACTTTATTTTTTTAACTGATTTTTAATGGTTTCTAATATATTGAATTTAGGTAATCAATTTTTTATTTTATTTTATAAAAAATCATTACAATTTCTTACTGCTTACATAAGATTTTCGATTTACAAAGTATTTTAGGAATAAATTGAGATTGCTATTCAGAGAAAAGCTATAAGAAATGTATTTTTCAACGTTACACCATGTTTGATGTTTATTTTGTAGGCAGTCACAATAATTTTTCTTTCTTTCCAAGTTTTTAGCTAAGTTTAAATATTGTCTTTTAATTATAAATGCAAATCCAAATGATTTTGCTAAAGCCAAACTAATTTTATAATATATGAAAGATATTGAAAATTTGCAATGGCTAAACTGGTCTTTAATAAAGCAATATTGCTATATTACTTCTTGCTAAATGTTTTGCATCGTGGTATTTTGTATAAAATATGTAAATAAATAAGAATTGGAGGTTTTAAGATGTGTGATGAAAGAAATTATATATTGGATTAATAACATATGTATATTGATAAAAGTATGTGGTGAAATTGTTTTTAATTGTGTTACTAAAAAATGGAATCTGGTTAAATATATATTTTAGCATTAAATGAATTGAGAAATATACTGAAAGATATGTAAAGTATAAAAGAAAAGAGGGGAAAAAATTTATGTTGGTAAATCATCTTAAAAAGTTATATTTAAAATTTTGAAGAAAAAGGCCAGAAAGTAGCAATCGTCTAGTACAGAGGTGTCACTTGCGATCCCCATACTCAGGCTAAAATTTTATATGACTCATTATATGTTGTTCCCATTCCAATATAAGCATATAAGAATAGTAATAATAAGTAACTTCATCACATACAAATATATATATCTTCAGTACATATGATTTGATATAAGATCATTAAAAAAACTGCATATTAGCAAAATGCGTACATTCAAGAACACAGTACCATGTATCAACATTAGGAAGATATTAGCATGAATAACAAAACTCTGAGAGTAAAGAAGAGAAATGAGAGCAATATAAGCAAAATGGTGTTATTATGTGATATTTATATAAAGAAAATTGGAATATAAAGAAGGAAGTGTTTAAACACAAAAGTGATTAGAACCATAATAATGAATTGAGCAGTTATCACGTATTTTTAAATAGCATTTAGATTTTTGTTTTTTCAATTAAAAATTTATTATCCAACATGAAAAATCTCAAAATTTCCATGATCCAACAATTTTTCTGAGACTGCTTGAGGGGCTAAAACCCATAGGTTGCACACTACTGTATATCAGGGTATCATAATATTTAAACAAATATGCTAATTTTAAAACTTACACTAATACATTTTTTCAGTAGTGACAGTGGAATAACTCAAGAACTAAATATTCCAGAATGCATCCTCAACTGAAGAAATAAAATCTCTTTATCACTTAACTCTCCAGAGTAACTGGTTTTATTATTGGCAACTTTAATTTCCTACTTGTTGAAAGTTTCACTTTTCATTATTAGTAACATGCTAATCAATTTTTAAATGAATGCGGCTAAATGAGATAAATTGCTATCTAATGAACATTGAACATTAAAGTTATATTTTATACTAAAAAATAATGAACTATTATGCATATATGCAAAATTGTAGGCATATTTGAACATCTATAATGCTTTATTACAAAATTGTACAATCATTTTTTTCATGAAGAACTACTTGGATTTTATGTGTTTGGAATTATGTAAAACCTGGACAATGTTAAAACAATATTAAATTATCTGTCATGGAAAATATATTGATTGCTCATTCAATGTTCAAAAATGGTTCATAAAAGCTTTATAATATTTGTATAAGATGATTAGATAATTTATGAAGGATGTCTAAGATTATCGTTACATTCCTCAAATATCAATAAGAACAAACCCACTTTGAAAGGGGTCGCTGTTATCTGGATATTGTCTCTGCACCATTAGATAAATCTGGTGCTCAAAATATTCAAATTGTGTGTTACATATTCATTGTAGAATAACAAATCTAGAGTCTACCATGATGTGGCTGCCCAAATCATAACAATTTATATTAGTGAGTAAAACAGACAAGTTTATATGTGGGTTTTTTTTATGACTTTAAAACTAAGACTTCCAGTGATGTTAAATCATTGATTTCCTAGTTCTTGTATCCATTTGTCTTTTTCAATAGGGAATGATTTGTTACCACATTGAGTTCTAAATATTTCATGACTTTTGAACATTGAAATGCCACATAATTGGGCAGATTTTAATTTAATCTTTTCCAATGATCTTTATTAAAAGTATAATTAACTAACCATTACATACTTCCAGCTAAACTATCAGGCAGTAATTTAAAACTATTAATTACTATTAAGATAGATTCCGAAAACTTAGTTATATTGAAACCTAGTCCAAATTTGTTTTGAAGTGTGGGAAAATTGCTACTTTGGTACGTATTTTAAAGTACTGTTCAACACAATTTTAATAATATAGTGATGATATGACAGGTGCTCCATTATTCTATCAATTCTAATTATTTTTCAAATATTTTTTGTTGCTGTTTTAGCAATCAAATGATTCTTCCAAAAGGTGTTCACTAAAAGATGACTTAAACTTTCAAAATTTTAAAACAAGATATAGAAATGTTTCAGTACTGATCAATTGTTTATTTCCCTTATATAATCTATTTTTTTAAATCCACAAATTCATATTATTTAGTTGTATCTCTCCTTTTGAGGAAACTTTCAGGGATGCACTTAGAAAGTTTTCAATTATGATTAATCTTGTAATTGTCTAATTAGATGTTATCTTATTCATTGTTAAAAATTATATCGTGCTTTTTAAGCAGATACTTAAAATCTTTTATAATACATTAGATCTTTCAAGGCTCTGCCCTTTTTTAAAATCAAGATATACTATTTGAACATTTCGATTAGAAAAAAATATGTGAATAAAAGAAAATTATATTTAAGTACTAAACATAAATGTAATAGCTATATAAATCTATAACACACCAAATATTATAGGTTTATTTATTATAATTATATAAAATATTTTTAATAACAAGAAAAAAGTTCTTGTGGTTTTTTTTTTTTAATCCAAATTTAATTTCGGCCCATTATTTTGCTCAGGTACAAAATTTTTTATTTAAATAGAGAGGATTTGAACACAGACTAATACAATTGACATACATGTAAAAAAAAAGATCTCCAATATACGCATTTCATGCTGAACCAGTCATCATCAGTTGGATGGAAATCATCTCCCAACTGATGAGTTCTGGTTCTGCACAAAATATGTTTATTGGAGATTTACCTTTTTTAAATAAGCATGGTCATGTGTGTCAGTTGTATAAGATGGAGTGGATGACTGAAGGAAACTTGGAAGTCTGTGCTGAAATCATGTCTAATTACACCAAGTGTAACTATGTACATTTTACTTACATTCAAATATTACAAAAAATTTACTTGTAAAAAAAAAACAGCAATAAATGCAAGAAGTTGTGATTTTCTAGCTTACACTAACTGCAGTAGCAAAATTTCAGTACAGTAGCGCTATCTGGTACAAGCCTTAGTAATCAATGGATGCAGAAAGGTTTGTGCATAAAATCCCCATCTAGTGCCTACTCACCCAATATCTCCAAATTAATTATAATATTATAATATAATACAATAATATAAATTAATAAATTGGTTACAACTTTGAAATTTTTTATTGAAGTTGTTATGATGCTGGTGAATATCTTTTTTTAAAAAGGTAAAGTATTATAACCATTTAGGATCCATAGTTCTGATAAATCTTTTAAGTGATAAGTCCAAAATTTATCTTTTTAAAACATTCCCTTCACTTAACCACTGAATGCCAGTATGACATAATAAATTATCTAATTTTCAAGAAATGAGGTGTCCTGGTAAATAATTCAGACCAGTTTTGTGAATGAAATTTACTGTTGATATTACAGATGACATAATTGAATGATAAAAAATTTCTGTACAATGATTTTTGGTGTATTATGCAATGGAACTCTACATATAGCTTTATTTAACAATAGACAAACTGAAAAAGCTGATTACAATTATTTTTAATTCATTTGCTAAGTAATTATAACCAGATAACAGCACATTTACTGGATTGCTTGTGCATACACAAGCTTTTAATAGCAGTATCAAACTGTACAGTAGTGCCATCCAATGCAGGTAGGTTTGCATATAAAATCCCCATCTAGTGCATACTCATCCAATATATCCAGACTAGTCTCTAACTTATGTCTTTCATCAGTAAGGAGCTTTGGATCTGAGAACACTGTACCTAGCTTTATAGTTAACTAAATAGATAAAAGGTGGCTGCTGAAGGTTTACATAAGATCTTTAGATCTAGGTGCAATAGTCTCAAATCCAAACCTCCTCACTGATGAAAGCCACAAGCTAGAAATTAGTCTGTGGATATTGGATGAATAGACCCTAGATGGAATTTTATGCACAAATCTTTTTGCATTCATTGATTACTAAGGCATGCACTGGATGGCACTACTGTATGTAAAGTTTGCTACTGCAGTTAGTGTAAGCATGAATATTTTGCTACATATATGTAAACATTTAAATATAAAAAGTATTTCTGTATAATGATTTAGATAAATTTCCATTTATGAAGCAACAAAGGCAGGGCAATATGAAATCATACATAATGATAACAACAGTACTTATCTGAGTCATGTTTCATCACCTCCGACAGATACTATTGTTATGATTACATCATCCAGCTTGCATTACAAGTTTTAATTAGTTGATGCTTTGACTGCATCATTGCTGGAAGTTTTGATACATTATTAGCTAAAAAATATAATTATATTTAAATGTATACATCTATAAATCTATGAAAATCTTTAAATTAATATATATATATATAATCAATATAAACTGCAACCAAAATATGTAATAAATAAATGAAGACAGCTTTTAAGTTTTAGGCTGTTACCATCTGATTAAATAATGAGTCAATTGCATAATTAAAAGCATTTCTGCAATTTATTTATTATTTAATGTTAAAATTGAAATATTACCGTGATTTATTTATTTATGATAAAAATATAAATAATACATAATTACAATACTAAGTGCTGATTCAGCATAAAATGAGGATCATTTGCCTTTTCAGATGTCATTATTCATTTACTTGTGGTAAAATGAAAGTTAAATATATATACGTATTTAAAAAACTTCACGATTTACGATTAATAAGGTATTAACCTACCATATAATATGTTAATGATTAAAGATAAAGGAAATGGAATTTTGTCGAGTAATTAAAAAGTATTTTCTAAGTAGTCAAATCAAAGTCACCAAGTTACTTATTTATTATTTGTCAGTAAAGAGATAACCAGCTTTTCTTATATTACTGACCAGTTGTGCACACACACACACACACACACATATATATATATGTGTGCACGTATAATTAAAACTCAACCAAATCTTCCAGATTTTCCATGACTTCCTCTAAAGTTTATTACAAATCCTAAACTAACAATCGACATTAAAAACTTTTTTGTCATAATTCGAATATATAAATAACAAGCTCTAACTATTGATTCTAAATGAATGTTCAGGTGGTTCAATCTTTATCCTAACTAGTGAGTGAAGGTTTGTTATGTGAAATACATGTATAGTGAGAGAGATTAGTTTGAGAAATTTTTCACAAAATGACAGCTTGGTTTTATAACAAACTTTAGAATAGCGGATAAAGATTTGATCGGTTACAATGCACACATATACACATATATATATATACACGCACAACATCTAACAAAAATACAATTATTAACTTAAAAAATATCAAAAGAAAAACAACAACATAATAAATAAAACTGTTCACAGTTATTCCCCCCCCCCCTCCTATTTCAAACGGTCATAAGTTAAAACAGAATCACTAAATTATAGAATTGTTACATAGTAAGCTTACACCTGCATGAGAGTTGGACAATTCATCTATAATTCAATAAGCAATCAATTTCGCTCAATTTCTTCCCTCAGCACGATACTTACTATGCAAAAATAATGACAGTCCTGCATCGACTATTTCTTTCATATTATCGTCACTAAACACAATATTTTTAGACATCAATTCAAAACCTAAATAGAATATTTATTTATTTATATAGTAGAACAAAATAAATTAGAATTGCAGTCCTTCTATTTTATATCCAAAAAAATATAGACCGGCTATTACCCCCTCCATATAAATGATTTGCTTGCATACATTTTTTCTACTAACCACTAACTAAATTAGATTGTGTCATCAATTGCACAAAACAAGGATGATATTTTTATTTCAAGTTTTTACTTCATTCGCTTTTGGAAAAAAACCCTTTATCTTTGATATACTGTTTAAATTATTTAATGATAGTAACAAAATACAAGAACCCTAATCAACAAAATTATTGCTGATACATGAATTGACAAAAAAACAAAAAACAATTCACATTAACTGAACTTAAAATTTGCAAGAGTAATCGTAATCATAAGAAGTTACCTCATCTTCAAATAAAATAACAAATAAGTAATCACCAGCTAAATCCAAAGGAAAAAAAACATTTAGTTTCATTGCCACTATTTTAATACGCTTTTTAATTTTGTAATTTCTAATCTATCAACATCCTTTATCTAATATTGCCAAACTATTGTTTAAAAAAAAATCTAATAAAAATATTGACATCTTGATTTAAAATAAATTACCAATATTGAATACAGAAAGCCTTTTCTTTAATATTATCATGGTTTAGCTTACATTTCCTTCCTGTGACTTAAAATATATAAAACAATAGTCAAACAGCAAGCACAATTTCGAACCATGTATTATGCTTTCTTTCCAATTAACTATTATTTAATCTCTACAAAAAAAATCTTAAGAAAATTTGCAGACTATGTCATTGGGAAAATAAGTCAATCTTACACCCAGGCAATCACTTTATATTTTGGGGCACTTAAGAAATGATATGATGTTCTTCCTTGTAATCATCTTACTGATTTACTTTCCACTGTAAGCTGCAAAATGAAAAAAAAATAAAGGATTGTATTTACTTTTTGAGTTGTCTTTTATTTCCTTGGTACTGCAAATATCAATATGACTCTCAACAAAATAAAAATCTTACATATTGTCCAATGTCTTCTATGAAATGATTGAAGCTATATTAGAGATCTAAAATACATACATTAGTCATTTTAAACATAAAAAAACATTTAATTGAAATGCTTTAACATCTGCCTCTATATACAACTGCTTTTCTTGGTACAATATTGGTAGCACTTTTGCAGGTATGATATGTTTTTTATTTACTGCTCAACCTTACTTTATTTCAATCACAGCGAAAATCTCTTAAAGTTATTTAAAATGAAACTTTTGGATTCCTTTGTGAGTATGACTGTGAATAGAGCTGCAGTTTAATTCCTCAAATTGCAAGTGTCTTGGATAAAAATTGACCTTGTATTTGTAGACCTCAAAAGCTTAAACAGTGATATGGCTGGAGTCATGCTATCACATCTTAAAATAAATATGAGAAATTATTTAATGAAATGAATTATATCAAGAGATATTATTTTCTGGTTAACAGAGGCATGTTTTTGATATGGTTTTTATTATTCACAAATTGTGATTAATTCATCGTTATTATTCAAATTACCAATGATACTGATTAAATAAATGATGTAGAAGTAATTATCAAATCATCGCTCACCCAGTGATCATTTATCCATCATTTATAATGGCATAGTTATTGAAAATGTGTTCCCTTTGAGATAATCTGCATTCATAAAAAGGGTAGCCTAATCAGTTTAAATAAATTCAAAATGCAAACCTTCATTGAATGATCTCCAGTTCCATGAGGCTTAATGGGGAAGTTACATATCTTATGCAAACAAATATATTCTGTTGAATATATGCTGTTTTATTTTAGAAATTAATATTTTATGTAAGTTTAATAAAACATAGTTTAATAATTATAATCTGCTTTCTTAAATCTAGACATTCTTGGTTACTCATCTTTATATTAATATTTGATCTTAATTACTATTTAAACAACTGTAATATGATTGACTTAGTAATTGCTGTTAACAATTTCTGCACAAAATACAAAAGGTTACTAAATGTTTTTTAATTAAATGTACATCACAAAACATTAAAAACAGATCACACTTATATATATGCAAAAGCTATTTAACAATGTACACTTATCAAAATTAATATAATGAGCATGCTAATAGCTCTACACAAGCTTTTCCAATAAATGCCAGAAGAGAAAGTATTTAAAATCTCTATCTAGAAGTATTCCTATCCCCAAACCAGTTTTAAACTAATAGCTCTCATCAGTGAAGCACTAGGATATTCAGACACTATATCTAAAATACCAACTCAAGTGCAGAATTTATCTAATATTTAACTATTAAGTAAAAAATCTGAAAATTGTCAGACATCTATATGTCTTCAAATCCAGCTATTTAATTTAAATAGCCATATGAGACTGAACTAAATTCAGATACACCATATATTATTAAGAGCGTTAGCAATATAACATCACATTCGTAATACAAAATTATTAAGTTGAGTCAGATAATGTTTGACTTGGATTTTCTTACTTATCAAAATATATAATTGTTTCATTTTAATAAAACTGGTCACAGCAAAGGTAAAAAATGAATTCGCAATCTTACATATTTATTATAATTCTGGTGATTATGTATGTTATCATAATTTGGTTGATATTATATACTTAATTTTATTTATATAAGCTATCTAAAATAGTTGGCTCAAAGTCGAATATATTCGACTGTTAGTAGGTTAGAACATCACTTTACAATTCACATTCTCAAATCTAAAAATCCCGAATTTAAATTGTTATACTAGTACTGGCACTGATTAGAGCAGGAACACCTGAAAACGAGAGGAAAATATCAATCTTAATGCTGTGCTATCTACTAATTTGCATATTATTACTGACAATCGAATGTATTTGAAAAGTTTAAATAAAGTTTGAATTTTTATTTAAAAAATGGTCGAAAATACGGTTACAAATCTAATATATATTGTACCCTCACTTCTCGATATATGATATAATTTAAAATATGACTAGCTCAATTAAATCATTATGCTTAGCTAAAATATGTATAACTATCTTTAATATATTTTTATAATATTATAAACTTATCAGATTTATTACAAACTTATCAAAAATTAATATAGTTCAATATTATGTACTAATTAAATAAATATTTACTAAAATCATGAGACTGTGAAGTGAAGTTACAATTGGTAATTGGATTTACATTGAATCAATGTCTTTCCAAGACACTGTCTCAATGGCATAAGAATACTATTACCTCTTTATTATCTCATTACTAACTCTACAGCATTCTTATGACTTTTATAAATGAATTATCTTTAATAATAATAGATAAATAAATCTCAATCTTTTGTTAAGGAAATATAATTAAACGATCTCAGGTTCTTCTAATTATCTTAAAGTAATAATAATTCATGTAGATAGGAATGATAAGGGATTTAATATCAAACCTAAATACACCTAACTTATTCTAATAACAATAACTAACAATAATAATCTTTAGTGTATAGCTTAATCTTATCTATTTTATTATACTATTAATCATTAAGAAAATAAGTAAATCATATACATGTCTTTCATTTCCATATAGTATCTTAATTTTAAAATAGACCAAAATCTTATAATTTAACAATTTGTGGCAATAAATAATATTATACTCTTATATTGTGCATTATAATTACTTTGTGACCATTGTAATATTATATGTTAATGTCAATCAATTTCTATAAATTATATTAATAAAATATTGTGTTTCTTTCTCAAATAATAAAATAATAAATTCATATTGTGCAAATATTATGTACATTCAAATTATCTGTTGTCAAATGCTGTGGTGTAAAATAATGAATTCGACACATCTTTTAAACAACTTAACAAATTTATTTACATTAACTTTAACAAATAACTTATTTACACTATTTACATTTACAAATGGAACTAAAGAAAATAAAACAAAAATAAGAAAAATAATAATACAAGATTTTTACACTGTTACTATTTCCATAATCATAAATAGATAATTTATACATTTCTTAAAATGTTCTATCAATAACATTTAATTAAGTTTATGACTTTAAATTTTAATAAACATCATTTGTCCTCAGTTAATACAAGAAAAGGTTTTATGTGAAATATCATTCATGTAGCATATATGTAAATAAACAGACTTTAATAATCAAATATTATTTCACTTAAGTCTTACTGTTATTTATATTATAATGTATTAGGATGTATTACATTTACTATCAGTATTACTCAAATATTAATTACTGTATAAACTGATATAACTTTGTAATATAATAACAATTATTATATTATAACCATTTATTTCATTCCACTATAATGTCATACTACATGTCTTATCAAAATATGCAATACGTATATGTTCTTTTAAAATAATATTTTAAATTATTCAACAATTTCAAATTTTTATAAAGTATTATATTAAATAAAATTCTATGATTCTTTTCTATTTAAATCATTACTTTTCTTTACTTGTTATTCCTATTTCTTCCTAATAAACTTCTATCTACAAATATCATTTTAACCTTATTTAACTTCAGAAAAACAGATGACCAATTTTTAAAAAAAAATAATAACTATCCAAACTCTCTTATACCTCATCATCTATATACAATAAGCCTTCAATCAAAATATAAATTTCTACATAAAATTAACTTACTTATCTAATAAAAATAAAAAATAAAATATAGATTTTATATACCTCTTACTAACTTGAAAAGAAAAATAAATAACTTACACTAATATAATAAATCTAATTCCTAATATTGTAACAGAAACATTAAAATTTATTCACGAAAGAATCATATAATTATTTCTAGGTTCTCATATTACGTTGTACTAAATTTACATCATCAATTTAAAGTATGCATATTAAAATAAAACTGCTATTATTAATCTTATGCGTGTATATTATTTAAATATTAATACATTCATTCAACAATCAAATAACATTTGGTTGATCTAAAGAAAAACATAGTAAATACATCAAATTATTATTATCACATAATTTTTTACCATAAATGATACTTTAATGTACAGTCCGTCACACGATGTCCTCCAAGATTTCAGTTTTACAAAATAATTTCACATTTACACTCAACAATTATTCTTTAAAATATTACGTGTTGTATAATTATAAAATAAACTTTATGCAATAAAAAATTATATTAATATTTAGTTATTACTTTAAAAAAAATGTAAATGTACCTTTCCTATCTTTCAATAAATTAATAATTAATTAAATATTTATGTTAGTTAATAAATAAAACATATTACATAACATCCAACGGTGTCTTCTTTCACTATATTGTTCTTTTTCCTAGGCACAAATTTTCACCAAACATTACTTCCTTTTCCGGTACATCACGTGTTTTTAAAAGTTTTTATGAAATAAATGAAAACGTTCTTTTTTTTAAAAAAAATAAAAATAAAAGTCAAAGTCAGTTCCACCATAAACAAAATAAAATTTAAATAGTTTATAATTCAGATTCATTTCTTTAAAAGAAAATTATTTTAAAGTTATTATTTTTTAGTATTAGTCAATAGTTTATAAAGTTCTTATTTAATTATTTTTTAATTGATTTGGATATCCACGTATATTTGATTTGCGCATTCCTTAACGAATATTTAGGTAAGATTAATTTTAGATTCTTCTGTACGACCAGCGTTCAGACTTTAATAATATCATAATTTTACTTATAAGTATTTCTTTACTTATTAAATCTCCAATTTATTTGCCTTTTAAAACTGTCAGAATTTAGTCTTTTAAACCATAAAGACTTAACAAGGCAAGTATTTATGTAATCATTATTATTTACCATCTTTACTAAGTTATATACTTAGATTTACAATTCACAAATACTTTCTTCATAAAGAAGTATTTCTCATTCTTTTAAATATCTGTTTTATACAAATTAATTACGATCAGCTTTTAAATTTATACAAGGTCCAACGTATTATTTTTATGCATCTAGAAACTCTCCTAGTTAATCCAGCGTTTGTTAAATTTTTAGTATAAAGTCTCCAATACATTTTATCCTTATACGATGTCTTCATGACTATTTGATAGTAAATTGAGCTTTGATCAAGACGATAGGAAATTATAATTAAAATTAACACTGCATATTTATCGATAAACTTTTATAAATTATTTTTAAAAATTACTCTCTTATAATTTTAAAACGATTTTGAGAGCGTCTATAATTACTTAGCTATTTCTAATAGCACCCTTTACTTTAAGAATTTCAATCACAAGTCCCCTCCGAACAATTGAACCTTGGTTTTATACCAGAAGAAAACTCCCACTTGATTGGTGAATTAAACAATCGACTTGCTAGCTTATTTACATATTTTACCAACAAGACAGAATTAAAAATAAATAATGACGTATTTAATATTTATTATTTATCACATTATTAAATTCTTAAATCAATCTTTATCATTTATTTAAATCCATTAAACATTTTTTTAAAATATACTTTCTTACTTTATTTCACTTTTAACTTTTATAAGATTATTTTTATAAACAAATTAAGTCTATTTTTATTCGTTATGTTTTTAAACAGTATTTTAAAAATCAGATTTAATATTTCACATTAATTATCTTTATTTTTATTTCATGATAGCCAATATAATATTTATAAATTTTATAACAGAATTTTTAAAATAGCTTTGCAACTTTACTAAAAAAACTCCCAAGCATGTGTGTATGTGTCTAACTAACATCTGTTTTACAACAGAGCTACAGACGCTTGTAATAATCTAAAAATAAACTAACAATTCATTTTTTAAAAATAAATATTTTTAAAATAAATAATATCTTATAACAATTTTTAAAATAATAATTCGATATTATTAAAATCAAATATTAATCTTCTATTATGTACTACTAATAATTAAAATATTTATATTCATTTATTAAATATTAATTTTTATCAACAATAAATATATGCATTTAATTTTAACTTGTCTTTTTAAAACTTTTAACTTTAAACATTTATTTATTAAATTTATTAATGCAGTATTGCTTATGGCCAGTTTTCCCAACCATATACTATTATCATCCCCATTGAAACGTCTCTCTCAAACATCAGCACAATTTTTACATATCAAATACTCATGAATTACTTTAATTACACTTTTAAAAAGATTGTTATAAACAAAATTAACATCATATAGTTAAATATATCTTAAATTTAAAATTTTTTAAATAGATTGATACAACAATTTATGGAGACCCATACAAAAGGGCACAATATATATGAAAAAAATTACAACTACACTTATGAACAGAAGTTTTCTACAATTTATTTGTTGTTTTAAATTGAGTAAGTCTTGAAAATTTATTTTCTATTTGCTTAATATAATAAATTATTTCACTGAAATAGTTCTTTTTATAATAATATAAAAACATTCTGGAAAAGGAATGGTGAAATGTTTATTAACAATGTTTGGTTCATTAGTTAAAGCCGGAAATTGCATATAATGTTAATAGTTAAGATTTTACTTCATTAACGCTTAAATAAATTAATATATATATATGTGCTCTGCGCACAGTTAATGAAGCTATTAATAAATTGTTAAAATTTTTACTGCCAAGCGCTTTCGGGACAGAATACAGTCCCATATTCATGGCGAGTTATTCTGTTAATAACTGTAAAACTATACAAATTTTATGCAAATTTATATGCAGATGTTACGGGGACCATTTACGAGATAGGGAATAGCAGGCCTCTCTTCTGTTGATTGCCGATGGGTCAGCCGCAATAAAGTAAGCTTCCCTAACTTTACGTTTGGTGTCGTTTGTTTCAGAGCAAACGACACTGGCTGTGGTAGGTAGAAAAGCATTCGATTTTTGTCGAACACAAAAGAAACTCTGGACATGCTTTTCTACCTACCACAGCCAGTGTCGTTTGCTCTGAAACAAACGACACCAAACGTAAAGTTAGGGAAGCTTACATCATTGTGGCTGACCCATCGGCAATCAACAGAAGAGAGGCCTGCTATTCCCTATCTCGTAAATGGTCCACGTAACATCTGCATATAAATTTGCATAAAATTTGCATAGTTTTACAGTTATTAACAGAATAACTCACCATGAATATGGGACTGTAGACTGTCCCGAAAGCGCTTGGCAGTAAAAATTTTAACAATTTATTAATAGCTTCATTAACTGTACGCAGAGCACATATATATATATTAATATAATGTTAATAAAAAAGCTGTAGTTATAATATTATATATATGTAATTTAGATGGGGAAAAAAACTGCCATTCGACTTATGCACTATAAACAGACAGCACTCCACAACAATAAATGTTATTTAGAAGGGATTTGAAGGTACACTTTCAAGCTCCCTACCAGCTATCTACTCCATCTTATACAATAGTCACAAATGATTTCATACATGTGAAAAAAATAAATGTTATATAAGATGAAGTAGTAAGCTGTATGGAGCTTGAAAGTCTGAGTTCAAATCCCTTCTAAATTACATTAATTTCAGTGTTAACAATGCAATATTTAAATATAACAATTGCCATCAATTCTTAAAGCTTACTATGAAATAAACCTAAAAACTCACTGACATTTTCTGGAAGTAGAGTGTGATCTAATTGAAAAGACATATTTATAAATCGGTTTATTACTTGTAAATGTTCAAATAACAATAAGCTAATTTATAAATCTATCTTTTGAATTAGATCACCCTCTATTTCTAGCACTATCAATGAATGTTGCTTTATTTAACCAGAAGCTTAATCTTTTTAAAGCATTTACTGACATAGTGTGTTGTCTGTTCATAATGTATGAGTAGAAGAATATCTTTCTAAATCACATATATATCTGAAAATGCTATGGTATTTAATAATTACATTTATTCAAACTAGTGTGGTTCATTACAATAAACTGTGAAAAATGAGATGCTTTCTCTGCTCTGGAATATATAATTCAAACCTCTACAAGTAAAAAACTGATTTATAAATCTGACTCTTAAATAAGATGATACTCTTTCCAGCACTATCAATGAATGTTGGTTTATTTAAAAGTAATCTTTAAGAATGGGTGGTCACCTGATCTTTTAAAACATTTATTGATGTGGAGAGCTGTCAGTTCATAGCACATGAATGGAAGGTTTTTTGCCACCTGAATTACACTTATATATATATATATTGTAACCGTCGGAATTGTCGAATGCTATATATATATATATATATATATATATATATATATATATATATAATAAATATGTTACATCAATTAATATTTATATATGTAATCATTATAGTATTCTACCAAGTCCACAAAATATGCCAAAATAAATAAATAACATTTAGACCACAATTAATTTATTAATTTTATAAGTATTTTGCAAATAAATAAAATTGCATTTGTAATTAAATAAAAAAAATGATTTAATAATGTTATGAATATGAAGTTTAAGATATAAACAGTTAAATGATCAAATAAACATTGCTGCTATACCTAAGCCACCAAGTAGAAAAACAATATCATGCCTGCATTACAATGTCCTATTTCTACGTACTATGAATAAATATGTACTTATTCATTGGCAATACTATATGGCAAACAGTATTGGCTATAGTCCAACTAACATAAAAAGTCTGAGCCTACTTTAAAAATAATTTAGCTATTAGGCAAGGTAACATCTTTATCCTAAAACTCATTCAACGTTGTTCGTAAAATAAAAAACTAAATTCATTAACCAAGGATTGCATGCTAATTGTTTAAGCTTAAGATTCATCATTCAATACTGTATAAAGTAAAAAAGCATGATTTTTCAGGAACAATTATGTACATTAAAAAATTTTTTTTTTCCTTATTCATTTTCCTCTTCTAGTATCACTTAAACGAATTCCTAGATGCAAAATATAAACTTCTCTTGTCACATGATATATCATACAAGAAGTGAAAAAAAAATCCTAAAAAATAATGAAATATCAGGATAGAAAATGGCGGTACTATTATTTATTAATATTCTGTATGATTATAAAAAAAAAGAAAATATCTTAGCAAGTTAAATGGAACTATTGTGTTCAAATGTCACATGATCTCCTAAATAACTAACTATAAAAATAGGTTTTTAAAAAAATATTGCATAAATTGTAATGTTTACATCAAAATTGTTTCTAAAATACTGATGCAAAATATTAATTCCAAATGTATCATAGTATCACTGTATAATAAGCAGATATTGTCCAGTGTAAAAATTAAGTTGGATAAATATTAGTTTTATGTTAATCATAATTAAATTTAAAACCAGCATTACTAATTTATACTAGTATGTTAGATTTTATCTGTTTGTTTATATAACTAAATCAATATAAATCAATATCTTATTCACACAGAGGCTGAACTCTCCATAGAGTAGCACCAGTCAGTGTAAGCCAGAGAAATCAATGGATGTAAGGTTTGTGCATAAAATCACTATCTAGTGCCTACTTATCCAATATCCCCAGACTAGTTTCTAGCTTGTGGCCTTCATCAGTGAAAAGTCTTGGATCTAACAACACTGTACTAAATCCGAGGATCTAATGCAATCCTCCAGCAGCCACCTTTTACCTTAGTAACTAACTATAAAGCTTTGAGTCTAAAATGAAAACACAATAATGTTTTCAATTTAAGTTCATTAGCTTATATAGTCATATAGATCTGAACTCAATTCAGCACTCATACATTTTGGTGTCATTGGTTCTTTAATAACCACAGTCACAACAATCTTATTGGGAAGGATTGGTATTAGGCCACTAAACATCACATGACACCATTGTTTATGCTTGCACACACTATTTGCACAGAAGCTAAACTCTCAATGGAATAGAGCCATTCAATGCAAGCCAGAATAATCAATGGATGTAAGAAGGTTTTAGATCCGAAGATCCAGTTGCAGGGCTATCAGACTCAAGGTTCCTCACTGATGAAAGCCACAAGCTAGAAACTAGTCTGAAATATTGGATGAGTAGACACTTATGCATAAGTTCTTGCATTTCATTTATTATTCTGGCTTGCACTGAGTGATGCTACTGGAGAGATTAGTCTCCATGAAAACAACTTGCATAGGCATAAAGAATAATGATCATTTAATATTTAGTGGTTTAACATCTTATTTATTGTAGTTTATTAAGTTTTGAATGGAGTGCTTTTGATAAGAATAACATAAGAGGAAATATAGCTATATTTTTGAAAAGGAACATTTTTAATATATATGTTTTACCAGTTTTTACTTATGGATTTTAAACTTGAGCCACCAGAAGAGCAATTCAAGGATTTCACACCACTCAACAAAGTATTGAGAGATGTATGTTATAAGTAACAAGAATAGACTAAGAATAAAATACATGAGTGAAAGAACAAACTGATATCACTGAAAAAAATGCTGTAAAATACCTAGAGAGAGACTACATGTGAGATTGGAAGAAATAAGGAAGTTTGCTGATATGATGCGGAGGAGAGATTGGAAAAACTGTATTAAACTTGAAGAGACATTCTCCTTTAATAAAAGTTAGTTATTACTAGCTCTTTTGCTTATTATCAGTAACATATCCATTACAGAATTTATTTTTACTACAGACTTATTCTATTCATAGCTTTTATTATTATCTTTTAAAAGTAAGTCTTTATATCTTATTTATTTTTTAGAACCTTACTTTTGTACAATCAAAATTTCCATGCAATTAATCTTAAAATATCTATTAACTAAAATGCTTCTTGAAAGTAATTCTCCATTGACTGTGTCAACATTAACACTTTCATCCACACATTAGTAGACTATTATTATCACTGGTAACATATTATTGTTTAGACAGTTTTATTTTAATGAATCTTGGGGGAGGGGGCAAACAAATATGCAGATGTATGGTAAATGAATTAATTTCAACAAACACAAACATTGCAACATACAGATCCCCCCCCCCCAATCTTCTATTCTCAATCTGTATCAGTGTACTTTGTTTCAACTATATTTATGATTATTAGCAAGTCAACCTTTTGCCTTGAAAAATATTTAGTTATGTAAAAAAGTACATGAAAAATTCTAAATATTTTGTCAAAAACTGTGCAATAATTGCAAAATTGATGTGAAAAAAAATTTCAAAGAGCAGGAGAGTCTATTATGGAGAACAGGTGTCTCTCTGCTTAAGTATTGTCTACCAAAGTATGTATGAAACTGGAAAAACAACCCTTGATTAATAACCATAAAATATTAATGAAACATAGGAAATAAAAGTGATATACCAATATATATTGAAAATAAACTAGATGTGAATAAAAGAAGCATATGGCTTTATTTCTTGGGAGTTCATAAGAAGTTCGAGTATTAGCATTGATCTTGGGATATCTTGATCCCATCAGATACTCAACCAACTGCACCAAACCATATAGAGAAGACATGAAAAGAAAATGATCTACATGATGTCATGATTATTGAAATTAGTAAACTGTATTAAGGTTAAAAAAATAAGTAATAAATTTTGTTTTTTATTATGCATCTTATTCTATACAAATATTTAATTACATGCTATTATTTTGTTATAAATGAGTGCATGGAGATTTTAATATACTTTTAAACATAGCATATGATTGGAGGTTGATTTCCTCCCTTCATGATTAAAAGAAATAAAAAATGTGTCTTACCTTATTACTTAACAAAACTTTATTTAAATTTAATGTGGATTATTAAAAATGTTTCTTAATTTGAAGTCTAAAATGTTCATGCCAATACAATGTGAAAAATATTTGAATCAATTCAAATATTTAGGACTAACATTTATATATTCAATTATTATTATTATTATTATTATTATTATTATTGCTTCATAGTTTCTTTTCATTCAATTTAATTATTTTTTGTCTTGTAAAGAAAAATCCATACACATTTCCAAGTTGTGTTTTTATTAAATTGCTTTCAGCCATTTCATTTTTTTAAACATGTTTAAGTTTTAAAAACAATCAAAGAATCTTACTTTTATTTATTTAATTTTGTATTCTATCTTACTATGATCAGATTAATTTAATTCTGTAAACTACACTGAAAATTGCTGTTTTAAATATGGAGAACCAATAATTTTTTTTTTTACTAAGAATCAATTTTCGTTGAGTAAATGTGAAAAATCTGAAAACTTTTAATGAATATATCTTTATGCAAGAATTTCCCATAATATTCATCATAAACTGGCATCCACTATTTCAAAAATGTAACCATTTTGTAATACATAATAGAACATTGATATCACTGATATAAACAAATAATTTATTATATGATTTTAAACATTTGATCGCATAATAAGGTGAACCAATGCAATTCATAAAAAGTGCAAGTTACATTCCTTAAAATATAATATACTTACCTAATTTTTATTTAATGTTTTAATAATTACAATAAAAAATGTAAAATCATTTAAAGCAACATGTCTTCAACCCAAGTTTAAATTTTTTTACCAAATTCATTTTACAATTTCTATTTAAAAATGTATACTATTTTAGGTAAAATACAAACATTTTTTACTTACTTAGATGCTGATATTAATTCAAGTAATTTTTCTATGGTAGTTTGAAATTTCAGTTTGCAACAAGAACAAATAAAATTTTTACTCATTATATATTAGCCAGACCATAATTTGATTATAAAACAAAGTATATTAAAAACAATATATAAAATGTACAATAAGTTAGCTGCCATATAATTTTCAAATGCTTTATTTTATTTAATCTGTTTGCAATAGCAACAAGATGTTAATGACATTTCAAATATATTCATTATAAAATAAATCTCAGTTCATAGTAAAAAAAAAAAAAAAGTTATTCATTCTGAAATTACAAAAAAAAAAAAGATCACATGATAGAATGCACCAATAATAAATGCGAAAATATACATTATGTTAGAGAATATGCATTTTTTTATCTGCCTTATTTTTATTAAACGTATTCATGATTATATAGCATATCAATGTAGTTAGGAATAATAGATTAGCCAAAATATAAATATTACAAATTGTTACATATATATATACACACACATAAAATTTACACATGGAATATAAATTCCAGTTTTGTTCTTGAATGAAATAATTACATTTACTGTCCTCTATTGTAAAAAATTTCTGAATAATTAATTAATCTCAACTTTTACTTTCTTTTACTTCAGTATATATTTGAAATTATTCAAATTAATTCACCTTTTTATTTAAATTCATATGATTAATAACATATTAATATTTAGCAATATAGTGTTCTGCAACGATAAAACAATTTATTTTTAAACACAAATAACATTTTCAAAACAAAAATATATAAAAATAAAGTTGGAGATTTTATATACTTTTTAAGTTTATGTAAAAAATGTATTGTGTTTAATTATATATATACAAACACACAGAAAGATAGACATTCTGTACTTTACTTTATAAAAAAAAAATGTCCAAGATTTATACTCGTGAAAAATTTGAGTTTTATTTTTACAATTTCTATTAAAAAATAATGAAAGCGTTCAAACATTTGCTACATATAACTCAAATTAATATTTTAAAATGCTTTTTTTCTTTTCCATAAAAAAGACTTTAAATCTTTTAAACCAATTTTTATTAGGGTTGAAATTGTTTTTTTCCATTTTTGTCATTACACAGTTAAGATAAAAATGCTGATTATATTTTAAAAACTAGATCTACTTTTTTCTTTAGATTTTTATTACTTGGTAATTTCCATCTTGCTTTCACTGTTATATCACACTTATTAACGAATAAAAACTCATATTTACAATCAAATAAATATTTTGTAAAGTATTTATTTAAGGCAAGATTTTATAAAAATTTCCTTTTCGTTTTTATAAAAAGTATAGTTTTTCCATTAAAAAAAAAAAAAGTTCACGCGATTATGGGATTTATAAATGCTTATTTATTTCTCTCTCTTTACTTTTATTAATATATATTTTAAAAGACCTTAGTATTTCAACATATTTTTCTAAAGCATTTAACATAAGTCGTGAAAAAATAAACTCTAAATTAATTTAAATTTACTTCTAGTTTTAAACAGTGTTGTTTCAGAAATAATATTGTAATTACTAAAACTTCATAAATCTAAAAAATATAAACGTATGTTTGTAAAATAATTAATTTTATTTCAGTAAATAATAAATAAAAAAAAACAGTAACAAAAAATGTAATAATTTATAGATATGCTCTGCTGACTTTAAAAAAGTCCACTTTTGCTTTAAGTTTAGTTTCAAAAAATGACAAAAGAAAGCACTCAAAACATATAATATAGTCAACAAAATTACTGTCTTTAAATACACCCTCACATAAAAACGAAAACAAGCATTCCTGTAAAACTCTGAGCAGAATATAGCTTAGAAACTGTACAGATGTGTATTTATATGACTTTTAGCCTTACATTAAAGTACTATTAAAAAAAAAAAAAAATCACATTCGTGTACTGGATATAAGACAGTGGTGAGAATAGATGACAAACCATTAGCTTTAAATATACAAAAATTAAAGGTTAGTGAGGTGAAGGTAAAAACTTAATGATGTAAACATATTAGACAATTATATAAATAAGGATTAATTATAAAAAATTGGATTTGATAATGCATATTGATTATTATTTAAAAAACAATGCACACACAAATAAATTAAACAGTAGTGCATGTATATGAAATAAACAAACATCTTTCCCCTGCCAATAACTGAAATATTTCATTTACATTATTAATTAAATACGATGCATACACATGAACTTAAAAAAATAAAAAAAAATAAAATAAGTATACCATTAGAAATGTAAAAGCCACAAACAAATCCTATTTGATAGGTTTATAAACGGATGATTGCTGGTTTAGCATGAAATACATATATTGGTGATTATTTATCTTTTCAACATATATGTGTTCAAGTGTATCAGTGTTATGAGATAGTGTGGAGAGTGGTGTGTCGTGTGAAAGTCTGTGCTCATATACGCTATATATTACATATATAGACACAGGTATATAATAAGTCTTGTTTCAGTTATTACATAATAGAGATGTCTGCCCATCCCTTGTATATGTATTAAATGGATTATGTTCTGTACATGAGGGGCCAGATTGACCTTAGGTCAATATGGGTGTGACAAGAATCTCAGCCTCAGGGCGGCCTTTGAGTATTCCATCATCAGATTTTCAATTGGATGGACGGTTGAAGAGTTGGAGTGTGGAGTAGATTGAAGGCTCTCCACTAATGTATGAGGTTTGGCTAACTTAATATATATCTGAGCACTTGTAGCATATATATGTAGAGATGGTAATCTGGACCAACTGATGATTGCTGGTTTAGCATGAAATACGTATATTGGTGATTATTTATCTATTCAACATATATGTGTTCAAGTGTATCAATGTTATGAGATAGTGCGGAGAGTGGTGGGTCGTGTGAAAGTCTGTGCTCATATACCCTATAAACTTCCACATCGATAAAAGAAAAAAATATTTTTTTAAAAAAAATACTCCACTTCAACTCATCAGGCTTTAACATTTGCTGGTCAGTGAAGGTTTGAATGATTTCCATCATTGTTTTGCATTTTAGCTAAAGATTATCGGATGCTCATTTTCTCATCAATGTTGAATAATTATCTGGGTTGGTTAAGGGCTAGATACAGTGAAAAAAATCTAAGTCTCTTGTAAACGATTTGGTCTGGATTTGAATCCCAGACCACAGAGATGGCAGACACATGTGTTACTTCTGTTTCATAAAGACTGGTGGCATTATATATATATATATAGTGACATTCCAATCCCAAAGCCCATAATATTAGTTTGTAATACTAGCTAAAATTTAAATCACTTTGCCTGATAAAGATAATAGGTTGACATTTATAAATAAATTTATTTATTATTAAACTTATTAACAAAGCTTAGTTTAAAAAAAGAACAAAACAGTTTTTCGTCAAATGAATACATAATCTCTTTTTAAAATCTTTTATAAGAGTAATTAAAATTGTAAAATTTCTATTTTTATTAGGAAAAAAAAAAGAGGATTTGATTTTTTCATAAAAAGAAATGTGAAAACAATTATATTTTATTTTTGACAAAAAAAAAAAAAAACATTTTGATAAAGAGTTAATTGGCTCTTAACCAAATATGATAACTGCAATTAATATATATATATATTTCATCATCTGCTGAAGAATGCAATCTACACTTACTTCAAGCATGGAGAAAACTGCTAAATAGAAAGAAATGTCCAAGGTGCACACAATTAAAATAGACTAAAACAAAATGACATAAAATAATTTTTTTTTTTTATAGAAATAAAAAACTTTTTGTAAAAATAATATATTTTAAAAAATCCACATAAAATAGAAAATAAATACTTCGATAATTTTTTTTAATTTTTAAAAAAATATTTTGTTTAAATTGGAACGACATGAATTTCCAAAATAATATTTATCAAAATCTGAATTAATTCTGTCATTTAATAAAAACATTAAATTTAATGTATCATAATCATATATATAATACAAATCCATGCAGTAATTATTATTGTTAATTATATAATTTTTGTTACTTAAATACAATCTTAATCTTTATTTCTGAGTTATTATCTATTCTGTATATGCATGTTGTAATCAATTAACAATTTGAATTTGCATTTCCATATAAGCTGAAAGTAATTCAGTGTTTCACGGAATTTTCAGAATATGCATAAAATGCAATACATTTATATATTTAGAAAAATTTACAGTTTTATAATCAATTGAAGTAGAAAAATAAATATACTACTTGTCAAAGAATATTGAAGTAAACTTTTACCAGATATTAAACCAATATTCACCAATCAAATTCATAATGAAGGTATAATTTATGCTATATATATATAGATACATGCACTCACACCTGAAAATTATATTAAATTTGCATTTAAAAATATTTTATGAAATAAATAAATCGGCTGTGTAAAACAAAATATGGCAAAATTATTACTCTCTTCCCTGATTTATTTATTAAAAAAAAGTATATAATAGTTAATTATCGTTATATTTATTATTTTTATTGTTATTACAATAGTTTTTAATTAACAAATTTTATTGTATTATATTTTAACATACATAACAAAAAAAAATCATTTGTTAAATATAAAATCAAAAAAGAACTCATCAGTACTCAGTTAAAGTTGTTTATAAATCTGCAAATAAACAAACATTTTCTTTAAAGAAATAAGACAAAATAAATAAAAAATAATTTCATGAGTACTTTTTGTAGTGTAAAAAATGCAAAAATAATCCTTACAACAAATAAAAATAAAAGAGACCCATTAGTAGCTGCTTTGATTTAAGTGAAATAAATAAGTTAGTACAGCTGCCTTATAAGCAGTTATCTCAGGTTCGCTTCCCTGCCTATGCTTTGACACATAGAAATATATATATATAATCACTCATAAAAAGAAAAATAAATAATTCATTTATTGTAGCATTTAACAAAAAAAAAAAACTACATAAGTATCTCTTGCAGTTTCATCTTTGAAAGAACAGTCTTCACAAACAGAATACCCATAATGATTTATTCATAAATAACTAAATAAATGAATTTTTTTGTTATAAATAAACAAAAAATAATTTATTTATTCATTCATACAAACAATTTTCTTATTATTCTATATGCATTGTATGTAAACTATTACAGATTTTCAATTAATAGGTTTAATACTAAAGTTTAAAGAAGTTTCTATTAAAGCTAGTAAGTTATAAGATGTTAAGAGATAAAATATTAAAAAAAGCTGCTTTCTAATCAACACTTGAAAAGATAAAAACTAAACCCCTTGCGAATCCTTAAAAATGTATTCATAATTAATACTAATTGACTAAAACATAATTGTGTGATTAAAATGCCTGTCTTAAGATATTCCATGTAAAGGTGGCTTACATGGATTTATCACAAAATACTATGATAAATTGTACTTTGTCAAATAAATATAAATGTATAAAAATATTTAAAAATTTAACTTTTTTAACATTTTTTTTTAAATATTAGAATGGCAGTGATTTTTAATTATTCAATTATTTAAATATAGTACTACTAATTGTATCTGCAGCTTCACATACATTAGTAGAATAAAATAACATATATAGCTATTTTCGTGGTTTCTATTTTTCCACATTATTTAAATGAAATAACAATACATGAGTAACAGCAGATGCAAAAAATGCAACTTTTATGATCAGTTATACTAGTGAATATAATCAACTTTTAGAATTTTAGTTTAAATATATTTCTGGCACGATAAACAATTAGTATAATTATTTAAGAATACATTCTGATATATATATATAGTACCATTTATTTATATATTGGCATTTGGTAAAAAGCTAAAAAAAAGAATAAACTTAATTTTTTTTATTAGTATAATTTATTTTTTTAAAAAAATGTACAGTGAAAGTTAAAATTGTCTTTTATATTTTTTTACATAATTAAAAATAAAAGTAGAAATTGGAGAGAACAAAAGACATGCAGATTACTATTCCATATAAATTAAAAGAATTCCAAAAGTAAAAAGATAAGCTAAAAGAAAAATATTTTAGCTAATTAAAGATGGCAGAATTATGCTGGAAAAAAATAAAAACTTTGTAATTGAAAAATGATAAAGAATGTACAAGATTATGAACCTAAACACCATGATAATAACATGCACAGAAGTCTGAAAACTGGGCTTCGAGTATAAAAGGCAGAGATCAGTTTGACGAACGTCTTGTTTTGTCTGTTTTTTCCTTTGGCTGGTCTTGGATTATTAAATCCAAGACCACTTCATGATAAAATAATCCTTCATGCGGGAGTAGACGGGAGCTTTAGCTGACATCATTACTGAAGATGGAAAATAGAAAAGCTTCTGTGACTAGCCTTCGGAATAGACTACAAGATCAACTTATGACTAATGGCTGAGCTCATTCTAACACAAAAAACTTTGCATAGTAAGCTACAACCTTCTCGCTAAACTTACCGGTAAGCTATGACTCTTTATTATTCCTGATTGTGACTAAATTGTCGACAAACCATTTTGCAAACAACTCGTAAAAATATACGTATAACAGGACCTCGAGAGAAACTTTAATTTTTTCTGTTCAAGTGACTTTTATTTATCCAAAAACTTTTTTAATTGTGAAACTTGTTTTTTATTAATGTATTCATATTTTGGATTAACATGTGCATGTTCTCTCCAGTTTATTTAATTAACAATTTAACATTAAATATTTTTTGTTTGTTAGAATAAAAGAGATTTTACTTTTATCAACCTTTTTCATTGTGTGTTATTAATAATAGTTATTAATTATTATTAAATTTATTAATATTAGTTTAGTGATGTTTAAAAATATAATTTACCTTTGCCAATGTGTTTAATAAGTTCCAATAATAATAATATTTAGGGAATAATTCTAATTCACGGTAAAAATATAATACCGCTTATTTTACTAAAACAATTTTCTTTTTAATTTGCGAGTTACGATTTGTTTGGCGCAGAATCAGTGAGTCTAATTGACTCTGGCGCCCTCATTTATAAATAAAAAACTGATTTAGCTCACAATTGAAATCATAACAATTCTGGCCGAGTTGATCAGGAAATATAGTTATGTTTTTTTTAGAAATAGAAATACAACTTTCAAATTTTTTGACATAACTTGATCAACTTGCACATTTTATATGTGTATAGAGACCTAGCAAGATGAAAAACGTTACAATATATGTATATTATAATTGAAGTAATAAATTTAACGGTTTACAAACTATTACAAACAATCCTTAAATCCGCAGAAGTACTTTTGGTTAATTTCTTAAAAAAAAAGTTATAATGATTTAAAGGAAATGAAAATTAATAGTAAACAATGGATATCTATTCCATTTATTTCAAATCCACAAGTGAAATTTTTTAAGGATTTATATAAGAATGTGTTTAATGTTTCATTCTACATTCCAAACAATATTAATAAATTAGTCAATAATTCTAAGGATATCATACCTGTCAAGCAGAAAAGTAATGTCATATATCAAATTTTTTGTAATTGTATGCTATCATATATAGGTGAATCTAGGTACAGTATTGAGAAGAGATTGAAGGAGCATAAATTGTTATATAAGCATGTAAAAAGTAAAAATAATAATTGTGATTTAATGTCTCCTTCAGTATTCTTTGATCATGAAGAAATGTGTAAATATAAATTTAAATTTGATTTTGAAAATTCTTCATGAAGAGAGAAACCATAGTAAAAGAAAAATTAAAGAGGCAATTTTTATAAACAGGAATAAAATGCATTTAATAAATCGACAAGCTGCTAACATTAAAATACGAGATTCGTGGGATTTGAATTGATGATGTTTGCTTCCGCTTTTTTTTTTTTTTGAATTTAATGGCAGTTGAGGCAGGTTTAAGAAATTAACCGAAAGTACTTCTGTGGATTTAAGGATTGTTTGTAATAGTTTGTAAACTGTTAAATTTATTATTTCAATTATAATTACAATTTTGTTTTTAATTAATGGACATTTTATTTATTTTACATATATATATAATATTCAAGACATGGCAAAACACAGTTAAAAATATATAACAAAATTAATTAACAAACATAATAATCATTTGTAAATAATAATTAGTTTCATGGAATTTGGTCACGGCATGCTATTTAAAAGTTATAATATATTTAAATATGTATTTTTTTAAAGTTTTTATTATTATTAATTATTCTCTTGATCAGAATCATGCATTTCTAATTAAATAATTGCATATACTATTCATTTATATATGGGAATTAAATCCAAGAGATTTAATTCCTGGCATTCTATTTGTAACTTGTGATATATATGTTTTTAAATAGAATCATGTATTTTTAACTTAATAATCATCACATTGATATATGAAGAAGAAAGATAGATTGATTTAATCTCCAGGATCAATTGATGATGATATATAGTTATGAAATAGTGCTTGATTTTCTATATGCACTACCTAGGTTGCTAACTATTTATTCATTTTCATGCTTGAGTATGATTTGATTAATAAAGTTTGTAAACAAATATAATTGATAATGGCAGTAATTATAATATATGTATCCAAGTAAAAAAAAAGTTTTTCTCTCCAAGCTGCATAAAATGCTATCTCTGAATTAATGCATACATAGTATTACCACAAAAATTGTAACATATTAACATGGTTGACTCATGCATTCTGCCATAAAGTGTCACTGGGCATTTCATATTTGTACATCATTTTCAATGTTCTCTCTGCCATTACAATACTTTGAAAATCACATTAAAACATTTTTATATCTTACAATACATTCACTGCCATAAACTGTTCAAATAATTTCATATTTCAGTAACTGGTTTACCCAATTTAAAACAAAATTTAATTGTTAACATATTGCTTCATAATGTATTAAGATATAAAACACATGGTTATATAAGAGTTGCTTCTGCACTCCAAATGTTGCTTATCACTTAGTCTGCTGATGCCATCACTGTCCCATATCAGCTACAGTTTCCAGAGCTCTCAATAAAAGCAACACTTTTGTCCTAGATAAATAATGTGCAAAATTGGCCTTACAATGTTAACAGATTACATATTTATATGATGTTCAATCTAAATGTTTATTTGAAGGCAAAATTGACTTTAAATATTACTTCAACAAATGTTTCATACATTCTATTAAAAAACATTATTTTTAAAAATAAAATGATTTTAATTTTTCTTCTAGAAGACATTAAATATGTTTTAAATTTTAACATTATTTATGAAATGTATCATGTACTTAATGTATCTCTGGAACAAATTTATTACACACATACTACTATTATGTTTAAAAACAAGTAATTTATTGTAATAGATAATTTTTAGTATTGTTTAAACCTAATTTATAAAGTACTATAGAAAAGTCAGATTTTTAAAATTATAATAAGTGAACATATTTTAGAAGATAAATGATATGAAGCTATCACTCATGCTTAATTTTTTGATTTATTGCTTAAATTCAGCCTATCTTCTTATCAGCATATATTCATTAATGTTTTACTTAATTAATGGAGGTTAATATTAAATTCTGTCATTATTTTGAAAAATCTGCATAAAAAATGAAGCCAATTTTTTCCCTTTCAAATCAGTTAAATTCTTTTATCATATTTGTATATATTTAATCACAATAAAATATATATTTTAAGGGTTTTTTAAAATATTATATTAGTTAATTTTAATATTGTTTAAAATATTATATTAGATAATTTTAATATTGTTTAATGTCCAGTGTCAGATCCATGGTGATTTTTGCAGATTTTGATATTTTAAGCATTATGATATTGTGACTGCAACCTTCTTACTTTTAAGCCTATCTATAATCTTAAATTATGAGTGAGGGTTGATTTACATCTTCCCTTTCCCACAGAGCTGCAATCTTACTGTATTAGTTGAAAAAAATCTAAAGATGTCAGCATTATATGGACTTTTTAATGTGATTGACTGTACCCTATTAACATGACAAAGTTATATGAAAGCAGTCTAGAAGTCAATAGAAATGAGAATTTCTGATTGGCCAAGTTTTTTTAGATCAAGACCAATTATCTATTGTAAATTTATAAAGAAAAAATATACTTTTCAATAATTCGTTTACAAATTAAAGTTTATGATGCAATCTTTTTGTAAAAGATTTATTTTTCAGCCCAAAATAGAAAATTGTCTTTGAAAATAATTTATTTTAAAAAATAACAATTCTTAACCAGTTCATTATGGCAACAGAAATCAGTTTCTATTGGATAAAAATAAATCACTTCTGTCAAAACATAATTAAAATACTTTTTACAATTTTAATAACAATAAATAATTTATTAATTTTTAAATTTTTTTGTCTTTCATGATAACTAACTTTAAATATATCCTTTTAATAACATAAAATTCAAATATCTAATATTTCATCCTTTCATTATGCAAATCACATCCAATGATATCACGCTCCATTGCTATAGGTAAAAAAATTTTTTAAATATTTATTTTCATATTTTTAAAAAAATGTTTATTTTTACAATTACTTGAAAGCTTACATTTGTAATAATTAAAAGTAACATTATAAATATATTATATATATAAAAAAATAAATGTTCAAATATAGAGGAATATTTAATGAAAAACTCATTTTAGGTCTTATTCAAAATAAATAGTTTTAATGTGCTTAAAAATATATTGTTAAATTATTGTAATGCATAAGTAATTTAAAAAGCCTATAGAAAAGTAAGCTTTTTAAAATTATGATAAGATGTTATTTTTTAGAAGATAAATAATGAGAGGCTATTGCTCATGCTGAATTTTTAATTGATTTATTGCTTAAATTGAGCCTATCTTCTTACTAGCATATATACATTAATATTTTAATTAATACAGGGAAGTTAATAGTAAAATTAGTCTTTATTTTAAAACATCTACGTAGCAAATTTGAAATAATTTTTTTCTCTTTAAATCAGGTAAACTAAATTTTGTTTTTAATAGATATGTGCATGCCTTTACAGTAAAAAAAATCTCATTTTAAATATATAAACAGTGCATAATAAACAGGTGATATATTAACAAAGTTTTTAAAAGAATTATGTATTATAAAGCAAAAATTCATAGTCTATAAAATTCTCTACAAAAAAATGAGAATTGTGAAAAATTCATCAAGATTGATGCAACATTTATCGAGTTATAAAATATCAAACAAACTTTCACATTTATATACTAAATATAAAATTTAACTGGCCTGTGTAAATGCCTTTTTAATTGGTTGCTTTAGCAATTTTTTTTAAGTTATAATATATATTAAGGCTATAACCTTAAGACTACATGTCTGAAAAAACAACAGTAGGGACCTCTGCAAATCTTTAACACAAGATTTATTTAAAAGATAAGAATGAGTGTGCACTTTACAAATATAATTATTACAACTTTATATTATCTTTAAAGATATAATGTAAATTAAACAGAAAATTTTAATATTATAGAAATAAACATGAGAAATTTAACAAGTGTGAAAGGCCACCATTTTTGTAATAGTTATTTTTAACATTTTTTAAAAAAAGATTTAATGTAAATTATACAAGATTTTAATATTATATAAATAAATGTGAGAAATGTAATTGGCCTCAAAGGCCATTGTTTTTGCAACTATTAATGGCAGAATTAATCTGAACTATATAATTTCAATTATAAGCTAACCAAAACTAAATGTAAATATGGTATTACAGCATCTATTTTTTTCCCTTCACTAAATATCACGTCAAACATGAATTTATATACATTAATCACATTTTCTTCATAATTTAAATACTATACCTATTCAGTTCTATACTGTAGTTAAAAGCACATGTACTGATTTTTTCTGAGCATTTTTTATTATTGGTGAAATTACTTTTTCCACATAAAATATAGTTTATAATAAAAATTATGTATTATTAAATATAAAAGATATAATTGTTCCTTTGCATAAAATGCTGTTTAGTTAGGTATAATTATTTATTAATTTTTTTTCGACGCTATCAAATAAATAATTTTTGTAATTTGTTAAAGCAACCAATTAAACAGCATTGCAGACAAACATTCATTCACACAAAATATGATTTTATATAAGAAATAAACAGGCATATAATTTATTGCTATCTAACAGCTAATGATGAATATAATATTTAATACATTTTTAAAAAGTATAAAAATATAAGTTGTATATAATGAATTTAAAACTGATCATTTAAAATTAATTATAACTAAATATTTAATCATATTTAGTTTAATATAAACATGTAAACATATTAGTTTGATTTAAACTAAAAAATCTGAGACTTTAGTATATATAAAAGACATTCTTTCATAATGTTTGGTTTGGCATATTTAATTTACTATAATAGAGTATTTATATTTATGTACATATTGTGTATATTACAACTCTGAGAAGACAAAAATATGAACTATTTGCAAGTGTGAAAAATAAATTGCTCCATTATATAAAGTGCATAAGGGAAATCATTCCATTATTCATATTACTAATTAACCCTCAATTAATATACAGACATAGTAAAGAAAAACATGTTTGGACACTTATAAATCTTTTAACACATTCATAAGTGCAGTTTGAAATCAGAGGATGATTTGAAAAGTGGAGAATTCTATGGTAAAAGATTGGCAAAAAAACTTGAAGATTCTTAAATCATTTCATATGTAACCTGACAATTATATGATCTATAATCATAAAATCAATAACCCTTAAAAATTTATGTCAAAAAATTGAATATTTTTAAACGAATCAATAAAAAAGAAACACACCGTGTTTACACTGTCACAGTATGATTCCTTTCTCTTTATATATATATATGAAAAACAAAAAAACACAAGTTAAAAAACTTGCTAACGCTTCTATTTATGATAACAGATGGCATTCTACCAAAAACACCATCAAGCGTAGTTTTCTGTTTACATAAACGTCAGAGCGAGCATTCACTATCTCTAACTTTAAATCCACTTTCAGTTCATGATTTCAAGCTATTTGCTATCGTCAGTGAACACCATCTGTTATCATATATATATATAAAACTAAAACTGTCTAACACTATACTAGCAAAAATAAAAATGCAAAACCATAAAACAATACAATACTAGATTAAATTCAAAATTTTACCAAAATGGTTTCATCTACTACAAATAGATCTTCTCAAGTGAAAATCAACCTAAAGGAAAACATATATATATATACAAACAAACAAATCTTCCCTTAATATCAAAAGAAGTCTTCATAAGATTGATAGCCTCAGAATCAAGGAGTTTTATCATCAAAGCCCCCTTTATTCTTCTTTTTAACTCATTCTTTTCATAAAAAATAACCGAAGCATTGTCAAACAATATTCTATCACCTGTATTCAATTCATGAATATATAAAGCTGAGTTAAGATACCTATGTTTAACTCTACTTATATGAACCTTAACCCTTTCATTAAGGCTAAATTTACTCTGACCTACATAAAATTTACCACAACTACATGGAATTTTATAAACAATACCAGGAATAGACCTACTATCAATAGACTGCTTTGAACCATTAAGTAATGAATTCAAATCAGAACCTTTCCTCCATGCAACCTTCATTCCACCTAACAAATGACTATTCCTATAAACCAAATTATAAATTGATGCTTTAAATGGTAAAGACATATAATCATCATCCTTACCAACAAAAATCATCCAAATCACGACTATAAACATTATTATTAAATACCACTTTCTTAATAAAATCATGACTATAACCCAATTCTACATATTCAGCAGCAAATTGACTTCTTTGAATATCAGTATCATTATTAAAATTATTAAGCCTTCTATTCTGACAACAAAAATTCAACAAAGACATTTTTTTATATATAAAAGGCTGATAATTATCAGATCTAATCATATATCTCAAATTTTTAGGTTTTATAAAATGACTACAAAACAAAACATCATTAACCTTTCAACATTTAAATCTAAAAACTTTAATTTTACAAAATCAAAACCACCCCCTCAATTGTAAACTTAATACTAGAATCAAAACCATTCAATCCACATAAAAACTCTTCTAATTTCTCTTTCTGAATAACAAACAAACAATCATCAACATACTTAACAAATAATTTAATAGAACATGAAACATTAATAATACTACACTCCAAATAATCAATATAGACAGCACCCATCAATGGAGAAATGACATAACCAATAACCCAACCTTCTCTAATCTTATAAAACACATCATTACATAAAATACATTGAATCCTCTAACAGCAAAAGCAAATCATAAAAAACCTTAATCTTATCTGCAGAAAAACATTCTATTTTTTTAAAAAATTGAAAGAAAAACATCAATACTTTTTAATCTATTAACCGATTGGTACATATTTTCAATGTTTTAAACTACCAAAAACACAATCATCATCCAAAACAAAAACATTTATTTTCTTAAAAGCTTCAAAAGAAAAAGAAACACAAAATTGACCCAATTCTATATAATCCTTAAAATATCTTATAATAAATTTTGCATGGAGTTGAGGTTCTGATTTGAATTCATTACTTAATGGTTCAAAGCAGTCTATTGATAGTAGGTCTATTCCTGGTATTGTTTATAAAATTCCATGTAGTTGTGGTAAATTTTATGTAGGCCAGAGTAAACTTAGCCTTAATGAAAGGGTTAAGGTTCATATAAGTAGAATTAAACATAGTTATCTTAACTCAGCTTTATATATTCATGAATTGAATACAGATCATAGAATATTGTTTGACAATGCTTCGGTTATTTTTTATGAAAAGAATGAGTTAAAAAGAAGAATAAAGGAGACTTTGATGATAAAACTCCTTGATTCTGAGGCTATCAATCTTATGAAGACTTCTTTTGATATTAAGAAAAGGTGGAGTTTGAAATGAATTATGGGAAGGTTTGTTTGGTTGTATATATATATATATGTTTTCCTTTAGGTTGATTTTCACTTGAGAAGATCTATTTGTAGTAGATGAAACCATGGTTGTGTAAGGATTTTGGTAAAATTTTGAATTTAATCTAGTATTGTATTGTTTTATGGTTTTGCATTTATATATATATATATAGAGTATGTAAACTTGTCACATATAGATTGTAGATAAGTATTGTATTGTTTTATGGTTTTGCATTTATATATATATAGTGAGAGTATGTAAACTTGTCACATATAGATTGTGATAAAAATAAAATTTTCACAAATATATACACCTGGGTCTCATTTTATGCATATTATTTTAATGTGATTTTAAAGTTATGCGATTCATCTTTCTTCTTAATATCTTTCATATTTCACTATATTTATTAGATATCAAGAAATTTAAATTATTAATAACTTATTTTGATTTGAAGTACTTTTTTTTTCCCAAAAATATAACGTTATATTAGCAGCTAACGTGAATATGGCCTGAAGATGTATTTAGAATTTTAGTTTCTATGTAAATAACCTACTTATACTAATGAGTAAATAATAATAATAGATTTATACGTAAGTATAAAAATATCATAATAAATATTCAAAATTTTTAAACTTTTAAAAATTATTTTGTTAGATATTAACAGAAATAAATATTTTTTTAGATTTTTAAATAAATAATAACGAAGATTTTATTGATTTTATAAACTGAAAATAATCTTTCTAATGATAATGTATAATTTTTTTGTTTTGATTGCAATCTCATTTTTTAAATATAGAAACAGAAAACCATTAACATACCCAAAGACTGAAAGTAGCGCTAGTTGTACAACACATCATGAATCTGATTTCTTATTAGTTCATAAAGAAACGCATATTGTAAACAGCAGTAATGATTAAAATATGTATGAAAAAACGTAAAATTAAATACTGTAGTTAATAAAAAAAGTAAAAAAAGTTTGTCTTGTATTAATTTTTTTCAAATATTTGAAATTTTTTATTAGTCATACTATTTCCTTATTTTTTTAATGCGAATTTTAAAATAATTTTTTCTTGTTTTGCTTTTATGCGACTTCTGTAAATTACTGGAACATATCCCCCATTTTGCAAGGTAAGTTATGTTTATTTTTGTGCAATTTTTTTTATGCACATTTACTGAGAAACCTATCTACCACATAAAACAAGACCCAGGTAAATATGATTAATAGATACATCATATTTTTATATACTGTATATTAAATGCATACTTATTTTAATAAAATTAAAACATTAAGATGATTTTTTTTATTCATTTATATAAAATAATTGTTTAAACTAATTGTTTTTACTAATCAGGAAGTAAATATGGAAACAACTTCATCTTTAGAATCCAATTATTAATTATAATAATTAATAATAGAATTTGAAATCATGAAAAGCATATAGTATATTCCACTATAAAAACAGGATCAAATAATTTAAAAATTAATCCTATATTTTGTCAATGTACTAAATATTTTGCTTAATCATTTTGCTGTGTTTGAAATCAGAACATACTAAAAGATGAATCAATAGTTTGAATAAACTTTCTTATTGATATAAAATTTTCATTATAAAGAACTTTAATGTCATTCAACAAAGAGTAAATAAATTACTCTTAATATTAATCATAATTTCAGAATGAAATTATTTCTATTTTTTATTCATTAATTAAAGTAACTCATAAGATTATTCTAAACTGGTATTCTAAGAAGAGAAATTTAGTCGCAAAACATTTGTATATTAACCTATTTTTTGACAGCCATGGTTAAAAACGTGACGGACTTTCCATCATTGAAATCCTGGCAATTTTAGAGCTACGGTAAAGATTTTCCCATCATTCAAGAGATTATAAAAAGTTCGGTAAGATGCTGCCATCTCATAAATTATTTTACAAGTAAAAAATCAATAAAACTGTCAATTAAGGTCAAACAAAGATGGAAGGCGGGCTCATCTTAAATCTGATTCGCTATTAAATTTCGACAATAAAGAAAATCTCTTGTCAATAAAAAAATCGCTATGATTTCTTTTGTATCACTTTGAAAGCAATAAACAGATGTTTTAGACCATTATAATAAGTATTTCTTGACATATTATAAATTATTTTGATAAAATATGCTAAAAATAAAATTATTACAAAAAAATATATAAGATTTTAATAAAAATTATTTATTTTTCGGGAATGTAAAACTGAAAAAATTATTTATTTTTCGGGAACATAAAACTGAGAAAGATAATCAATTATGCCAGCAACTCTTTTTAATTGGTTACTAACTTTCATTTTTAAATTTGCCGCTATCGAATATTTCTATAATAAATAAATAGAAATTTATTTTTAAAAAACTTTAGTTCACTTTAAAACCTGACAAATTATTAATATACTTTTTACAAATGAAACTAAATAGAATATAATATTAAAAGATGAATATATTTTGACAATTGAGTTTGTAACTTGACCAATTAAACGTTTAGAGATTTTTCCTCACTAGGCCAATAAAAAAAATCAGCTATTAATGAGTTAAATTAAATATTTTAAAAAAATAAAAAGAATGCATCACGGGTAAATATCCCTTGTCATAAGATGAAATGCTGTTGTTTTAACTGAAACTAATATAATTTCATATGCAAGAAGTATAAAAACTATTCTTTCTTATTGCATTGCCAAATGTATACCATATAATACTAAATTGTCCAAGCATTTTACTACTGTTGTAGTAAAGTGCTTGGACAATTTAGTATTATATGGTAATTTCATAATCCTACTAAATTTCAATTGATAGCAAAATAACCTGGAGAAGATGTCACCTTTATACAATAAGAGAGATCATAAACAACATAATATAAAATTTTATCATTAAGGAACATATTAAGTGTCATCATAAAAAAAAACAGAATAATACCATCAAACTTAATACATCTTATAATATTTGTGTGCTATAGGTTTTTGATATCTAAAAAATTATTTCCTTTGCTTTCAAGACCCATTTACGTTGGAATACTCCATTCGAAAAATTATTAGATGAAGAGCAATGGAAAGATCATTGTTTTAAACATTTAATTTTATTTAATAAAATTTAGGACTTCCCATCTTTTTTAAAAGTGACATTGACTGATGTAAATTTAAAACAAATTCAATATGAAAGTAAGATTTTATTATCTTTTATATTGAACTTATTCATGACAGAATAGTTTGTTTATTACTAACTCAATAACTTGATAATATTTGTTTATTATTCTTGTGCATACGATTAATATCCTTGAATGAAAGGTTTTTATTTTATAATTATGACTATACACAGAAGGGGTATTTATAAATTGGAATTCCCTCGCAAGGATTGCATAATCTAAATCTGATATCACCGATATATACATATATTGTTAAAATGAAACTTAATTAGTATAATTATAATTTTTAAAATTATAAAATTGTATTTATTACTTTATACATTATTAAAACGTGTTCATGTTATGATATAAATCTACTAAAAGGATATGGGAAGGTATTATTTAATTTGATGTCATAATTAGTAGAAATGTATGCAAACATGTATAATAATGTTTTATTTCTTTCTTGTTATCTGATATCCAGTTAAATTATTATTTGTTAATAAACATGTTAAATTTTATTCTAATCCCAAGGAATTCTCTGATTTAGTTGAAGTATTTATTTAATTTTCGAATTAAAATAATATTGAATATGCATAGCCATACATATATACCACATTAACTTGAAATCCTGATATCTGACTGAAGTTATTTTCAAAATTCCATAGATTATATTTATTAATATTATGATTGTAACAAAGATAAAGATTGGATGAATTAATTTAGGTTAACAAAGGTGAAGATTGGATGAATTAATTTAAGCTATGTCTGCATTAGATAGGTTAATACTAAATTATCCTGTTTAAAGCAAATTCAATTTTGGATTGAGATTAGATTGAATCATCATAGCATCCTATATGAAGACTCTAAATCTGATTATTGTTAGATGCAACCACATAGATTTCCTGAAGGGAATCCGTATCATTACAATATATATTGAACCAGCTCCCTTTGAATATTTTTTATTAACTAGGTTTAAATACCTTGAAAAATAACTTTTTAATATCTTTACTATTACAGGTATGGGCTGACTCTTCAAGCAGAGGGGAGCCTAACACAATCACATTTCCAGACCATGGCTCACATCAACTGGATTCAAACCTCTGCCATCCAAAGCATTTTATTTGTTTTGAGGATCAAACTCAGGTGCTAGCCAACTATATTATATAGCCAGCATGCTAAGAACAACAGGCACATATCCCAGACTAACTCATACTCTTAACCAGGGTCCAGAACATTTAACTTAACACATATAACATTTACAACTTGAAATTAATAATGACACAGTGACAAAAGAGAATAAACCAAATAATACTTAAACAAACAATATTTATTCAAGCACCCATATATCTAATACATTATAATATTTTACATAAAGAAATATAAATGATTAGTTTCCAGCTAAATTTTATAATAGTCCATTAATTAAAGTTCATCTAAAATAAATATAAAGTGTCTATAGACAAATATCAAAATATTTTTACCTAGATTTTCATGATTATTAGTTTCCAACAACTTGGCATTCTTGGTCTCCATCAATGATTTCAGGGCTTGTTTTCCATTCATCTTGACAATGGTGGAGAGAGAGTATGCAGCAACATCTTTAAAGCTTATGGATTTGTTCTGGGCATTGGCTCCAGGTGAGTACAGATGATTTTAGCAGAGGGCATTGGGGCCTGAAGTTGTCAAACACTCCTATGACTGTTCTGTGGCTTCTGTATTGATATTGGCTTACTACTGCCTTTACAGTTTCTGAATATCTGGATCTCTGGTTGTTTGGATTCTCAATAAAAAACTCTGAGTCTGCATTCTGTTCAAACTGAATTACAGATTGAAGAACAGATTGATTTACAGACTCAAGAGCGAAATAATCTAACAGATTGCTGACCTGACTAAATAACAATAGGCCATAGCAACTTTATATACTTTTTCTCTCCCATTGCAGACTTAAGAGCAGAATAATCTAATAGATTGCAAACCTGAATAAATAACAATAGGTTACAGTGACTTTATATACTTTTTTGTCTCCTATTGTTTTAATTTCTTATCAGTATTTTTTAATTTTGACCATAACTTAAGTCTGTTTTTAATTACAATTTACATTTTTTACTAATTAATTTTTATTCTGTTTTTAATTTGCAAGCATAATTGCATTCCAAAGTTTTTACTAATTAATTTTTATTCTGTTTTCACATTTGCTTATTTTTTTTTTTTGTATTTATAAAAAAAAGAGTTTTCTTTAAAAATGAAAAAGTTTATAAATCTTTCCATACCCCATTCTCAAGGCAAAGCTTTATTCTCTTTTCCAAGAAAATATAATGCAATCTTTTTTATTTATTTTAAAAATGTTTTAAAACCACTCCTTAATTAATTATAACTTTTTGACTATTTTTGTTTATTTGATTTTTCTTTTTTTTAAATAAATCTGATCATATATTTTGAATTACAAAACATGTAATGCACATATATGTTATCTCACTAATGTTATAACATATAAATGATATATTTTGCAGGTTTATCTATGTATGATTTTTACAATTAATATACTGATGTTTCAGCTTGGTAACACAAGCCTCAATGAGTGATAAATAAAATATTTAAAGATGGTTGTAGATAGTATATTAATTATAAAAATCATATATGGCTGAACCTGCAAACTAAAACATTTATATCTGCAACACATGAAAATATTTGTATCAATATATATATATATATATATATATATAATTTCTATGTTTTTGCATAACATTAGTAAAATAAACTTATAAAATATAGAATTTAAGGAAATATAAAATATAAATGAAATCTATTTCACATTTATTTCCTTCTCTAAACATATTCTAATCTATATTTCATTTTTATTTATCTGATCTTACTTACTGGTGAATTCTAGATATTTATAAAAGCTATGTCATGTGGTTTTTTTTACAAACATTTTATAACATATTTTATTAAAAATATATATAAAAAAATAGCCAGTGAAATATTTGAAAAGAGCAATAATAAAAAGTGAAAGCTCAAATTTTAAACTGAAAAGTGACTAATGATAGCTTATATATGTATTACAAATACTGACTTTTTTTTTATGAAAGGAATAAATCTTGAGCATTTTTGAAATTATATTTAGTATAAAATACTGAATCTAATAAAAATAGAAGCAGTAAATACATCACATTTTGTTTCCATGGATACTATGCAACCTAAAAAATTTACAAAATGAATAAATGCTTTTGGGATTATAAATATTATTTAAGGAGTAACAAAATTCACACAAAATGGAGTGTGTGTGTGAAGACTTTAGGCAACTTTTATTGGAGTTACTTGTATAAAAGACTCCTCAATAATGAAAGATAAGATCACATTAAATTACTTCAGATCACTGGCAAAAGATAAGGTTGCTAGGAATGATAACACTATAGCAAAAAGTTCATTATAACATTGAATAAAAATCAATCAAGTAAAAGTGATGTCAATCACTATGGAAAATCACAAAATACTTACAATTTTGACAAAATCGATTAAACTGAAATTTTGACAATGTTAATGCTATTATACAATATCTTTTATATCACATATAAATAAGACTATGCTGAAACAAATTTATGACATATTAATGCAAAACAGAAGAGAGTTAGAAAAAGGGTGGCATGACTGCACTGCAGATTTATGTGGGATAAACTAATAAAAAAATCAGAAAGAATTCCAAATGCTCTCCACTAACAAAGTATATGATTCAGTTATTTATATTAATTATAGAATATTCTAAAAAAAATGAAAGTATCAGAGAATTTCATTATTCATATGAGTGTTGAAAGTCACAGTTAATAATGATTATAATAAGTTTGGTTTGACAATGATACAAAAATTAGGACTGAAAATTATCAATCTATAAAATAAAATAAAAAAAACAAAACAAATATTGTACAAAAATGAATTCAGAAATGATGAAAAACGTGAATATTTCTAGAAATGCTGACGATACAATTCTTATAACTAAAAACAGAGATCTGAGAACACTCATTAAAACAGTAAAGGAGATTACTTGTTTAACATACAGAAGATAAAAATTAAAACAAAACAACAGAAATGACTTGAAAACTGATTTTGAAGACATAAAAGTTGTTGATAGTTACTGTTTCTTTGGCTCATTCATTAACAATGAGGAATCCAGAAAGCAAAATAAAAGATTTATTATAGAATGATAATTTCCGAGTTTTAATGAAATGCTGAGAAAGAACTTATGCAACAGTAAAGGAACCAACACATTTATTTGGTTGATCTAAAAAATATATTTAAAATATAGAATACTGATTTTCAAATCTAAGCAAACAATTATTTTAAGAGACTTGCACAATAAAATTTTAACAAATCAAATCAAAAGATTTAAAATGACATACAAAAATGTATAACAAATCTAATCAATCAATAGTATTCTATCCCATGGACAAGTCCAGAGAATAGTCACACCACCAATTGGTCCACTTCTCTATTCTGCTCTCTATATTATCCAACTTTTCAATTCCATGTAACTTTGCCCATCTCTTATATCATCCAGCAATGTCAATCTTTTCTATCCTTTCCTGTTCTTTCCACTCACCATTCTCTCCAAAATATCTTTCATTAAACTATACTTTCTTTTTAATATATGCCAACCCAATTTCTCTTTCTAGCTCTAATTTTTCTCAAACTTCTTTTTTTTATTCACTCTTTTTTTTAAAAAAAATCATTTGTTATTTTGTTAATCCAATTATTTTTTTTCCATCCTTCTCCATGACTATATCTCAAAGATTTCCAATCTGTTCCTAATTTTATTATTCAGCAGCCATATTTCACATCCGTACAATAGTGGACTCCCCATAGCATTTAAATAATCTTTTCCATAATTATCTCTTCAAAGGCTCATAAAATATTTTCTTTCTTTTAATGCATGCCTCTTATGCCAATGCTTTTCCTCTTTTAACTTCAGCTTCACTCTAAATCTCATAATCTCCTGAACTATATTACTATGGATTTCAACTTGCAGTCTTTTTGTATTCCTCCTATAACAAATCTACTACATGATGCAATTATTATTTGTGATCAATAAATCTTTTTAGCTCAAAGACATTACTGTTTATTTCATTTTGTTACAGAAATTAAAAATATTTTAAATTCTAAAAGCTTTAAAAAAATTTCAATAATGTATCCAATAGCATATTTTATATAATATCAAAAACAACCTTATTAATAATGGTTAATTCCACCAACTTGCCATATCTCCAACTGGCATTCAAATAAACATCAGCAACAACTTTTAATTTTTTTCTAATGACTTCAATTGGCTTAGGATTTTTCTTTCAGATGGCTGGTCAATGAATTGGAATTAAGTTATTCCTAACTGAAGAATAAAATAAGAGACAAAAATGTTAAAACTTTTATCACTAGATAACTGGAAAAAAAAAAATCACAGTTCAATTTATGGGAATGAATGGGCTATTTAAAATTTACCTACCTGCATGCAATATTTTTATTGAGAGGAATAAAAAAATGTGAATTTTTTTCTCAAAATATTTTTGTTTCAAGAAATACGATATTGTACTTTCTATCTTTAAAATTAAAAGAATTTTATGACTAGCCATAAATTCAAAAACTTTTACAATCATTTCAAAATGAAATGAAGCAAGATTAAAAACGTATTATTTATAAGACAAAGGTCACAGATATGAAATATATATATTTTAAAAAAGTTCTGAGAGTATACACGCATACACACACATATCGCTGATTATCACTGTGAAAAAAGTTAAAAATTGAGTAAGTAAATATTATTTCTTTTATTACTAGCCTTCAATTGTGTAAAACACATGTACTTGCTTCCTTAATCATCAACCTATTTATCTGTCTTATTGTTCACCCAAATATCTATTTATTGAATTTTTTAAATATATAAATTAAATGATAGTTAATAATTTAAGAAAATTGTGAGAAAAAAATATTTTGGTTACAACCTCTTTCATAAATAAATATTTTATAGCAGCATTTACAAGGGATTGTGTTTATTATTATTTTATATTCATGTTGTATATTGCTTTATTACATACTTATTGTTATTAGAATATATTTGAAAATCCCTTCTAATTACATTAAGTTCAGTATAGAAAATATACTTCTATTTAAATATTATATATTCAGCCTGTAATAGGCCCATCCCTCTTCTATATATTTAAGTGAACATATTAAAATCCTGATTGTGAGGGGTCAGAGTGACCAGTCAATATGGGCATGACAATAACATTGGAATCAACGAGGGCTTGAAGCATTCCATTATCAGATTTTCAATGATATGGATGACTGAAAAGTTGAAGGATAGAAAAGATTGAAGCCTGTCTATTAAATTTTGAAAATTTGATATCTTAATGTCAATTGGGCGCTGATTATATATATATGGGAGATGATGATCTGAACCGACTGATAAGTGCTGGTTCAGCATGAAATACATATAACAGAGATTATTTACCTTTTTCACATGTATGTGGTCATGTGTATTAGTTATATAAGATGGAGTGAATAGATGTAGGAAGCTCGAAAGTCTGAGTTAAAATCATTTCTAATTACATTAAGTTCGGTATAGAAAATAAACCTCTATTTAAATATTATATTTATTGTTAGCAGACAATCTCCTTTATATATAAATAGGGCCAATGGAAAAATGATTTTTTTTCATTTAAGTATTGTCATCTGCTAATGAGGGGGTTTGCACTATTTACTATAGCAGCATTTACAAATGATTGTGTTTAATATTATATATAAATATGCCTATGTGTTTGAAAAGGATGGTTTTTAACAAATGTGTTTTACCAGTTCTTACTTATGGATCTGAGACTTGGACACTTAATAGAAGAGCAATACAGAGACTTCAGACCACTCAAAGGAGTATGGAGAGATGTATGTTGGGAGTAACAAGAAGAGATTGAAAACGCAATGTATGGGTAAGACAACAAACAGGTGTTACTGACCTTATTGAAAAAATTAAAAGATTGAAATGGAGTTGGGCTGGACATATTGCTAGAAGAGATGATAATAGATGGACAATTGAAATTTTAAACTGGATTCCAAGAGATTGTAAAAGACCTAGAAAGAGACCACATGTGAGATGGATGGATGAAATAAGAAAATGTGCAGGGGTGTTGTGGAGAAGAGAAGCTAAAGATCGGAGAAGATGGATTAAACTTGGAGAGACCTTCATCCTGCAGTGGATTGATAATGGTTGATGATGATGAATATTATGAATTAATAGAAATTATATGATGTTCAAATTCCTCTGTACTCAACACAGCATCACTGAGCTGTTACAAAAACCAGCAAGATGCATATGTTAAAAAGGTAAAATCATTCCTCTTTAATTTCATACAATCTATATACTTAATAAATAAATCTGAACTTTACATAATTTCTATTAATTTGTTATTATTAACACATAATAAATCAAAAGATTTTGAAAATGTTAATGTATGTAAGAAAGTAATGAATATAAAAGTGAACCGATAACCATCTTCGGTCTCTAAACCAAGAAGCTTCAGATTGGCCTATATAAATCAGAATTTAGGTTAAAGATAATATGGCCACTCTCATCTTCATAAGGTCTCTATCTTGTGTTTGGGTTTGAAAGTTTCCTCTGTACTCAACATGACATCACTAAACTATTATAAAAACCAGTAAGGCGCATATGTTAATAAGGTGAAATCCTTTCTCTTGAATTATTTCAAAAAATATAATTTGTAATATAAAAATGTATAGAAAATCTAATCATACCTGTTTTGAAATGATGTCATAAAAATGCAAAAAGAGGATAGCACTACATAATTGGCAATTTTTTAAATAAAAAATATAGTTTTGGTAAAGTAAGGTAAAATATGATTTTGTAAATATTTTAAATTAATTAAATTATGTTTGTATCAAAAATTAATTTCTCATTTGAATAATGACAATTTAGATCAGTTATAACAATGAATTTGATAAACTTTGAAGATTTCAGTTTAAATGTAAATTTAACACATGTTAAAAGTAAAATTTAAAATGGCATGAGAGCAGCAAGAGAAATATTACTGAATTGGATAAACTTTTACTTTAAAAATTGATAAACTTTTAGGATGTCAGTTTAAATATATTTAACATGTGACAAAGTATATTTTAAAATGCCATGATTATAGCAAGAAACACAGTAGTAAATTTGATAAATTTTTACCATTTCCCTTTAGTATATTGTCACATGATGAAGTAGTTTTAAATATATCTAATTAACATGTGTAAATGTAAATTTGAAAATGATGTGGGTATTTGCCTGATTTTAAAGGTATTAAGCACTACTAATTAGCTAAAACATGAATGTATATATAATAACAAAAAAATAGGCTAAATTTAAGAAATAAAAAAATAGGTGTGAGACGGAAACTAAATTGTAAAAAAAAATGCAGGAGGTAGGCTTTCATTATTTATCTTATAATAAATGTAAACTTACAATAATTAAAAAAAAAAAGGTAACTTTTCTAAAGTATTGAAAATATTTTTTTCTTTAATCTTTACTTATCTGTTATCTCTCAGCCCCATATAACTATTTGAGTTGGATAGCTGGGTTTGAAGACATGTAGGTGTCTTAAAATTTCAGATTTTTCACTCAATAAATAACTTTTAATTAAATGCTGGCTTTGGGTTGGTGTTTTTATATCTAGTGCCTGAACCTACCCTGGCACCTCTCTGAGGAGTGCCAGAGCACGAAACCATGGTCAGAGGTTGGGGGGGGATCCTGACAGAGATATTTGAAATGCTTTCTCTAGCTAAGAATTTATCACAAAGCTTGTTGAGAAATTGGCAATCCTCATTGTTTATAACTTACAAGCCAGCTTAAGGGAATAGGGTCATGTGATCTATGACTCTTATTTTGACTATTTATAGTCTCCGCCTTAAGTCTTATACAATGTTATATTGCTAAGACTACTAATATATAGTATGGCTGAAGATCTCTAAGCCCCATATAACTATTTGAGTTGGATAGCTGGGTTTGAAGACATATAGGTGTCTGGAAATTTCAGATTTTCCACTCAATAGATAACTTTTAGTTAAATGCTGGCTTTGGGTTGGTGTTTTTATAATTATATCTAGTGTCTGACCTACCCTGGCACCTCTCTGAGGAGTGCCAGAGCACAAAACCATGGTCAGAGGTTTGGGGGGGGGATCCTGACAGAGATATTTTAGATGCTTTCTCTAGCTAAGCATTTATCACAAAGCTTGTTGAGGAATTGGCAATCCTCATTGTTTATAAGTTACAAGCTTAAGAGAATAAGGTCATGTGATCTATGACTCATTTTGACTATTCATATTTATTTTAATTTAATAAATAAAAAAAATAATGTAATAATTATAAAGATCCATTAATCATATTGATAGTTCATTATGATCCATTATTTTTTTTTGTTTTTATGGTTTACATGATAAGTGGAATTTCTTCAAAAGTTAATTCAATAAATACTATGAGTTCAAAGTTTAAGTTCTTTCAGTAGACTAGCTCCTTGGCAATAAATATAATCTGCAGACTTTTACTCTGTGATCTGTATGTTAAGTTCTAGTGTTGACAGGATGTTTCTATTTCAGGCAGGTGCCGACTTCATTCTTCTATATCATTATAAGGGATCCAAGGGAAATAAAAGACCGGCAATATACAGGGGTTCTAGCCACCCAACTGAATATCAGCAACTATCATGGAATAATTCTGCATTTTGCCATGTATCCAAGAAAAGATCCCTTTATTCATATACATCCCTTTTATATCCCCCCAAAACTCGTCACACATGTGTATTTTGAACACCTCCCAAACTTCTTCAAACTTTTATCTTTCATTAGATTTTTGTTCTCAAAGTTGCTGTTTTTTTTTTGTAATTATTGCGGCCATATTTAATTACCAATGTCAAACTTTGCAGAACTTTTATCAATATTTAAAATCAGTAGTTGCTTTTATTATTTCAATTTGTTCTTTTTCCTTTTTACTTAAATAACAAAAAAAAAAAACATAATGTGCATTGCCTTAAAGAAAATAAATTTTCTAAGTTTAATCAAATAAAAGATTTATTTTATATATTGCATTCTCAGCAAAATCTTCAAATTCAACTGCCAACACACCTTGCACAGTTTGCAATAGCGTTGATTTTGGTTTATTTCAACCAGATAAACAAATATATATTTATTCATTTTAACTTTTTATATATTTTTAACAATATATCTCACTTAAACATTTTTCTATATCTTTGACATTTTTATATTATTGATAAAATTATATTAATAACAGTATTTTAAAATGTTTGTTGTATTTTTTTAAAAATTCATATATTAGTTCACCTTTTTATTTTCTTCAAACTTTCTGTTGATGAATAAATATTATGCATATTATAGACTAATATTTAATTTGAAGGAAGATTTGTATCAACATTAAACCCAGACTAACTATACAACTTATTATTATACGATTATTGATTACTAAATTAAGAAAAACACTTTAATAAAAAAAAAAAAAAAGAATATATACATGAAGAAAATAAATATAGTTGAAAATTTATATAAGTGTGTATATGTAAATAAAATAATTATAATAAAATTAATTTTTAAAAAAAATTAATAAAAGAGAGGCTAATTGTGAACAAATAAGGAGGCCATAATTAAAAATTATTATTAAATTCAAATTATCTTCAGTCTAATGGTTAGCAATTAAGATTTGTCAAATTTAAGACGCTATAGCTAGGTGCAATCTCTTTCATCCATAAATTATATCTTTCAATTTTTTCTTATCTTTATTCTGCTTTGCACTCAGATGTTATATTATTTTTTAATGTCATATTAATAATGTCTGTCCATTACAGCAATGATATAGAATAATGTTAGAGACAGGTAATCAGATTAAAAGCAAAATATCATTTAAAACTTGTAATTATATATTGAACTATCTCTCTCATTTAGAAATAATTGCTAAGTGTCTTTAAACAATTCAAACTTTATTTACAATTTTCAAATACATTCGATTATACAAAATTCAGTATATAATACAATGTTCTGAATATTATTATTCTCCTTCTCTTCTTTAGATGTTGCTGGCCTAATCAATAATGGTCCTACCATAGGAATCAAACCTGGGGACTTTAGATTCACAAATATTGAAAAGACATGCTTAAAAAAATGGACACATTAAAAGGATCCTCATAGATAAGAATACAAAATTTCTACCGACTGTTACTTTGGCAGAATAGTCTAGTTGATTAGAGCAACTATCTTAAATTCAGTATTTGTAAATCTAAAAGTCCTGGATTTAATTTCCATGCTGATATTACTAATAACAGTTGAATGTATTTGAAAAATTTAAATAAGTTTGAATTCCTTACACATAACATTTAACAATTAAAATAGGAGGAATAATTCAACACATAATTAAAGTAAAATGTCATCACAATCTTTTAGATAAATATATTATTTCAAACTATGCAAGAGATCTTTAAGAAATCACAGACTACTTTCATATGGTAAGTATTCTGTATTTAGAAAAAACAGGACAACACATTATGGGACAACTTAACTTATTAAAAAAAAGACCACCAATTAAATGGATGAATTCCATCATTCCAATAATAAATATGCATTTTAATGACTGAAAAACCAAATATATAATTATCACATTAGAAATATGTTATTCATAGAATTTCCATAAAACTAATAAGTTCAAGATAGGATAATTCATGTGGTTGTGCTGATTAAAAAACAACAATTCAATAAAACTCAAAAGTCAATTTTATATAAAAAGGGTTATAATTTTTTTATTCTTGAGGAAATAAATTGGAAAAAACTACCTAGATGTATTGTTAGAATGACTGACGTTTCAGTAGTTTGATTAACATTTTCTTTTTCAATAAAGTGGCATATTGCCATTTTTCCATCATAAAATTGTAAGTTCTATTTTTTTTAATGTTATTTCCAATTTTGAGACAACTTCCCCACAAAGCTATAATAAGAATGTCAGATTGATTCACTCTTCATTATAAAGTCTAGCTGATTATAAAGTTATAAAAAAATAGGGTTGTTACCATTTGACTTTCTTATATCCAAGTTTTATGAGTCCATTTATATATAATACATGTAAACTATCATTTAAACCACAAAGAAGTTTTTCAATGAATACAATCTGCATAAAGAAAAAATAATTATTGTATAAAAAATATATCACTTTTTTTTCGCCAATAATTCTTTCATTTTATTATTTATTCAAATAATAGAATTAAATTATAAAAGTAATTTCTATGCAAGTAAACCCAAGAGAAAATATCACCTTGGAGAAAAATAAAAAAGACAAATGGGAATGTTTAGAAATACTCAGATCAAGCTTATGTTACAATTAAAAAAAATAATTAAGAAAGAGAAGAGACGGAGGAAGGCATATGATCCTGATTTAGATATTCGTCATAGAAAATGGTATTTACATAAATTTGAAGAAAGCAAGAGATTAAAAAAAAAGGTTTGGAGTAAATGATTTATGGTGACTACCATTAATTATTAAACCTTACTAAAATTATTTTCTATAGCAAGCCTTTAAAGATAAGAAATACTTTCTGAGTACTTTTCATGAATTTCAGCATCATTGTTTTTGTTCAAACTTCAATAACCAATGAAAAAATAATTTTTTGTGAAAATCAAAAATATTCGTAATAGATAATTTTCATATTTTTTCCCAAAAGCCAATTGCCGGATAATTCTTCCTCTTATTTTCACAGATTGTATTTATTATAATATACTTTTACCTCTTTTATTACATTTACTAATCTCTGATTTAAAACCAAATGAAACACAAGATACCTATTTATTTTAATTTAATTAATGGAAAAAACATCTCCCATTAAACAAACATTGATTGAAATATACTAAATATATCACATAAGAGTAAATCTATAAAACATTTATATCTACAATCAAATAAATGCATTGCATGTTTTTTTCCAACTTTACAAAAATGCATTTGCATGGAGAGTCAGTCACCTGATATAATGGCAATATATTTAAACGTACGTGTGTGTTAAGTAGTTGAAGAGGAAATTAGATTATAGGTTGCATGGATCAAGATATTTTAAAATAAATTTAATCACCATTGGTGTTACTTTGTTAGTACATGCCAATCTCTTAATACAATTTTTTAGAGCTTCAAAATGAATTTTATTAATAAGCCTTTTTTTATTTTTATATGCACTATATCAATATAGACACACACATTCGAATATATTATTTATGTCTTTTTTTTCCACCTTTGAATAAAATAAATTTCAAGCTGAAAGCAAGCTTTAAAGACTAATGATTTTTTTCTTCATAATGGAGAAAACCACAAAGTTAGAAAGTAAAGATCCCAATTAGTTTATTCTCATGAGAATACTTTTAGCAAGATTTCAAATGAACATTTTAAAATATCTTGACAGGTGATATATGGAAAATTTCACCAGTGGAACTCTAAAAAAAAAAGAGAGAGAGAGAGATGAAAAAAAAACAAGAAGGAAAAGTGTGAGAGATGAAAAAAATATATAAATGAGAACAAACCATTACCATAAAGAGGTACATTAAAAATTATATATATAAAAAAAAATACATTTAATATAAATATTTACTCTTTTTTTTTATGAATTACTAAAAATTTTAATTAAATTTTATAACAACAACGAATTTCTATATAAAAATACTTCTTTCCTATTACTTCTACATAAATATATGTAGATGTATGTTTACAACATGGGGTGTTTTAATCGAGATGAAATTAGGAAAGAAATTTAATATCTTCTAAATTCGAATTAAGCTTCGATTTTTTTTTTCCAGGATATAACTCATAGCTAACCACCACACAATTATTTGCTGATAATTAGTTATCTCATTATTCTTATCTAAAAATAAAATGAAATGGAAAATTCCAAAACTCTCACTCGATGACTAGCTTTGTGTGTTACATTTTTTCCTTTACTGTTCTCTTGTGAAGATTGTTTTGCAATTGGCTATTTAATATTGTTTTCCTATATACAACGGTAAGCTTACATTAATGTTTAGTAAAAAGTTCTACTTGAATTAAACAATGCAACATTAAAAATATTTAAGATGAAATTAATCATTTTTGATATTTTTAATTATGAACCATACTAAAATTATTTTTCTATAATTATTTCTACCTTAAGCTTTTAAAGATTAGAAATACTTTCTGATGAACCTTTTCATGAATACCAGTATCATATTTTTTGTTTAAACTTCCACAATAATTTATTGTAAAAATGAAAAATATTCATGATAATTTTCATATTTATGCAGATACATACATTCTTAATTTCTGTGATATATATAAACACAACTTATTCCAGGTAAAATTTTTTTAATGTTAATTATATTCCTCCCAAATTAAAAGCAAATAAATAAAACTGTTCGTTTATAGATTTAATTTTTTTTAAAATATGCTGAATATTTAGGGCCGTTTTGAAGCTTTAATCAGTCACACCAATATTTCAGCTTTATAATCCAGTCAATCAATAGCAGATAATTAGCGTAAGTGTCTAAACACAATATCTAGGATAAAACAGGCAATCTCTCCATATAGTAGTGCCACTCAGTGCAAAACCAGAATAATCAATGGATGGCAGAAGGCTTGTGCATAAAATCCCTATCTAGTGCCTAAATCGTTCAATATCCCCCAGACTAGTTTCTAACTTATGGCTTTTGTCAGTGAGGAGTCCTGGACCTGAGAGCAGCGAATGAGTAAGCACTAGATAGGGATTTTATGCACAAGTCTTTTGACAGCTATTGATTACTCTGGCTTGCCTGAGTGGCACTACTACATGGAGAGTTTTGCCTGTTTTAATAACAGTTATAAGCAAGCATAAGAAATGGTGATCATGTGAATAGCTAGGATAGTAGAAACAATTGTATATACAATGTTTTTATAGCCATGCATACACATATATACTAAAATTAGGGCTACGAGTAAAATAAATACTTCACAGAAATATTCTATATTTAGTCTCTACTATTTTTTTATTTTTATTACCTATGTAGTTCAGTGCAAGACTAAAAACTTCAGAATCTGGGACTTAAAAGCTTCAGGTCTATCAGTGAACAGTAAAACATTTTTTAAATATCAGTTACTGATATATTTGCATATAACTATGTGCAAATGTTATTTTATTTTATTGTATTGAAATATTACATTTAGACGGCCATGCAATCCAGTTTATTTGGAAATGTTCTGGTTTACAACAAATTACAAGTGTGTTGAGGCACTGGCAGGAAAAGCTATATTAAGTACTCTTATAAATAAACTAAGTAAGCAAAGGCTGAGCACTTTCAAGGTGTGTTGCCTCATATTCATAGCTACAATGAAAATAATGTGGAATAGTGTATGGATGGTAATATGCAAATTGTTTAATTTGTCCAACGCTTAGAAATATCAAAGCAAGTATCACATCTGTTATGGTTGCTAGTGATAAAATATGCTTCCTTGATTTTCCATGTACAGTCATTTTTCTCAATACAACTATTCTACGGTTGAAGGATTCAAATGTGTGACCGGTCTTTTTGGAGTGCTCTAAGAAAATTAAAGAATTATCATTGTCCTTGTGTGCTCTTTTATATGTGTACCTATGTTGGATGGCTCACAGTCAATTATTAGTTTCTGTTTTTATTTCTCTTTTTTTAAAAAAAATAAATTATTATTAGTATTAACAATTACATTAATATAACAAATAATGAAACAATTTTATGCCCAGAAAATCATGTAACATCCAAAAGTGAAAATTTGAATTTTGATCCAAAAAGTTTTATATCTTAATACAAGACCATAGCACTAAACCTTACAAGACATTATGATAATTAAAACACCCAAGCTAACTTACCTATGGTATACCACACATAGACATGGAAAAGGCATTAATAAAATAAAAAGAGCAACATACGGAAGAACAGAAATGAGAAATTAATTTGTTAAAAGATTTTATATCTTTCAATATCATGATCATTGTCAACCATTATCAATCCAATGTAAAAAGAAGGTCTCTCCAAGTTCAATCCATCTTCTCTGATCTCTAGCCTCTCTTCTCAACATCACCACTACACTTTTTTATTTCATCCATCCATCACACATGTGGTCTCTTTCTGGGTCTTTTACAATCTCTTGGAATCTGGTTTAAGATTTTAATTGTCCATGTATTATCAAGTCTTTTTAGTAATATGTCTAGTCCAACTGCAGTCTTTTAATTCCTTCAGTGATATCCTGTTTGCTCTCTTACCCATATATTGCATTTTAAATCTCTTTTTGCTACTCTTAACATGCACCTCTCCATACTTCTTTGAATGGTCTGAAGACTCTGTATTCCATACTTCTTTGAATGGTCTGAAGACTCTGTATTGCTCTTCTATTAAGTGACCAAGTCTCAATATATATATATGCAATGTAGATCGTAATTATAAATTAGTTAAAGCACATTGAAAAGGGCAAAAATTAATATTTGCCGAAAAATGTTTTTTTTTGTGTATGATCATTACTATATATATTATTGCTGCGATATAAAAATATTTTATATCATTGATTTATTTTAATATATATATTCAGCCTGTATTATTCTGCCCATCTCTCTTCTATGTATTTAAATGGGCTTGAGGTCCTACATATGAGAAATCATGCTGCCTCATGTTCAACATGGATATGACACAACAAAACTTGGCAAATAAGGGCTTTGAACTTACCATAATCAGATTTTAATGATATATAGCTGAATAGTTGGAGAAGATTGAAGCATGTCCATTAAGTTTGAATATTTCCTATCTAATATAAACTAAATATGGATTATATATGTGTGTATGGTAGATGATGATCTGGATCACATGATAAGTGCTGGTTCAGCACAAAATATGTATATTGGAGATCATTTATCTTTTTATATGTGTGGGCATGTGCACTGGTTGTATAGGATGGGATGGATGATTAAAGGGAACTTGAAAGTCTGAGTTCAAATCCCTTCTAATTATATATATATATAAGATCTAAAAGAAAATTTTACTTTGTAAAATTATATTTATTTTAATTTTGCATATCCATGAATTAAAATTTGATAATGATAATATAACTTCAAAACATTTTTCTTATTTAAATGTTTTCCAGTCTATATTCTTTTTACAAAATGATTGACACAGCAGAAATTGCTATTTTAATAACAAACAATATCATTTCAATAATTTGAGTAAAAAAATTTAATTTATTAAAAAAATCGTACATTTTCATACAGACATAGTAATTACAAAGTAATCTTTTAACTTTTCTTAAAGCAATGTAATTCAATAATAAATACTTATATAGTATATATTAAGAAAAACATATTTATTGGTTTTAACAAAATATGCCAACTTCTATTAACATAGTATGCTAAGCATGTTTTTAACTAACTTATAGTCATAATCATAGCAACAATAGTTACAAAAAATTATGGGATTTGTAAAAGTGGAGATTTACAGTGTGATTTTAAACTGTATTCCAAGAGATTGTAAAAGACCCAGAAAGAGACCAAATGTGAGATGGATGGATGAAATAAGAAAATGTGCAGGGGTGTTGTGGAGAAAAGAAGCTAAAGATCGGAGAAGATGGATTAAACTTGGAGAGACCTTCATCTTGCAGTGGATTGAAAATGGTTGATGATGATGAATTATAAAATGTAAATGAGTTAATTTATTATAGCAGAATACATTTTAATCAACAAAGTTTAAATACTGGACACCAAATTGTAATCAACTATAATATGTCATGTATTGTTAAAATCTATTCTTAAGCAGGTGTGAATATCAGAAGTTTAATTCTCTAATTTAACATGTATTATATTAACAACTCTCAAGTTTGAATGAACTAAATTATAATAGTTATTACATCAAATATCAATCTTAACATACACAGTTATGAATTTTATAACAATATAAAACCATTCTCTCCTTAGTGAAATAACAAATTGCAAGAACAGATATCTTCCCAATAATAATTTAAGATTGTAGAATAACATCTAATTATAATAGCCCTTATTTACTCTAAATATACCACAATATTTATGCTCTGAAATTTATTAGATTAGCTTAAATATAATTTTGATATAAAATAAATATTGTAAATGACTTTTAAATATCGATAATGATCTTATGATCCGGTACAAGCCTAAAACTATAATAAATCACTTAATCTATCTTCACCCACAATTACACCTTAACTATATAATCCAAGATTGAATAATTTAAATTATGAATTTCCTGTTGAAATACCATATCTAAAATAATAGTAGATAAATGTTTATTCTAATATCTATAATGTTATATTCGCCCATTATGAATTGGTAATAATAATAATAATAATAATAATAATAATAATAATAATAATAATAATAATATTATTATTATTATTATTATTATTATTATTATTATTATTATTATAAAATAAATTACTTCCTGTAAAATATAAATAAAAAATATTAACTTAAAAATGAAGTTAAAAAAGAGAAGTTATAAATAAATATAATAAAAATAAGCTAAACGTTTTCGAGGATCCATGCCTCATAATCATAGCTTTCTTAAAAATACATAATAAAATATATACAAAGATATATAAAATTAGCACGTGTTACATGGACCATTTCTTCGATATATCAAAGCAAGTGTCTTTTCTATTTATAGCATTAATATTTCCATTCATATAGAATGCTCCTTTTATTTTCCTCTTATGTTCATTTGATTCAGTGCACAAAATTACAGGATTGGAAGGAATAAAATTGTGTCCAGATTTCATGGAATGCTCCAAAAATACAGGAGATATATTGTTGTTCTTCTGAGCTCTCTTGTAAGTGTACATGTGTTGAGCAAGCCTAGTATTAACAGTAGCTTTAGTTTCACCATAATATACAGCAAGACATTTTTCTTGAGGACATGAAATAGAATAAACTACATGTGGGGTGAATGAATGATCAATATGATCTTTTGAGTTGTTGATCAATCTATTAGAATTAGGAGGAGTTCTAAATCCAATTTTAAACTTATTGAATAATGCTTTAGTTAATTTGTTAGATATTTTGGAAATGTAAGGAATAGTAATTCTAGGAAGTTGAACACATGGTACAACACTATTTATTTTATTATGGAATTTAGAAATATAATTTTTAATAGACCAAAGTTTGAAACCTGCTTTCATCAAATCTTTAATAAAATTATTCAGATTTTCTTTTCTGTCTGCTTCATATTTACGAAGATGCAAATTTCTAAATAAGAAAGAATTTAAACCAGCAAATTTATGTGATGCAGGTGAGTTAGATTTAGGGTGAATACAGCTTCTAATTTCAAAAGGCTTAATTATCATCTTGTAATCTATACAGTTATTATTTCTTGATAATGAAAGGTCAAGATATTTGATTTCTTTATTGTTATTTTCATATACAATGCTAAGTGATAAATTAGATAAACTTTGAAGTTCTTCTCGTATATGTAAAATATTATCCATAGAGGAAATAATAAACATATCATCCACATACCGAATATATGTAAAATCAAGAGTGGAATTGTAATATTTCGGTATTATAGAGCTCTCAAATTTATTTAAATAGACATTAGATAAAATGCCACTGACAGGTAAGCCCATAGGCCATCCATCTTTCATAGTATACCACTTGTTTTCAAAGATTGTAAAAATGTGCAAATCAAGCCAAGAAAGAAAAGCAACAATAAATTTAACTCTATCAGAAGGGCAATGTGTCCTCAAAAGTTTTTCATGCACTATTTGAATGGATAATTTTCTATTAATGGATTCATATAATTCTTTCACATCCATAGTAGCCATAGTGGATGTATTCATAAGTTGAATGTTTTTTAATTTTAGAAATAAATTGGAAAGAAGAATTGATAGTATATAAGCCAAAATTAATATATTCTATAAGTAATTGATTTACCAATTTGGCTGCTTCAAAATAATGTACTCCACCAAAATCCATCATCAATCTTAAAGGTTCACCAGGCTTATGTAATTTAGAATTGGCAAACATTCGGGGAGGTCTAGTAGAAGAAGGATAAATCTTATAATATTCAGATTTAGTAATACCTTTGTCTTTAAATTTTCGAAGCACATTAATGATAAATTTATCTTTATCTATTTTGATATTAAAGTTGTCATCTTGTATTAGTTTTAATATCTTAATTTGATCATACATTTTATTTTTATAATCTATATTATTTAGCAAAACAAAATGGTTTCCTTTATCTTCCCTAAGGCAAGTAATATTGTGAGATATAAAATATTGTTTAGTTTTTAAAATATCTTTATCCCATACTTTACTTTCTGTATTAGACAAATTTATATTTAATAATTTAGATAAATCTGATATAATAGCATCTCTTTGTGGATTGTTAATGAGGCTGACTTCAATATCTGCAATTAATTCAAGTTTAGGAGATCTCCAACTACCACCAACATATTTAGGTCCCAAAGATAAAAATTTTTAAATTTCATATGGTGGTGTAAACGATGTTTTATTAACAAAAGAGTTAGTATTATTTATATAAAGATTTCTATTTTGCTTAAAAGCCAAAAATTTTATTTTATGTTCAAATTTTAATATATGAAATCTTTCAATTTTACAAAGTTTATCTTGAATCCATTGAGGAATCACACAGTTTGCAGTCATTCTATTCCATCTCAATATTTGCTTTTTAAGAATAATTTTACATTGATTTGTGATATATGATAAAAGCTGTTTCTGAAGTACGTACTTAATTTTAAAATAATTAAAAATTGTTCTATTAATTTTAATAATACAAAAATTAGGTATAATATTATAATCTTTGCTTTTCTTGACCTCTATTCATAATGTAATAAAATAAATTACTTCCCGTAAAATATAAATAAAAAATATTAACTTAAAAATGAAGCTAAAAAAGAGAAGTTATAAATAAATATAATAAAAATAAGCTAAACGTTTTCTAAATTCCATAATAAAATAAAGTGTTGTACCATGTGTTTAACTTCCTTACATTTCCAAAATATCTAACAAATTAACTAAAGCATTATTCAATAAGTTTAAAATTGGATTTAGAACTCCTCCTAATTCTAATAGATTGATCAACAACTCAAAAGATCATATTGATCGTTCATTCACCCCACATGTAGTTTATTCCATTTCATGTCCTCAAGAAAAATGTCTTGCTGTATATTATGGTGAAACTAAAGCTACTGTTAATACTAGGCTTGCTCAACACATGTACACTTACAAGAGAGCTCAGAAGAACAACAATATATCTTCTGTATTTTTGGAGCATTCCATGAAATCTGGACACAATTTTATTCCTTCCAATCCTGTAATTTTGTGCACTGAATCAAATGATCATAAGAGGAAAATAAAAGCATTCTATATTAATGGAAATATTAATGCTACAAATAGAAAAGACACTTGCTTTGATATATCGAAGAAATGGTCCACGTAACACGTGCTAATTTTATATATCTTTGTATATATCTTATTATGTATTTTTAAGAAAGCTATGATTATGAGGCATGGATCCTCAAAAACGTTTAGCTTATTTTTATTATATTTATTTAAAACTTCTCTTTTTAACTTCATTTTTAAGTTGTTGTTGTTGTTGTTGTTAATAATAATAATAATAATAATAATAATAATAATAATAATAATAATAATAATAATAATAATAATAATAATAATAATAATAATAATAATAATAATAATAATAATAATAATAATAATAATAATAATAATAATAATAATAATAATAATATCATCCCTTAAATTTATTTTTTTTCAATGGAATTATTTATATCTAAATTAAAGTAATTTAGATAAAGGAAAAAAAAATCAATTCACCTTTGAACTTATTTATTAATCTATCATATATAAAGTATTAAAATATTTTATTTGCTATCATTTAATTAAATTAAGTATATTACAAAATCTATTTAAATAAAGTTAATCAGTATAAGAACTTTATATTTATATATTTTAAAATGTATTTGTTGAGATCATCAAATATTGATTGATTAAATATTAGTTGCACCCAGGTTAAATAATAATTAAATATACCAAATATATAAAAGAAAGTAATATATAACTATATAAGTACTTACCAATCCAATTGCTGATTTCTTGTTTATTTCATAATTATTTAATGTAAGAAGTATAAGATGTAAATTAATATGTAGCCTTTAAGTATTCAAAATTACATTAACAAATAAGTGTGCATGCCTAATTAAAATGATCACTGAATCGAATTTATTTATTCAATTAAATTAACAATGAAATATACCGAGATATACATTCTAGCTAAACATTGCTAAGTATATCTTTCATATGAACTACTATGAGAGAAGATAGACTCAGACTCACAAAATCGAGAAAATTATCTATTTTATATAATAGAATCTATGCAAAACTGAAAGTATTGTCCAAAAAATACACAGCTAAAATAAAAGAAAGTTAATAATAATTACATAATATCCATACTACATAATTTATTTAAATAAATAAAAAATAAAATAAAGGTATGAATGTTTATTTGTTCATCTTATTTACAAAATATGGTATCAATAAACTGCTATTATAACATAATCATCTACATTTTACAATACTCACAGCATATGTATTGAAATAATATATAGTCAACAAATAAACACATTTGATTTTAAATTAAAATTTGAAATTTGAAATTTAGAATATAACTTTACTTAAATAAAGATTTAGACTTTCTTCTACTTTTATATGTGAATGGACAACTTATTAATGTATAAGAAAATAACCAATAATAATAATATAATATAAATAAGTAAATAAAATATACACATTTATATACAACCTGTATAAAGTCATATATTTTCCAAAGAAGCACAATAGTTTGAATGTTTATGTTCCATATGTTTCAAATAATCCAATTAAATTTCATCAATTTTTATGGTATTTAAAATATACTTCAGATGGTTATCCAAAATAAAATATAAAATCCAATTCCAGGTAAATTCCAATTATTACTTTATAATCCTTTGAATAACAATATGATTAATGTTATAAGTATTATTGTTTAAAACAAGTGGGCATTAACATCCTTTTATAATGTAGGTAATATATAAATAAATAAATCCCAATCTAATATTGAAATAATTCATCATAACTATTAGGTGGTATTTTAAAGAGAAATAATTTTTATATACATAGTAGCATATGTGATAATTTTGACATTTGAAAATTAAAACATTTAATTTATCCACTGCAGTAATTCTTTAGCAGATACTTTAAAATATTTTAAAATTAGAAGTTTACTTTCTCATTCTGCAAGAACTTAAAGAAACCACTTCAGTTTCCTGAACAAATATATATATTTTCTACTAGATTATTCAACAGTCAATAAATTAAAACACTTATATATATATATATACATGTTCAGAATTACTTACAAGAAGGCCAAAATATCAGAGATTTTTACATTGTTCAGTCCTATTTATAACTTTGTTATGATTGACATAATACTTATCATCAAAACCAAGGATATGCTCAAATTTTTACTCAAATATTAAAATTAGATTTGTCCTGCATTCCAAAATCAACATTTTTCTTTATAACAATAAAAAGAACAAAATAATATTTCATAAATAATTACATAAAAAATATTTACACTTTGAAAATAAATATTACACCCTTTGAATTAATACAAACTAAAATAATTTAACTTATATATTCATAATACTGTGTTGGAAATATATAATTTATATATTATCCCAACTTAAATATCACATATAATGTAATTATAAAATTATGTATAAGATATTAAATATTTTATTTGTAGTGTCAATGTAATACTAGTTATGACTGCAATAAAAGAATAGAAAGAACAAAGAAAATATTAATGAATTTTATTAAAGTTATTAATTTTATTATCTAACATTATTAGCTTTATACTATAATAATATGGTTTTATTTTGTTTTAGCAGTTTGTTTTTATAGCAACCATTGTAATATTTTCTAGATTAATGGATAACTTTTAAAATTTTCTGAAATTTTTTATATATGACCTTATATCATATACAGAAATTAAACACAATTTGTGTCGATACAATAATCCACTTTTTTGAAAGGGGGTCATAGGACGCTTTCTTATTGATGGCATTCATATTATTGGTGATATGCCAGGTCTTTTTGACTTTATGATTCACATCATTTCTTTCAGAGCAGACAATGCTAGTGGAGATGGGTTCGAATATGTGACCATACTTGGTTTCATGCTAAAAAAAAAATTGATCTAACTTCAATATTAGTTTTAGCCATATTATACTGATATTTGTGCTGGGCTAAAACTAAAGCTGAAGTTAGATCAATTTTCTTTGAGCATGAAATCAAGCATGGTCACATATTTGAATCCCCCGTCCACTAGCACTGTCTTGTTACTTTAAAATATAAAAAAATTCAATTACAATAATAAAGCTTGGATTTAAAAAAGAGTTATTTAATACATAAATATCTTTATAAGAATATTATTAAAAAAAAATTCTGTCCTGTAGATAAATATATAAAAAAACATTTCAATAACTAATTTAAAAAAAAATGTAATTTTTCCATTGATAATACATCATTTTCTTATGTAATTGCAGAACATTTCCTGAAACACAATTTATTGAATTATAAAATAAAGCACTAAGAAAAAAAAAACTAACCATAAAGCACATTTCAAAAATTAAAAAAAAAAAATTACCATGTACACTTTAAAATTTATTTTTCATGAACTTTATGTTCAATTACTAAAGTTTTTTATTTTGTAATTTCTAATCAAAAAGGCTTCGAATTTATTTGCAGCACGGTTAATTTTTTTTTTGGTAGTGTCCTGTTTTATCGTGTCAGCCGCTTAATGGCACTAATTCTAGCTAAATTGCTAGAAATATACAATTTCCATGGCCACAGCCAAGCAGATAGCCTTCTTTCTATGATAAAACACAGAAAGAGTCCAATTACTTAGCTGCTGGCTATAGCTGTGGCTTTTTTCTATGCTAAAAGTACAGAGAAATGCTGCACTGGCTGCTGTAGTTACTTGTGTAAGCACTTTATTGTAATGCTGGGTTGTCTATTTTTATTACAGTATTATGTGAGGGTGTGTTGACTGCATCATAACTGCATAATTTAACTTATCAGGTCCAACTTTTTTTTCATGTAAACTGATGTACTGGTATCTTCTAATAGTTTTAACAGTGGTGTCACTATTCCATCAGGACTGTGTTACCCTCAGAAATTGGATTTTAGAATGCGGCACAGCACTATTTTGAAAATCTCGATGAAAGTAACGTATCACGAGAAATTGTCCAAGACAAGGAAGATGACTGCTTCGAACTCTGAAAATTGGCAATTGCAAGACACCGGAGTCAGATTTCATTTTAATAGTTTGTTATAATTATTAACTTTAGTGAGTAAATTGCAATCTAATTTACTTCCCCCCCCCCAAAAAAAAAATGCAGTGTCTGCTTAATTACTGTCCAAAAAAAGTAAAATTTACTTTTATTAAAAAAGTACCGTAACTTTTCAGATCCATTATATTTACTATTATTTGTTATTAAAAAAGTAACGTAATCTTTTATATATACACACACACATACAAAAAAATGACACTCTGATTAATTACTGTCCCAAAAAGGTCAAAGTCAACTTTCATTGTAAAATTTTGTTTGAATTATTGTCCAAAAAAGTCTGTAATGTATTATTATTTGCTATTCGAAAGTAACATAATTTTTTATCGACACACACAAAAAAGCCAGCCTCTCATTAATTACTGTCCCATAAAGTCCAAAAAGTGGGCTTATATTTTTATATTTCGTTTGAATTTTTTAATTTTATGGAAATCGTGGTTTTATAGAATCGCTGGCCTGGGAACATTATATCAATTTGTTTTTGCTTAGAATCAATGCCATCAAGCGGCTGACACAACAGACCAGAACACTATCTTTATTTTAATCATATACTTTTTTATTTTACATTAATGCAATGAAATTAAATAAAATGTAAGAAAAATATAATGTACAATTGATTGCAGTAGATTTAATAATGAAACTTTTTTTTCCTTATGCCTATCTATTTTTATGATAAAACTGGCTATTACTAATTTAAAATTGAGGGGAAAAATGGCATTATAAATTTACATTTAGCAAACTTTCGCCATATACAGTTGATTATTAGCTGCATAATGCACAAAATAATTTATTTCTCAAAATAACTTACAATTAAGATAAGTGTATTTTACAATTATAACCAATGTATTTTTGCCACAGGCAAAATATTATTCATAAAAATTTAATCCATAAAGGTCAGCGATTGGCACCCTATGACCCACAAGCCAAATATGACTCTTTGGGCCTACCATTCTGACTCTTCACTGAATATTTAAACAATATTCATATATAATAACAATAACACAATATTATTCTTTGAAAATTCTGCAAGTGCTTCAGTTCATATGCTGCAATTCATCATCAGCCAATGTTGAATGAGTAATAATGCATGAGTTAATTTTACCATTTATTATTTTATGCTACAGCCTGATATTTAAATTCAATTAAAAATTTATCCATTTGGATTTCTGTCGATTTTCAGATCGACATATTTTTGCAAACAGACATTTTCAAACAAATTTTATTAAAACTAAACTAAAAAATCAGCTGAACAGCATGAGTCTGTCTGTTGTCTTGTTTGAAAATGATAGCAACACCACATTTACTGAAATTTAATAAATTTTCCCGAGAAATTCATCAACAAAAATCTCATTAGAAATGCTATATTCTTATTTTTTATGAAGTATATATTTAAAAATATTTGGAATTCCAGCTTACAGTTTGACTAAAGAAAAATGTTAATTTATATGGAAGAATGTTTAAATTATTACTACTTTAATAATTAATTATATTTTACAATTCTAATTATGACTATTGTAACAATGATAATAAATAATTGAATTGCAATGTATTTTATTACAGCATCTTTAAGCAAAGTACAAATAAACTCATTTTAACTAAAACAAAATATGTTTTAGGCTCAATTTTCAAAAATGTATATTTCACAATTCAAGTTGCTGACTGGTGCCTTAGTAGATATTACTTTGGTAAATATAATTCTAAAAATGGCTCTTTACGAAAAAAAGATTGCCGATCATTGATCTAACTAATATACATATTTTACAACTAAATATTAATACACTTTATTGCTGTGTTTGAATAAAGTTGATAGTTGTTTTGGTTTTATAATTGCTAATGATGAATATCTTCTTTACTTTGGATATGTATTATAAATTAAAGTACTGATTGTTTTGTAAAGACACTAGCTGGAAATTAAATAAAGTAAATTAATTGTATTTTAAATCTATTATCAAACATGATATTGTATACTACAGAGTAAATAAACTTTATATTTTTAGCATGAATGTTGTCATTTTATTTTCAGTAAACATAATTTTAATGAAGGCATGATATCATCTATGATACAAATTGCGTCCATTTTGAAAAATGACTGGTATTTTTTTAAAAAGTTTCAATTTTATTTTTAAGCATCGGAATAGTGAGTGAATAATCAACTGTAATCAAAATAGTGCTTTCAAATTGATGAAAATCACTACGGCGAATCCTTGCATAAATATTCATAACTATTTAAGATAAAAAAAGTATTTAATAAAGCTCATATAGTACATCTTTTATAATTCTTTTTTTTTTTCTGATTTAATTGCATAAACAATTTTAAAAATTTGTATGCCGTTAATAAACTACTAATGTCTTATTTCTCTCCTCAAGCTAACAAATTAGTTCATAGTAAAATTATTGTTCCTAAAAACAGTATTTTAAATGCAAAAAAAAACCCCAAACAAACAGATAATTACACGGTTTTGTGAAAGACATTAAATGTCTCCTTTTTTATTTTGTTTATAACGATATATTCAAATTTATTTATCAAGAATATAATTATTACATGTAAGAAGTTCTCAATTTACATAAATCAAATATATCAATTGTATCTTTTCTTTCAGTGCATGTTTAGTATTACCATGGTGTAAAAATATGAAAATATTTTTACCAAATAAATAAGTAATATAATATACTATAATAAAAAAAGTAATTAGTAATCATTTATGTATTTACTGTCAAACTGTTGTAGACAAAAGGAATTTTCTTGAATTACAATATCTGTAAAATGAATTTATGTAATATACATTGAATAAATATAGAAGCAATAACTATTTAATATAATTTTACAAGATAATGTAGTCTAAAAGCAAAAAAAAATTGTTTCGTTTAGATGCATATTAGGAACTGCTTATAATTCTTTGCATACTTTTACAATTAGCATGGATATTTTTCTATATATGTTGAATTACTGGGTGTGTATATTGACAAAGCATCTAAAATGAATAGTTGTTTATTCTGCCTTGATAGTTTAAGTTTAGATTTAATGGAAGTTTTAATAATATCACGACTAATTTACATTTTAGACATACTTATGGTTATTTAAATATATATTCCTATATATAACCTTAGACAAGCTACTAAAATTGGAAACATCTTTTTTTTTTAGCTATCATTAAGCAATTATAACCAAGTGGAGAAAGTTGTATGGGATCATGGGTATTGTTAGATATTTATATTTTTTTATATATGTATACACCTGGATATCAATGCATATGATTCATCCATGTTTTACAGTTACACATTTCAATTTATCTCAGCTGCTATCATCTGTATAATACATGCAACAATTTTTAATCTATTTTCTATTATTAGAATCTTTAGCAACAACTACTGAGCAAGATGATAGCAGCTAAGAATTATACACACAAATAAAAAATGGCATCTGTTAATAATGAAAATCTTCATTTTAAAGTACATAAGTTTTGGATACACATACAGATTTATACTGAAGTCATGATGTGTACTATATTTTGCTCCAAGACTTCTCATTACAGTTATATATTGTTTATTGAATTGCAAATGCATAATATTTTTCAATGTGCATCTATACATAAAAATTATATACATTTTTGTATATGTATAGTATGCATATATAAATTAAGATTATAGTATAAATAAAATTAAAGAAATAACATAGGTATTAATAATAAATTGAAGGAGCACATTTGCATATTTATTCTGTGATTCCATACACATTCATTCAAAAAATAAAAAAAATTACTGCACCATAACTTAATTTTTAAAAACAAAATGAATAGCAAAGTTTCATCACAATTGAATATCTTTTGGTCAATATCTTTTTTCTTCAATAACATTTTTTTTATTAAGAAAATATTAATAGCAGTTTTGTTAACAGTAGACTATAATCTTTCTAAGTGTTTTGATGTTTCTAGATGTGCACCAGCTTCAGAACTTATACAGTCATCCCTACTTACCATTAGTCAAGTTAAACTCTTCAAACTTAACCTTTGTCATGCAATAGTAAGATTCTTTTGCAGTTCTTATTTTAATTTTCAGTTTATAGCTTAAGAAAGATATTTTATGAATTTTATTAAATTTTATAAAACATTTAGCTTTATGCTTTGAAAACACTTTATTACATAAATTCAAAGTGCTTGATCCTTTACTTTGTTCAACATTTAGGGTGCTTTTAATTCATAGAATGGAGGAAAGAATAATTTACTCCCTTTGTTTATATATTGACATATGTTTAATTTAAATTTTATATATTAAATCTTATTTAATTATTACAATTAAGGGATTAAAAGTGAGATTCTGTCCCCTATTCCATATAACTGATAATATTTAGAGTGTTTTAAATTCATAGCCTAAATGGAGTGATTTACTCCCTTTGTTTACATTTACATACACATTGAGTTATGTTCAATTTAGTTTGAATAAAATATAAGTGCTTTCAATTTAGCCTGAAAAAAAAAACTCTACAAAACAGAAAAATGGATGCTACTATATCATAAAAATTTATAAACTTTAATATTTTTATTTTTAGTTTATTTTTATTTTTTAGATACCATAAAATTAAAATAGTGTATATTGATACAATGTATAACACCTTCACTATATTATGAATAAAAAATGTAAAAATATATGATCAATAAAATATAAATAAATATATGTTAAACTTATGTTTCATTTTATAACTGAATTCTTTAGCTGCAGTAGAAATGCTTTGATTTTTCATCAAATTATTTTAAATCTAAATATAAAGGCATATCTGATTACAATGAATAATAATATTATAATAATAACAAAATTGCAAATTAAATTATTCAACAAATTCATAAAATAGAAAACCTTCTAAAGTAAATAAAAGAGCAATACAGAGACTTTGCATCACCCAATAAAGTATAGAGAGGTGTATGTTAGGGGTAACAAGAAAACATTAAAAATTAAAAATGTGGATGAGAAAACAAACAGGTATCACTGACATAGACTGAAATGAAGTTGGGTAAGATATATTGTTAAAAAAGATGGCAATAGATAGTTGAAAATAGGTTTCAAGAGATTGTAAAAGATCTAGAAAAAGACCACATGAAAGATGGACACATGAAATAAGGATGTTTGCTGGTGTAATGAGGAGAAACAAGACTTAACTCAGAGACATACTAGCTGAAAATAATGATGATGAAAATAAAAACAAAAAATATTTGGTGCATTTTAATGTCAACATAATAATATTATTTTAAATAGACACAAGATAAACAATTCAGAAATTGATAATCTGACACTTTTTAATCTGAATTAAATTATAAATAAATTTCAAATGTCCACAAGCACAGATTTAATTCTTTTGAAATGAATTAATATTTTTTCAAATAACATTTCCATTTAATATTGAAAAGTTAATATACTGTATACATATTTTGAACTTAAAAATAAAGTAAACATTTCTAATTTTGTCATTTTGAGCTCAATACAAACGAAATTAAATGTTACTATTTAAAAAAAGGCAACTAAAAAAAAAAAAATAGAAACATAACCACAAACAAAAAAATAATAGAAATCATGCTGGAAAAAAGCTAAATAATAATAATAATTCTGTGCATTAATGCAAATGCTTCTTGCAAGAAACAAAAGTATTTAC